>CM054131.1:54947234-56189734 GCA_028751855.1 Ambrosia trifida
ACTACCACCACCCACCCACCAACCACTATCGCCATCACCCACAGTCAACCGTCTTCGCTACCACTCACCATCCCGATTTTTTTCCTTCGTCTTTTCTTTCCTACTAAACAATAAAAGGTAATGATTCATTCCATTTTTACGTGGTAACCAAAAGACTATAGAATGGAAATCATCCATATCAATCCACGGGTCCGCCTATCCTCAGCGCCTAATCAATAGGCACCACGTGGATTTACGTAAGGGCGATAACTTCTTCCTTTACCTTTTTACATGCTCATTTTCACCTTTGGGCTTGAGTATTAGGCCAGAGACTTGGAGGTGCCTCTACCTGGGTCGGGCCCCGTTAAGGGTAGAGGTCGGGTTGAAAGGGTCGGATGCTTTGTGTTATAAAAGGAGAACCCCTTTTCCTGTTATGGGGATCGATCATTCAACACACCCTTGTTAAAAAACTACGAACACACTGTACTTTTCCGACCCCTATTTTCTTGAACAACGTTTGGAGGCTCGGCTCTTCTAATCGGACTCCCCCTAACATCCTTGGTCTAATCACAGGACCCTCACAGGTACACACACTTTGCTCGTGTTACCTGCTTAGTCTTCGTTTTATCTGTGGATTCACTACCTTGATCAGCCCTAATACGGTGATCAATAGCTTGTGTTTCTTCATTGGCGCCACTTGGCTATTTATTACACTTCCTTTTTTTCAAAACATTCTAAGCTTTAAGAAGACTACTTCACCTCCAAAAGTGTCTACCCCCTTAGGGAACATCGAAGACCTTACTCCAGGTCAAGTTATGCACGGTGCAAGCATCAACCAGGACAATCACGATAACACCACCATCAAAACCTTCAGAACCTTAAATGTTGACGACGATTTTGACGACAACCAACCTCCCACCCAAGAGGAAATAAATGCTTCCCACAATGACTGGTATGAAACTCATAGACGCCAAGCTTGAGCGTCGTAAGGCCGTCGGAAAAGCCGCCATGGCTTCGCCCCTGGTGGTGCAATATCCCAACACCAATGCCACAAAACCTGCCACAAAGAGACCGAAAGTCATCCGCCATGGGGAAGGTCGAGGGAAATCTCCCATCCACCAAGCCCATACAGAGCACAATCGGTTCGATAATGAAGATTATAGGGAAAGCTACTGGGAGGATGATTTCCAGGACCGCGACACATCCTATAACCCGTACCGCCGCAAAGAGCACACCAACGGTTATAACGCAAATGCATCGACGGACTTTTCACTCCCATGCAGGCCCAAAGCCTTTGTGGACAGGCCCAAATTTACGACACACATCTCTACGACCTCCATACCCCTCAGGTAACGACTCCCGGCCAATGTCAAACTATACGATGGTATGATTGACCCAGGCAACCATCTGAGAATTTTCAACCAGGCCGGAGCCAAAATCGGATGGATGTTCCCAGTCTTGTGCTACATGTTTGCTCAAACTCTCACCGACGCGGCCCAGGTGTGGTTTGATAACCTCCCAACGGGGAAGATAGATAGCTATGAGGAGCTGATTGAAAATCTTTCTCTTCATTTAAGCCAACAACGTCGCCACAAACGTGACAAAATGATATCCATCTTTGCAAGCGCCGTGACAACGAGCTGCTAGAAGGCTTCATCGTTCGCTACAATAAGGAGACTCTCCAACTGAGAACCGGTGCTGAAGCCACCCGTACCTCTTTCTTAGCAAACATTAATGACAAAAATATGCAACTCAGGCTCTACCGAAGAAGGCAAATACTCAGCGTCGTGGGACGCCAGAAATATCACCGGCTATAAACAGACATGGGACTAGCATGGTTTGAATGAAATAAATCAAGACTGGACGCCACTGACCAAAACACCTTCTAAGGTACTTTCACAAGTTCTCATTACTGGGGAGGTTATATTTAAGCCCCCAAAGTCGATGGGGGTAAAGTGCAAGAACGTCGACTACACCCGGTTTTGTGACTTCCTCAAAGATGTGGGATACAGTACCGACAATTGTTATAGCCTTAAAATAGAGACTGAGGCTGCACTAAGATCTGGATAACTAACCAATCTTGTAAAAAACGTGCGCGCTGGCGCATGATGAGGTGAAGATACCAGCAAAGCTATCAATGATAGCAACACCCACTTCATTCGTGGTGCACATGAACGCCGGTGCAACATGGAGCGGGGTAAAAACGCAAGGCCAACCCAACACCCCCACAAATACAGCACACCGTGCCACATTACAATTGTCTGAAGGCTGGAGGGAGGACCCAATCATCCTCCTAAAGCTACCAGGGGCGTGGAGTCAACAACATTACTCATTATCACTGGTCTCTTCAGTCACTATCGCACAGGCAAGATGATGTGCAACAGAGGAAGCAATTTTGATATAATTAGATACCAACAATTCTTCAACCAACTTGATGGCGAAGATAAGGCACGCCTGGTGCCTGACACACCTATCACAGAGTTCTTCAACGAAGTCATCCACCCCATAGGTAAATTTACTTTTCCCGTCACACTTAGTGACGGGACGCACACTTGTCTGAGATGTGCATACCTTACGTAATCCCCGCCAACTCCTCTTACGACATTCTGCTAGGAAGGCAGGGATTGGTAAAATATCCCAAAATGAAACATTGTCTAAGAAATTCAAATACTAGTACATAAGCATAGAAATAATCAAACAACTTCAAATAACTTCTTCAAGCACAACTCTAACCTTTAGCTTCATTGTTTCTTGAAACATGTTAATTTTGAAAATGTTTTTGGGTCAACAAAAGTTGGTGAGAATTACATAGGTTTGAATATTGTATCATGAGTATAGAACTTGTACAATTCTAGTGTCATGGCAAGTCTAGTCCATATGTGAAAACAAAACTACTAAGTAAATCGTTTGAATAATCAAACCTTGTGACATGATTATTGTGGTCCATCCCATACGTATATGATTCACTCGGTTTTGTTATATGATTGATAACAATCACCCACGCTACCCATACTGGAGGTACACGTATCCGGGTGAGGTTGTCAATCTAATAGATCTATCATTGTATATCGTCGGCTTGATCATTGTTAATGATTATGCTAGTCTAATTGTGCTTACCAAAGTATTGTTTAAGACATAATGCTACATAGAATAGCACATAGACACTTATGTTGAATTGCATTTGAAAATGTAACATGTTTCACCCCAAAAATCGTAAAGTAGTAAAAAGGGGCTACGTAAACTCACCTTAATGATAGTATCGAATCCCTTGATATAGAATAAATGTGGCTCGAGTGTATACAAGTATCACCCTATGTTTATGGCAATAAACAAGTGTTGAGAAAACTTAAAAGTTTAAGTTTCTTAGTCTAAAAGTATTCTAGGGTTCCAAATTTGGGGATCGACAATTAGTTAACTTAGAATAATAGTTAATGAAATAAAAAATAAAGAAATTTAGAAAATAAATAAATCGAAAGAATTTTTGTAAGATCTTGATCAAAGGTAGTTGTACTAAAATGTTATAATGTGAAAATAATTTTCTTAATTAATGAATATATAATACATTATAATTTATTTATCAAAATATAGTATTAATATCTAAAAATATTAAAATTTATAAATTTCAAATCATAAAATTATATTTCTGATCTAAATGAAAAAAACTAATTTATATGAAATTTTGATGCAAAAATAATGAAAAATGTATTTATTGTGAATTTATTACGATTAAAATAGTATAAATTCAATAAAATTACTTAATAAATACTTTTCTGAAATTAAAATTAAATTTTGAAAAGTTTATTGATTTATAGGTTTAAAATATTTTTTTTGGAATTTTATAAAGTTATTTAGATATTTTTATAAAATATTTAATTTATTTATGAATAAATTTGTAATATATATTTTATATATTAAATAAATGATTTTTGTAAAACTAAAAATTGTATAATAAATTATACCATTTGAATAACTTAAAATAAATTTTATAGAATTTATAAATCATATTTGGTATTTTAGAACTATTTTAAAAGATAAATAGAATAAATATAAAGATAAAGACTTTCAAAAAAAATGTTGAGGCTGCAGGGAGTCGAACCCGGGCCATGGCCGGTTCGTGTTTTAATCACAAGCCCAGCTCCAACTGGGCTGGACCCTGAGAACGTTTTTAATCAGTTTCGAAATATTATAAGGCGTGTTTGTAGAATATGAATGCTTGTTTTAAAAAGAAAAAAATGTTGTGGCTTGGTTTCGAACTCACGACCAAGCCGCATGGCTGCTTTAACAAACAACAGAACACCATCTTATCTATAGATCTGATGGTAATTCTTTTTCATTTCAAAACCGTTTTATACATTGATTAGTTTGTGTCATCTTCCCCAATTAAATCTTAAGAACCATAGTTTATCAATTGGAATAATTATCAAATGATAACCCCATCAACCATGGGGTTATCAATCGCACCACATCAAAGAACAAAAACACGAGTTTGATTTATACTTACAAATCAGAATCGAAGACGAATTTCTTAGTCAACCAAAAAGTCAACTGCGAGTGATTCTTGATTAGAAACAAATTGTGAACAGAAATTGGATGTGGGGGTTTGATTTTCGACACAATGAGGTTGGGGAAGAGGGTTCAATTTATACTAACACCTACGAATAGAACGATTTGGAAAGTTTGACCCAAGCTTTATTATAAACCCGTAATGGACCTTTTTTTGTATGTTTTGAATGAAATTGGCGTGTAGAATACGCATGATGATCTGTCAATCATTATGGTTTCCTATTTCAGATCGATCACGCGTCCAAGATCCAGTTTCATGATCGTTGACTTCTCGTTTTTGACTTTTGGTTCGCAGACCATGAGTTTTACATATACATAAGTAGTTTAGATTTTCATAGGAATCATAAACACACTGCTGGAGCAGTTGGTTTGTGTTTGTGATGAATATTTTCTAACCCGGTTGGACACGGGTTCGAGTCCCGGTCAAAACAAATTTTTTTTAGCATTTCTTGATTAAACCATAATATTTATTTTATACCATTATGAACATGATGTAATAACTAATGTCTCAAAAATTTAAAATACGCTGAAACGTCAAAATTCGAAGGATTTTATTAATTATTTTTTATTACAAGATAAATAAAAATACGAAATGTTACAGTCTCCCCTACTTTTAGGAACGTCGTCCCGAAGTTGGAGTTGGAGAGTCTGCTGGAAAGAGGTGCGGGTATTTTGCTTTCATTTGGTCTTTACGTTCCCTAGTGAATTCTGGACCCCGTTTAGATTCCCAACGAACTTTGACACTCGGAATGCGACTGCGCTTAAGTTTCTTGATTCCAGTGTCCATGATTTCAGCAAGTTTTTCAATGATGTGCATAGTTTCATCGATTTTCACATCTTCGAGAGGGACATGGAGGTTCTCATCTGCTAAGCGTTTCTTCAGATTCGAAACATGAAAAGTTGGGTGGACATTGCTTAGCTCAGGTGGGAGATCAAGTTTGTAGGCCACTTTTCCAATCTTGTCAAGAACTTTGAATGGACTCACATAACGAGGAGCTAGTTTTCCCTTTCTCCCGAAGCGAATCACTCCCTTCCAAGGGGATACCTTAAGAAGTACAAAGTCCCCGAATAGAAATTGCAAGGGCCTTCGACGTTTATCAACATAACTCTTCTGTCGACTCCTAGCCTTAAGAAGGTTATCTTGAATCAGTTGGATCTTGTCTGTAGTCTCCTGGATTAGTTTAGGACCAGTGATCTGGGTTTCACCGATCTAAGTCCAACAGACTGGTGAACGACACTTACGTCCATAAAGTGCCTCAAAAGGAGCCATGTCAATACTGGCATGGTAACTGTTATTGTACGAGAACTCGACCAAAGGAAGATGAGAATCCCATGCGCCACCAAAATCGATGACACAAGCCCTGAGCATATCTTCAAGAGTCTGGATGGTTCGTTTAGTCTGACCATCTGTCTAGGGGTGATAAGCTGTGCTCAGGATTAACTTGGTACCCAAGGCGTCTTGTAAAGAATCCCAAAAAACGAGAGGTGAAACGACCATCGCGATTAGAAATGATATCCAAAGGTATACCATGGCGACATATAATTTCACTCATGTACAACCTCGCCAACCTTTCCACGGAATATTTCTCACGAATCGGCAAGAAATGGGCTGACTTGGTCAAACGATCAATGATTACCCAAATACTATCATGACCTTTGGGTGTACGAGGGAGTTTAGTGATAAAGTCCATCGCTATGCTCTCCCATTTCCATACAGGAATTTTTGGTTGCTCAAGCATACCAGAGGGCCGTTGATGTTCAGCTTTGACCTTGGAACAAGTGAGACATTTTTGCTACAAAAAGAGCAATATTTTTCTTCATACCAGGCCACCAATACGGATACCGAAGATCTAGGTACATTTTATCAGCACCAAGATGAATAGAATAACGAGACTTATGAGCCTCGTTCATAAGGAAGGTATGAGGATCATCACAGTCAGGAATCTAAAGTCGATTGAGAAAATAAAATAGACTATCAGGTTTGGTTTCAAGTTGATTCTCAGCTCAACAAGACATTTCCTCATACATGTTACCTTGGGTGATTGAGGTATGTGGAGCCTGGAGAACACGATCCTGGAAATCAGTACGAACCCTTGCGCAATGAAGTTTGACACGTTCCTTACGACTGAGTGCATCTGCCACTACGTTCGTTTCGTCAGGATGGTAGTGAATCTCGCAATCATAGTCGTTAAGTAAATCAACAGAGCATCGTTGCCTCATGTTAAGGTCCTTTTGGTTGAAGATATGTTGGAGACTTTTGTGATCTGTGAACACCACACATTTGGTATCATAAAGGTAGTGTCTCCAAATCTTGAGAGAAAAAACGACTGCACCCAATTCGAGATCGTGGGTGGTATAATTCTTTTCGTGGATCTTGAGTTGTCTGGACGCATAAGAAATAACCTTGCCTCGTTGCATAAGAATACAACCAAGACCTTGATTTGATGCATCAAAATAGACCACGAAATCATCATTACCATCAGGTAGGAACAAGATAGGAGCTTCACAGAGTTTCTGCTTAAGAGTCTCGAATGCTTCCTCTTGTTTTGGTCCCCATTCATAAGGTTTACCCTTATGAGTTAAGGCAGTGAGAGGAACAGCAATCTTGGAGAAATTAGCGATGAATCGATGATAATAACTAGCTAGACCAAGAAAAGAACGAACTTCCGTTGGGGGTTTAAGAACACTCCAATTTTTTACAGCTTCGATCTTTGTGGGATCAACATGAATTCAGTTTTCGTTGATGACGTGACCCAAAAATTGAACTTCTTAAAGCCAAAATTCGCATTTTGAGAATTTGGCATACAGTTGTTCTTTCTTTAGGAGACCCAAGATTAAGTGAAGATGTTGTTCGTGATCGGATTTTGACTTGGAATAAATCAAAATGTCGTCAATAAAAGCGATCACCCCAAATTGTAAAGTGGTAAAAAGGAGCTGTGTAAACTCACTTTAATGATAGTATCGAATCCCTTGATATAGAATAAATGTGGCTCGAGTGTATCAAAGTATCACCCTATGTTTAAGGCAATAAATAAGTGTTGGGAAAACTTAAAAGTCTAAGTTTTCTAGTCTAATAGTATTCTAGGGTTCCTAATTTGGGGATCGATAATTAGTTAACTTAGAATAATAGTTAATGAAATAATAAATAAAGAAATTTAGAAAATAAATAAATAAAAAGAATTTTTGTAAGATCTTAATCAAAGGTAGTTGTGCTAAAATGTTATAATGTGAAAATAAATTTATAAAACAATTTTTTTAATTAATGAATATATAATACATTATAATTTATTTATCAAAATATAGTATTAATATCTAAAAAAACTAAAATTCGTAAATTTCAAATCATAAAATTGTATTTCTGATCTAAATGAATTAAAATAATTTATGTAAAATTTTGATGCAAAAATAATGAAAAAATGGATTTATTGTAATTTATTACAATTAAAATAGTATAAATTCATTAAAAGTACTTAATAAATATTTTTCTGAAATTAAAATTAAATTCTGAAAAGTTTATTGGTTTATAGGATTTATAATAATTTTTATGGAATTTTATAAAGCTTTTTAGATATTTTTATTAACTATTTAATTTATTTATGAATAAACTTGTAATATATATTATATATATTAAATAAATGATTTTTGTAAAACTAAAAATTGTATAATAAATTTTACCATTTGAATAACTTAAAATAAATTTTATAAAATTTATAAATCATATTTGGTATTTTAAAAGATAAATAGAATAAATATAAAGATAAAGACTTTCATAAAAAATGTTGAGGCTGCAGGGAGTCAAACCCGGGCCCTTGGCCGGTTCGTGTTTTAATCACAAGCCCAGCCCCAACTAGGCTGGATCCTGAGAACGTTTGTAATCAGTTTCGAAATATTATAAGGTGTGTTTGTGGAATATGAAAGCTTATTTTAAAAAGAAAAAAAATGTTGTGGCTTGGTTTCGAACTCATGACCAAGCCGCATGGCTGCTTTAACAAACAACAGAACACCATCTGATCTACAGATCTGATGGTGATTCTTTTTCATTTCAAATCCGTTTTATACATTGATTAGTTTGTGTCATCTTCCCCAATTAAATCTTAAGAACCCTAGTTTATCAATTGGAATAGTTATCAAACGATAACCCCAGAAACCATGGGGTTATCAATCACACCACATCAAAGAACAAAAACACGTATTTGATTTATACTTACAAATCAGAATCGAAGACGAATTGCTTAGTCAACCAAAAAGTCAACTGCGAGTGATTCTTGATTAGAAACGAATTGTGAACAGAAATTGGATGTGGGGGGTTTGATTTTTGGCACAATGAGGTTAAGGAAGAGGGTTCAATTTATACTAACACCTACGAATAGAACGATTTGGAAAGTTTGACCCAAGCTTTATTATAAACGAGTAATGGACCTCTTTTTTGGTATGTTTTGAATGAAATTGGCGTGTAGAATACACATGATGATTTGTCAATCAGTATGGTTTCCTATATATTTCAGATCGATCACGCGTCCAAGATCCAATTTCTTGATCGTTGACTTCTCGTTTTTGACTTTTGGTTCGAAGACCACGAGTTTTACATAGACATAAGTAGTTTAGATTTCCATAGGAATCACAAACACACTGCTAGAGCAATCGGTTTGTGTTTGTGATGAATGTTTTCTAACCCGGTTGGACGCGGGTTCGACTCCCGGTCCAAACAATTTTTTTTTTTAAATTCCTGATTAATACATAATATTTATTTTATACCATCATGAACATGATGTAATAACTAATGTCTCGAAAATTTAAAATACGCTGAAACGTCAAAATTCGAAGGATTTTATTATTTAATTTTTATTACAAGATAGATAAAAATACGAAATGTTACCCATCGAGCCAAGTTATTACATACAAAATATTGTAGTGCACAAGTTATTACATATAAAATATTGATATCAAGCCAACGCGTGGTCTTGTGATTGGGATTCAAGGAAATTTCATACATGGTACATATAATGGTAGTGCACAAGTTATTACATACAAAATATTGTGCACGATGTATCATAACCTTGATAACTGAAACAAAGTATTTCCTAAACTACGATTCATGTTTACTGAAACCAGTGTATCCAAAAGATAACTACTTTGGATAATCAATTGTGATAGGAATTAGTGATTATCTTGGTGAGATAGTTTATATACATGAAGAGTGTCAGATAATTGGTAGGTAAGAACGGTAGTTAAGAGTGGTTAACAAACTTGGTGCCAACAACCATTTTAAACGGCATAACTTCGCCTACATCATTTCATGGGAATAACGCCGCCTGCATCATTTCGCAATCAACCTCAATTAATCAGACATTAATCCGCCTATGTTAAGCCTATAATCCTAAATGATATTTAAGTGTTAATAGTAATAATAAGACCATGTGTAGTGAGGTTTGAAAAAATAAGACCCCTCATTCTAATTGTTTCACGTGACAGCTAAGTTAGCATGGACTTGAATTCAAAATGGGGTGTAGTGAGGTGAGAAAAAATGGGTCGCTATTATATTTTATTAAAAAAAACCCTAAAACTTCTTCATCAGACCACCACCACCACCACCACCACCACCACCATTTCTTCTTCTCCTCCTCCTCCTCCTCCTCCTCCTCCTCTTCTTCTTCTTCTTCTTCTTCTTCTTCTTCTTCTTCTTCGTCTTCTTCTTCTTCTTCGTCTTCGTCTTCGTCTTCTTCTTCTTCTTCTTCTTCTTCTTCGTCTTCTTCGTCTTCTTCTTCTTCAGCAGACCACTATCATCATCACCACCACCAAACCCTTCTTCTTCATCTCTCTCACCTACTTCATCTTCTTTTCTTTTTTTTCTTCTTCTACACCGCTCACCATCATCACCACCACCACCACCGTACACCATCAGCCACAAACCATACTCCACCACCGTACACCACCATCAGCCGCAAACCCAACCGTTACTTTGAAGAATCCACATGTGCTCTCCCCATTGGTCTTCTGATTTGTTACCCAGCGCAATGAACATCAAGCTTGGGGGACGCGAATTTGAAGAAAACGCCCGAAATGGCACCCCACTACGTATGGTCTAATAGGCTAGTTAAGTTTATTTGTTCAGCATGTAGACCAATTATTTCAAGATTACGACCTTAGTTATTCCCACATTTGATAAAGGAAGATGTTCGGTCTACTTTCATGAAAAAGAATAAACTACTCGTTAGTACTCCTATATGTACCCTTTTAATTAATCACAATATTCCCTTCCCACCTTCTGATTCTTTTAATTACTAATTTGTTTACCCTTAGAGCTATGCATTCGCTTAAATAAATCAAAGGAATACAACATAAAACACTACGTGAACCTTTAGAAACTTAATATCATTATCCATAACCATACAATCCTTCAGAAATCAATGAGTTAATCCTTTAGAAACAACAGTTTAGTGCTTCATGATTTTTATTTATTTATAAACTTAATATCATTATCCATAACCTTACAATTCTTGATGGTAAAGTAATTTGACTCAAACAAATTCAAAAGAAAAAGCGAACCTACTTTTGAATGAACTGATGCTCGATCCTCCATTACATAAAAGCACATCGCGTCAACGTGGTAAGTCAATGTTCTCTTCTCGTAACCTTAACTTTTCTAATTATCTGTACTTTGCAACCTATATAAACACCATATAACATCAATGATATTATAACCTACCTTTCATGCAACAATTTAGACTAAAAAGTATGCAATTTTATGCTAGCACCATTGATTTGAGTGAAAAAATTATGAAGAAGGCTAATAACATACCAGAAAGAAAGGTTATTGAAAGAAATAGGAGGAACAACATGAAATCACTCTACTCTCAGCTGTTCTCTCTCGTCCCTGGTCGTTTTAAATTCAAGGTTTATAAGATCTCTATATATGTATCTTCATCAACCCTATGTTAAAAACAATGTTATTTGCAAATTTTTAGCATGACTTGTGTTAATAAAAGATGAAACCTTCCTGATGTATGCACAATCACAAATATGTAGGTTGTAAGCATGTGCAAGGTTACCAAACGTGACTAGTTCAAAAATTATGTTTAATATATACTACCATCATATTGTTCCTTACTTCGACTACGCTTATGCTTGCAGGAAACCATGGAACTATCTGAGAGGATAGATGAAACTATAAATTACATTGAAAGCCTGAAAGCCAAAATACAGAAAATCAAGGACAAGAAAGACAGTCATGGGGCTTCGACTTCCCAATCGCATGGTATTCAAATTCATGAAATGAGTCCGGATGTAGATGTAGTTCTGATTACTGGATTGAAAAATCATTCCAATTTTTGTGACATTATTCGGGTTCTTCATCAATGTTGCATGGAGGTAGGGCAGGCAAACTTTTCAGCCATCGGACCTTGTACATTCCATGTACATGGTAAGAAGGTAATCTCCTATAGTTTTTTGGCCATCAAATCATTACAAATAGTCTTTTATTGTTTTCCTTGTGTATACATGTTGTAGAAAAATTAGTCACTGAAGAGTCTAACACCGTCACAAAACACTTTACTAAGTGATGGTCATGGTTGTAATACCAATCATGGAATACACTTAATATATCATCAAGAAATCCTACAAGAAATTCAGCGGTAGATATTAATGGGCGAAAACATTGATATGTGTTTTTTTCTTGTAAATTATGGTAGCTTGATGCCACAGATATATACAGGAGGCTAAATGGATTTTTAAACCCAACGTCTATAATCGAAGAACTAGATATTCAGGCGCGATCCAGCATGGATGAAGAAGGGATGTTAGATATACAGGACTTTGAGGTCTGCTCTGACGTATGGTTTAGAGATTCCTAAGCTGAAATTCCTTGGAATGTTATATTTCTGGAATCTAAATGCATCACATATGATAAGTGCTCAAAACGTGGATCATAGGCTTGTGATATATATAATGAAAACATCTAAATCAATGTATGTTGTGGACAAGATTTACAATTACCATTGAATATGTAAGTGTATCATATCATATCGGTAATAAAAGGATATTTATGATTTATAGTTGAAGCTTTGGTTCTCTACCCGAAAGCAGTGCAGATCAAAAGAAACTACAATAATTAGTGTTGATGGTAATCGTAGGTTGTTGCTAAATGCACTCCATCTTTTTTTATTTTTACCTGTTGCACATCCCCCTTGAAATTTTAAATATATACAATCAAACCTTGTATTTTTTTAAACAAAATTTAGTTCTCAACATCAACGATCAAAACCATTTAGTTTTCCTTTCTCTACAAGAAGCATAATATAATTCCCTCACCCATATTTACTGGGATTGCTCCACATGCACATACATCAACCTCGATTCCCTAACACCCACCTGCTAGATTTTTTCATCATCACGATCCCCCTTCCATATTTTACCATCATCATCATCATCTTCATCAAAACAACTAATCAAGAGAAATGGTCTTGTAAACTGTGAAGGTTGCACGTTTTTAAACACATTATCATCTTCACACCATGAAATTTGTGGGACACGGAACACCTCAAAATTTTGGCTAGACAATGATGAATTTTATATTTTACGATGCACAACCCACTACTAGAAAAATACCCTTTCTTGACATTCTTTTTATGACATGCAAAAGTGTATGTCATAAAAAAATGTCATCTTTAATAAAAATTAATAAATTCTTGACGCTTCTTTCTGCGTGTCAATAATTTTCCGTCATAAATTAAAAAAGATGACATTAAACAACCTTGAGTGTCATGGTTTTATGTGATGAAAATTTCAAATTCCCTCCGCTCGGCTCTCCTCCCCATAAACCCTCCCCCCCCCCTCTCTCTTAAAAGAACATATGCTCTCATTCCCTTAAAACACACAATCCCCATTCCCTCAAAACACACCTAACGAACACCATTATTGTCGCTTGAAGAAAGCCCTAATGAACACCAATTATCGTCAGTTTAACACCATCGAAGCTCTGTTACTCTTGTTGAAGCTTGTGAAGGTAAACCTAATTCAGTTGAGAGCGTATTGTTTTTTTTATTGTGTGATTTCACCATTGAAGCTCTTACTTTGGTTGAAGCTCGATTATTAACATCAATCTATTTGGTTAAACCATTGTTTAACTGTTATTATTGCTTAATAGTATAGAGCTTAGGTTTATTAAGATCTAATATTGCTTGATTTTTACTATTTCTTAAATGTAAAGAGCTTAGGGTTGCTGGATTATCAAGATCTATACTTCGGTTTCTGACATGAACTCATACATGGCTTTTTTAATTGTAACTAGGTGGTTTCTCACCCCGCGCGTTGCGGCGGGGATCCAACCTATGCTATTGAAATTATTTGTGTCTGTTTTTTAATTATGTTTATTCTTAATTATTTCACCGGTAAAAGAAAAATGAAAGGCTAGCATTAGCCTGGCCGGCGCAATTCGCCACCTGCGGCACGATTTTCGATAAAAATTTAGTTTGTTAGGTGTTGGGGATGGGTATGGGGATGGGGATAATGCACCTTTGTTATTGAAGGAAGGGCAGAATGTGTTTATGTTTTACGCGAGTGGGTGGAGGTTTTGCCAGGGGTTAGTGGCGACGATGGAGTTAAAAAGCCGGCATGATTTGATAGCTAGGTTGCATAATGCGGTTGTGCCGTGTAAGGATGAGGTTACGGTTGAGGTTTATATGAATGAGGAGGCGATGGATCATGTGGTTTTTGCTTTGGTTAAGAAGAAAGGTGTGAAAAGTGTGTTGAAGGAAGTGAGGGATTTGAAAAGGTTTGGGAGTTTGATGACGGCTGCTGCTGCTGCGCCGAATGGGAGGAAATGGGTTGCGGATGAGTTGGCGGTTGTTACTGGGTCGAAAGAGGTTGCTGGTGATTTGATCACTGAGACTGTTGTTGATCAGGTTAGTGGTTATGGTTCTTTTGTTGCTAATTTGGTTTTATTAGTTGTTAACTTGTTGTCTAGATTGATAACTATAATTGCTATGTAATGGTATTGAACGCTGGCGCGTCTCCTATACTGTATGTTGACAAGTTGAGTCCCTTATCTGTAAGTTTTTTTATCTGATATTGCTAAAGTGAATTTAAATCCTATTGCATGTATATAAATATGAAAACTTTCCATAGGGTGCCTGGGCTAGTCGTTGCATAGAATCAAAATTTTAGTCATATTATACGCTTGAGATTTAACGTTATGGTTGTATAAACAAATCTGCAGGTGTTTGGTGAAAAAGCTTTTGAGAAATTTGGAAGGTGGTTCATCTCTATGCATTTCTCAGATCAGCAGCAGAGTACACACAGGAAGATGTTGGCTTTAAGTTTGCTTTTCGTGATAAGTTTCACCCCTATCATTGGTTTCTGACTTGTGGTTTAGCAACCTGTTTGTTGTGACAGTCCTTAGGTTTGAGTTGCATCTTAAATTAAAAAGTAATTACTCTTGCATAAAGGTGGCTTTAATGCCTCGAAGTTACAACACCTGATGTACAGCTTACTAGTAGAGAACTTTAGAACAAGAGTTCTGAAATCTCAGTACTAGTACGTATAGCAATAACATTTAACTGTTGGTTTTGTTTTATTACGAGTTTAGTTATGTTAACCAGAATCTTTATATATATATATATATATATATATATATATATATATATATATATATATGGCTAATATCTGAGTAGCATAGTAATTACACTGATGGTCCCTGTGGTTTTCAAGATTAACACGAATGCCCCCGAATAACATGTATGGTCCTGGAGGTTAATACTTTTGCACTCGGATGGTTCCTTAGTCAAACGGCCGTCCATTTCAGACGTTAAGTTCCCTCACATGCCTGTCATGTGAGGGTAATATTGTCATTTTACTTGGATTGTTCCCCCATTTCCCTCATAAATAACCACCAGATCATCATCTTCCTCCCTCACCTTCTTCTTCACTCCAACCCTCGATCAATGGCTGCCTGTTCATGTGGTCAGCTTGCAATTGTTCGAACTACTTGGACGGATCTGAACCCAGGACGTCGTTTCTTTAGTTGTCCAGATCCGGTAAGGTTTTTAGGTTAACAAATCATCTTTAATTTTGGGTTTTAATGTTGGATGTTGGTTTTAATGGTGCAGAGGGACGACTGTGACCGTCGAGGATTTGTTGGTTGGCTTGACCCACCGATGTGCCCTCGTGCTGTGCATGTAATACCTGGCCTTTTAAGAGGAAGAAACAGAATTGAGCAGGAAAGGGATGAATTGAAAGCCAAAAATCGAAGGAAGGACATTATGATCTTCATGCTTTTGATAATATTAGGGCTACTGTTTGCAAAGTCTATGTAATGGGTAGCTTAAGGGTACTTTCAGCTTAATATCTAGATCTATGTATAATGTATGAAATGTCTAATGTATGTCCAAATATATGTAGATTGGACAAGTTTTGTAATGAATGAAAGATTATGTTGTTTGGACTAGTTTTGTGCATTTAGTATGTGCAGTTATGAAGTCACCTACCAATGAACTCACCTAGCAATGAATTAATGAAGTCATATTAACATTCAACTACCAATGCACCTACCAATGTGTAATGGGTCAAACAAATAATAAATGACCAAAACTGCAAACAAAACTAACCAACCTATTTGACCCAAACTGAGTGACCAAAACTGATAATGGGTCAAAAATAACATAACCACCATGAAGTGTAAAAAATTGATAATGGGTCAAAACTGATAATGGGTCAAAACATTACATAACCACCATGAAGTCTAAAAAACTGATAATGGGTCAAAACTGATAATGGGTCAAAACATAACATAACCACCTTGAAGTCTAAAAAACTGATAATGGGTCAAAACATAACATAACCACCATGAAATAAGCATCATCAAAATGTCATAGACATGTTACCTAATTACCATTACATAAACTGCTAATGGGTCAACATAACATAACCATAAAGTCTAAAAACATCACCAAAAGGTGGCTAACATAACAGCCACAAAGTTTAACATAAGTAGACACATAATACAACCATAACTAACCAAATCCAAGAACACCTAAGCAGCTACCCCTTCCCCACCTGCAGTACCATCACCTTCATCAGCAACCACTTTTGCTTTTTTCTTCTTCTTACATGTTCTGGAATTGTGCCCCTTTCCTTTGCAAAGCCCATACTTGACAGCTTTTCCCTTCTTGCTAAGCTTCCCATTTTTCTGCATTTCCTCTTGCACTGTTGGCTGATCTTGTGTTCCCCTCTTTTCTAACTGATCCTGCAACTCCACCTGGTCCTTTCTCCTTTTCTTTTTGGGTCTACCAATTGGATTACAATGCAGTGGTGGAGTCAAGGTTGTGGGACACTGGGAATTTGGCCACATATTAACACCATTTGTTGGACCAATGGTGTAGGAGTATACTTCTTTCCATGTTTCCAACTAGTAACAGCTATTAACCCATGACTCTGGTAACCCAACATCCTGTCCATTTAATGCCATATCCCAAATAACAGCCACAGCATGCTTACAGGGGATTCCTGTCAGTTCCCATCTCCTACAACTACAATCCTTCTTATCAACATCAACCACATATTGCTCCCTAGACTGGCCACTTACCTGATACTTGTTACCACCATTCCACTTGGCAGTGCATTGTGTTGCATCCTCTTTGTTTTCTTCCAGGATTAGTGTTGCACTAGGAGTTAGTGGCCCTCTACAAGTTTGTTGACACCTAATCACATTGACAATTCTCTTCATTAAGTACTTCCTCAAATATTCCAAGCAAGATATGATAGGTTTCTCTCTCCCATCAACTGTCTTTGAGTTTAGAGATTCACAGAGATTGTTAAGTAGAACATCTGACTGTGCTCTACCTATTAAAACCAGAAACAAACAGTTATTAAACTGTGACATAAACATTGCAATGTTATTAAGCAGTTGTTAAACTTTGACATAAACATTACAAACAGTTAATACCTGTGAAATGAGACCTGCTCCAATGTTGTGGTGGTATGGCTGCCAACCATTTATAAGCTTCTTTATTGAATCTCTTCAAATCTTCCATTCTCTTTTTAAAGTAAGGAACTATGTAACAAACAATTAAGAATTATACAATTAAACAATTATCTAACCTTATACACAGTGTAAACATTAAAGGGTTCATACCAGTAGTTGATGTTGCACAATTCCACAAACACTCTTTGTAACCTTTCCCTCTCCATTTAAGCTTCATATTCTGATGGATGTGCCTGAGGCAGAACCTATGTTCTGCAGTAGGAAACACATCTGCAACAGCTGGTATGAGCCCCTATTACAAAGCAACAAACAAAAGTAAACAATATTGTTTATAGTATATTAAATAGACTGAGATGTTCATACTAACCTTTTGCCTGTCTGAAATGAATGTAAACCTTGATTCTTGAGTTAAATCAAGATCATCTTGTAAACATTCTAGAAACCATGTCCATGAATCCTTGTTCTCTGCTTCTGTAACTGCATAGGCCACAAGATAAATCCCATTGTTTGGATCTAACCCAACAGCAGTTAACACCTGGCCTTGGTATGGACCCTTCAAGAATGCTCCATCTAACCCAATTAAATCTCTACCACATTTTTTTAAAGCCTTCCTTCAATGGACCTAAGCATACATATATCCTTTTGAAAATCCTAGTTGGTGAATCAGGGTTGGGTTCAGATTCAACAGAAATCTTAACAGTTGTTCCTGGGTTTGCCCTCTGAAGCTCTAACCCATAATCCCTTAATTTAGCATATTGTTCCCTATAATCCCCCTTAATTTGCTTTTCTGCCTTAAGCTTTGCTCTAAAAGCTTTCATTCTTGTAACCCTTAACTGATACTTCCTGGCTAACTCATCTTGAATGCTTTTGATAGTAACTTTTGGATTTGAGGCAACTTGATTAACCAACCATTGTTCATTAGCCATAAACTTGGATGTGAAATAAACATTCTTTCTGGATTGGAGACAATGGTGCTCAGGGTGGTATGTTACCACTGACCAAGTCTCCTCATCTTTATTGGCCTTGGAAATGTACAATTGCCATGGATAAGTTGCAGATTTTAATCTACTTTTCCTTTTTTGATGACCAGATAATGCATGCCTCTTGTTCCCCACCAAAAGATTCTCCAGATTTGGGCCCACCAGCCTTTGACCCACCAGCCTTTGACCCACCAGATTTGGGCCCAACAGCTTTGGGCCCAACAGCTTTACCACTATCTTTGGACCCATCACCTTTTTTGAATTCAGGGCAACTACCTTCACATATAGCTCTAATTCTTCTCTTGTCATTTCTCAGGAATGACAACTCCCTTCTTGTTTCAATAGCATGTCTCCTGATGAGATCCTTGGCCTCTTTAGCAGTTCCAAAAGTTTGGCCAACCTCAAATGTTACTTCTAAAAGTTGATTCTTGCCCTTATTCTTCTAAACATTACAAATAGTTGAAAGTAAGTATACTTAACAAATCAAAACACAATTAAAAGGTATGTAAATCAAAGGTAAGTATATCTAACCTTTTTTGCTGCATGCCTAAGTTCTCTCAACTTCTGGCTTCTTCTGGTTTCAAAGTCATCCATTTCTTCATCAGTTAAGCTATCAAATGACTCATAGCTTAAATTTGCCCCACCAACAACATCATCATCACTTTCAACAGTCTCAATGTTATGAACATTAGGAGAATGATGACTATCAACATACTCTTCATCAGGATCAACATAATCATGGAAGTCTCTCATATCAACATCCACATCTTCCACTTCATTATCCTTGTCATAAAAGTAATCACTGTCTTGTGAATCATCACCCTCAGTGGAACTCTCCTCAGCAGAACCTTCATGACCATTATCCCCCATACATTCATTCTCCTCAGCAGAACCTTCATCACCATTATCCCCCATACATTCATTCTCCTCACCAGAACCTTCATCAACATTACCATGTTCAGTAGCAGGGAATTCTTTGGAAAAGTCAATATCATCAAAGGTTACACCATCTGCACAATAACCCTCATCTGCAACCACATTTGCATTTACACCCTCATCTGCAACTTCAGTTGTATTCCTAACCTCATCTGCAACCTTAGTTATATTCCTTCCCTCATCTGCAACCTCATTTGCATTCCCATATTCAAGCAACAATCTTCTCCTAGGGACTAACTTTTTCCTAGTATTCCTGTTCCTAACAGAACCACCCTCATCTGGTAATTCCTCAATAACTACTCTAGGTGGTTCTGGTGATTTCATATAAGTATCAATAGTACTCTTACTTTGTTCAATAAAAAAGTTTATAACTTTGGTTTCACCAACATACTGGGCTAAATGTCTAACATCTTAATCACATCCTAAAGCTACTAACCCATTATCCAACTCCTTTCCAGGTATTTGAAAATGATAATAACGTCTGACATTTTCTTCAAAAAGCCCTAGTTCTCGCACCATCCAATCTATCTCATGAACCGAGAACTCATCTATGTCCAGCCAATCAATGTAAACAAAAGTACCTTGAACATACCTTCTTCCAGGGAAATTCTTAAACATACCTCCATGATGCAGTTTAGCAGAGAACATATTAGGTTTTCCACCTGTTAAATTTAAAAAAGATAGATTTAGGGCTAAAAATTTAACTTCAATAGATGTGCAATCATTACGATACTTACCATAACGTTCTTCGTAATCAAAAGTATCGTGCTTCTTCCTGATATCCCACCCCATTTTGTGATTATGAAATCGCCTTCTTCAGAGAGTTATAGACGAGTATGGAAGAATTGGAGGGAAAATGAGGGGCAACTGTCTTTAATGAACTGATCCCTAGGGACCTGGAGTGAAAAGGACCATGAAAATGACAATTTTACCCTCATGCTCGAAGCACGTGATGTTCTTTAACAGACTGATTGACAGACGTTAGGTCAAAGGACCATCAGTGTTATGAATCATAAGTTCTAGGGAGCATCCGTGTTACTCATAAGTTCTAGGGAGCAAACATGAAATATTTGAAAACTACATGGACCATCCGTGTAATTAACTCTTTTTTTAAACAAAATTTAGTTCTCAACGTGAACGATCAAAACCATTTAGTTTTCCTTTCTCTACAAGAAGCATAATATAATTCCCTCACCCATATTTATTGGGATTGCTCCACATGCACATACATCAACCTCGATTCCCTAACACCCACCTGCTAGATTTTTTCATCATCACGATCCCCCTTCCATATTTTACCATCATCATCATCTTCATCAAAACAACTAATCAAGAGAAATGGTCTTGTAAACTGTAAAGGTTGCACGTTTTTAAACACATTATCATCTTCACACCATGAAATTTGTGGGACACGGAACACCTCAAAATTTTGGCTAGACAATGATGAATTTTATATTTTACGATGCACAACCCACTACTAGAAAAATACCCTTTCTTGACATTCTTTTTATGACATGCAAAAGTGTATGTCATAAAAAAATGTCATCTTTAATAAAAATTAATAAATTCTTGACGCTTCTTTCTGCGTGTCAATAATTTTCCGTCATAAATTAAAAAAGATGACATTAAACAACCTTGAGTGTCATGGTTTTATGTGATGAAAATTTCAAATTCCCTCCGCTCGGCTCTCCTCCCCATAAACCCTCCCCCCCCCCCCCTCTCTCTTAAAAGAACATATGCTCTCATTCCCTTAAAACACACAATCCCCATTCCCTCAAAACACACCTAACGAACACCATTATTGTCGCTTGAAGAAAGCCCTAATGAACACCAATTATCGTCAGTTTAACACCATCGAAGCTCTGTTACTCTTGTTGAAGCTTGTGAAGGTAAACCTAATTCAGTTGAGAGCGTATTGTTTTTTTTATTGTGTGATTTCACCATTGAAGCTCTTACTTTGGTTGAAGCTCGATTATTAACATCAATCTATTTGGTTAAACCATTGTTTAACTGTTATTATTGCTTAATAGTATAGAGCTTAGGTTTATTAAGATCTAATATTGCTTGATTGTTACTATTTCTTAAATGTAAAGAGCTTAGGGTTGCTGGATTATCAAGATCTATACTTCGGTTTCTGACATGAACTCATACATGGTTTTTTTAATTGTAACTAGGTGGTTTCTCACCCCGCGCGTTGCGGCGGGGATCCAACCTATGCTATTGAAATTATTTGTGTCTGTTTTTTAATTATGTTTATTCTTAATTATTTCACCGGTAAAAGAAAAATGAAAGGCTAGCATTAGCCTGGCCGGCGCAATTCGCCACCTGCGGCACGATTTTCGATAAAAATTTTAGTTTGTTAGGTGTTGGGGATGGGTATGGGGATGGGGATAATGCACCTTTGTTATTGAAGGAAGGGCAGAATGTGTTTAAGTTTTACGCGAGTGGGTGGAGGTTTTGCCAGGGGTTAGTGGCGACGATGGAGTTAAATAGCCGGCATGATTTGATAGCTAGGTTGTATAATGCGGTTGTGCCGTGTAAGGATGAGGTTACGGTTGAGGTTTATATGAATGAGGAGGCGATGGATCATGTGGTTTTTGCTTTGGTTAAGAAGAAAGGTGTGAAAAGTGTGTTGAAGGAAGTGAGGGATTTGAAAAGGTTTGGGAGTTTGATGACGGCTGCTGCTGCGCCGAATGGGAGGAAATGGGTTGCAGATGAGTTGGCGGTTGTTACTGAGTCGAAAGAGGTTGCTGGTGATTTGATCACTGAGACTGTTGTTGATCAGGTTAGTGGTTATGGTTCTTTTGTTGCTAATTTGGTTTTATTAGCTGTTAACTTGTTGTCTAGATTGATAACTATAATTGCTATGTAATGGTATTGAACGCTGGCGCGTCCCCTATACTGTATGTTGACATCTTGAGTCCCTTATCTGTAAGTTTTTGTATCTGATATTGCTAAAGTGAATTTAAATCCTATTGCATGTATATAATATGATAACTTTCCATAGGGTGCCTGGGCTAGTCGTTGCATAGAATCAAAATTTTAGTCATATTATACGCTTGAGATTTAACGTTATGGTTGTATAAACAAATCTGCAGGTGTTTGGTGAAAAAGCTTTTGAGAAATTTGGAAGGTGGTTCATCTCTATGCATTTCTCAGATCAGCAGCAGAGTACACACAGGAAGATGTTGGTTTTAAGTTTGCTTTTCGTGATAAGTTTCACCCCTATCATTGGTTTCTGACTTGTGGTTTAGCAACCTGTTTGTTGTGACAGTCCTTAGGTTTGAGTTGCATCTTAAATTAAAAAGTAATTACTCTTGCATAAAGGTGGCTTTAATGCCTAGAAGTTACAACACCTGATGTACAGCTTACTAGTAGAGAACTTTAGAACAAGAGTTCTGAAATCTCAGTACTAGTACGTATAGCAATAACATTTAACTGTTGGTTTTGTTTTATTACGAGTTTAGTTATGTTAGAACCGCAACCAGAATCTTTATATATATATATGGCTAATATCTGAGTAGCATAGTAAATGTTTTCTAGACTTTAGGGATGAAAAAGAATAGAGAACTTTAGAACAAGAGTTCTGAAATCACAATACTAGTACGTATAACAATAACATTTAACTGTTGGTTTTGTTTTATTACAAGTTTAGTTATGTTAGAACCGCAACCAGAATCTTTATATATATATATATATGGCTAATATCTGAGTAGCATAGTAAATGTTTTCTAGACTTTAGGGATGAAAAATAATGCAATTGCCACATCATACTAGAAGTTGAATTTATAACTAAGCTTGCATCAAAACCTCGGTAAGTTTTGATGGTTTTGTTGAACAATAAACAAGTTAGTATGCCGTTTATGTACTATACGGTTCTGATTATAACTTCTGTGGTCATGGGCATGTGTATGGTATAAGTTCACTAAGGTTGTTACAAGTCAGTTGAATATATTTTTCGCTTGATTGGGTCATACAGTGTATGTATCCTTTGTTTATAAAAAAATGACTCTTTAAAAAGGTTGCAACTTCCAAAGCATTGGTGAGAACTGTCACAAAGTCATCTGCAGGCTGCAACATCTCTTGTTTTCCTAGCATACACTTCAATGTGATATTCATATGATATTTTCCATCTATGATGATCAATTATAGCATCACTGTGTCAAACTAATAGACAACTTAGAATTTGTTAGCCATTTAATTACATTAATAATTATGTATTTGATGAAACATAAAGCATTTCTATATGTAAAATAATTGGCCGGTCTCAACTAATGTATTAATTTTATTGTTGTCTCAGGTTTGGGGAGGAGCGGATCATTACGAGGATGAAGACATGGATGCCGTTTGCGAAGAATGGTCAGGCTACGCCGCAACATTTATTTTCAAATGATCCAAACTTGTTTGTTTGAAGGCAATGTAATGTCGATACAATATTTTGTAAACGTTAAATGTCTCGGATTAGTTTGTAATTTGATAAATATGGCTGGATTATATAATGAAATAATGTTTTTGTTATTAGTTTGCTAATTATTTTGCATATAATAAAATGGCTATAAATCCAGGAGGGTAAATATGTAATTTTACAGGAATTTTTAGATTAGTAAATTATGACACGCAAAAGAACGTCATCAAATTCTGTCATAATATGTGTCGAAAAAATGTCAACAAAAACTGTCATAAAAATGTATGTCATTAAAAAGTATCATAACGCGTGTCAATAAATGTTGTCATAAATGTGTGTCATAAACAGATGACACGCGAAAATATGTCATCTTATTTTTATGACACCGCCATCCTTAAGGTTTTTTTTCTTGTCATCAGACCCTTTGATTGACACGCATTGCGTGTCAAGAAAGACCTTTTTTCTAGTAGTGACCCCAAGAGGAAGGTTGTTGATCTTGATGTAGGGTCGAGTATAAAAAAATAAAAATTAAAGGGTGACATTTGAAAAGTT
Source organism: Ambrosia trifida (assembly GCA_028751855.1). Lineage (NCBI taxonomy): Eukaryota > Viridiplantae > Streptophyta > Magnoliopsida > Asterales > Asteraceae > Ambrosia > Ambrosia trifida. The sequence continues at coordinate 54,971,626 of CM054131.1, forward strand.
TTAAACCTTTTTTTTTTAAATGGTTATGAAAAGTAAGGGGGTGCATTTAGCCAACCCCAAATTGTATCATATCATATCGGTAATTAAAAAGAGATATCCTCATCCTTGGTTATAGGATCTCAAAAGAGCTTTGTTCAATAAAATATTTAGATTTGTCTGGGTCAGCTTAGGGTACACACGGTCTTCACAACTACCCTTGGCCGAGTACCATTATCCTAATGGATACACCGTCGCCATCCCGCCGATATTCAATTATAAAATTTTTAAATTAGTTACATTTGTAATTGACAAATTAATTTTTTCCTAATCCTAATTCAAATTATTAAATATATATATATATATATAGGCTATGTATCCATTGGAAACCATGTTGAGTTGGAGAAACCCTTGAAACTCATTTTAGGGTCACCATCTCTCCACATATACCATCTTACTTTTGGCATGAAGGGTAAGATGGTAACTTCAACCCACCCCACCCCAATCCCCGATAAAGAGAAATAAGATCTAATTTATTTTTAAAAATCACTTTTCATTCTCTCTCTCTCTCTCTCTCTCTAAATCAAACAAGAAAACCATGGTAACTTCAACAGATCTGACTCTATCTCTCTCTCTTCTTTTTAAAAATCACTTTTAATGGTGGTGGGTAGGGGCGGAGGTGGTGGGTAGGGGGCGGAGGTGGTGGGTTTGAAGGTTGATGACGACGAGGGCTGGGTTTGAAGGTTGATGACGAAGGTGGTGGCTGGTGGTTGATGACGAAAGTGGTGGCTGAGGTTTGATGACGAAGGTGGTGGCTGGTGGTTGATGACGAAGGTGGTGGCTGAGGTTTTGATGACGAAGGTGATGGTGGCTGAGGGTTGATGACGAAGGCGGTGGTGGTGGCTGAGGGTTGATGACGAAGGCGGTGGTGGTTTTTGAGGGCGGTGGTGGCTGAGGGTGATGGATCTGTGGTGGTTGAGGGTTGAGGATGGTGGATCTGCGGTGACGGAGGTGGTGGCAGGCTGAAGACGATGGTCGAATTCATGCTTTGTAAGTTGTTGTTCTACTGTTATTGTTATTATTTTTATTATTATTATTATTATTATTATTATTATTATTATTATTATTATTATCATCATCTCTTTGCCCAATCTTGTACTAAATCTGCCGGCTAAGGGGCAATGATGTGTTTCTTTTGTTTGTATCCCACCAAACTAATGACTAAAAGACATTATACTTTGGCATTATTCTTTGTGAATAGCATTATACATGTGTTGTTTTCAAATCTATTATTATTATTATTGATATTGTTGTTGTTGTTTTCAAATCTAGAGATTTTGAAGGGTATAATATCTTTTGGTTTTAGTTCGTGGGGTCAGATCTGGTTTTCATTAATGGCTTGCACATAACTTTTGGTCGATCCAGGTTCTTTCAGGTCGATCCGGGTTTGAAGATGTGTACAAGTTTGAAGATCCGGTACGGTTGTGTGTGTACAAGTTTGAAGATGTTTATGAAATAAAATTACAAATCTATTTTATTGTTTAGTTGTCATTTTTGTTTGATTTTAATTTAATTATTTGATTTGTGTTTTGTTGTTGTTTATGAAATAAAATTACAAATTTATTTTACTGGTTTAGATAGTTACATAAGCACCATTAACTATGATACTTATGTAAATATGTAAAATTGCTTTTTTTACAGTGTGGTAAGAATGTAACAATATGCGGACTTAGTTAATCGATCAACAATTACATAAGCACCACTTGAAAATGTAACAATGTAAATACATAAAATGTAACAATGTAACAACGTAACGCATAAGTTGTTACAGATCAATCTGACTTATTTGTTACCTATAAAAAGGTTAAAAAATTAAAAAAAAAATGTAAAAGCAAGGAAAAAAGAGAGGAGAGAGGAGAGAGAGTCAGGAGAGAGGAGAGAGAGTCAGGAGAGAGAAGAGAGATGAGAGAGATTTAGGAGAGAGAGGAGATATGGACAAAATGCAATTTTCCTAAAATACCCTTTTGCTTCAAACAAATAAAAAAGATAACTCTTTTAATAATATAATATTAGTTGATCAATCTCATCCATTGATGTTGTTTGATCAAGGGTCACAAATGAGTTTAATGGGTTTCTCCAACTCAAGGGGGTTTCTATTTTATCCATATCCTATATATATATATATATATATATATATATATATATATATATATATATATATATATATATATATATATATATATAGGGGGTGGTTAAAATAAAAACCCACTCAAAACGAGTAAACTCGGGAAACTCTGACTTCCCGAACTTTTTATCATCTGAAAAAATTAGGGTATGTAATATACATGTTTTTAAGAGTTTTGAGCCAAAAAAAAAACAAAAAAGCGCCGAGTGGATATTTTTAAAAAAAATAAATAAGTTTTTTGTGTTACATATGTAACATGTCTGTTTTTGTGTAACATACGTAACACAAAAAAAACTTATTTATTTTTTTTAATAATATCCACTCGGCGCTTTTTTGATTTTTTTGGCTCAAAACTCTTAAAATCATGTATATTACATACCTTAATTTTTTCAGATGATAAAAAGCTTGGGAAGTTAGAGTTTACCGAGTTTACTCGTTTTAGAGGGTTTCCGGTATCCCTTTCCCTTATATATATATATATATATATATATATATATATATATATATATATATATATATAGGGGAGGGTTATCTTGAGAACGCTAAATATTGTGAGAACCGTGAGAACAAGTAAAAAATCAATCAAGATCAATTTTTTTTAATACAAACCTCATTATGATCAAAATACAACATTAATAAATGAATTTTCTTTCCAAATAATTCATCTTTTCTTGCAAAAACACTTTAAAATTAACTTTTTACACATGTGTAAATGAAAAAGTCTATACATGTATAAACAGTAAATTTACACATGTGTAAAAACAATTTATTTTCGTATACGTTTGAATTTTTACGCGTAAATTGTGTTTTTGATATTGTATTTTAGTAATAAAGATAAATGTAAAAAGAAATTTTGGATTTGAATGGTTTTAGATGCCGTTCTCACGGTTCGCACGAAATATAGGTGTTCTCAAATTAACTTTCCCCTATATAGGCCCTATATATATATATATATATATATATATATATATATATATATATATATATATATATATATATATAAACCTAAGCTCCCCTCCCACCATACCTAAAAACTAAACCCTAAAGATAAACCACTAGTAAAACCTAGCTATAACAGTGAAATGCACATGTGCATAGAGTACACATGTCTTGTTTTATATTTCTTATATAGAGTTGTTTTAAGTTTATTCATGTTTGTTGTCCTACACTTGTCTTATTTTCAATTTATGTAATAATATGAATGACTATATAATTGACAAGTTCGAGTGTATTTTATATATCTCTTTGCGTCCATTTAATGATAATTTATTTATGGTAATTGACAATTTAATCAAAAGTATGCTATAATAGTGAAATGCACATGTGCATACGGTGTATGTCTGTATATTTATAGTAGCGAAATGCATATGTGCATCAGACATGACGTAATATAAGCCATTTTTTTTATTTTTTTAAAATATTAATACTAGATAATCATTTTGGTATTTTTACTTTTTTATTTTTTTTTATTTTTTAGGTTATATAAATTTTTTATTATTTTTTTTTATTTTTGATGGAGGGGTTTTTGTAGACACACTTCATATTTACAAAAATGTCACATGTTCACATTGGTTTTTTGGTTCTCTCCCTAAATGGTGGTTCTCAAACAATCCAAATCCTCTATATATATAACCACACACTTATTTAAAAAAAATGAACATGTGGTCCAGAATTAAACAAAAATAAAATAATAAATAAAATATTAATATACTTACACGGGGTAAAAATCCCTTACACTAGTGTAATTTGGTGTAAATTAATGTATTTTGTTTTAATTTTTTTTTACAACGGGGTTTACATGTTTTAATTTGGTGTAAATCAACGGATCTTAAACCTATATATATATATATATATATATATATATATGTTCCTATACAAAGTGCATTTTTTGTACAAAGTGTAAGAAGTCTATATAGTCATTGTGTTTTAAATTTTGGATATGATGTTTTCAATTTCTTTTGTATTGTATTATATTGTAAAACACCAAACGTAACAATTTAAAACACAATTAAATTTATTCTAGACATGATATTTAAAACACACTAATTACTTTCTTCGCATGGTGTTTTAGATTACATGTTAGGAATACATTAATTAGTGTTTTAAATTGTTACATTTTGTGGTTTTTTATACAATACTATGCCAAAAGAATATAAAACATCATGCCTAAAATTTAAAACACAATGTGAGAATTCGTTTTAGGATCGTAATCACGAACCGTGATCTCACAAATACCAACCGTAGGGTGCGGAATCCCCCCCCCCCCCCCCCCCCGATTGTGCAAAATGATTCAGAAATAAACGTAATCGATCGTGATGAAAACAGATAACGAATCACCGAGCAATTTTCATAACTTTACTTTTGTATTAGATCAAAATATTAACAATTACAGATCAAACCTAGATCTAATACAGAGAATATCACACACACAAACTAGGGAAAAGCTCCAAAGTGATAACTCTCTACAAAATAACAAACTTTTCCATTTATATAGCCTCCCACCTTCACCCCTTTCAAGAGGTCGAAGGTGTTCATTCGACCCCTCGTGGGTTCGAATGAAACCTTTTGTATCTTTCATTCTACATTCGACCTATGTTGGACTCCATTCGACCCCTCGTCTGGTCGAATGGGTCTTCAAGCTAAAGCTTTGTCTTTTTCTGATTATCTGAACCTTGGACATTCAGCACCGGATCACTAGCTGGGGACATACATGAATAATGCACTTACAATCTCCCCCTTAGACCTAGCTAGTGATGTACCAAATCAGAAAGTTAACAATTCTTCAAGTCTTGATCTCATCATCTTGAACGACTTGAAAACTATCCATCTACATGCACGTTTGTGTCGAGGTTCTTGTCTATCTCTGCAGCATGCTTCGAAATCTCAGACAGACTCAAGAAATCTTGGCTTTGTCATTTGTTGGTCCAGAGATGAAGACAGAAAAACAATCTTGAATTCTTCAATCTTCAATCATTTCTTTTACAACTTCATTTGGATGATAGTTGTTCTGGTGATCATGATGTTCAGGTTTGGGTCTTGTTCAGTTACATGCATTGTCGATGAATCTTGAACAGTGCAACTGTTGCGTTTGATTCTGCAGAAAAATTTACTAAAAAAACTGCACAACACTACTAGAAAAAAACCCCTTTCTTGACACACATTTTATGACACGCGCTCATTTATGACACTCAAAAGCGTGTATCATTAAAAAATTGTCATGTTTTAGAAAATCTGGCTAATTAATGACACGTTTTTTTGTGTGTCAAGAATGTAATGTCAAGAAATAGAAAACATGACGGTATAGAATTTTGTGTGTCATCTTTAGTGTCATGTTAATTTCACAAAAAATTGAATTTCCCTCCCATAAACCCTAGGTATAAAAGCTAATCCCTGATTCCTCTCCCTCATATCTAGATCTCTCTCTATACCCGATCCTTTAAAACACCAACTCAGAAGGTCTGTTGAGATGAATGCTGTTGACAAGGCCAACGATCTGGTGCATCTAGGCCTCGTCACCAGCGTCAGTACGCAGATGGTTGCAACAATCATCTTCTAATAACTCTTCTGTATGTTTAATGTTTGTTCACTTTGTTTAGTTCATGATGTAGATCTGGTAATAGGTTAATATTATGAAGTTGATTTGATGATTAATTGTCAAGTTATTGTTGATTAATTGAGCAGCAAGACTTTGATTACTATGGTGGTGGAGGAGGAGGTCAAGGTCTGTAAGCGGTGGGAGCCGTCGATGCCGCCATCGCGGAAAAAGAACGGTGGCTACTAGATATGCATTCATTTGATACAGAATGTATCTCTGAGGTATTATTTGATGCATTTCATATCACTGTAATATATAGGAGGTATGCATAGTTAAAATCAGTTAGATAATTCCATTGGACGCAACTTATACTTGGTAGCAAGTGACTGTCTGGAAACAACGAAGCTCCTGGCTGAAATCCGGCAATCCGATCGTATGGTGAATAATATTATTTGTACCATAATCATTTGAGTTCGGTCCACCAACGATACATATCACAGGGAGATCATCACTGTAAGCGTCAGCAATGGCGCTGAGTACACTGAGTCCACCAACAGTAAACGTGACCACACATGCACCCACGCCACGAAACCTAGCGTATCCATCAGCTGCGTAACCTGTGTTCAGCTCGTTGCAGCAGCCAACGAGGTTGAGCCCAGCCTCAGCAACCAAGTAATCAAGCAAAGACATGTTAAAGTCCCCTGGTACAGAAAAAACATCCGAGACACCTATCTGCACTAGGCGGCGAGCGAGGTAGTGAGCGAGTGTGGCCTGGGCAGAGGACTGTACCCAACAAGAACTGCCATTAGGAGTAGTAACAACATCTGAAACATAGACTTTGGTATCCATAATTTTGATTGAAAGATTGAAATAGATATTTTGTTCATTATCTTTTTCCTTTGTGTGTTGGCATTTACATTGTATTGCTTGATAAACATAGCAACCTTTTGAGTTTTAAACTAAGCACGGTTAAAAATGTATTAACTTATCTTATATGAATTACATGTAGTTGAAGTTATTGTTTGTCACCGTAGGAACAAAGATCCCTTTTGGGTTTGTGTTTTAGCTGATTTGCTGAATTGATTCGCATTTTGATGTGTGGGTGATTTAGTAAATTGATTCACATTTTGATGTGTGTGGTTTGCTTTTGATATACACACTTTGGTTATCATTGCCAGCAAAGCTTGACTGTCTAACATATTAATTATTAATAGATCAACTGAACTAAAATTACAACTCATTTTAATAAAACTTCTTGTTAAGTTATAAACATTTTAAGATAAAATTTCAACCACTGATCTATTTTATTGACAACATATGATGTAGATGGTTATATGTAAGGTGATATGGCACCTAATGCAACAGCTCCAATAGCGCTTGCAGCTCCAAAACCTACCCCTGCAGCGGTTGCTGATGTGGCAGTTAAGGCGGCTATGCCAGATAAGTTGGCTGAAGGGGACTCTGTCTTGATGTTGGTTGATAATTCAAAGAAGCGGTTACGCCAGATTAGTTGGCTGAGCTTTCCTTGATTGATCCCAAAAGAGCTAAAAGTTTGATGTTTAATTATGTAAATTTTTGGGGAGTTTGGAATATAATTATTATTTTTTTGTAGGATTCTTGCAAATGGACAGTCCGCAGCGCGGTCGAAGGAGAGAAAAATGTGGTATACGAGTGAGTTGGAGAAGAAGGTTAAGACGCTGCAGACAAAAGCCGCTACGCTCTCTACGCAGCTTACTAAGCTGCAGGTATATGTTTATATTTGATTTTATGATATGTCAAATAGAGAATTTGAGATATGAAAACGTGTGTTTATGATAGTTATTTATCTTTTGACTCTTGGTCACTATTCCATTTGTTTTTAAAAAACTTGCAGACTTTATGTAAAATAATTCGCCGGCCACGACTAATGTATTAATTTTATTGTTGTCTCAGGTTGGGGGAGGACTAGATGTTTACACGGATGCGGATATTGATGTCAGTCATGAAGAATGGTCAAATTATGCCGCAACCTTCATTTTCAAGTGATCCGTATGTTTAGGTATAGACTAACGTAATGTATTGACACAATATTTTTGTAACCGTTAATACTTGTGGTAGGATTCGATAAATGCTTATATTGTAATGGATTTTTTGGTGATATATATAATAAATGCAATTTTATTATGTAATTTATTGATTTTGTTATTATAAATATAAATATAAATATAAATCCAGGGTTACTAGTTATTTTGCAAAATTTATTTTAGGTAAAAAAAGCATGACACGCAAAATGAGTGTCATAAACGAGTGTCGTAAATGTATGTCATTAAAGAATGTCATGAAAGCGTGTCATAAATGCGTGTCAAAAAAGCATGTCATAAAGGAGTGTCATAAACGCGTGTCATTAAAAGATGACATGCGCCTGCATGTCATAAACTTTTCTTGACATGTTCTTCCTTGACACTTTTTTGTGTGTCATAAACACCCTTTTATGACGCGCAATGCGCGTCAAGAAAGAGGTATTTTTCTAGTAGTGCAAACAACAACTAGTGTTAGACACGACAAAAATCTCGGAAGTACTCTTCACATTCCTTTTGACCCTCAATAACAATTTTTCATTTGCACCAGAAACTTGAAAATCTGTAGTCTTTTTCAACTTTTAAGTATCTGAGCATTCACATTAAGTATCCCATCATCGGTTATCGAAAATAAAGTAGAAACAAAACAGTTTGATTTTTCAAAGTTTATGCTAAAACACACTAAAAATCTTTTTGAATTTTCAAATGGAATTGCATAAAAGTTAAACTAAAAATATTTTTGTGAATCTTCCGGTAAGAGGATCATATCAGTATTGAAACAGTCAGTCAAAACTCTTTTAGATCAATTTCTGCTTTTGACATTGAGCATCCTACAACCATTACGAGTATGTTTGTCCACTTAAACCCAAAATCATCATTCATTGTTCAGCACTTCAGATACATTATGGTAATATTAAATACTGAAAAATCTATGGTCCCCGCACACGTGACACATTCCCGAATCAAGAATTGCGCAAAGCTTCATTGAAACACGTGATTATATTGTAGTTATCCGTTAGTTACAAGGTATGAGGCACAACGGTGACAGGTCAACAAATTAATGCTACAAAGCGACTTATGCACACAACCAGGGTGAGGACTAATATCATATATGTTTTTCATCTTAGTATTGATACGATGCATTAGATAATCTTTGATTATCTTCACACATGTTAAGTTCCTCATTCGGTAACTTAAGGATTTGTCATTAAAGATATTTTGTTAAGATACCCTGACTGATCTAGGTCCGTAAATCAATACGACAAAAGATCAGTTAGGCTATCCCTAGATAACTAACAATATAACGACCCGAAACCTCTGATTTTGGCAAATTATCAAACGAAATTTCGGTACCAAGACCATATGCCAACGAGACGTTGATCCACATGATTATCAGTTATTGATTTTAAGTTTATATCACCATGCTGAACTTTAAACATTGATTTCAAGCCTACCAATATATAATTGTAGTGGCTACTCAATGTTGTAACATCATTTTGTTTTCAAAGTAGTATGACAGTCCACTGATGTACTATCATCTCCTCTTTTTCTCCAGGAAAACTCATTTTGGATTTTCTAAATTTTTATTTATATTTTTCTGAAATTTTCTATCCCTAAAAATCTAAAAATAAACATATTTTTGGATTTTTAAACTTTTGAAGAAAAACAAAAATAAAATGATATCCGATACGGTTTACTCCTTGAGTTTCAAAACCAATTTTCTCACTCAGATTACTTGACTCACGTTATGTCAATTAGCAAAACCATTAACAAAGATAAGAGAGTTTAGAATAAACCGTTTTGTCGCATCTGTTGTAGAAATCCAAAACCTGAGAGCAATTGCATGAGATTGCAACGTTTTCCGGCTTCACATGTATGAAACAGACGACAAACACTCTCCTCTCTGTTGAAATCATGTTTTCCTTTTTCAATATCCCTTCTTTGACCTTCACCTCTCCAATAAATAGCTTGTATACAGATGTTCCACTATCAACTAGCAAAAGATAGCTAATAGGTCTGTCTAAAACAACCTGCACACTTGTTAAACAATTAGTAGGAGAGAGGAACCCATCCCTTTACAATGATAGGTCATCCAAGGTCATCAATCCTTGGAATATCAATCCATTCTCCTTTTGAAAAATCAATTGGTTTTTCAATGGATTGATTTGAAGTAGAAATTGCTATTGATTTAGAAAGTGATTTGGGTTTCCAAACACGTTCAGAGTTTATTTTAGAGTTTGTTGAAATCGTTTTGATTGTTGACTTTTCAGATTTCTTATTTGAAACCTGCTTCTGAACCTTGTTTGGAATCTTCTTAGACTTAACTGATGAAGATCTAGGTTTAAAGTTATACTAAGGCTTAGCCTTAGAACTCCCCCTTACCTTAGTAACCCTATCACAATCTCCATTTTTATTCAAGGCAATTTTGTTACGATTGTCATACACAACCTGTTTCCCCTTTTGTTTCTTGATTGGTTTTGGGGATACAGGCTTTTTGACGTTGCCTGAATTTTTAGCAAATTTAACTTCGGTCTTTTTCTTTTTAACATACGGACAGGCAGCAACTAAATGCCCACACTCTCCGCAGTTATAACAAGACCTATATTCCACAAAATCACATGCATACCCTTCATCCCAATACCAGTAGGGACAATGAGCAGCAATATGACCAACTTCACCACATTCAAAACAGCTTCTCCATTCAACATAACCATGAGAATACTGTGGTGAGTTGTTTCTCCAATAACCATCAAATCGAGAGTGACTTTGAGAATCATAAAAGTCATGTGTTCTAGATGAAAAACTTTTTGAATTCTTATGATAAGATTTTTTCATCTGATAATTGCCTTTCGATTTGTTTGGTTTTGGTCCTTTTGCCCTGGGATTTTTCTTTTTGTTCCCAAACTGATCCTTTTCATTCTCATGTTGGTTAGGATTGAGTTCAAAATGAAGATGACCAAATTGACTTCTAAATTAATTTATCAAATCATTGTTATCAACAAAGATACATTTAAGTAAATATTGTTCGATATTATCAATTGGAAAATCTTTGTTGAAAATCAATTTGTCCTGTCCTACCAACATATAGGATCCTTCAACTCCTTCAGGAAACTTGAATATGGGTATCTCTTCAGATTCAGGTTCTGAAGTTGCTACCACATTTTCAATTTTCTCTTCAAACACTGGTTTCACCTCAGATTTAGAATCAACAACATAATGTGTTGTGATTTCCAACTCTGATGTGGAATTATTCTTTGAAATAGTGTTATGAAGTTCTGAAATCTCTTTCTTAAAAGATTCGATTTGATTCATAAAATGTCTTTCATTATTTGCCAAAATTTTATTTTCAATTTGAAATCTTTCAAGTATATTTCTTAAGTTCTGTTTGTCCTCAAGAAGTTTCAGCACTTCATTTTTCAATTTGACACAATCAGAACAATTAGCACATTCAACATTAGATTTTACCTCAGCATCTGAATTATTACCATTCTCAGAATTTTCATCAACATTTGATGCATCACTTCCTCTTGATTCACTCTGTTCTGAAATACTCTAGGTTCTACCTAAAATCAGTTGGTTCGACCTAAAATACTCTAGGTTCGACCCCCCAAATCTCACATTCGACCTTTTCAGGTCTGTTCATCATCTTCAACCTCAAGAACACGAATCTGATCGGTTTTGACAAATTTTTCACCAAATGTAATGATTTTGGATAGGTTTTGTGCGGATTTCAATTTAGACAAACATTTGTGAAAGAATTTTTGATAATAACATCAAATTCAACTCCAATTCAATCAAAAACCATGTTTTTATGAAAAGTTTCAAAGTTTCTAGGGTTTTGAACTATTAAACCAGAATTCTAATCTGTTTTCATCAATTCAGACCTGTGTTGAGCTACATTCGACCCCCCGTGGGTTCGAATGTGTCTACTAATACCCAACATCTTCATAATCTTGGTTGTTTTTCTGATTATCTGAACCTTCGACATTCAGCACCGGATCACTAGCTGGGGACATACATGAATAATGCACTTACACAATGCCTATATAGACTTATCACACTTTGTACAAAAAATGCACTTTGTACAAGAACCTCACCATATATATATATATATATATATATATATATACACACACACACACACACACACACACAAAGTGTGAGAAGTCTATAAAGTCATTGTGTTTTAAATTTTGGATATGATGTTTTCGATTTCTTTTGTAATGTTTTATATTGTAAAACACCAAACGTAACAATTTAAAACACAATTAAATTTATTCTAGACATGAGATTTAAAACACACTAATTACTTTCTTCGTGGTGTTTTAGATTACATGTTAGGAATACATTAATTAGTGTTTTAAATTGTTACATTTTGTGGTTTTTTATACAATACTATGCCAAAAGAATATAAAACATCATGCTTACACATTTTCAAATAGTACAACCTTCAAAAACACATGGTGCAAGCACTTAAGGCATAACTATGTTTAAATCACTTAAAAAGAATGGGCGGCCAAATGTGAGAATCTAAATTTTGAATTCCCGCTTCTCATCACCACTCACATGTCTCTTTCATCTTTTCCGTACACCATACCTTCCAACCTTTCAAGTTTCAAGCTGGATTCACAAACCCCAAACCCTAGCCCCAACTCTTTCTGATTAAGATTACCAGTAAACCAAGGTATGTTTCCATCTCATAATCGTATATGCTGACTCCTATTAGTGCCGATAGAAGAACAGAAGGGACAAGCAGGTCAGTTGAAGAACTTTTCTATAAAGGTAAACCTAATTACATATCTCACTTTAGATTCAGTAATCGTATACGTATTCTTTCTATTTCTCGATCTATATATTTTCCATGAAAATCAGGAGCCTGAGGACGATTTAAGGAGTGAATCTTGATGATGTTTTCTTCTAAGCCATCTATCGCTACTTAGAGGTATCTCCTCTGTTTTGGGTGTTAATCTTGATGATGTTTGGTTATAAGACATTAATTTTTGCTATATGTTCTTTTGAGTGTTTATGTCATACTTGAGGTTTTTGAGATTATGGTAACTTATCTTATGCACTATTTTTGTCTCCATTTAGTTTTGATTCACATAGTCAAAAGTGACCTTTAACTGAGAATCGTTATTAGAAAAAAAAATACATTCTGATGAACCTCTTTTTATTAGTTTTCATGGGTGATTGAAAGAAACTTTCTGGTTTTTTTTTCTGTTTTAATTATTGTGTAATGTTTGGAATTAGATTTGTGAGTAGTAATGAGCTTGGTACCGTATTGAAATTGCCAAAATTGGGTTCCTAAACAATAAATGATCGGTCCTGTAACGTTACGTTGTGGTATTTGAAGACTTGAAGATTTGTCATTTTTTCTTATGTTGCAACTATTCATAATAATTCTCTGGTTTGCTTATGTCTAATAATCAGGTTGACAATGACAAACTGTCAAAGGAGCTTGAGGATTGAGTATGAGAAATACACTGCTTCTTGGGAAGATGCTGAAAAATCTAAACATAATGCAAAGTATTACTTTTAACTCCTTGTATTCAAATATATTTAAGTTTGTGCCGCTGTTTATGTTTTAGCTAAGTTTTTATGTTTAAATTCATGTGCAAAAAAAATTCAAGCTGGGGACAATTGGCAGAAGGCTAAACATGAATCTGAATTGAGAAGAATAGAGGTAATTCAATGTGTGATTTTTCTTGTTCAAATGGTAAAATGGGTAGGTTGTGTAATGGGTCAAAATGGGTAACATAACGAGTTGTCTGAGTTATAAAGTTATCATCATATCATGAATATTTGAAGTGATTCTTGAACTATTTTAGATGCATACTACACAATGAAAAGTAATTGTGGAACAAAGTTTTGGTTTAGCATGTTCACTAATGATGTCTAAAACCAATGAGTGTTAGATTAAAGGCATGATTTCTCACCCACAATCATTTGAAATGTGTATTTTACCTATTTTATTAATTCATTGTTCATTTCAATCTATTCAACATTTTTTATTCGTTTCAAATTCATGTGCATATTCTTAATTGTTCATTCAAGTAAGTGCACCATGTCTGTTGTTATTAAGTAAATTTGACTTGAAGTCTATGATATGCGTCTCTTCATTGTGACTCATGATATGTTTGGTTCTTGAAGTCTAAGAATTAGGCCTGTAAATGAAAATGAACCGAACGAATACAAACACAGGCGTGTTCGTGCTTGTTCATTTAATTTTAACCGAACACGAACAAATAATCAAACACATTTTTATGTTCGTGTTCGTTCATTGAGAAATTTTTCGTGTTCGTGTTCGATTATGTTCGTTCATTAAAACCTAAACTAACAGTTCATGAACATAAACGAACACAAATGATCAATATAAATGAATACAAACGAACAAAAACAAAAACAAGTTAATAATGATTCATCATAATTCAACCAAGTCATCACAATGCAACCAAAACCAAATCAAAATTATGAAGTGGAGACGGGGATAAAAATACAATGATGCTGATGTGGAGACGGGGATGAGGGAGACGGCGCTGTTGTTGAGGTTGGACAAGGGGCTGTGGACGGCTAGAGACAGGGCTGTGGAGGCTGGAGGCGGGGCTATGGAGGTGGTCGGCCGGAAGTAGAAGAAGGTAGGGTTGTGGTGTGTGGAGAAGAAGGGAGGTGGGGCTGTGAAGTGTGGAGAGCGGCTGATAAGTGATATGGTTAGAATGTTAAAGTTAGGGTTAAGTTTTTAGAACATATGAATTAAGATACTTAACAAAAGAAAATAAATAATAAAAATAAATTTAAGTTTAACTTAACGAACATAAACGAAAAAAATAAACAAACGAACATAAATGAACGAACAAAACGTGTGTTCATGTAGAACGAACATAAACGAACTTTTCGCCGAACAGTTCACGAACAATTCATGAACGTTCAGTTCATTTACAGGCCTACTAAGAATGGGTCAAAAAGTTTAGCATCTTAGAGGTGACACATATTCAGTACAACTTGTGTATAATTTGGTATCAAAATGCTACAGGGATGTTTAAGGGCTGCTTGGTATAGTAAGAACCAAGAATAATAATGAAATGTTACATGGATGATCAAGTTTCAATTCATGGGGCTGCAATTTTATGGGAATGTTAATAGGATTGATCTGTGATCAGATGTTAAATGAGATTGAACTATTACATGGATGATCAAGTTACTTTCCACTCTCTTGATTCCCCTATTCTAGATCTTCAATATGGAGCATGGAGCTAAACTAGCCTTGTACATGAATGCAGTCGTGTAAGTCAACATTCAAATTTTTTACTTTTTAAAAATACGATTACTGGATACTGATTTAAGCATTTAACATGTCATGTAATATCTATTCTTTCTCTGAAATGAACGCATTACAGGTTGTAGTGTTTGATATGAACTTACCAAAGATGCAAAATACAACCTACATAAGTAAATGGGTCAAATTTGTTGGTGGTGAGCTGATGGTTGGATTGTGATGCGAACCAGTCTACTGCAAAATCCTATTCAGGTTCGACCAACAAGGTTTTGGGGTTTGTCTAGGAAGCTGACCTTTTCAACATGACTGATTACAAAAAAGGTACTTGCACTATGCACAATAAGTTGAATGGTTAGTTATTTATGAGTAAAGTTTTCCATATAAATATGACCACATTTATCACCTAATGATTAGACCAACAAAATTTAGATTTCAGCACGGACGACACTAGGGATTTCATACATATAAGCTAAATGATTACAAATTATTTTATATAAGTAGGCCATGTGACATATGCTCTATGCAATCAATAGCGGCGCTATAGCGGTTGGCGGACCATATGCAAAATAACGGTCATAATAGCGGTCCAGAATAGCGGAACCACTATTATCGGTGCTATTGGCCGCTATTTGACAGCTAATTTGAATCCCGGATAGCGGTCATAACACCATTTTTTCAAGGTCTAATATTTTCGGGCCAATCTAACCGATATCTCACCACGATAACCGATAACTCAATTATCGGTCCTTGACCGATAACCGATATTTTACCAAGCATATGCTTACTATATATGACACCAATCTTTTTATTTATTTTATTTTGTGGGATGGGGTCGTGAAGCGCAACCTTTATGGCTTTAGAAAACAGCATGAATGCAAGATTTAACATTGAGTTTCTTAAAAGTCCAGTAACTTTATTTGTGGGTCATATCAATCTGGTGTCTCTTAACCAATTTTGTTAGAATACACAAATTAAAATAATAAGCTATATTTGATTAGCAAATTTGGAAGTTTTATGCAATTAATTACCCTTTGCGCCACTTGCAACCTATTTGATGATATCATTTTTAGCTCTTTAACTTACCAATAAACTTTAATCCATTCAAATGATAATATTACCAATTATTTGTAGTGTTTACTGATATGTTTTTTTTTGCTATATTCAGGAAGTTGTAGAATCTGTAAAGCAATATTCTGGTGTACCTTTAATTTTTTTTTTCTGCCAAGCTTAGTTTTTTTTTATATAAACAATTTTATTTTTCAAAACCATGTAAATGGTTTGTACTTGTAACTTTTGAAATCATGTAAGATTTTTCTTGCCGGTCAAAAATCTTTTACCCATAATTTAAGTGGTCTTTTGACCAGTTTGGTTGGCTTTAATTTTTTGCAGTTGCGTTGATCGTCAAACTGAAATGTGGACGACCATTTGGGATCTTAAGAGCTATTGCTGCCTGGTTAAACACAACTATTTGCATTTTAGTAACTCACTAAGATGTCACTTAGGGTGGACGGGGCAGGGCCGCGAGGCGTCCATTGAAAAATTTGGACACCGATCGATCTGTTATTTGTTAATTTGTGAATAGATTGGATTTGAATGTTGTAGATAGGGACCAAGAAAAGGGCCCATGAATAATCGGTCAGATCTTTTATTTGTTGATGGTTGGTATAATGTATTGTATTATATTTAATAATAATAAATAAGAAAAAGTGGCTTAGTTGTGTGATAATTAGAAATCGTCATCTTTTTAGGATTTTGGAATGGTTTGGTTTGATTCTTTGCCACACAATGGAAAATCTTTAATATCTAATTGTAACATTATTCATACGAGAAAACCAATCAGCGTAGACCATACTGAAATACATAAAAGTGGTTTGGTCCTGGGATCTTTATTTATATGCAAACTGGATGGTCGTCCACCTAGACATGTCTCTAACATCACCCCAATGATGATGGTGGCCGTTGGATGTTGGAATCAAATCTTTTAACTATATATTATATCTTAAGAATCCTTTTTCTAATTTACCAATCTCAACATGAGTTGAGATAGGTTTTCTTTTTATATGAGAATGGTGTCGATTGTTTTTCATTTCGAACAAAATGACCCATTTACAAACCTTGAGTATTTCTTGACTCACACTACGAAATCCCTCTTTGGCGATTTTCGCTTTAGGGGTTGCCTTTGCATTTCCCGACCTCAATCTAAGTTAAAGTTGGATGTTTTCCTTTTATTAAATTTGTCACATAGTCATTATAGTTAATTTTTAATCCTAACCCAAAGTTAAGTTTGGCTAAACGCTTAAGTGATTTGAATTGCCAAAATGATATTTATATATATAAAACAAATGGATTCATTTAGTATATTTGAGTATTAAGCCTCAAATTTTCAATACATCTATCTTTTTTTTTTCTTAGTGTGTTCACCAATCAATACCGAAGTTAGGATTAGTGCCATAGAGCAATACCCCAGCCTCTACAACCCAGCTCAGTGTTTATACCTTGGTCCTACATGCTCATTAAATGCATCTTGTGTTTTACCAACGCCGACCTAAGTTGAGGTTGGTTTTCCTTTTTTATAAATTTCATTTTAGAAGTTACTCTCATTGTTTCCCAACCTTAACATAAGTTAAAATTGGATCTTTATTCATACTTCCTTGATGTTATCTAGGTGTATTACCTAATCTAACCCGTTTCAAGGAATTGAATGTTATTACTCAAGTTCCTACATTCTTATCCTGAATTTTCCTTTCGTGTTTTTACCAACCAAAACCGTATATGTGGTTCATTTTCTGGAACAATACCTCGGGCTCTACAACCCCACGGGTCGCTTATACCTTGGTTTTATTTGTCCCCAGTTATATCACTGACCCGAAGTCAAGATGACCCACTGATTTACCGCGATCAATGTATGTTGTTTTGTGTTTTATCAACCAAAACCGTAGCTATGGTTGATGTCATGGTTCAATACCTCGGGATCTACAACCCCACGGGTCGCTTATACCTTGGTTTTACGTGTCCCCTTTTTTAATTCATGGCCTTTTGTGCGTGAATGATAATCCTGATTTTTCTTGGATCATGTATCCCTACGCGCGTCACACGTCATTTCTATGATTCCCACGAGATTCATTTATACAAGTATGTCCGCAAGGCTTATGACCCCAAAGAAACTTCGACACCTCCCAATTACTTTGTCTTTGCTACATGAGTTGCAAATGTATTAATTATAAGAAATCCATCGTATTATATGTTTAAGACCTACTTGGCCAGGGTAAGTAATCCGTATATGGTACACATGGACTTATTATAATTAGTAAATTATCGTTATTCATTTAAGCAAATTTTCAGTTCGTGGTTGTGTCCCTTATTTTATATTAGAAAACCTTTTTCTTGATATATTAGATATATTAGGTTTTACCGTTATTCATTTAAAACGAATATTTTCGTTACACAAATTTTTTGTGTAATCACATTCGCTGATGTGATCATTACGTGTATTTTAATATTATTTTGTTTTAGAACGTTTATCTGGATGGTTACCCCCATCTTGGGTTTTGTGTTTGAATTTTCCTAGTGCATTTGATATTCATTATTGTGAATAACGCACCCTACAAACTTAGTTTCTCGTGGGAATATTATTATAGATGATTATCCCGCCCAGTTTCCCTAAGACTTATATCCCCGTATGCACGCCCCATTCATCATGTCATCGTTGCATACTACTAATCTAATAGTTTAGCATGTGTACCTGGTTGATATTTGCTCTGTTGAACTTTTATTGTTATTTTTTTTTTTACCAAAAACCTGAATACTCACTTGATTTATGTCCTTAGCAAGCATGCTCTCTGTCGTGCTCCTGAACCTTCCATTACCACATTTGGTGAATCATTCGATTCCCGTCATTGTCAGATGTGGTCACCTTATCACTGAAATATTTACAATTGATTAATAACAATACAACTTAATGCTAATCGGTAATATCATACAAGAATCACAAATATACTTGTTAACACAAGTAAGTCATTGTCTAACCATTATTTGGCTAGGCCCTACGCCACCTAGCCTTTCTTTATCAAGACATTTGGGATAACGTGTAACAACATGATATCCCTAATTGCTACTTATAAAAATCTTTGATCGAGTTAGATTGTCAATAGAAATACTACTTACCAGATTCCATGATCGAGCCTTGAACCGAACACCCTTCAACACTTTGAGCTCACAATTTGATTTCAAGAATCCTATCTGACACTTGGATCCCTCAAATCACGGCTCTGATGCCACTTGTAAGACCCCAACCCGCAATCATTCAATTTAGACGTAACGCTTGCATAATTTGGAATTAAAATCAGAACTGTTTAAAACTTTATTAGATATGAAAACCTAACCTAATGACCTTAACCCATATGATAATTCCCTAACGATTTACATATTCAAAATGTTAAAAACCTTCAACACTTTGCGCTCACAATTTGATTCCAAGAATCCTATCCAACACTCGGGTCCCTCAAATCACGGCTCTGATGCCACTTGTAAGACCCCAACCCACAATCATTCAATTTAGACGTAACGCTTGCATAATTAGGACTTAAAAACCACAACCGTTTAAAACTTTATTAGATATGAAAACCTAACCTAATGACGTTAACCCGTATGATAATTCCCTAATGATTTACAAATTCAAAATGTTAAACACCTTTAATAATATTTATGTTTTAACGATGATCTAGAGCGGAAGCATATAGGAGTTCGACATATTTGGGCGTGTTTGGTTCTTCTAGCGGCTTGATCATCAATATAATCCTATCACCAATACACATTGGAATTGTTAGAAGGATTATTACAAATAAAAAATGAAGCAACAAACAAAAAATGTGTTAGCTAGGGCGTCACGTCACGCCACGTGTCACACCCTCAAATTTCCACTGCGGAGTTTTACCGCGAGGCGCATGACAAACCCGGATCCAAGTCAACGGTCACAATAAACAACACTATATGAGGAACGTAAACTCAAAAACATAGATTTCATAAGCGGAAGCATTTAAAGAATTTAATAAGCTACAAAACAGTGTTCCAAAGTATTTAAGACACTTATTTCAAAACGTGCAACTAAGCCTAGACGCCAATGGAGACCCGTGCGCCTAGTCCAACCGATGCTACCTTAGCGACCAGAGAAAGCATGCCAAAATAGACGACAACATATATAATGCTGGTGAGTTCACAGGTTTGTTCAATATGTTACCAAAATGTTACCAAATGTTACCACAACGTTACCAAAGTGTTACCATGTCCATACTATATCAGTGTTACCAAGTACGCTAGCTAGGCGTATGTTTTGTTACTACTACGATTGGAAAACCATTACTAGACACGTTTAGCAATGTTTAGCAATGTTCAGCCCGAATGTTCAGCATGTTACCAATGTTACCAGTTCGAGACAATATGCACCCGCCCGGCCCTCCAAGCCGTCGAGTGGGGCAGGTCACGCCCAATAGATCTATCCAGATTTCCACCGTTATGCATCCCCGCACATTAATGGTTTTCCCTGGGACTTTCAAAGATCGTATAACAACGAAAAGTTAAAACCATAGTATGACATATGTTACCAAAATAAGTTTAGTGCATGTTTTCTCCCCCAAAAGTTAAAGTAGTAAAAGTGGGGCCGTGAACTCACCTTAGGTTGTGTTCCTCAGTAATATAAGAAAGCCAAGCCTTTGATAATCCCAACTACTAGAGATCTATCAAAATGTTCACATAAGTGTTCCGACTAATAACCATAAGGTTATCTAGTCCCCGATAGTCTAGATTGTGACCAAGTATGTTTTAAAACATGTTTTGAATGTTCAACCGACACACTAGACCGACCTGACATCCCGTTGGTGACTCATTACCCTAACTAATCAAGTACACATAGATTACACACAAGGTTCAAGCATAAAACACTCAGTTTGCATCAAAAATCCCATTTTTGAATGTATAGGGTCGAACCAGGGATTTCTGTTCTACCTTCGCCCCTTTTTCTTCCACGTTCGACCCTTTTAGAGTTCGCTTCGACCTATTAGACAGATTCGACCACAGATGTCCAGGTTCGACCCTGGGATTCCACCTTCGACCCCACGACTGGTCGAAGGTGCCCAGGTTCGACCCTGGCAAAATGTTTTTCCCCAAAACGCTTCAAAAACATCCAAAAACATCCCGAAACATCCTCAATCACAGCAGTTAAGTATGAATAACATATCCCCACAAATTCCCACCAATTTTTCCCCAAAACCTGTTCGTTTTAGCCCTTTCCCAAAATGGCAAAAATTATGGAAGTGTCACATCATGCATGAAATCCTTACCCAATTTGGAAACTTTCTGAAATCAATCCATAATCATCTTAAAATGCTCAGTTTATCGTGTATATGAAAACCCCCAATAGTTCTATTGATAATACTAGCATGAAACAAGCCCTAGATTTATTGAAATCCCCAAATTAGACATGATATCATCATCCATCTAATTGTAACCTTAAACAATCCTAAACTAACATCAATTGCAGCACTAGATCATGTTTTTAGCATTAGTACATTAGTAAATCATTAAACAACACATAATATCACATAACACATAATTAGCATATGTTTATTGATATGAAAACCTATGTTTAATGATAAGGTTTAGGTTTAGAAAGATGTTTAAAAGGGTTTTAATGGTGAAAACATCCTTAGAACAGATCTGGACATTTAGGGTTAGATGAAAACGAATCAAAATGCTTTAAAAAGGGTTTAGGATTAAGAACACACCTTGGATTCTTGATTAGATGCTGTTTGTAGGTTAGATTATGGAAAACAAGAGCAAAAACACCGTCCTCAGTGATTAAAATCGTTTGAGAGTGTTTAGAGATGGCTAGGGTTTGTGAAATGGTGAAAAATGACAAAGTGTGGTATTTATATTAATTCCACATTCGCCCCTTTCACAGGGTCGAAGATGTCGCCTTCGCCCCTTTACAAGGTCGAATGAACTTGTTTTGTGGTTTGTTCCAGGTTCGCCCCTTATCCAAGGGTCGAACCAAGGCTCATTTCCAGGTTCGCCCCCACGCCATGGGTCGAACCAGGACTTGTGTTTTCCAGTTTTGTCGTTTTAACGTATTTAAACACATTCTAACGTATGATAATGCAATTCTAACACATGTTAAGCACATATAGGCACGTATAATCATGTTCACACCTTGTAGCACATATTATCATGTCATGTTACACGTGTGTTAATAATCTACATGTCCTACCTGATTCTGTTCATGTAATTTCACCAACGGGACCCGGTACTAGTGTATTCCCAAAATGACTCCCAATGATCCTCCAGATCATTGAACCCTAGACAATCCTATCATAACCCGACTCGACTAACCTAGTTAAGTCCGTTTATAAATGTTTCTCGCTAAGGTAGACTTATGTTTTACCAAAATGTTTAAGCCGAACATGCCGGGTGTCACATCATCCCCACGTTGAAAGAATTTTCATCCCGAAAATTGCACAAAGCTCAAAAATGAAAGAGACGAAAAGAAGGAAACGAAAAGTAAATTTAACGGTTGTCACATCATCCCCACGTTGAAAGGAATCTCGCCCCGAGATTCATTCAGCTTCAACGGTAACATGCCTAGATTTGAATGCACGTTTCGGAAAAAGATGAGGATGTTCAGCTTTCATCTGATCCTCCTGTTCCCACGTGAAATCCGGTCCACGATTCGAGTTCCAACGAACTTTAACGATGCGGATTTTACTCAGACGAAGGCTACGAATCTTGTAGTCGAGAATCTCAAATGGTTCCTCCACAATGCGAAGACGATCATCAACCTTGATCTCTTCCAGTGGTACAATAAGAGATTCATCAGCCAAACACTTCTTCAAGTTAGACACATAGAAGACGTTGTGAACACTACCGAGCTCCGCCGGTAAGTCAAGTCTGTATGCCACCGGTCCAATCCGTTCCAGGATTGCAAACGGTCCAACATAACGAGGGTTAACCTTGCCACGCTGTTCAAAGCGTATGACGCCCTTCCATGGTGAAACCTTAAGAAGTACTATGTCCCCAACCTGGAACTCCAAAGGTTTGTGACGGCGATCGGCATAGCTCTTTTCACGATCCCGCGCAGCTGCCAAACAGTTACGAATTTGTACAATTTCCGTCCGTAAAGAACTTCGAATGGAGCTGCCTTGATACTAGAGTGATAGCTGTTGTTGTAAGAGAACTTCACCAACGGTTTGAATCGTCCGCTCACTCTGTCCGTCAGTTTGCGGATGATAAGGCGTACTCATATCCAACTGAGTACCCAAAGCCTTGTGCGGAGCCTTCCAGAAACGCGAAGCAAAACGAGAATCACGATCACAGATAATAGAAATAGGCACCCCGTGCTGAGCAACCACCTCCTTAAGGTAAAGTCGAGCTAACCGCTCGAGCCCATCAGTGTCCTTAATAGGTATGAAACGCGCCGATTTTGTCAACCTGTCGACAATAACCCAAATCATATCGTAACCACTTGGTGACTTCGGTAGCTTAGTTTCAAAATCCATCGTGATTCGTTCCACTTCCATTCTAGAACCTCTGGTTGTTGTAGGAGACCAGACGGCTTCTAATACCCCACCTTTACTTTAGCACAAGTCAAGCACTTGCTCACGTATGAAGCTATATCAACCTTCATGTTTGGCCACCAAAAAAGTATCTTCAAATCCCGATACATCTTATCGGAGCCAGGGTGAAAAGAATATCGGTATTTGTGAGCTTCATCCAAGACAAGCTCCTGTAATCCCCCCAACAAAGGGACCCAAACACGCTCCGTGAAATAGTGTAGGCCATCGGACCTGAGCCCAAGATGCTTATCAGCACTGTGCATAGTTTCAGCTTTATGGTTTTCTTCCTTCAAAGCTACCAGTTGTGCAGAATGGATTTGGTCAGGCAAAGAGGAATGAATGGTGAGCTGTAGGGCTCGAATACGACGAGGTTTCGCAGATTCCTTCCTGCTCAAGGCGTCCGCCACAACGTTCGCCTTGCCATGATGATACTTAATAGCACAGTCGTAGTCGTTCAGGAGTTCAACCCAGCGACGCTGCTGCATTTTTAACTCCTTCTGGTTGAAAATATGCTGAAGACTCTTGTGATCGGTGTATATGGTGCATTTGGTACCGTACAAGTAATGTCTTCAGATTTTCAACGCAAAAATCACCGCACCCAATTCCAAATCATGGGTAGTATAGTTCTTCTAGTGAACCTTAAGTTAACGAGAAGCATAAGCAATGACCTTCTTGCATTGCATCAACACGCAACCGAGACCACGAATAGAGAAGTCACAGTACTCAACAAAATCATCCGTACCCTCAGGTAGGGATAGGAAAGGTGCAGAACAAAGTTTATGCTTCAGCATCTGGAATGCCGATTCTTGTGGTTCACCCCAGTCGAACTTTCGATCCTCGGAATTGCCGCACCTCAGATGAAACGACGATAGTAACCTGCAAGACCTAGGAATTGCCGCACCTCAGATGGCGTCTTTGGTGCTTCCCAGTCTTTAATAGCTTCGAT
Organism: Ambrosia trifida; assembly: GCA_028751855.1. Classification (NCBI taxonomy): domain Eukaryota; kingdom Viridiplantae; phylum Streptophyta; class Magnoliopsida; order Asterales; family Asteraceae; genus Ambrosia; species Ambrosia trifida. Next base: position 54,996,201 of record CM054131.1, read on the forward strand.
CTTAGCCGGATCGACATGAATTCCCAGTTCATTAACCACATGCCCTAGGAATTGAACTTCACGTAACCAGAAATCACACTTTGAGAACTAAGCATACAACTGCTCTCGTCTCAAAAGTTCCAATACCAACCGCAAGTGTTCCTCATGATCCGATTTAATCTTAGAATAAACCAGAATATCGTCAATAAACACGACGACGAATTTATCAAGGTAAGGCTTGCAAACGAGGTTCATCAAATCATGAACACCGTCGGTGCGTTAGTGAGAGCAAAAGGCATGACCAAGAACTCAAAATGGCCATAACGAGTGCGAAAAGCAGTCTTCGGAACGTCGGCTTCCTGAACGCGCAACTTGTAATAACCAGACCGCAAATCAATCTTCGAATAGTGACTAGAGCCCTGGAGCTAGTCAAAGAGACCATCAATGCGAGGGAGAGGAAAACGATTCTTGATGGTCACTTTGTTCAGCTCACGATAATCGATACATATGCGAAGACTTCCGTCCTTCATCACAAACAGAATAGGAGCTCCCCACGGGGAAGAACTCGGTCGGATGAAGACCTGGAGTAAGATCAATGCCAAACTCAACCTGGCGATGGGGAGGGAGACCAGGTAAACAATCAGGAAACACATCGGGAAAATCACTAACTACCGGAATATCGTCGATCTTCTTCTCATCGTCAGTCAAAACAAAAACATGTGCCAGAATGGCTGAATAACCCGTTCGAAGATACTTAAGGGCTTTCATGCTAGAAATGATACTCAACGGAGCACCGCTCTTCTCGCCATGAACCGAAAGAGTCTCTCCTTAGGGAGAGGGATTCGAATAACATTATCAAAACAAACGATCTCCGCACGATACAATGATAACCAATCCATGCCCACAACGACATCGAAACTACCCATGGATACCGGCATAAGGTCAATAGGGAAAGACAAACCCGACAGTTCCAAGCGACATTCCCTAAGAATATGTGTCGCTTCGATTTTCTTACCATCAGCCAATTATATCAAGTACTTAGCCTCTAAAGGTGTGGGTACTATATCTAGCAATCGACTAATGTCCACAGATATGAAACTCGTATCGGCACCAGAATCAAACAAGACAGAAACATAGCGATCATTAAGAAGGAACGTATCGGTAACTGTGTCTAGATCCTGCCTAGCCTCTGCGGATCCAATGACGAAAGCACACGTAGTCCTGCCGCCGCCTCCGTTGTTCACGTTACCGTTTCCATCCTTCCCATTCTCGCCCTGTCTCAGCTTAGGACAATCACGCTTGAAATGTCCCGTGTCACCATATTTATAGCACCCCTGCTTTCCTGGGGTCCCCCGAGCAGCAGGAGTAGGAACAGCAGCAGGAGTTTGAGTCGAGGAAAGTGACACCCTACAATACTTAGAAAGATGCCCCAACTTATGGCCCCGATGTCAACGAGCCCGATCACAACTCCCAGAGTGATAATAACCACACTTGTTGCACTTGGGATGCTTCCCCACATACCCACTCGACTTCTGCCCCGAAGATGACCCAGACGAATCAAACTTCTTCACCGGCTGAGATGATGCTAGCACGGTACTCTTCCCCAGGTTGTCCGACTTCCTCTTATTCCCCTCCGAACCCTTCACAGTAGTACCCTTAGGAGGCAAAACACCTTCTACCACCTTCAGGTTAGTTATTCGATGAGCCGATCGAACAACTTCAGCAAGTGTGGGAAGATTCCCGGCAGCCACCAACCTTGCAATCTCCGGCACTAGCCCAGAAACGTAGTGCTCAATCCTCCTATACTCGGGTGTGTGTAAATCAGGACACAACACCGCTAGCTCGTTCCTCCTCACAACGTACTCTTCTATCCCCGACCCAACCATCTTGTAACTCCAGACTTCATGTTCCAACTTCTGTACTTCCTCCGTTGGACAGTACTCACTCCTCAAAAGATGCACAAAATTCTCCCAAGGCATAGCAATAGCCTCCCCCAAACCTATGTTCTGGGCAGTAGCATTCCACCACGACAATGCAGGCCCCTCAAATATCGCAGTAGCATACTTAACCCGGTCCCCAGCGGGACAGTTACACATCACGAACATAGATTCAACCTTCTCCAGCCATCGGAGCAGTCCCACCGCTCCCTCAGTTCTAGCGAAGTTATGGGCTGACAGTCCCGAAACTTCTTATAAGAGCATTGAGGTGGAGGTAGATTGACAGCAATACCTGAGACATGACACACGAGTAAAACACAAAGAAAGAACATGACACCCAAGAATGAGGCAAAGTCGATAAAAATCAACTCACCACCCATGACATTAAGCCCAACCTGGAATGTGGCTATGGCCATATTCACTTGTTGTTGCAACAAGTCGTTTAGTTCATCTTAGGTCATGTTGATGTTACCACGACCACCGCCGCCAGCACGGCCGCCGCCGCCACCACGATGTCCACCACCACGAGCACCAGACATGATCTGACAATCACGAAATCAAGGGATTCAGATTCACCTCTAGTGTCAATCACTAGAAATCACAAGAGTTAACCCAGGGACAAATCCAGGACTGTACATCCAAACTCAAAGTCCACCGGGATTTTCATGTATTTCAGTTTATGATTGTAACACCCCAACCGATGGCGGAAACATCGGGATGTCACATATTGATGATTGTTTCAGTAGCACATGGTATATAATGAAATTTTAAATAATTTATTGATAACATAAATATCCAAATGAAACGATGTCTAAAAATCCCAAAATACATAACATCAAATAAAACAAATAACTTCAATTAACTTCATAGAATCCATCATGCATACTCTAAGCCTCAGCTTCATTGTTACCTGAAACATGTTAATTTTGAAAATATTTTTGGGTCAACAAAAGTTGTTGAGAATTACATAGGTTTTGATAATCGAATAAAACTTGTACAATTCAAGTGTCATGGCAAATCTAGCCCATATGTGAAAACATACTATCAGGTAAATCGAGTGCATAATCAAACCTTGTGACTAGAATATTGTGGTCCATCCCATACGCTCATGGTTCACTCAATTATGTTATGAATTCGATAACAATCACCCACGCTACCTATGTAGGAGGTATACGTATCCGGGTGGGATTGTCAGTCCAATAGATCTATTATTGTGTATCGTTGGCTTGTACGGAGTTAATGATTATGCTAGAATAGTTGTGCTTACCATAGTAATGTTTAAGACATAATGCAACATAGAATAACACATAGACACTTATGTTGAATTGTAAATTGATGTTGTACCATGTTTCACCCCAAAATAGTGAAATGGTAAAAAGGGGCTATGTAAACTCACCTTAGTGTTAAAATGGAGACCCTTGTTATATAAGTAAATGTGGCTCGTGTGTATCCAAATATCACCCTATTTCAAGGTAATAAATAAGTGTTGGGGAAAACTTAATAAGTCTAAGTTTTCTAGTCTAAAATGTGCTAGGGTTCCTAATTTGGGGATTAATAATTGATTTATGATTAAATATGAATAATTTAAATAAATAAAGAAATAATTAATAAAAATGTTTTCTGACCAGTATTAACTAAAAGTAGTTGAATTATAATGTAGTAAATGTGAAAATAATTTTTTTAAAATTATTTTCTTAATTAATGGATATATATATATATATATATATATATATATATATATATATATATATATATATTAATAACTATTTGACAAAATATAGGCTTAATACTTAAAAATATTAAAATTTATAAATTTCGAATAAAAAATTTATATTTCTGATCTAAATGATTAATAATAATTTAAGTGAAATTTTGATGTAAAAATAATGAAAAATGAATTTATTATGATTTATTTATGATTAAAATAACAAAAATCGATTAAAAATATTAAATAAATGATTTTTCAGAAATAAAAATCATTTCTGGAATATTTATTGTTTTATAAGTTTTAGGATAATTTTTGTGGAATTTTATAAAATCGTTTTGATATTTTTATAGAATTTTATAATTATAATTGAATAAATTTGTAATATTTATTATATATAACAAATAAAAGATTTTTGAAAAATTAAAAATCGTATGATAAACTTTTCTATTAGAAAGTCATAAAATAATTTTTGTAGGATTTAATAAACATTTTTAGTATTTTAAAACCATTTTTAAAAATAATAGTGAATATATATAAGTATAAAGGGTTAAAAAAAATGGTTTGCATATGCTAGGGATCGAACCCGGGCCACTGGCCGGTTCGATGTTTATATCACAAGCCTAGACCATCTGGTCTTGACCCTGAGAATGATAAATCTTGGTTTGAATTAATTATATAGATTTTCTGTTTAAACAAATATATTGTTTTTAATCAAAAGAAAGAAAAAGGGTAGGACGGGGGTCGAACCCAGGCCTGCGGCCGGTTCCCCACGTCTTAGACATAAGGTAGGTACCAACTGATCCACAGATCAGTTGGTGTTAGATTTCTAAACGTTTAACATATATAACTATGTCTGCACATATGTTTATCCCCAATTATAATCGCATGAACCCTAGGATTCAAAATTAACGAGCAATGACCAGATTATTCATGGGGTTATTGCTGTTATGGGGCCGATAAACAAAACCCTTAAATAAAAATGATCTTACAATGTGAATCTCGTGTGATTTTGAGCAGTCAACAAAAAAGTCAAACTGTGAAGACTGCTTGATAATTACGATGCTTTAGAAGAAATTGAGAGTGGGGTTATGATTTTCGGCGATTTGTGACTGAGAATGAGGGCTCAATTTATAGTGTAACATACCTATGACTCGAATTGGAAGGTTTGACTCATGTTTTAATTATAATACGCGTATAGGTCTATTTCTAGTATGATTTAATGACGATTAAGCGTGTAGAATACGCGTATTAGTTTGTCAATCAGCTATGTTTACCATAATGGGATTAAAAACGCGGATTGGAAGGTTAATTATGGATGATAGTCATCGTAGTTGACTTTCCAAGTCAACTGTTATGATTAAAATAATCTATATAAATAAATTACGTGGAATATGAACAGATAAGAGGTGTAGCCTAGTTGGTTGGGCTGTGTGGTTTGTGTGAGCCGGCCATGGGCACGGGTTCGATCCCCGGCCCAGGCTTTTATTTTTTTTACAATTATTACACCAATATATAGATAATATATGATTATAGTATGGTTCTAGGAGTCCAAACGTGTCACAAAATATTTTTTTAAAAGATACGAAAATGATAAAAATGCGATGTTTTATTAATGAATGTCACGAACGTACATAGAAATAAATACGAAATGTTACAATGATTTCGTGTGCACCCAAAATGATAAACTTCTCTACATGGTCCTCCAAATGTACTCCTAGTTCAAACTCCAGTCACCGAATGTCGTCACCTAGTAACGTGTTACGATAGGTGCAAGTTTAAAAGAGCATGTGTGTGCAAAAGTCAACAAGTCAGTCCCTTCCTCTTCAAATCCTGAAGAAGAAAACAAGAGTAGGCAAGAACCCAAGTAAAAGTGGATGATGTAACACAGAAGTATGATAATGATACAAAGACACCCTGACAAAGTTAATACGTATCCCACTAAGCGACTCAAAGTATGTGACCGTCTAGTGTGTGTGACTCGGCTATACACCAGACTCTACATGCAGTCCTAGTTCACTATAACCATTGGCTCTGATACCAATCTGTCACACCCTCAAATTTCCACTTCGGAGTTTTACCGCGAGGCGCATGACAAACCAGGATCCAAGTCAACGGTCACCATAAACAACCCTATATGAAGTACGTAAACTCAAAAACATAGATTTCATAAGCGGAAGCATTTAAAGAATTTAATCAGCTATAAAAGAGTGTTCCAAAGTATTCAAGACACTTATTTCAAAACGTACAACTAAGCCTAGACGCCAATGCAGACCCGTGCGCCTAGTCCAACCGATGCTACCTTAGCGACCTGAGAAAACATGCCAAAAGAGACGTCAACATATATAATGCTGGTGATTTCACAGGTTTGTTCAATATGTTACCAAAATGTTACCAAATGTTACCACAGTGTTACCATGTCCATACTATATCAGTGTTACCAAGTACGCTTGCTAGGCGTATGTTTTGTTACTACTACGATTGGAAAACCATTACTAGACACGTTTAGCAATTTTTAGCAATGTTCAGCCCGAATGTTCAGCATGTTACCAATGTTACCAGTTCGAGACAATATGCACCTGTCCGGCCCTCCAAGCCGTCGAGTGGGGCAGGTCACGCCAAATAGATCTATCCACATTTCCCCCGTTGTGCATCCCCGCACAATCATGGTTTTCCCCAGGACTTTCAAAGATCGTATAGCAACGCAAAGTTAAAACCATAGTATGACATATGTTACCAAAATAAGTTTAGCGCATGTTTTCTCCCCCAAAAGTTAAAGTAGTAAAAGTGGGGATGTGAACTCACCTTAGGTTGTGTTCCCAGTAATATAAGAAAGCCAAGCCTTTGATAATCCCAACTACCGGAGATCTATCAAAATGTTCACATAAGTGTTCCGACTAATAACCATAAGGTTATCTAGTCCCCGATTGTCCAGATCGTGACCAAGTATGTTTTAAAACGTGTTTTGAATGTTCAACTAACACACTAGACCGACCCGTCATCCCGTTGGTGACTCATTACCCTAACTAATCAAGTACACATAGATTCCACACAAGGTTCAAGCATAAAACACTTAGTTTGCATCAAAAATCCCATTTTTTAATGTATAGGGTCGAACCAGGGATTTATGTTCTACCTTCGCCCCTTTTTCTTCCACGTTCGACCCTTTTAGAGTTCGCTTCGACCTATTAGACAGAATCGACCACAGTTGTCCAGGTTCGACCCTGGGATTCCACCTTCGACCCCACGACTGGTCGAAGGTGCCCAGGTTCGACCCTGGCAAAATGTTTTTCCCCAAAACGCTTCAAAAACATCCAAAAACATCCCGAAACATCCTCAATCACAGCAGTTAAGTATGAATAACATATCCCCACAAATCCCCACCAATTTTTCCCCAAAACCTGTTCGTTTTAGCCCTTTCCCAAAATAGCAAAAATTATGGAAATGTCACATCATTAACATATGTTTATTGATATGAAAACCTATGTTTAATGATAAGGTTTAGGTTTAGAAAGATGTTTAAAAGGTTTTTAACGGTGAATACATCCTTAGAACAGATCTGGACATTTAGGGTTAGATGAAAACGAATCAAAATCCTTTAAAAAGGGTTTAGGATTAAGAACACATCTTGGATTCTTGATTAGATGTTGTTTGTAGGTTAGATTATGAAAAAGAAGAGCAAAAACTCCTTCCTCAGTGATTAAATCGTTTGAGAGTGTTTAGAGACGGCTAGGGTTTGTGAAATGGTGAAAAATGACAAAGTGTGGTATTTATATTAACTCCACATTCGCCCCTTTCACGGAGTCGAAGGTGCCCCCTTCGCCCCTTTACAAGGTCGAATGAACTTGTTTTGTGGTTTGTTCTAGGTTCGCCCCCACGCCATGGGTTGAACCAGGACTTGTGTTTTCCAGTTTTTCCAGTTTTGTCGTTTTTACGTATTTAAACACATTCTAACGTATGATCATGCAATTCTAACACATGTTAAGCACATATAGGCACGTATAATCATGTTCACACCTTGTAGCACATATTATCATGTCATGTTACATGTGTGTTAATAATCTACCTGTCCTACCTGATTCTGTTCATGTAATTTCACCAACAACTGGACTCGGTACTAGTGTATTCCCAAAATGACTCCCAATAATCCTCCAGATCATTGAACCCTGGACAATCCTATCATAACCCGACTCGACTAACCTAGTTAAGTCCGTTTATAAATGTTTCTCGCTATGGTAGACTTATGTTTTACCAAAATGTGTAAGCCGAACATGCCGGGTGTCACATCATCCCCACGTTGAAAGAATTTTCGTCCCGAAAATTGCAGAAAGCCCAAAAATGAAACAGATGAAAAGAAGGAAACGAAAAGAAAATTTACCGGGTGTCACATCATCCGCATGTTGAAAGGAATCTCGCCCTGAGATTCATTCAGCTTCAACGGTAACATGCCTAGATTCGAATGCACGTTTCGGAAAAAGATGAGGATGTTTAGCTTTCATCTGATCCTCCCGTTCCCACATGAACTCCGATCCACGATTCGAGTTCCAACGAACTTTAACGATGCGAATTTTACTCAGACGAAGGCTACGAATCTTGTAGTCGAGAATCTCAAAAGGATCCTCCACAATGCGAAGACGATCATCAACCTTGATCTTTTCCAGTGGTACAATAAGAGATTCATCAGCCAAATACTTCTTCAAGTTAGACACATGGAAGACGTTGTGAACACTACCGAGCTCCGCCGGTAAGTCAAGTCTGTATGTCACTGGTCCAATCCGTTCCAGGATTGTAAACAGTCCAACATAACGAGGGTTAAGCTTGCCACACTTACCAAAGCGTATGACGCCCTTCCATGGTGAAACTTTAAGAAGTACCATGTCCCCCACCTGGAACTCCAAAGGTTTGCGAAGGTGATCGGCATAGCTCTTCTAACGATCCCGCGCGGCTGCCAAACAATTACGAATTTGTACGATTTTCTCCGATATTTCGTACACCAGTTCTGGACCAATGAGCTAACTCTCGCCCACCTCGGCCCAACAAAGAGGAGATCGACATTTCCGTCCGTAAAGAGCCTCGAACGGAGCTGCCTTGATACTAGAGTGATAGCTGTTGTTGTAGGAAAACTCCACCAACGGTAGGTGAATCTCCCAACTCTTGCCAAAATCGATAACACATGCCCGAAGCATGTCTTCCAAGGTTTGAATCGTCCGCTCACTTTGCCCATCAGTTTGCGGATGATAAGCCGTACTCATATCCAACTGAGTACCCAAAGCCTTGTGCAGAGCCTTCCAGAAACGCGAAGCATAACGAGAATCACGATAAGAGATAATAGAAACAGGCACCCCGTGCCGAGCAACCACCTCCTTAAGGTAAAGTCGAGCTAACTGCTCGAGCCCATCAATGTCCTTAATAGGTATGAAACGCGCCGATTTTGTCAACCTGTCGACAATCACCCAAATCATATCGTAACCACTTGGTGACTTCGGTAGCTTAGTGTCAAAATCCATCGTGATTCGTTCCCACTTCCATTCTGGAACCTCTGGTTGTTGTAGGGGACGGACGGCTTCTGATACTCCACCTTGACTTTCGCACAAGTCAAGCACTTGCTCACGTATGAAGCTATATCAGCCTTCATGTTTGGCCACCAATAAAGTATCTTCAAATCCAGATACATCTAATCAGGGCCAGGGTGAATAGAATACCAGGATTTGTGAGCTTCATCCAAGACAAGCTCCCGTAATCCCCCGAACAAAGGGACCCAAACACGCTCTGCAAAATAGTGTAGGGCATCGGAGCTGAGCTCAAGATGCTTGTCAGCACTATGCATAGTTTCAGCTTTAAGGTTTTCTTCCTTCAAAGCTTCCAGTTGTGCACAATGGATTTGGTCAGGCAAAGAGGAATGAATGGTGAGCTGTAGGGCTCGAACACGACAAGGTTTTGTAGATTCCTTCCTGCTCAAGGCGTCCGCCACAACGTTTGCCTTGCCATGATGATACTTAATAGCACAGTCGTAGTCGTTCAGGAGTTCAACCCAGCGACGCTGCCGCATGTTTAACTCCTTCTGGACGAAAATATGCTGAAGACTCTTGTGATTGGTGTATATGGTGCATTTGGTACCGTACAAGTAATGTCTCCAGATTTTTAACGCAAAAATCACCGCACCCAATTCCAAATCATGGGTAGTATAGTTCTTCTAGTGAACCTTAAGTTGACAAGAAGCATAAGCAATGACCTTCTCGCGTTGCATCAACATGCAACCGAGACCACGAATAGAAAAGTCACAGTACACAACAAAATCATCCGTACCCTCAGGTAGGGATAGGATAGGTGCAGAACAAAGTATGCTTCAGCATCTGGAATGCCGATTCTTGTGGTTCACCCCAGTCGAACTTTTGATCCTTCTAGGTAAGAGTGGTGAGGGGCTGAGCGATCTTCGAAAATCCCTCAATGAAACGACAATAGTAACCCGCAAGACCTAGGAATTGCCGCACCTCAGATGGCGTCTTTGGTGCTTCCCAGTCTTTTATAGCTTCGATCTTAGCCGGATCGACATGAATTCCCAGTTCATTAACCACATGCCCTAGGAATTGAACTTCACGTAACTAGAAATCACACTTTGAGAACTTAGCATACAACTGCTCTCGTCTCAAATGTTCCAATACCAACCGCAAGTGTTCCTCATGATCCGTTTTATTCTTAGAATAAACGAGAATATCGTCAATAAACACGATGACGAATTTATCAAGGTACGGCTTGCAAACGCGGTTCATCAAATCAATGAACATCGCCGGTGCGTTAGTGAGACCAAAAAGCATGACCAAGAACTCAAAATTGCCATAACGAGTGCGAAAAGCAGTCTTCAGAACGTCGTCTTGCTGAACGCGCAACTTGTGATAACCAGACCGCAAATCAATCTTCGAATAGTAACTAGAGCCTTGGAGCTGGTCAAAGAGATCATCAGTGTGAGGGAGAGGATAACGATTCTTGATGGTCACTTTGTTCAGCTAACGATAATCGATACACATGCGAAGACTTCCGTCCTTCTTCTTCACAAACAGAATAGGAGCTCCCCACGGGGAAGAACTCGGTTGGATGAAACCCTTTTCCAAGAGTTCCTGTAACTGGCTGGACAACTCTTGCATCTTAGGAGGTGCAAGACGATACGGAGCTCGCGCAATAGGATCTGCACCTGGAGTAAGATCAATGCCAAACTCAACCTGACGATGGGGATGGAGACCAGGTAAATCATCAGGAAACACATCGGGAAAATCATGAACTACCGGAATATCATCGATCTTCTTCTCATCGTCAGTCAAAATAGAAACATGTGCCAGAATCACCGAATAACCCGTTCGAAGATACTTAAGGGCTTTCATGCTAGAAATGATACTCAACGGAGCACCGCTCTTCTCGCCATGAACCGAAAGAGTCTCTCCATGAGGGAGAGGGATCCGAATAACCTTATCGAAACAAACAATCTCCGCACGATACAACAATTACCAATCCATGCCCACAACAACATCGAAACTACCCAGGGATTCCGACATAAGGTCATTGGGGAAAGACAAACCCGACAGTTCCAAGCGACATTCCCTAAGAATATGTGTCGCTTCGATTTTCTTACCATCAGCCAATTCTATCATGTAATTAGCCTCTAAAGGTGTGGGTACTATATCTAGCAATCGAATAATGTCCACAGATATGAAACTCTTATCGGAACCAGAATCAAACAAGACAGAAACATAGCGATCATTAAGAAGGAACGTACCGGTAACTGTGTCTGGATCCTGCCTAGCCTCTGTGGATCCAATGACGAAAGCACACGTAGTCCTGCCGCCGCCTCTGTTGTTCCTGTTACCGTTTCTGTCCTTCCCATTCTTGCCTTGTCTCAGCTTATGACAATCACCCTTGAAATGTCCCGTGTCACCACAGTTATAGCACCCCTGCTTTCCTGGGGTCCCTGAGCAGCAGGAGCAGGAACAGCAGCAGGAGTTTGAGTCGAGGAAAGTGACACCCTGCAATCCTTAGCAAGATGCCCCAACTGATGGCACCGATGTCAACGAGCCCAATCACAACTCCTAGAGTGATGATAACCACACTTGTTGCACTTGGGATGCTTCCCCACATACCCACTCGACTTCTGCCCCGAAGAAGACCCAGACGAATTAAACTTCTTCACCGGCTGAGATGGTGCTGGCACGACACTCTTCCCCACGTTGTCCCACTTCCTCTTGTTCCCCTCCGAACCCTTCACAGTGGTACCCTTAGGAGGCAAAACACCTTCTGCCATCTTCAGGTTAGTCATTCAATGAGCCGATCGAACAACTTCAGCAAGTGTGGCAAGATTCCCGGCAGCTACCAACCCTGCAATCTCCGGCACTAACCCAGAAACGTAGTGCTCAATCCTCCTTTACTCGGGTGTGTGCAAATCAGGACACAACACCGCTAGCTCGTTCCTCCTCACAGTGTACTTTTCTATCTCCGACCCAACCATCTTGTAACTCCAGACTTCATGTTCCAACTTCTGTACTTCCTCCCTTGGACAGTACTCACTCCTCAAAAGATGCACAAAATCTGCCCAAGGCATAGCAATAACCTCCCCCAAACCTATGTTCTGGGCAGTAGCATTCCACCACGACAATGCAGGCCCCTCAAATATCGCAGTAGCATACTTAACCCGGTCTCCAGCGGGACAGTTACACATCACGAACATAGATTCAACCTTCTCCAGCCATCGGAGCAGTCCCACCGCTCCCTCAGTTCTAGCGAAGTTATGGGGCTGACAGTCCCGAAACTTCTTATAAGAGCACTGAGGTGGAGGCAAATTGATAGCCATACCTGAGACATGACACTTGAGTAAAACACAAAGAAAGAACATGACACCCAAGAATGAGGCAAAGTCGATAAAAATCAACTCACCACCCATGGCATTAAGCCTAGCCTAGAAAGTAGCCATGGCCATATTCACTTGTTGTTGCAACAAGTCGTTCAGTTCAGCTTGGGTCATGTTGATGTTACCACGACCACCGCCGCCAGCACGGCCACCGCCGCCAGCACGGCCGCCACCGCCACCACAACGTCCACCACCACGAGCACCAGACATGATCTGACAATCAAGAAATCGGGGGATTCAGATTCACCTCTAGAGTCAACCACTAGAAATCACAAGAGTTAACCCAGGGAAAAATCCAGGGCTGTACATCGAAAATCAAATTCCACCGGGATTTTCATGCATTTCAGTTTATGATTTCGCGTGCACCCGAAATGATAAACTTCTTTACATGGTCCTCCAAATGCACTCCTAGTTCAAACTCCAGTCACCGAATGTCGTCACCTAGTAACGTGTTACAATAGGTGCAAGTGTAAGAGAGCATGTATGTGCAAAAGTCAACAAGTCAGTCCCTTCCTCTTCAAATCCTGAAGAAGAAAACAAGAGTAGGCAAGAACCCAAATAAAAGTGGATGATGTAACACAGAAGTATGATGATGATACAAAGACACCCCGAAAAAATTAATACGTTTCCCACTAAGCGACTCAAAGTATGTGACCGTCTAGTGTGTGTGACTCGGCTATAGACCAGACTCTACATGCAGTCCTAGTTCACTATAACCATTGGCTCTGATACCAATCTGTCACACCCTCAAATTTCCACTACGGAGTTTTACCGCGAGGCGCATGACAAACCAGGATCCAAGTCAACGGTCACAATAAACAACACTATATGAAGTACGTAAACTCAAAAACATAGATTTCATAAGCAGAAGCATTTAAAGAATTTAATTAGCTATAAAACAGTGTTCCAAAGTATTCAAGACACTTATATCAAAACGTGCAACTAAGCCTAGACGCCAATGCAGACCCGTGCGCCTAGTCTAACCGATGCTTCCTTAGCGACATGAGAAAACATGCCAAAAGAGACGTCAACATATATAATGCTGGTGAGTTCACAGGTTTGTTCAATATGTTACCAAAATGTTACCAAATGTTACCAGAATGTTACCAAAGTGTCACCATGTCCATACTATATCAGTGTTACCAAGTACGCTAGCTAGGCGTATGTTTTGTTACTACTACGATTGGAAAACCATTACTAGACACGTTTAGCAATGTTTAGCAATGTTCAGCCCGCATGTTACCAATGTTACCAGTTCGAGATAATATGCACCTGCCCGGCCCTCCAAGCCGTCGAGTGGGGCAGGTTACCCCAGTAGATCTATCCACATTTCCCCTGTTGTGCATCCCTACACAATCATGTTTTTCCCTGGGACTTTCAAAGATCGTATAGCAATGCAAAGTCAAAACCATAGTATGAAATATGTTACCAAAATAAGTTTAGCGCATGTTTTCTCCCCCAAAAGTTAAAGCATTAAAAGTGGGGCTGTGAACTCACCTTAGGCTGTGTTCCTCAGTAATATAAGAAATCCAAGCCTTTGATAATCCCAACTACCGGAGATCTATCAAAATGTTCACATAAGTGTTCTGACTAATAACCATAAGGTTATCTAGTTCCCGATTGTCCAGATCGTTACCAAGTATGTTTTAAAACGTGTTTTGAATGTTCAACCGACACACTAGTCCGACCCGACATCCCGTTGGTGACTCATTACCCTAACTAATCAAGTACACATAGATTACACACAAGGTTGAAGCATAAAACACTTAGTTTGCATCAAAAATTCCATTTTTGAATGTATAGGGTCGAACTAGGGATTTCTGTTCTACCTTCGCCCCTTTTTCTTCCACGTTCGACCCTTTTAGAGTTAGCTTCGACCTATTAGACAGATTCGACCACAGTTGTCCAGGTTCGACCCTGGGATTCCACCTTCGACCCCACGACTGGTCGAAGGTGCCCAGGTTCGACCCTGGCAGAATGTTTTTCCCCAAAACGCTTCAAAAACATCCAAAAACATCCCGAAACATCATCAATCACAGCAGTTAAGTATGAATAACATATCCCTTAAAAAACCCCACCAATTTTGCCGCAAAACCTGTTCGTTTTAGCCCTTTCCCAAAATGGCAAAAATTATGGAAGTGTCACATCATGCATGAAATCTTTACCCAATTTGGAAATTTTCTAAAATCAATCCATAATAATCTTAAAATGCTCAGTTTATCGTGTATATGAAAACTCCCAATAGTTCTATTGATAATACTAGCTTGCAACAAGCCCTAGATTTATTTAAATCCCCAAATTAGACATGATATCATCATCCATCTAATTGTAACCATAAACAATCCTAAACTAACATCAATAGCAGCCCTAGATCATGTTTCTAGCATTAGTACAGCAGCAAATCATTAAACAACACATAATATCACATAACACATAATTAACATATGTTTATTGATATGAAGACCTATGTTTAATGATAAGGTTTAGGTTTAGAAAGATGTTTAAAAGGTTTTTAAAGGTGAAAACATCCTTAGAACAGATCTGGACATTTAGGGTTAGATGAAAACGAATCAAAATGCTTTAAAAAGGGTTTAGGATTAAGAACTGATGTGTTGCAAAACACATCTCTTTTCCTATGTATTGTGTATATTATTTAGTCAAGTTTTTATTCGTTTTGTGTCGTTTTTATTATTTATTTATTTATTTTATTATTTTATAGGTGTTCTGGGAGAATGAGCTCAAAACGAATGAATTTTAATCAAGACACCAACACTTGAGAGCCGGTGTTCATAGACGTTGGAGCGTAGACGAGAAACTTTGGTCAAGTCAAGAACATCCGAGTCTAGAGCACCGAATATAATACTATCTATAATAATAATAATAATAATAATAATAATAATAATAATAATAATAATAATAATAATAATAATAATAATAATAACAGAAATATGGACTTAAAGTCCAAATGACTTTGGCTCGTGAGTTTAGTAACACAAAAAAAAAACAAAACAGAATGCTAAGGAGGCCCAATATGCTTTGAAAAGTCAAACCCTACATTATAAATCACAACATATTATTATCACGGGAGGAGATTATCGAGGAGCACATCATTCGACAGCCGCAAGAAGGTTACGACAGCAGCTTTAAAGTCAGATTGGGAGAGGATTATTTTGAAGGAGAGGAGGCTAGGGATCGAGGTTTTCACAATATTGGTTATTTTCGTTTATTACTTTGTGTTCTAAGCTTTATGACTATTTGTTACTTTGGTACCAAGACTATGTTTTTATCGTTTGTCATTAATATTATTGGCTAAACTTTAGTTACTACCTAGGCCAGCAATGATGAATACATGTTAATTTTATAGCTCTCGGTTTTGGATTATTTTTTAATGGTTAATGTTTTGGTAAAAGTTTAGTTGGTGTTTATTATGATGTGTGTGCGTACTTAGGTCTAATTTATTATCTTTGATAGTTCCATAAACGTCTTAGTGAATGTATTCCATGTTTGGATGTTTATTAGGGTTACCTGCTTGATGCTTGTAGCTTAGTTTATGGTTTTGGTACCGAAAGCCATAGGAACTTGATTAGAGAATTTAGAGGACTTAAGTATTCTTCCATTCTTGAGACCGGGAGGTGATGGAATGTTGGGTTGTCTAGAGCTTTAGGTGCTAGGTTTTGGTGAGACTGGGAGGTGATCCTATCCTAGTTGTCTTTAGTTTCTTGCAATTCCAAGTCATAGTTAACCCAATTAAATTACTCCTTTACATCTTCGGGTGTATTGTGATTAGAGAGACCGGGAGGTGATCGAGTCATTAGAGTACCTTTACATTCTTAGTGAGGTGAGACCGGGAGGTGATCCGAGCTAGATAGCCAGTGTTTTATCTTTAGGATTCTTTGGGGTGTGTTGGTGAGACCGGGAGGAGATCTAGCATGTCTTACGGTTTCTTAAGTTATCTTTAGAATCTGGTAGCCATTCAGGTTTCCATTACCGAGAGTTGTGAGTTTGCATGTAGGATTCTTGGCCTAGGTAGTTGCCTTCCTATCCTGATATTTTCCTCATTTATCCGTGCTGTCTATTTATCTTATTTACTTTATTTATTTATTTTAATTAATTATTTACAAAAATCAAAAATCAACTTTTAAAACCAATTCCGTTAAGTCTTAGTTGAGTCTAGTTTTGTTTTCCATTAGTATCCTGTGGGTTTGATACTCGGACTTACTTAGTCTGTACTGCATTGATAGGTACACTTGCCTGTCGTGTGGTCTAGTTTAGTTGAGTCTGTTTTATATTACAAGGTGTCTAGGTTAGTTTATATTTTTAGACCATACATAGCACATCAAGTTTTTGGCGCCGTTGCCGGGGACACTTGGCGATTGCGAAATTAGCTTTGATTAGGACGTCATGATTAATTGGTCTTATTTGAGTCTTTTTGGTTTTTAGTGTGTTTAGAGAGTCTTAGGTTTTTATTTTCTTTTTGTGTTTTTTTTTCTATCTGTCTTGCAGTTTTATGCCACGTACTCGTTCGCAGGGACCATCTGAGCCGATCATACCAAAGCCCGAGCGAGACATTGCTGACATTCGGAGGGAACTTCGTCGTGCTATCAACCGAACTAAAAAGGTACGTTTTTCTCTCCCTGCTACTATCGTGGGCGACGCTCAACCACCTAGACGTACTGTCCATCAGATGGCCTGTGAGGGAGCCACGGGAGTGAGAACTCCCATTACTCGGGCTGCCATGCCCAATAACCACACTTGGCAGATCCCCTCACACGTTATCAACACCATCACCCATATCGCCCAGTTCAATGGCCTGGATGATGAGGATGCTCCAGGCCATCTGTCCCGTTTTGTGCGCATTTGTGACACCTTTGGTTTGACAGGTGTCACCCCAGACACGATCTATCTTAGAGTTTTTCCATTTTCTCTGTCTGGGCGTGTTGCCACTTGGTTGGATACTCTTCCCCAGGATTCCATCACTTCCTGGGAAGACTTGAAAACCAAGTTTCTGAAAAAATATTATCCTCCTTCTAAGGTCGCTCGCATTAGAGACCAGATCCACTCGTTTCGAATGGATCCAGACGAGCCAAACCACTTGGCCTGGGAGAGGTTCAACACTTTGTTGAACAAGTGTCCCCAGCATGGACTTTCTGATTGGGCCCTTGTAGAGAAATTCTACAATGGCCTTACTTATGCTACGCGGCAGATGTTTAACACTATTGCTGGGGGACACATTATGGATAAAAAAGACCCCGATGAGTGTAAGGACATGTTTGAGAGTTTTTCTCTAGCTGAACAGCAGACCCCAGCCCACGGGGATTGCATCCCAGTTACTAGGACTACCTCCTCCACTACTAGAGGTGTTCATCAGGTCACTCCTGAGACTAGTATGGCTGCTGCTATAGAGGCTTTAGCGAGAGAGGTTAAAGAGCTTAAGATGAGTGCACGCAAGTGTGAGATTTGTAGGGGTGGACACGACACCATAGGCTGCCCAGTAGGAAACCATGAGCATGTAGATTATTTAGGTAGTTCTAATCGGGGAAATGGTAATAATTATAACTCGGGGTGGAGGAACCAATCTAATTCTGGGTGGAGGTCTGATAGAGGAGACATAGGTGATAGTTCAGGTTCTAGTTTGAAGAGGATAGAGGAGATGATAGCTAGTCAGAGTCAGATGCTCATTCAGCTGGTTGCAAAAGACCAGCAAACCACTCAGAAACTTGAGGAGCATGACCTAATGCTTAGGAACCAGCAGAATACTTTGTTAGACCTAGAAAGAAAAATATGAGATATTTCACAGAAACTCTCTGTTAGGTCACCAGGTACTTTCCCTAGTAACACTGAGGAGAACCCTAAGGGTACAGCGATGGGTGTGAGCACTCGTAGTGGTAGGGGTGCGACTGAGAGAGTAGAGATACCGGTTGAGGATGAGGAGGAACCGGTAGATGAGGAGATAGAGTTAGAGACACCTGCTAGGACCCCTTCTATAGTAGCTACATCCAGTCCTGTGTCTAGCAGTAAGGGTCCTTCTGAGAGAGTAGTGGTGGATAGAGAGAGTGAGAGGCAGGTAGAGCCCACTAGAGTGTATAAGCCCACTACTCCTTATCCAGGTAGGTTGTTGCAAAATAAGATAGATCACCAATATGATAAATTTATTGAACTTATAAGCAACTTAAGGTGAACCTACCCTTCATAGAAATCCTCCAGAGCATGCCTAAATATGCTAAGTTCTTCAAGAACATCATGGCTAATAAGAAAAAGCTTGAGGAACTTTCACAGGTTAGTTTGAGTGAGGAGTGTTCTGCAGTCTTGCAGAATAAGCTGCCAGTTAAGATGGATGATCCTGGTAGTTTTATCATTCAATGTTCCATAGGTGACCTGTCCATTAAGAATGCTCTTGCTGACCTAGGTGCTAGTGCTAATTTAATGCCATACTCCATTTTTAAGCAACTAGACCTAGGAGAACTTAAGCCCGCCCGCATGTACATCTAGCTGGCGGACAAGTCCACCAAATTCCCTCGTGGTATTATTGAGAATCTTTTAGTTAAGGTGGATAAGTTCGTGTTTCCTGTGGATTTCGTAGTGTTAGATATGCCTGAGGATGATGCCGTGCCATTGATTTTAGGTCGTCCTTTCTTGGCTACTTCTAGAGCTGTGGTAGACATGGGTGAGGGTAAGTTGAGCATACGTGTGGGGGAAGAGCAGGTTGAGTTTGGGATTAAGCCTAGGATGAGAGGAGATTTGTTAGATGAGTTACAGGCTATAGATGATCATCTGGATCATGAGTTGTAGAAATTAATTGTAAGTCCAAGATCTTCTCTACTGGGTATCAAACAAACAATCGAGTGCGGAAAACAAGATTGAATGTGAAGAACAAAAGATTAAAAACGATGAAAATGATTATATTGCTGCTTCACCTTGCACACAATCTCTAGGATTGTCTGGTACAAGGTGTTTTGCTCTTGTGTTACAATGAAAATGTCTAACCCTAACAATGAATCAAACATAACAATATATAGGGTCCACTAATCCCTTGGCCCACATGGCCTAACCCAAGTCCATTAACTAAACTAAGCCCAACTAACACAAGTAGGCTTAATAAAGACAAGCGTAAACCTACTTAAATATAGCCCAACAATATCCCCCTAGGTTTATGCTGTCTTTATCATGGCTTAGTAGGAAGAATCTTCAGATCTTGATCTTCCAATCTTGGGTTCTTTCTTGTTCTCTTGGAGGTAGCTTCACAACTTTAATCATCGTCAGCTTTTGCTTAAACATATTGCTAAAAGAGAACATGAGAGGAGGATTCTCATAAGCTCTTTTCTTTGTCAATCGTATCTTTCAAGCAACCTTTCAGGTACTTCTTCACTTGTACTTTCATTGTCAAAAGATGATTCACTTCAGGTTCTTCTGACTCGGGTACATCTTCTCAGTGTAGTGATTCTTGCTTGTCAGCAACTGGAACTCTTTCATTCTTCATCAACCCCTGTTTCTTGATTTGTATACATTCTGCAAATTCTTAGAATTTTGTAAGCAAATAATTGATATAACAGAGGGTCCAGTATACACATGAACACCAAGTACATCAGTGTACTTCCATTTTAAATTTTCAAAAACCTGAATTTTGTTCGAGAATCGGTCAAATCATCAAGAATGGTCAATTTTTTTTTTTTCATAACAGACAAACAAATTAAAATAAAAATTCAAACTAATTACAATGCATCTTTTTGGTGAGAATTATGTGCAAGAAGATCATATCAGCTTTGTCAAACTGTAACATACCGTTAGTATATTTGTTCTGATAAACTTATTTAAGTGCCAGAAAGCAGTCTAAGACGATTACCAGCATCGTTTATCCACTTAAACAAACATACACATACGTCTTCAAGTCCGATGTTTTCTTATTTTCTTAACGTGTGTTAGACCGAAATAACTGTGTGTCCCACATCATGACATACCCCCGCGATCAAGGTATGCACAAAGCTTCTTCATAACAGGTGAGTAAATTGCAGACATCTGTATGATTTACAAGGTCAAGATCATCGGTGATCAGGTCTGCATATATCTGGATGCAACAAAGAGACCGATGGATTCCCGACCAGGGTTAGGGCAAATACCAAATGTTTCGGTATGATCATCGCTTTAGGCTTTTGATTTGTGCCTTTAGCTTGAATTCTCTTTGAGAATATGGGTTTTGGCATTTCCTTATTGCTCTTTTAAGACGTCCTGACTGTGCCTAGGTCAGCATATATCTGGATGCAGCAGAAGGGCAGCCAGGACATCCCCAGATGTATCAACAATTTAAAGACCTGAAATCTCAGATTTTGGCAATCTATCAACGCAAGATTTAAGACCATAAAATCATACGCCAATGATGTGTTCCCCACAAACTACACAGTCCTTTATCTTTAGCATTAATTGTGGACTGAGTTCGTTGTGCAGCTTGCCTGCCAGTACATCGTATAATGGAGCTGCAATCACACTCGATTTAATTTTCTTTTCGATTTTAAAGTGTGACAGTTCAACAGCTGATGTACTATCATTTCTTCTTTTCTCAGATTTTGGCAATCTATCAACGCAAGATTTAAGACCATAAAATCATACGCCAATGATGTGTTCCCCACAAACTACACAGTCCTTTATCTTTAGCATTAATTGTGGACTGAGTTTGTTGTGCAGCTTGCCTGCCAGTACATCGTATAATGGAGCTGCAATCACACTCGATTTAATTTTCTTTTCGATTTTAAAGTGTGACAGTTCAACAGCTGATGTACTATCATTTCTTCTTTTTCGCACCACGAAATCTCATTTTCTGAATTTTCTATTGTTTTTGTATTTTTCTGTGGATATATATCCCCCTAAATTTGTGCTTAAAATTGAAAATTTAAAGAACAAATTTACAAACTAAAACTAAGAAAAATCTTTTTGTGTTTTTGTAAAACCATTTCCAAATTAAAGACCAATTACATTCAAAATTCAATGCATCAGGTTTTGAGCGTACCTTACTAGCTGATTTTGCCTCCATTATATCCTTTAAAGGAAACATACTCACTGTTTAAGAATTTTAAGATAAACGTATAAAAGAGAGATGTCACCTGTCATGTGCGTGGAACAACCGTTGTCAACATACCAGTGGTCGTCGACAATCCTCCCTGGATGTCCCTGCACTAAGAAAGGAGATTAATTAAACATTGGTACCCAGGCCATCGCGGTCCTGGGCACTCCTGAAGCGTCAATGTAAGACACTTCTCTCAAGCACATGTCCTGCTTCTCATTTAGGACTGGTGTAGCTGTCGCCTTTGCTTTCCAGACTTGTTTAGGCTTAGCACACGGTTTTGCCACTTTCGGAGTAGCAGCTTTCAGTTTCTTAGGTTGCTTCGACTTATGTGGTTGAATAACCTTCCGTTTGCTCTTGGCAGCATTCCAGTCTCCATCAGATGGTTTAACTTTGGGATTCATGTTCTTCCTTGCCTTAGGTTTATCAACCTTCATTGGCTTGGAGTAGTAGCTATCCCTAGGCGTAACCTTCTGATGTTGTCGATAATAGGGCACATAAGGACGACTTGTGCAGTTCCTTGCAATGTGACCGGGTCTTCCACAGTTGTAGCATGTCTGCTTCTTTGCATATGAAGCATATCCCAGTCTGTTCGATCCCACTGATGAATGTGAGTGATGGGATCTGTTGGATAATTTGTTTGCAGGCTTCCCAGTCTTCCTGCTCTGCTTAGAACAACTTGAACACCCGTGTGAACAAGATTGTGCGTGTGATGATGACTGTCCTTGAGCTTTCTGTTTAACTTCAGGAACCTGTTCAGAAGAGTTAGCACAAGTAGTTTTTCTATGTGGTGGCACATATTTATCGGTCGTGCCATTAACAGATAGCTCAGAAACAGTCTTTTGCACATATGGTATAGCATCTGCAGACAAATTAGACTGTTTCACACAAACACCTGCATTATTAGTGCAAACAATATCATCCCCCTCATCCTTAACCTCTACTTTTACTAAATCTGCACATGAAGTAGAAACATTAGTAATATTCACACATTTAAATTCAGGGATTGTTGGCTTTATTACACCTGTGCCAACAGTCATGGATGAGGGATCCTCACATTCTTGTTTAATCTCGACTGGCCTTGAGCACACAGATTTTTCAGATTCTGGCTCAGTCGAGGGTATGTCATTTGATTCAGTTAAGCCACCTAATTCAGAAACTTGTGGTGGCTCTACTGAATCCCCCGTTGACTTAGCTGCTCTAGAGGACTCACAGCTGGATTCACGTGATTCAACTGATACTGATTTCTCAGATTTGGTTGTTTCGGGTGATTCACATTTGGAGTCAGTATCAGAAGTTGATGGGGCAACTGGTCCAACGGTCTGTGGTGCCCTGTACTCTTCATAAATCTTTTTGAATGTTTTCATGAAATCAAACTCAAGGGGCACATTTGAGTCTGATTGGCCGGTCGGTTCAGTTTGCTCAATTTTCGGTTCAGTTTCAAAAATGGTTTCTTTTAAGACGTCATTCAATTTATTTGTGTCATTTGAAACTGGTACTTCATCTCTCCTCACATCAAAAACTCTGTCAATTTCTTTATTTTTCTCAAAATTTAACGTCTCGGTCTGCTTTGAAGCATCTTGAGACTTGACAAAGGTTTTTGATGGAGCCTGCTCCTGCTTAGGTTGTTTGTTCTTGGGTTTAGAGATTCGGACAGGGACTGGTTTAGGTTTGGAGATCTCAACTTGATCCCTCGATGGTCGACTGGTTGGCTCTTCTATTGGAGGACCGTATCCTTTAACAGGCAGAGCCAACAATTCTTCATCCGACATGGGAATTGAGGAATAATTTTCATTAAAAGGTGGTGGAATTTCCACAAACCCTAGACCTTTATTCCTCACGTCCTTTGGTCTTAACCTTAACTGGGTATTGATCATTTTTTCAACTTTGGGACTAGAGCAATCGAACTTTTTAAAATGAAAATCGGCATTTTCAAATTTAGATTTTAAGTCGATCAATTCCGCGGTTAAAGTATCAGACAGTCGTTTAAAGTGTAAATATCGACACTTGTGATCACTCACCTCCTGATGCAAGCGCTTGATATCGAGTTTTTGTTGTTTGACCATTTCTTTATAAGAATTAAATTTCTTTTTAATGTCCCAAGTGGCCATTTTCTCGTATTCAAGCTGCTTGAATGCAGAGAGAGTTTCTTCTCTAAAACCCTTAATTTTTAACCTGCATCGTTCAGTACAACATGATTCAGCTAAAATGTCAGCGTGTACCTCAGATGCGGATGGCACGTGGTCATATTCCATCTGTGCCATGAGAACTTGAGCAGCGTAAGCGGCAGGAGCAGCAGATGTGACAGGAGCAGCAGGTGTGACAGAAGCAGCGGGAGCGGCAGGAGCAGCGAGAGCGGGTGAGCAGTCAGATTTTGAATTTGAAGATGAAGTGTCAGAGGCGGATGAGCATGTCGTAGCAGAGGTGTTGCTTTGAGTCGTCAGCTTTGCACGCTCAGCATGTTCTTTGACGAGTAAGATTAACTCATCCGACGTCATTTTGGACCAACTTGTTTCTGTGATAATCCAATTGACATACTTAAACCAGCTGCATGTTGGCTCATCTGGAATTCTTTTCAAAGCGTCGAGAAGACTTTTGTTGACCCATCGATTTGACACTATGATTTCAGCAATTTTTATGTCTGACAGTAGTTCGGTAAATCTGCCAATAATTGCTTCCACGGTTTCACCAGGAGTGTAACTGAAACCTTCAAGTCTCTGCTCAAACATCTCACTTTGAGAAGACATTTTAATTTTGAATAGTGATCCCCTAAAAATCTAGACGTTTCACCAAAATTTTAAGACGAGCACCGGGCGTCCAACCGTAGTCAACAGTAAAAATTAGTACACAGTCTAGTCCACCGTAGACAACCGAATCAAACCATATGCCGTAAGGTCGATCCCCCCAAATTAAATTTGTACCCCCAAATAATAATTCTACTATTATTATTATTATTGTCCCAAAGAAAGATAATCACTTTCTCTTCTTTCCACACAGTCTCTTCTTTCTCTTCTTAGTGTACCCCACCACCTCAATTCTCACCTTTCAATCTCGATTAAAACCTCTTAAATATATATCAGTATATCAGTTTGTCATCTTTAATCTTGACTTTTAGTTACACCTTTTGAGAAGAACAACTTCTTTTACTACTCTCAAGGACACAACACAACACACTTCTGTCTCTCTTCTCCCTCTTTCTTCAATAACAACCAAACTTTTATCTTCAACCACAACCTTCAACAAAAAGCAAGCTCCTCTTTGTCTATCCTCTCAATACTCTCTCTGCTTTGTGTCTGGCTCGGATGATGATCTTGTTTAAGGTCGGCGGTCACCGGTTGTGAGAGTTAAGGCGTTGTTGTCCGGGTGGTAGGTAGGTGGGTACAGGTAGTGGTTTTCGGATATGGTTGAGTTTGAGACGGGGTCGGGTGTGGGTTTTGTCTAGGTGACCGGTGGGTTTGTTTTCCGGGTGAGAAAGATGGGTTATCGGGTCTGAGGATAGAGGTGGGTTTTGATTTTTCGGGTGGGTGACAGTTTGGGTCTGGGTTGCAGGTAGGTGGCGCGGGTTGAAGGTTACGGATTGTTGTGTGGTTTCCGGGTCCGATTCGGCTTTCAGGTGGGGTGAAGTGAAGTTTGAATAATGGTGTTCGGGTTGAGTTTGGGTTTTAGGTAGCGTGAGTTGCAGGTACGGTATGGTGGGTTCCGGTTAACTGATGAGTCTCCGGTGAGAAGTTGTTGGGTGACCGGTGGTGATGGGTTTTTCGAGGTGGTGAAGGTGACTAGTTGAGTTCGACTTGGGAGTTCAACTTGGAGTAGTGAGTTCGACGAAGATAGCTGAGTTCGACCAAGAGAGCTGAGTTCGACCTTGAGTTCGACCTTGAGTTCAACCTTGAGTTCAACCTTGAGTTCAACAAACTTGGCTGAGTTCAACCTAATATCTGAGTTCGACGTGGAGTTCAACCTGGAGTTCAACCTTGAGTTCAACCTTAAGTTCAACCTTGAGTTCAACCTTAAGTTCAACCTTGAGTTCAACCTTAAGTTCAACCTTGAGTTCAACCTTGAGTTCAACCTTAAGTTCAACCTTGAGTTCAACCTTGAAGTTGAGTTCGACTCGGGAGTTCGACTTGGGTGAGTTCGACCTGGTGAGTTCGACTCGGAGACTGAGTTCGACGTGACGTGGAGGGTGTTCGAGTTCTCAGCTGTGTTCGAGGTGGTTCCCGAGTGAAGATGACCTGAGATGTGTTCTTGAGTTCCCAAAGGTGTTCTCGAATGCAAGGCTGTTCTTGAATTTTTTTTTTTTTTTAATAATAAAAAATTGTATGACAGCTATGTAAACAAGGGACCACCAATCAAAAGATATGCTTCGTTTGAATTCCCCTTAATTTTGGAATATGTTGACTTTGATATTCTCCTTTCCAAACTGAATACCAAAATTCTTGCAAACACAATCAATAATGACCAAAACAAGATCAAACAGCCTGTTCTTCGTGTTCTTTAGGATTTTGAACAAAACCAAATCTGCAAAAAATTCTAAAACACCAAAACTGATTAGATAAATAATATTAAGAAAAAGATGCGAGTAGAACCTGTTCCAAAACACGACGACCAGCAGCGAAAATTCTTCTTTTTGTTCTTCAAATGATACCGAACCGAGCCTTCATAAGACTACTTAGGCTCTGATACCAATTGTAAGTCCAAGATCTTCTCTACCGGGTATCAAACAAACAATCGAGTGCGGAAAACAAGATTGAATGTGAAGAACAAAAGATTAAAAACGATGAAAATGATTATATTGCTGCTTCACCTTGCACACAATCTCTAGGATTGTCTGGTACAAGGTGTTTTGCTCTTGTGTTACAATGAAAATGTCTAACCCTAACAATGAATCAAACATAACAATATATAGGGTCCACTAATCCCTTGGCCCACATGGCCTAACCCAAGTCCATTAACTAAACTAAGCCCAACTAACACAAGTAGGCTTAATAAAGACAAGCGTAAACCTACTTAAATATAGCCCAACAATATCCCCCTAGGTTTATGCTGTCTGTGAAAAAAGGTTCTTCGTGTAATGCGAAGAGCCTGGGCTGACCTGTTCGTCTTATGCGAACAGTAATTACCCCGGAAAGTTATACTTTATTCACTCGCGACGCGCGTTGAGATCACCAGTGTCCTTCATGTTGCGCGAGTTGATTAGAAAAAAATATATTTTCCACCCTGTTTTCTTCCACCACCATTCACCGCCATTTCACCACATGTTTTACCATCATCCACCACATTCCACCATCTTGCCTTCCAGGTACGTTTCCTGCATTTTTGTATATTGAGTCGGTTGAGTCTGTATTTTTTTTAGAGTCTTTTATTTTTATTTCGAGTCAGTTTTCTCTTAACTCACTTTGGGAATATCTTTCCTTCAAGTGTGGGGATGATAGAGAGAGTCAGTTTTAAGTCATTAGTTTGTCTAATATATTTTATTGCAGGTTTGGATCTAGCCACCCGTACTCAATCTCCATTTGGGTGGGGACGACTCAACAATCATTTAAGACAACCATTTGTTTTTATCTTTTCTTTTTAGTTTTTATTTGTCAGGTTTGAGTCAGAGGCCACGAATGAAATGCTATATGGCCTGGTTTAGAAGGACAGCTTCAGATCGCTTGCAGTTACATCGCTTATATCCAGGGGAGTCTGTTCCTTTTTGTTGTATTTTTTTTATTTCCATTTTATTTTATTTCACTCTCACATTGAGGACAATGTGTCGTTCAAGTGTGGGGATGGAAACTTCGTTTTATTTTTAGGTAGTTTGAGTCATAAATTTAAAAAATCCAAAAAAAAAAAAATTAAAAAATTGAAAAATGTCCCTGATCTTTTCTGCATTTTTTATGGAAAATGATAGTAAAATTGGGATTTTTGGTTTTCAAAATATTATATGTATGAGAATATTAATAGATTGAAAGCGTGTTTGCTTAAGATGTGTCGGTAGGCCCAGCTAGCTTTGAAAGGTCCTATGATTGTTCTTAATATACGTAATAATCATGATATCTTGTGGGTTCTCATCTTAGGAGAAACGGTAGAACTGAAACCGCTGATAGTAATTAGAGGTACCACTGTAGGTTGAAAGCCCATATGTATTACTAATTAAATGGCACACTTGATCCTTTTTATGAGAATAAATCCGATGAAAAGTGGCGCCAAAAAAAAAAAATCCACATGTCCATCAATTGAGCTAGACCAAAAAAAAAAAAAAAAAAAAAAAAAAAAAAAAAAAAAAAAAAAAACTGAAGCCTCTGATCGAAATTCCCTCGAGGTCAAGTTGAAAAAAAAAAATACCGAAGCTCATGCTGTCGCTCTTGGGGATGGTGACTCTGATTGAGACAACCTCTGGGTTAGGTATGAAAAAAAAAACAAATGTGTCTAAGCTCATAAACTTCATCCATCATCCATCATAAATTTAATTTCTAATACATTAGGGAGTTTAGTTTGCAGTGGTTGGTAATCTATATGGTTTAGCCTTTGCTTCGAAAGCTTGAGGTGGGATTAGGTGAAGCTGGATATCTTGAGTGTGAGACCCATAGATTGATTGTAATAATATGAACTTAATTGCTTTACATGATTGGGGCCTGATTAGCTGGTGGTTGGGTTTAGGTGGACAACAATACCGACAGTTTTGGTTGTGCGTGATTAGATCTTAATTAATGAACCTAAAAGTTTTTGAAACCGAGAGTCCTAATTATGATTCCATTGCAGTCTTTTTCGGGGACGAAAAAGGTTTAAGTGTGGGGATGTTTGATGTGTTGCAAAACACATCTCTTTTCCTATGTATTGTGTATATTATTTAGTCAAGTTTTTATTCGTTTTGTGTCGTTTTTATTATTTATTTATTTATTTTATTATTTTATAGGTGTTCTGGGAGAATGAGCTCAAAACGAATGAATTTTAATCAAGACACCAACACTTGAGAGCCGGTGTTCATAGACGTTGGAGCGTAGACGAGAAACTTTGGTCAAGTCAAGAACATCCGAGTCTAGAGCACCGAATATAATACTATCTATAATAATAATAATAATAAAATAAATATGGACTTAAAGTCCAAATGACTTTGGCTCGTGAGTTTAGTAACACAAAAAAAAAAAAAACAAAACAGAATGCTAAGGAGGCCCAATATGCTTTGAAAAGTCAAACCCTACATTATATATCACAACATATTATTATCACGGGAGGAGATTATCGAGGAGCACATCATTCGACAGCCGCAAGAAGGTTACGACAGCAGCTTTAAAGTCAGATTGGGAGAGGATTATTTTGAAGGAGAGGAGGCTAGGGATCGAGGTTTTCACAATATTGGTTATTTTCGTTTATTACTTTGTGTTCTAAACTTTATGACTATTTGTTACTTTGGTACCAAGACTATGTTTTTATCGTTTGTCATTAATATTATTGGCTAAACTTTAGTTACTACCTAGGCCAGCAATGATGAATACATGTTAATTTTATAGCTCTCGGTTTTGGATTATTTTTTAATGGTTAATGTTTTGGTAAAAGTTTAGCTGGTGTTTATTATGATGTGTGTGCGTACTTAGGTCTAATTTATTATCTTTGATAGTTCCATAAACGTCTTAGTGAATGTATTTCTTGTTTGGATGTTTATTAGGGTTACCTGCTTGATGCTTGTAGCTTAGTTTATGGTTTTGGTACCGAAAGCCATAGGAACTTGATTAGAGAATTTAGAGGACTTAAGTATTCTTCCATTCTTGAGATCGGGAGGTGATGGAATGTTGGGTTGTCTAGAGCTTTAGGTGCTAGGTTTTGGTGAGACCGGGAGGTGATCCTATCCTAGTTGTCTTTAGTTTCTTGCAATTCCAAGTCATAGTTAACCCAATTAAATTACTCCTTTACATCTTCGGGTGTATTGTGATTAGAGAGACCGGGAGGTGATCGAGTCATTAGAGTACCTTTACATTCTTAGTGAGGTGAGACCGGGAGGTGATCCGAGCTAGATAGCCAGTGTTTTATCTTTAGGATTCTTTGGGGTGTGTTGGTGAGACCGGGAGGAGATCTAGCACGTCTTAAGGTTTCTTAAGTTATCTTTAGAATTTGGTAGCCATTCAGGTTTCCATTACCGAGAGTTGTGATTTAGCATGTAGGATTCTTGGCCTAGGTAGTTGCCTTCCTATCCTGATATTTTCCTCATTTATCCGTGCTGTCTATTTATCTTATTTACTTTATTTATTTTATTTTAATTAATTATTTACAAAAATCAAAAATCAACTTTTAAAACCAATTCTGTTAAGTCTTAGTTGAGTCTAGTTTTGTTTTCCATTAGTGTCCTGTGGGTTCGATACTCGGACTTACTTAGTCTGTACTGCATTGATAGGTACACTTGCCTGTCGTGTGGTCTAGTTTAGTTGAGTCTGTTTTATATTACTAGGTGTCTAGGTTAGTTTATATTTTTAGACCATACATAGCACATCAAGAACACACCTTGGATTCTTGATTAGATGTTGTTTGTAGGTTAGATTATGAATAACAAGAGCAAAAACTCCTTCCTCAGTGATTAAAATCGTTTGAGAGTGTTTAGAGACGGCTAGGGTTTGTGAAATGGTGAAAAATGACAAAGTGTGGTATTTATATTAACTCCACATTCGCCCCTTTCATGGGGTCGAAGGTGCCACATTCGTCCCTTTACAAGGTCTAATGAACTTGTTTTGTGGTTTGTTCCAGGTTCGCCCCTTACCCAAGGGTCGAACCAAGGCTCATTTTCAGGTTCGCCCCCACACCATGGGTCGAACCAGGACTTGTGTTTTCCAGTTTTTCTAGTTTTGTCGTTTTAACGTATTTAAACACATTCTAACGTATGATCATGCAATTCTAACACATGTTAAGCACATATAGGCACGTATAAGCATGTTCACACCTTGTAGCACATATTATCATGTCATGTTACACGTGTGTTAATAATCTACCAGTCCTACCTGATTTCGTTCATGTAATTTCACCAACAATGGGACTCGGTACTAGTGTATTCCCAAATTGACTCCCAATGATCCTCCAGATCATTGAACCCTGGACAATCCTATCATAACCCGACTCAACTAACCTAGTTAAGTCCGTTTATAAATGTTTCTCGTTAAGGTAGACTTTTGTTTTACCAAAATGTTTAAGCCGAACATGCCGGGTGTCACACCACGCCTATAGTCTATCCTCGTCGCGTAGCGCAACGGGGTCTCTTTCCCAAACTTTTTGATTCTTCTGCTGCATTGCATGCCTTAGCCAAATTTCCATCCTTTTCAAGATTTTTCATCCATTTTTGGCTAAGTTAAGGTCCCTACACTTAGGACCTATTCTCATATCCTATTTCAAATTCCAAACCGTTGTCCGAAACCAAATTCACCCTTAATTTACACTTCAGTTCAGTTGAGAAATGTTTTTACCCAAATTGACCCGTTAAGCCTCATAGATCATTTTAACCACGGTTTAATCATACTATTAGTATATTAAATCATAATCTTATCTTCTGGAACCCTACTAATAATACCCGGACTTGATTTATGCTACAGATGCCCGTTCACTTTGGCCTCCAAGCGCGATGTAGGTAAATTTGACCCGTTAATGGGTTTTAAGAATTTCACTCAATAACTTCCCATTCCTCTACTTGTCTGACACTAAATGAGCTAAAAAGCATCATTAGTTTTTTTATACCATGACTCGTTTTAAATTTTGACCCTTAGCAAGTTTCAAAATTCCTATTTTACCCTCATTGCTGATTTTTAAATTCTTAACACACGTATGTGTTGTTTCATGATTTAAACCTTTGTTTTTAACCCTTAGGTATGTCTATAAGCATTTATGTAAGGATTGGATTTTGACAAATCAACACAAATATTACACAAGTATGACTAATCTAGGTGCGGAAACACTAGATCACATGCAAAATGATAATAATCAAATCAGAACATGTTTAGATCCATTTTCAATAACATTTTCATTAATATAAGATTGATAAATCGATTACAAGTTTAGATATTAATGAAAAACACGAGTTTAGAACTCTCTAGAACACACACTCAGAGCACACACGACCAAATAACCAAAAGTTGTGTTGGAAAACAACTCCAACATATATATAGACTCTCCATTCGACCTTTGCAGTGGTCGAATGGCTTGCTTCGACCTCTACAGGGTCCGAACCAACTACAAAATAAACAAACTAACATCTTTAATCTACCTTCGACCCTGTTGAAACTCATTCGACCTCACGATAGGTCAAATGAACTTGTCATCTTCAAATTTTCAACTTTTAACGACAAAATTTGTACAATCCGAAAGCGATAGCCACATATATGCATCTACAAACTCCCCATTGGCTATAGCTCGGATTGATTATGCATTATCAAAGCTTGCATTCTTAAGCTTGATCTTAATCTTTGCTTTTGCACGCTCACTCATTCCACGTTCAGCTTGTTGTTTAAGTGTGCGTTTCTTCGGTTCATCATGAATCTTCAACGTCTTGCCCAACAGCTTTTCGTAATCACAGTCAGCATGCACTCCCCATGGAAAACAAAATATAGCAACCTTTTGGAAATTCCAAGCAGGTTCTGTGTCTCTCACATCAAAATGAATCTGATTGTAATACAACGCATCGATATCTTCTTTCGCACAGTTGATTAACCACATCAAATCCAACAAGCATATCTTCTTGCACATCAATTTAGGATTCTTATCTTTCAGCACTATCATAGCTTCACCGGTCACCCAATCATAATACCAAAATCCAAAGTCTTTAGCAAAATGTTGTTGTATAGGCATCAAAGGAATCCGTTTCATCACCTTCGGCGGTTTATACTTCAACGTATCCTTCGGTAAACCATTCTTAGGATCAATCTCTTTATGAACAATCCTCTTTGGATATTGTGGTCTACATGCATCCCACTTCGAATGACTTAGTCATCCTCTCAGCCATCCAATATACAAGCATGATCACAACCAAAAATCTGATGTCTAACGATGTCTCTCACAGCCCAATAAGGTAACATCTTGATATCATGAAAGTGTCTAAAATATAGAATCCCTTTCTCCCACTTAATCCCGATACACCTTAGTTGTGGAAAGTATTTCCATGCTAATGCACGTCCTATGGAAATCTTGTTCTGATATTTGTAGACATCACTTTGAACTGCAGTCTTGGGTTGTTTCAATTCATCTTCTCTCAGCTTCCTCAATAAGTCTTTCAATGCATCAAATTGCTTGAAAACTTGTTCTTTTTCTGCTTCGTTGTCAACAACTTCATCAATAATCTTTTTGCTCTTTTCCTTAGCAATTTGTTCAGCTTGTCTGAGAGATTCTTCATTGATAGCCAGAATGCTGGAATTATCACGAATGTTGTAGTACTCAGGATATTATTCGTGAGAAATATCTTCAACTTCAACATAATTGTACTTTTCACCTTCAATATCATCAACATCTTTCTATTTAGGATCAGTTACTAGAACATATGGAATCTCCTTTTCTTTCAAAATATCATCCAGTGACTTCCCAACTTGCTTTGCTAGACCTTCAAATATCCCTCTAGCAACTGCATTTTTCACTTCACCATCTTCCAAATCTAGATCGTTATACTCAATTTTGAATCTCATGTCGTTGTTCATGAATATCTCCGGAAATCTTCCTGTGATCACAAGTGTATAACATCCTTTCTTCAACATCTGTTTCAACAACTGTTTATCAGAATCAGTCATTTCTCCAGGTTTATTATTAGAAGTCCCTTTATCACCTTCTCCTGTCTGATGCTGTGTGTTAGATCTTCTTCATCATCATCAGAATCCTTTGAACTGATGGGTTTTTCTTTGTTCGCATTTCCATCACCAAACGCATCATCATCATCAGAACTATCATCATCTTTATCATCATTCTCATTATCATCAGTACCACTATAATCCAATTTCTCTTCTTCTTCTTCTTCTTCTTCTTCTTCTTCTTCTTCTTCTTCTTCTTCTTCTTCCTCTTCAGTACCCTTCAGCTGTGGTGCTTGTTTATACAGTCTAACAATAATCTTCCTCATCTTTTCATTCTCTTGTTCAACCACTAAAATCCTCTTCGTGTTCCTCTTGTTGGAAGTCTTTGACATCTTGTTCTCAAGCTCAAGTGTCTTCACATTGTCTTTCAATTCATCAATCGTCTTCACTTTCTCTTCCAAATAATCTTGACGATCTTTCGAGGCTAACACAATTTGTAACATGTCCTCTTCGTTCTCTTTCATCTTTTTAATCTCAGCTTCTTGTTGGCTGAACGCTTTCATCATCTTAGCTATCTGTCTGTTCACCACTTACATCACATCACTTGATACTTTAGCTTGCGGAGTAGAACTTGATTGAGCACTTGGTTTAGAAACTTTAGCCTTCATACTCGCCAAAACATTCCTTAGTGATAATGAGATGTTCTCTGGATTTAGCTGTGAAGCAGGTTCAATAGTCACAACTTCTTTTACAATCTTTTTCTTTTTTAATTGCTGGTGAGGCTGTTGGTGATGCTGTCTTTGAGCTTGTAGCTGCTGGCATTTTCTTTCCTTTTAGCAGTAAATCAATTTCCTTGTCTCTTCTCTTTCTAGCAGGTTATTGTAAAGACATGTGTTTCACCCTACCTCTTTTAACTTGAGCAGGTGGAGCATGAGAACCTTCTATATCTGCATCAACATCCAAAATCTACTCTTGATTCTCTTCTGTAAAATCTTTTTGCCTCTGTTTTTTCAACAATCTTTTCCAATGCTTCAGGAGTACTAATCGCAGTGGCCTTAGGATCAGCATCCTTGGCAGTTTCAGTTTGTGAATCCCAAACTGCATCCTCTTCAGTTTCTTCCAAGTCCTCATCAACTAGCAAAGTCTTTGAATTTCCTTTATCTTTTGCAACCTTCTTTTTCTTTGGTTCTTTTTCATCAATCTTCTCTTTGCCTTTGCCTTTACCTTTCAACTTGGCACCTTTGTTAATAACTTGACGTTTACGCTTTGTAGTCTTATCTACCGGCACCAATGGACTATCAGAATCAGAATCACTATTCTGATGTCGAACCTTATACTTTTCTGGATCCTCATAGGAAACTGTGCTCAAATGACCAAATAATCGTCTGTTCGGTGGTTTCTCTTCTTCAGTCTTGCCTTTATAAGTTTTCATCCGGTTCAAAGTCGTCATATTCGTATGTTCCTGGTTAACTACTTGCAGTGGATCTTTTCTCAACTGTTTGTACTTGTGATCAAATACCATATGTAGGAATCTAGGATACATAAGGAACTTATCTGTCTTCAATCCCTATAAGATCTCTTTCATGTGGTGAAAGATCATTCCAGACAAATTGTATATCTTGTTCAATATCAGTGCAACGACATGGGAACATAGAGTACTCCTCAGTACATCATATCCACCACGGATTGGTCCAAAAACAAGAAGTATCACATGAAGTAGATACTTAAATGGTGGAGAGAACTTCGCTTTGTGCAATTGGCAATCTTTAATTGGTCCATTATGTTTCATTCTCAAGAAACATGCACGTTGTACGAACCACGGCAACTCAATCAGATCTTCAAAAGAATCAGTCAACTGAAGCACTTCTCTGAAATCTTGTTCACCAACTAAAACCATATGTTCCTGTATCTTGCTCTGAATAACTGATCTGTTCTCCCAGAATGTCAAACCAGCTTTCTCCCAGAACTCCACATGATGATCCTTGTATATGGTAACAAATTGAGCAATGGCGTGTATAGTTCTTTATCTCCTCAAAAAGTCAATCATCCCTAAGAATTCAACATACTTTAGATCAACCGGTCCGATGTACGCACAGCAGTTGTGTTTGGCTTCAAACTTCAGTTCTTTTAGTGCTGAATGCTCTGGGACATCTTGTTTTTGTTGCTCAGCCATTTATCTGAAAAACACAAACAAACAATATAAAATTCATCAATTCGGATTAAAAATAAAAAATGGTCAAAACTTCCATGTTCATTCGACCTAGTCAAAGGGCGAATGAAAAACTCTGGAGTTTGAATGGAAAATTTATAACAAACCACTCTCATTCGACCACTAAAAATGGGTTCGAATCAACACACACATGTTCATTCGACCTAACAAAAGGTCGAATGAGACATATGGAAAACTGATTTTTACCAATTTGTCTGATTCGATTCACGTTTTGTCATTTTCAAACATTTAAACCTTCAAACTCTCAAAATTTCTCATTTTAATGATACAAAACTCAAATTGCCTCATCAAATTTCAGAAAATGATCATCATCCAACATCGGTTATCAAAAATAACACAGAAATGTAAAATCTTTTGGATTTTCTGATATTTATGCTAAAACATGCCAAAAATCTTTTTGAGTTTTTGTATATGAAACAAATCATCATAAAACAATAAACTTTTTATGATTTTCCGGTAAGAGGATCATATCAGTTTATGATAGATCACATCACACAGTTGTTCTGTTTCAATTTAACTGTACTAACTGTTTAACTCGGCAACTGTTGATATTGTTGTCCACATAAGCTCACATGCAGACTGTTATTCAATGCTTTAAAAATGATACGCTTTAGGTGTATTAATACCTAGCTCACCTATGGTTCCCACACACACGACATATTCCCGTATCAAGGAATTTTGCACAAAAAATCTTTGTAACGCGTGATTATGCTGTTGTTATCCGTAATGACAAGGTATAAGGCACACAGGTGTACAGGTCAACAAATCAATGCTATAGAGTAACATGTGCACTCTACCAGGTTGAGGTCTAATATCAATCATGATTTGCATCATTGATTAGATACGATGCATCAGATAATCTTTGATTATCATAATACATTTCAAGTTCCTCATTCGGTAACTTTAGGTTTTAGGATTAAAGCTCTTTTGTTAAGATACCCTAAGTGATATAGATCCGTAAATTAATAGGCCAAAAGATCAGTTAGGCTATCCACGGATAACAATCAACATAACAACCCGAGCCCCCAATTTTGAGCAAACCCTATCAAGCGAAATTACGGTACTAAGACCATATGCCCATGAGGTGTTTAGTGATGTGCGTGATTTTAGCAAATTAAAAAGATGTCGTTTCTCCGGTGCCAAAAACTTGATGGTTGAAATCTGAAACTTTGGTTTTGGGGTAAACGACTAATTTTTACTAAACCAGTTTTAATAAGTTTTAAATTTATAAATTAAACAATAATTACTTTCGAAACTAAAACCAGGGGGAGTTCTTTTGTTGAAAAGAGTTTTTGAAAAAGGTTTTGGTTTTATAAAAAGAAAAAGATAAAATAGTAGAGAGGTCAAATATGCACATCTCGGGACCCTCCGAATAAGTAGTTAAGTTTAATATTAAAGTTATTAATTTAAGTTAATTAATTGTGCGGAAGATGAGAGTGGTCTTGAAGTGTTGATTCCTTGATAGAGAAGCGGAGGCTACTATTGAGTAGAATGCAGAACTTCTCTAGCGTGCTTCCACCTCGGGTACTCCGCCAGGGCCTTGCATATAGCGGGCTCCTCAAACCGAGGTCAAGTCTCTGGTCCTCGAACTTATCCTCTTCTTAAAGTGGAGGATTCCTTTCCGAACCAGAACACTGACACCTCCCTTAGTTCTCGCGTTTCGTACCGAAGGATCTCTTTATCCTGGCAACCTTTGATCCCCTAATAGGTTAACGGTCATGAAGACCGGAGGATCTCTCTTACGGCTGTCTGAGGCAACTTCGCCCCCCATTGGCTAACGGCGTTGTACTAATGAGAACTAGATAAAGAATCTTTATTTTATTTATCTTTTGTGACACTTTAATATTTATAGGCCTAATAAATATAAAGTTGGTTTGATGATTGGTGATTTAATTAACCCAACCCTTAACCTCCCGAACTGAATGAAATCATTGGTAAAGGTGGCACATAATCCTAAAAGCGTGCAATCCAAAGATTACTGGTGCGCCCGTAGGGAAACCGTCTTTTACCAAGAACATCAATCAATCATCTGGTAAGTACCAGAAATGTGTCACTCAGATCTGGTCCACTTCAGAAGCCATTGCTTAGAATCCGGTTTGGATATCAGAAGCCCGAAGGATCTGTCCCACAACCGGTTTCCTTGCCTTGGATCTAGCTCGAGGCTACCAGCCAGAAGCTCATTATACCTCTAGTTACTTAATTAAGTTAAAGTGTTTTATAGGTTTATTAAGTTAATCATCATTAAAAACCTATCACAAGATAAACAAATAAAGATTAGGAGAAGATAACACAACAAATAATTAAAAATAAAGTACTAATAACAATAATAAAAGTCAATGTATCGAAATGGGTTCATGATAATCGAAAGATACAACCATATCGAATGATTAACCCAAGAACATGGCTGCTCATAGACAAGCTCTCCATCTTCAAGTGTTATGGATCTAACAACTTCATGACCCTCGATGTTTTATTGCATATGAACTACTCTACGATCCTCTTCTTGGTCAAGCTAATCAAGGTAGGTCGAAGCCTAACCATTGAGGGATGTTAGGAGGACCAAAAGGCTTCCCAAAGGACCCCAAGATCTCTGGAGGAAGCTTGGTAGTCGGCCCAAGAGAGCACAAGAAGGGATGAAAACATGGTGAGGGGTAGCTTGCTATTTATAGGCATTTCAGACTAAGCATAGGCGTGTAACAAGTAGGTCAACGGGCATGCTCTGCCTTTTTCCCCAAGTTTCATCATTTCCAAGTTTGTTGTGTTGTCTTCTAGCGTGCAGGGCCTCTGTGCAAGTGTGCGTAGGCGTGCAGGGTCACTCCCGGACTGGTTTTATCACTGTTTAAGTTCGAAGATTGTCTTCAAACATACATGGAACATGTTGCAAGTCTCGTATATTTAGGAATCTCCTGTTTTTACTTGTTTTTGCCCGGAAATCCTATGTTTCGGTCTTGGAGCTCCAGTTTCCTAAGAAATACAAATAGGAACGAATTAAGCATCAAATATCAATAATATAAGCCTAATTGTATCCTACTACGAGACTGTTTATGCCTGTTTTATATGTTGATAATGTGAGTTTTCACAATACCCCACACTTAGACTATTACTTGTCCTCAAGCAGTCAAACACAAGTACAATTGAGGCTGACTGTAATTACAAACCCTCAATCCATTTATTAATTTATGTTATGAGAAAAATAAAATTGCATGACACGCCTACTTAACCCGTACGATTATGCTCGAATCTATACCTGCTCATAACGTTCACTCATCACTCGGGTTTATCATTTTAGTGAGTTTTGGGGGTGAACACTCAAGTCCGTAACAAAAGTCGACTAAGGTCGTATGCTTGTATGCATATCAAGTCCTCGTCTCTTAACCGAATAGCTAAGATAAATCAAGAGGAATTTTATTCGGGTTGTAATGTAGGGGTGTGAAGGATAAGACAACTTTTTTTTCGAGGGGGATGAGTCACCGAATCACAATGGAGCGTCACGGCTAAGAGGCCTGTCTTTTTACATTGCTTTTTTACTGTCCGTAAAAAGGGTGGAATCTGCTGCATCTTCCTCCACAATTTTCTTTCGTCTATCGTTTTCTTGAAAATATTTTGTATCATATCGGGGGGGGGGGGCAGACATGGCTCAACGAAGTGGAATCATCGAAGCAAGTGCTCGTCCAGCGGGTGTATCTTGAGAAAGCGAGGGGGAAGCAAGAGAGAGATTAGAGATCACAAAGAGAATATAGAGAGAGAGAGAGAGCAGAGAGAGAGAGAGAGCAAAGTTCCCATTCTTCAGGGTCTCACCGGTCGAAGACCAAATTTTTAACTTTTGAAGAACTTTTATTTTCTTGGGCTCTCTTTTTGGGTCTCTCTATTTATTGGGCTCTCGTTTTATTTTTGGGCTCTCTAACTACTTTTTTTTAAAGATCTCCCTCTTGGCCCCGTCTTGTGTTGTTCCCTCCTTTGTCAACGGTGTTGCCTTTTTATTCAAACTTGCGGTCTCACGCCCTTGGTGATGACAGAATCTTGAAGCTGCTATGGTGACGCATGATCGGGACTCATTTATTGGGTGAAAGAAATGAAAGGCTAAGGCTCAAAAGGTTTTCTAAAGGAAAGGATTTTATTTTTGGGGTGAAACCAAATTGCTTGTATCATTTTAATCTAGTTACTGGGTTTAAAACAAGAAAATGCATAAACACACAAGTTCTAACCGAGTCGGACTAAGGTCGGACATCTCTCATTCCAAATAAAACAAGCAAAATATGATATAGATGATATAAGTGTGGTGCTCGACAAAGGCTCAAAATTCTCACACGGAAAATCAGGTAGGATAAGGTATCGGTTTTAAGCATAAATTTCGGGGTATTTTTCTACGTGCCATGCGACCTATTTTTCTACTTTATTTTATTTTAAATGGATCTATCAGGTTTAATTAACATCACCTACTTCGGCCATCCTATGATGTGAACCGTTCGGCATGAATGCCTAATAGGGATCACTCAGACAAGCCTAATAGATTATACAAACCTGCCAAAATTGACCATGAATGACGCTATGGGTATAAAGCTGCTAAGAGGGTGCCGGATAACGCACAATCAATGACAAATGACCCGCTAGATAAAATAAGCCGCAATAATGGTCCACCCTACACTTAAAATTTTTGTATAAATTTGAAGTACAGAACTAGAGAAAGAGGCAAGAGAAACTAATACTCCACTGATACTGGCGAATCCACCAACGTGTGGTTGATATCCACAGCCGCCTTGCAAATTTGCCCAAAATTTTGCCTCATCCTAGCAAGCTTTCCTCAACCTGTCCTAAAAATAAAATAAAAGTAAATAGATAGATAAAATACTAAAACTAGGGATAGAATACTAGTGTCGAAACACAATCGAGGTGGAGCATGTCCAATCATAGATTAACCGCGTTCCAAACATGCACTCGCATGCATGAGAAGTAACCAAAAAGAAAAGAAAAAGAAAGTTGTTTAGAAAAGTTTTATACATACCTAAAATTGAAGACGAGAGCTAAAAATATAAAAATGACGGAAAATGACGGTTTTAAGGGTGGGGATCAGATTTCATTAAAAAAAAATTAAACAGTTTTCCATAGTATGTTTTAAAATTCATGAAAAATCTTCTTAAATTTTAAAACTCAATTTTAAGTCCCGAAAACATTTTAAGTTTAAAATTTTTTGAAAAATCTCACCCAGCTCATTTTCCGCATTCAATTAACTTACCTGCCGATCTTCACGGTATGGTAAACCTCTTCTGAATGAAAATAAAGCAGAAATAAAAACCCTTCAAAATAAAAGTTGACAATCTTGGCGATTTTGGCTTCCTCCATGGGAATTCTCTAAGGTCGCGAATCTCGAAGGAAACCTGCAAAGAAAACTCAAAACAACCGCAATCATCGAAAATAAAGAAGAAATAAAATGAAAAAGAAAAATAAAGAAGACCAAAAAAAAAATGAAAAGTAAAGTGAAAAAGAAAATGAAAAATAAAAATAAACCGATCAATTAAGTGACTAGGGTCTTTCTTTGGAAACCATTGTGTTCCCCGGCAACGGCGCCAAAAACTTGATGTGCGTGGTTTTAGCAAATTTTAAAGATGTCGTTTCCTCGGTGCCAAAAACTTGATGTTTGAAATCCGAATCTTTGGTTTTGGGGTAAACGACTGATTTTTACTAAACCGGTTTTAAGAAGTTTTAAATTTATGTTTTGTGAGACTTTAATATTTATAGGCCTAATAAATATAATTTGGTTTGAAGATTGTGGATTTAATTAACCCAACCCTTAACCTCCCGAACTGAATGAAATCCTTGGTAAAGGTGGCCCAAAATCCTAAAAGCGTGCAATCCGGAGATTACTGGTGCCTCGGTAAGGAAACCGTCTTTTACCAAGAACATCAGTCAATCATTTAGTAAGTACCAGAAATGTGTCACTCAGATCTGGTCCACTTCAGAAGCTCGAAGGATCTGTCTCACTACCGGTTTCCTCGCCTTGGATCTAGCTCGGGGCCACCAAAAGCTGATTAAAAACCTGTCACAAGAAAAACAAATAAAGATTAGGAGAAGACAACACAACAAATAACGAAAAATAAACTACTAATAACAATAATAAAAGTGTGCATATCGAAATGGGTTCATGATAATAGAAAGATACAACCATATCGAATGATTAACCCAAGAACATGGCTGCTCATAGACAAGCTCTCCATCTTCAAGTGCTATTCATCTAACAACTTCATAACCCTTGATGTTTTATTGCATATGAACTACTCTACGATCCTCTTCTTGGCCAAGCTAATCAAGGTAGGTTG
This sequence comes from Ambrosia trifida, assembly GCA_028751855.1. Classification (NCBI taxonomy): domain Eukaryota; kingdom Viridiplantae; phylum Streptophyta; class Magnoliopsida; order Asterales; family Asteraceae; genus Ambrosia; species Ambrosia trifida. Next base: position 55,038,037 of record CM054131.1, read on the forward strand.
ATGCCTAACCATTGAGGGATGTTAGGGGACTAGAAGGCCTCCCAAAGGACCCCAAGATCTCTGGAGGAAACTTGGTAGTCGGCACAAGAAGGGATGAACAAATGGTGAAGGGTAGCTTGCTATTTACAGGCATTTCAGACTGAGCATGGGCGTGCAACAAGTAGGGGCACGGGCGTGCTCTGCCTTGTTCCCCAAGTTTCGTCGTTTTACAGGTTTGCTTCGTTGTCTTCTAGCATGCAGGCCCTCCGTGCAAGTGTGCGTGGGCGTGCAGGGTCATTCTCGGACTGTTTTTATCACTGTTTAAGTCCCGAGATTGTCTTCAATCATACAGGGAACATGCTTCAAGTCTCGTATCTTCAGGAATCTCTAGTTTCCCGAGAAATACAAATAGGAACGAATTAAGCATCAAATATCAATAATATAAGCCTAATTGCATCCTACTATGAGACTGTTTATTCCTGTTTTATATGTTGATAATGTGAGTTATCATTCAGCCAAATAGTGAGTAGTTAGTTATGTTTGTATCACTAAAGCATGCATTAATAAGTCTATGAAGCCTATCAGAACATCATACAAAGTCAACACGCATCAAATATTTGACTTTACATTGTTTATCATGCGATAGATCCTCACTGATGTACTATCATTTCCTCTTTCTCTCCATGAAAAATCATTTTGAGTTTTCTAATTTTTATGATTTTTCAAATTTTTCAATGTTTTTGGTTTTTCTGAAATAAAGTGTTCCCCCTAAAATTAAACCATATTTTGAGATCTTTAATTTTTGAAAGCTTAAAAACAAAATAAAACTGATAAACCGATGTAGAGATTAATCTTGCTTTTCCTTAATACAATTAGCTTTTAGTAAAAATTCACTATGGATTTGTCAAAAGCTTTAGTAAAAATATCAGCTCTCTAATAGTCAGTGTGGATTTTGACCATGTCAATCAATCCTTTAGCATATCAAACACGAATAAGGTGATACTGTATTCGGATATGCTTAGCCTTAGAATGATTGACAGTGTCTTCAGTGAGTGTTATGGCTGCCTCATTATCGCAATGGATAGGGGTTCTAAGAAATTGCAAACCGTAGTCGCGCATCTGCTGTTGAATCCAAAGAACCTGTGAACAGCAACTAGAGGCTGACACATATTTGGCTTCACATGTTGATAGAGCATCTGACGTCCGCTTCTTGCATTGCCAGGTCACGAGCCTGCTCCCCAGAAATTGATATCCAGCCGTTGTGGACTTAGCATCAATAGCACAGCAACCGAAATCTGCATCACTAAAGGTAATAAAGTCAAAGTTATCATTATTAGGATACCATAGTCCACGCGAGGGACAACCTTTTCAGATAACGTATGATTCTTTTTGTCACACCCCAAATTTCCTTCAATAATCGTGAACTCTAAACATCTTTACTATGCAGCGGAATATACTCCTAAGACTCTTTTGAACTTCGAACGCCAATTCTAATGCATTTGTATCTCCATTCTCAAGGTATTGCCTATTCTAACCATGCCACTGCCAAAAATCTAAACCTGAAAGGCATACTAAAAGACGTCAACATAAAGTTGGTGAGTTCATGGTTTTATGTTTATTTTTCGTAAAACCCATTTGAGTGAACCACTACAGATATATTCTTAAGACTATTCAAGAAAGCTTAAAATAGTTTACACGTATGGTTAAATGGAATCATCTTCTAAAAGAAATCTTCCGTTTATCTTTTGACTCGACGCATTAAACCGCTACTTGCCCTCCCGTAAGTAAAATAAAAACGATTTCTATTCCTGCCGACCAAGTGACCATATTATCAAAGACTCTTAACAACTTTCTTACTAGTTTTAAGACACTTTTACCACTTTACTTAATTAAAACGCATAGTGGTTTAGTTTAGCATGTATGATAGAGCACTACTGGAAGTGAATCATGTAGACTAGCTAGTTCTAGCATGTATGATGTACCTAAGGCGCTTAATAAAGCCACGACAATTAGCCTCTCAAGCTACAACCACAATTTAATGAGGAAACAACATTTTAAAGGTTATGTTTTACCGTATCAATAAAATTAACCGGATAGTAAGGGTCGTCAACCCGATAGATCTACCGACATAAACTAAGGCTCTAAGAGTTAATGATTAAGGCGTGCGGAGAAGTGTCCGTCCGTAGACGACCTACCGGTACTAATGCAAAGACTAATATCTCGTACACTACCTAAGGCCATCAAGTATTCAGCAATTCTAGTCCTACCCTACATACAGCATGTTAATCCCTTGACAAATAAAACGTTCAAAAACATCTAAAAAGAAAAGGGGACGTGAAACTCACTCAATAACTCTAACAAAATATGTATACTTTGCCCCCGAAAAAAGTTTTCATAAAACAAGTATGCCTTTCCCCCGAAAAAAGTTATAAAACAGTAAAAAGTGGGGTCATGAACTCACCTCAATATCGTTTCTTAGCTGGTTATCAAGCTCGATCTTTAACTACTTCCTTGTGTCTTAATTATCAATAAAGACACCTTAAAGTCTAGTACAAAAGTCTAGCCTATTATTCTACTATCTAGACTCATATGTACGAATCCAAGTCTAGAAAGTGTTGTAACTTCAACGAACCAATTGCGACTTAACTTAATTTATATGTTAACATACAATATAGTATCCAAGCTGCGTACTTGTTACCATTTGTATATAACCTACGTTGGACTAGTGCTACGAAACGTATAGCTCATCTTGAGTCGTAACTCACCTTGTAAATCGGATAAATATAATTATTTTGTACCTTCATTTCTAGGGATATATATATATATATATACCTTGCAAAATATGATTCTTGAATCCGCATGACAAATATTACTTAGTTACGAAAATCCTTAGAAAACTCGTTATACAAGATGTTTGGCAAAACTATATATATATATATATATGTATATAAATATATATTTTCAAAATGTTATTCGTAACTTATATAGACTTTTTATAAATACCTTTATCAAAATGTCGTGATATTTTGTATAAAATACATTTGTCTATACTTGAATAGTTATAAAAACGCCAATTAATATTACGCACGTTGTTCTCAAGATTTTCTAAAATTTCGGCAGAGTTTCCTCTATTTTTATAGAATCCAGACAACACACGTCGTCTATAATTTACCCAACAATCAATTTATATACTCAAAACATTCAATATATTTATCCGCATTTCCAAATGGACGAGTCTTTATACCTCTCGACACTTTTCATAAATAATAATGATACCATTACTTACAATAATAATAATAATAATAATAAAAATAATAATAATAATAATAATAATAATAATAATAATATGTATATATATAATATAGTCCAATATGTAATATTATCAAATATCGCGTCAACATGCAATATCATTTATCCAATAATATCGTCAATTCGTTTCGCGAGTCGCAATCGTTTCGTATCTAATACTTATATGCACATTTATATATATACAAAATAACAACAAAGTAAATATTATACCATTTTTATACGCATGCAACTCCTTCTTTCATCATATCTGACTGAACCCGAAACTCAGCCAGCTCTGACTCGGGTTGAACCATTATATCCCGAAATCATCTAAAATGAACCAGAACCGAATCTGACCCGAAAACACTTATAACCAAGCTCCGATCTTCAATTCTAAACCATTTTCTACTCCATGCACCCAGGACCCGAATCGAACTATGTCTGACCAGATCCGGTCTGCGTGACCCGAGACCTGGCCCGAGCAAGTCCACCACGCCATGTTGGGCTCAAACCCAGCCGGGCCAAACCCGAACACCACAACGAGCACTAGGTGTTCATCACCCACCTCTGCCCAATAGAATGGTGAATGTCACTTTCTACCATCCAATGCTTCAAATAGTGCGACGTTGATACTGGAGCGATACTAGTATCGTAGAAGAACTCGACTAAATAGAAGACGAGTATCCCAACTTCCTTCAAAATCAATCGCACAAACACGTAACAACTCCTCAAACACTTGTATGTAATTCATTCGCCTTGATCATCCGTCTATAATGATAAGCGATTCTCATATCCATTCGTATTCCTACGGCTTTGCGTAGCGATCTCCAAAAACTTTGGTACAAATCGGCCATCCCGATTAGAAGTAATTGATATCGGAACGCTATTCCTAGATACGACATCCTTTATGTAGATATGAGTCAACTTCTCAATGTGATAATCTCCTATGATCCATAAGAAATGTGCAAACTTAGTCAATTGGTCGACAATCACCCAAATGGCATCATAATCGCTTAATGTCGAGTAGGGGTGTTCTTCGGGTTATTTTTTCGGGTTTCGGGTTTTTCGGGTCGGGTTTTTCGGGTTTTTTGTTGACAAAAATTGACCCGATAACCAAACCATTTAAAGTTCGGGTTGGTCGGGTTGAGGTTATTCGGGTCCGGGTTAGTTCGGGTCGGGTTGTTCGGTTTTCGGGTTTATATGTAATATGAAAAATGTTTTTTTTTTCTTGCAAAAATATCATGAAAATTCACGTGATACTAAGAAAAATATTATCAAAGCTTAAACATTATTTAACGACATGATATAATAGTGTTTAAAATTCCTAAAACTTGATGTTTAAGATGCCAAATAATCTAAACTTAAACACATCTATAAAAAAAAGACATTACATGTTCGGTTTTTTATTCGGGTTTTGGATTTCGGGTTCTTCGGGTCGGGTTGTTCGGGTTTTTTGTTAGGGAAAATTGACCCGATAACCGATCCATATAAGGTTCGGGTTGGTCGGGTTTTTGTTATTCGGGTTCGGGTTTTTCGGGTAGTGTCTTATTCGGGTTCGGGTGACCTCAAATTCGGGTCGGGTTTCGGGTTTCGGATAAAAAAGAACACCCCTAATGTCGAGGGAAATTTCAAAACCAAATCCATCTCGACACATTCCTATTTCCATTGAGGGATTTCCATTTGCTGAAGTAATCCTAAAGACTTCTTGCTATATGGCCTTAACCTTCACTCAGGTTAAACATCTTCCAATATAGGCCACTATCTCGCCTTCCATGTTAGGCCACCAATAATGCTGCTTCAAATCCTTATACATCTATCAAAACCAGAGTGTATCCAACACCTTAATTCTTAAGCCTCATCCATAACCAATTCACACATACCACTCCAATATGGTATCCGAACACAATCCATAAAGTACACCACTTTGTCAACTTTCAAACTCCAATCTCTTATCATCTTGCACAAGCATTCGTTCTCCAGATTCTCTTCCTTCAAAGCTTCTTGTTGTGATTTCCTAATATAAGCTATAAGGCTCATATGGATTGTCAAACCTAGCGCACGAACACGAAATAGTTTAACCTCTATCCTTTCCACTTATAGCGTCAATCACAACGCTTGCTTTTCCAGGATGATAACGAATCTCACGATCATAATCCTTGAGTAACTCAATCCCAACTTCACTGTCCCATAATAATCTCTTCTTGATCAAGATATATTGAAGACTTCTATGATCCGTAGAGATCGTATAATTGGTACCGTAAAATAGTGTCTCCAAGTCTCAAGCGCAAAAATCACAGCTTCTAACTCCAAGTCGTGTGTCGTGTAATTCACTTCCTGAACTTTTAGTTGTCTTGACGCATAAGCTTGCATCAACACGCAACCTAATCCTTTATGTGAAACATCACAGTACACTGTATTACTATTGGTTTCCACCGGGAAAGATAGTATCGGCGCACTACACAACTTTTACTTTAAAACTGAACGACTTCCTCTTGCTTTCCAGTTCATTCATACATGTGGTCTTTTTGGGTTAGTAGTATCGTGATAAATTACCAATAAATCAGTGATAATATCCTACAAAACCTAATAATTGACGCATCTCTGTGTGAGATTTAGGCACATTCTATTCCTTGTTTTCTTCTATCTTCACAGGGTCCACTTAAATGCCTTTCTCATTAATGACATGACCCGCGGAATGAACTTATCACATCCATAGATCTCACTTCGAAAACTTCATGAATTACTTCTCACATCCATAAATCTCACTTCAAAAAATTCGTGAATAACTTCTTACATCCATAAATCTCACTTCGAAAACTTCGCGGACTCCGCAATCAACTTCTTGCTTTACACTAACTCTAGAATAAGTTTCAAGTGTTGCTCATGATCCTTTCTAGTTCGTAAATGAATAAGTATATCGTCGATGAATACTATAACGAACTCGTTTGAACATGGTTTAAGAACCCTATTGATAAGATCATAAACATTGCCGGTGCGTTCGCTAAACCAGATGGCATAACTAGAAACTCATAATGATCGCATCGCATCTTAACGCGGTCTTCGTAAAATCCTCTTTCCACAATCTTCAACTAATGATAACAAGATCTAAGGTCGATCTTTGAATAAAAGCTCGATCCTTATAAATGATCAAATAAATCATCAATTCTAGGCAATAGGTATCGATTTTCTAATAGTGAGTTTGTCCAACTCCCTATAATCAATACGCATCCTAATTGTTCCATTCTTCTTCTTGACGAACAATACTCGTGCTCATTACTCGATCCTTGGGAAGCATAACTTGACCTAATAAAACTCTTTTCCCAAGAATTCTTGAAACTGATTCGAAAGCTCTTGTATTTCTGAAGGTGCTAATCGATAAAGGAACTTAACGACTGGTACGACACCGATCACAAGATCTATTCGAACATCCAACTATCTTGAAAGCGACATTCCAGGAAAATCTTCTGGATAAACTTCGAGATATCCTCTAACTACAGGAACTTCCTCAAGTTTCTTTTCCTTAGCCTTGGCATTAACAACACAGGCTGTAACTGTCAAGTATTCTTTCCTCATGAACTTTTGCGCCTTCATTACATCAACCGTCTTTAATGAATTTTTTCTCTAAGTCAACGCGTACGACCAAAATCTCATAGTCCGATACTGAAGTGCGGGCAGATTCGTCATGTCTTGCTACTTCCGCTTGATTCTTAGACAACGAATCCATTCCTTTATGATAGTATGTCGAATACCACATTCACTAACGTAGAGAAGCATAAAACTCGCTCAAAAGATACAACTAGATATTCCTACATGAACCTCGGAAGCTCAACAAACGAGAACATCAAGATCCTAGAATGGTTTAATAAAACCGGAATCTCTATAATACGACTAGGGGAGAGTTGATAACTACGTTCGCAAATAAATAAAAATAATAATCAACAAATAAAAAAATAGTCTTTGTGCCTTATGCCTATACCCTTACGATGGATCTTCTTAGGACCTTCACGTGCCTGTAAGCTCGCAATAACATGACGTCAATGTTATCGAAAATTTACCTCACAAGATCACCCTATTAACATCCATCACGAGTTATATCATAAGCACTCATAAATTCACATAGCCACACATATATAGGTACATATATATATTATATATATTACATACGTAACGTTAATTGTGCGTGCCATCCTTGATGTCGTCTTTGATTACATTCCAGCTTGCGCAGTATCATCTTCACAGCAAGATGCCTCTATGCATTGTTTCGAATTAAACTTATTACTAATGACGTAAGCTCATCCTGACTCATGGGGATGCGATGTGACACCCGGCATGTTCGGCTTAAACATAATAGTAACATCTAAGTCTGCCTTAGCGAGAAACGTTTATAAACAAACATAACTGGGTTAGTTGAGTCGGGTCAGATTAGGATTGTCCAGGGTTCAATGATCTAGAGGATCATTGGGAGTCATTTTGGGGAATACACTAGTACCGGGTTCCGTTGTTGGTGACATTACATGAACTAATTAAGTATATGTGTAGATTATGGGTCGTGCGGTGGATTGTATGCTTATACTTGCTTAAACGATGTACAAATGATTATACGTGCCTAAATATGCTAAACATAGACTATGGGTGCATGCTTATGTGTTAAGATATGTTAGAATGGGTTAAACACGACAAACTGGGAAAAGGTTAACATGTGTTAAAAAGTGCTGTTGACATGTGTTAAAAAGTGCTGATGACCTGAATGTGGAAATAGTGGGCGAACGTGGAAATGGAACTTGAAAAATGGGCGAACGTAGAAACAAAGTGGGCGAATGTGGAAAAGTTCCACATTCGACCATTACAAATGGGCGAATGTGGAAAAGTTCCACATTCGACCACATAAAAGGGGCGAACCTGGACTGGGTATAAATACCATCCTTAGCCATTTTTCACCATTTCACAAACCCTAAACGCCTCCAAACACTCTCTATCAGCTATTATCATTGGGGAAGGAGTTTTTGAGCTTGTTTTTCATAACCTAATTCTCTAAATCATTACAAGTGAAGATCTAAGGTGTGTTCTTCATTACAAATCCTTTTTAAACAATTTTAACTTGTTTTAATCTAAACCCCAAGGGTCCAGATCTGATATCAACCTATTTTATGAATAAAAACCTTTCCTAACCAAAACCTATTCATAAACAATGAGTTTTTATGCAAATAAACATGTGTTAGTATGATATTATGCATTGCTTGATGATTACTTGTTGTATAGATGATATGACAACAACCTAGGGCTGTTATTAATGATGGGTTCTGATTGAAACATGTTACAATTGATTGTTGATGGTGTTTTGTCGATTAAAGGAATCTTTGTTAGATTTAGGGCTTGTTTTTGGATAATAATGATAGAGTTAGGATAAGGGTTTCTTGTTCATGATGATTTGATGATGATGAGCTGATTATTGATTGATTCCAGAAGTTTCCTTATTGGGTAATATTTTCATGCATGATGATGTGACATCTCCATAATTTACTATTTTAGGAAACTTGTAAAAACGGATAGATTTTGGGGTAAAATTGGTAGGGTTCCGTAGGAATATATTAATGATGCTTGACTGCTGTAACTCATGATGTTTCGTGATGTTTTCGGATGTTTTTGGACGCGTTTTTGAGTAAACAACACAGCAGGGTCGAACCTGGAACACCTTCGGCCAGTCGAATGGGCGAAGGTGGGTTCCAGGGGTCGAACCTGGAAACTTGAGGGGCGAATGAACCACAAGTGGGCGAAGGTGGAAGAAAAAGGGGCGAAGGTGGAAGTTTGAACCCACATTCGACCAATCCAAGTCACCTTCGACCACTTACCACTACATTCGACCCTATGTTAACAGAAATGAGATTTTTGATACAAACTAAGTGTTTTATGCTTGAACCTTGCATGTAATCTATGTGTACTTGATTAGTTAGGGTAATGGGTCACCAACGGGATGTCGGGTCGGTCTAGTGTGTCGGTTGAACATTTAAACACGTTTTAAAACATACTTGGTTATGATCTGGACAATCGGGGACTTGTTAGCCTTCGGGTTAGTAGTCATCACACTTATGTAAACTCATTGATAGGTTGTCATTAGTTGGGATTATCATACACGTGTTGGAATTCTAGTTATCGGAAGACGCACTATAAGGTAAGTTTCACGGCCCCACTCTTTTACTGGTTTTACATTTTCGGGGGAGAAAACATGCTGTGTTCTTTAAACGTGTGTCAACTATGTTTTCATAAAAGGCGTTTTAACTATGTTTTCATAAAAGGTGTTTCAACTACGTTTTGGTATTCATGAATTCATTGGGTTTTGGAGTATTCATTATGTTTTCACGTATTCATTATGTTTTAGAGTATTCATTATATTACTATGCGATCTTTGGAAGTCCCGGGGAGAACCATGAATGTGCGGGGATGCACAACGAGGGAAATGTGGATAGCGCTATTTGGGCTTGACCCGCCCCACTCGACGGCTTGGAGGGCCGGGCGGGTGCATATTGTCTCTTAGGTATTCAGTATTCAGTATGCAGTATTCAGTATTCAGTATTCATTCGGGCACGTATTCAGTATTCACAGTATTCGAGTCCAGTAATGGTTTTCCAATCGCAGTAGTAACAGGTATTCATATGTTTTGCATGCATGTGGTCTGGATTGACTACGGGTATTCAGTTGGAGTCGATTTTCACTTGGAGTTGGTATACATTTGGAGTCGGTATTCATTAAAAACCTGTGAACTCACCGGCATTATTTGCTGACGTATTTAGCATGTTTGTCTCAGGTCGCTAAGGTAGCAGCTGTCGATAGGCGCACAGAGTCTCACGGCGTCTAGGATTCATGTGCATCTCATTTAGTATTTTCAGACTTTTGTACTTTTGATTTCATGTTGTAATAAAGTTTTACGCTTCCGCAGCGTTGGATCATTTATGAAAACTTAATGGTTTGATTATGTCACTTTTACGTATCATATAGTGTTGTTTATTATGACCGTTGACTTGGATCCTGGTGTGTCACGCGCCTCGCGGTAAAACCCCGCACGTGGAAATTTGAGGGTGTGACAGATTGGTATCAGAGCCAATGGTTATAGTGAACTAGGACTGCATGTAGAGTCTAGTCTATAGCCGAGTATCACACACGTTAGACGGTCACGCATAGTTACGAGTCGTGTCATTTGGAAAACATACTAACCTTGTCGGGGTGTCGGTGTCCTCATCACACAGTACCACGTTATCTATCTTTTGTTATTCCTACCTGGGTTCTATCTTCTTCTTCGGGTTTGAAGTTGAAGGGACTATTCGCTTACATACTTGCTTACTCACACACTATCATGCGCTAGTACTTGTCATAGTACACTCCTGAGTGACTGTTCACTTTGGGATTCTCGGGTGATAACAGTTTCTTTTAGGAATGTGTGTATCGGGTGATTTGAAGTTCTAGCTAGGAGCACGCCTAGAGGACCATGTAGAGCGATTTGTTATTTCGGGTGCACACGAAATCATAAATCGAAATGCATGAAAATCTTGGTGGACTTCGTGTTCGGACTAATGGTCATGCTGGAACCATGTTCTGAATTCGTTTGGTCACTTGTAGCTCGATCTGTTGGTGATTTTGCGTATCTTGTCTCATGTTTGGCAGAACATGTCTGGTCGCGCTGGTGGACGTGCTGGTGGACGCCGTGGTGGCGGCGGGGGTCGCAATGGCGGTGGACGAGGTGGTGGGGAACATCACCATGACTCAGGCGGAGTTGGAGCACATGTTGCAACAACAGTTGAACGTTGCGTTGGCTGCTTTCCAGGCTGCTCAGCAGACCCTGGGAAATACTAATCAGATGCAGACTGGGTGCACGTACAAGAAGTTCATGGACTGTAAGCCCCATTTCTTCAATGGGACTGAAGGAGCGGTGGGACTACTTAGGTGGTTGGAGAAGATTGAGTCGGTGTTTGCTATGTGTAACTGTCCCGACGCCGATCGCGTCAAGTATGCTTCTGCTACACTGGAGGGACATGCGTTGACCTGGTGGAACTCCACCACTGCGAACCTTGGTCTGGGTGAGGCCAATGCTATGCCGTGGTCCGAGTTTGTTCAGATGTTGAGGGCAGAGTATTGCCCAAGAGACGAGATTATGAAGTTGGAGCATGAGTTCTGGAATCTGAAGATGGTTGGGTCGGAGATCGAGGAGTTTACTGCTAGACACAACGAGTTGGCTATGATGTGCCCCGGGTTGGCTACACCGGAGTACCGGAGGATTGAGCACTACGTTGCTGGGTTAGTGCCGGAGATTGCTGGACTTGTTGCTGCTGCTGATCATACTACTATGTTGGCCACTGTTCGGGCAGCCCACAAGCTGACCAACATGAAGGTTGCGGAGGGCGTTCTACCTCCGAGGGGTGCTGCTGTGAAAGCCCCTGCGGACAACAAGAGAAAGTGGGAGAGTGCTGGAAAGAGCGCTGGGTCGTCCCAGCCGCAGACGAAGAAGCAAGAAGTTGTGGGAGCATCATCCGAGCAGAGGTCTGGGGGATATACTGGGAAACTCCCGAAGTGTGGTGAGTGTGGGTTTCATCATACGGGTGATTGTGAGAGGTTTCGCTGTCGACGGTGTCAGCGTTTTGGTCATCATGCTAAGGACTGTAGGACTACTCTTCAGCTACAACCGGCACAGGCCACTACTACTACCACTGCTACTGCTCCTCAGGGGAGGCAGGGATGTTATCACTGTGGGGATAATGGACACTTCAAGCGGGATTTTCCTAAGCTGAACCAAGGGACTGCAGGTGGTGCTGGGAATGAAGGCGGCGGTCGAACTACTCGTGGTCATGTCTACGTCATTGACGCTAGGGAGAACCAGGAGGATCCTGACACGGTTACTGGTGAGTATTCTTTTCTTGATTCTCGTTATACTTGTATTCATTCTCATTCACATTGTTTGGCGATTCGTATTCATTGTGTGCATTCAGTTTGGTATTTGGTCATCATTTTGCATTCATGAGTCTGATGTGGGTCCTTTGGAGATGTTACTTGGACGGTACCAGTGTATCATTTATACCGATCATAGTAGTCTCTAGTAGGCCTTCGATCAGGGGGATTCATTATTTTCTATTCACTTTGGGGAGGGCGGTTCCCCGGCATAGAGTATTCGTTGATATCATCTTTCGTTCGTGGTTATCATTTCGTTTGTGTTCTGGGAAACGTTACTTGGGTTAGGTCGACACTCATTACTGTCAAAGAGTGAATCTCGGGGCGAGATTCCTTTCAACAGGGGGATGATGTGACGATCGGGAAAATTTTTCTTTTTATCGCTTCGTTCTCTTTGACTTCGGGAAATTTTCGGGACGAAAATTGTTTCAACGTGGGGATGATGTGACACCCGGCATGTTCGGCTTAAACATAATAGTAACATCTAAGTCTGCCTTAGCGAGAAACGTTTATAAACAAACTTAACTGGGTTAGTTGAGTCGGGTCAGATTAGGATTGTCCAGGGTTCAATGATCTGGAGGATCATTGGGAGTCATTTTGGGGAATACACTAGTACCGGGTTCCGTTGTTGGTGACATTACATGAACTAATTAAGTATATGTGTAGATTATGGGTCGTGCGGTGGATTGTATGCTTATACTTGCTTAAACGATGTACAAATGATTATACGTGCCTAAATATGCTAAACATAGACTATGGGTGCATGCTTATGTGTTAAGATATGTTAGAATGCGTTAAACAAGACAAACTGGGAAAAGGTTAACATGTGTTAAAAAGTGCTGTTGACATGTGTTAAAAAGTGCTGATGACCTGAATGTGGAAATAGTGGGCGAACGTGGAAATGGAACTTGAAAAATGGGCGAACGTAGAAACAAAGTGGGCGAATGTGGAAAAGTTCCACATTCGACCATTACAAATGGGCGAATGTGGAAAAGTTCCACATTCGACCACATAAAAGGGGCGAACCTGGACTGGGTATCAATACCATCCTTAGCCATTTTTCACCATTTCACAAACCCTAAACGCCTCCAAACACTCTCTATCAGCTATTATCATTGGGGAAGGAGTTTTTGAGCTTGTTTTTCATAACCTAACTCTCTAAATCATTACAAGTGAAGATCTAAGGTGTGTTCTTCATTACAAATCCTTTTTAAACAATTTTGACTTGTTTTAATCTAAACCCCAAGGGTCCAGATCTGATATCAACCTATTTTATGAATAAAAACCTTTCCTAACCAAAACCTATTCATAAACAATGAGTTTTTATGCAAATAAACATGTGTTAGTATGATATTATGCATTGCTTGATGATTACTTGTTGTATAGATGATATGACAACAACCTAGGGCTGTTATTAATGATGGGTTCTGATTGAAACATGTTACAATTGATTGTTGATGGTGTTTTGTCGATTAAAGGAATCTTTGTTAGATTTAGGGCTTGTTTTTGGATAATAATGATAGAGTTAGGATAAGGGTTTCTTGTTCATGATGATTTGATGATGATGAGCTGATTATTGATTGATTCCAGAAGTTTCCTAATTGGGTAATATTTTCATGCATGATGATGTGACATCTCCATAATTTACTATTTTAGGAAACTTGTAAAAACGGATAGATTTTGGGGTAAAATTGGTAGGGTTTCGTAGGAATATATTAATGATGCTTGACTGCTGTAACTCATGATGTTTCGTGATGTTTTCGGATGTTTTTGGACGCGTTTTTGAGTAAACAAAACAGCAGGGTCGAACCTGGAACACCTTCGGCCAATCGAATGGGCGAAGGTGGGTTCCAGGGGTCGAACCTGGAAACTTGAGGGGCGAATGAACCACAAGTGGGCGAAGGTGGAAGAAAAAGGGGCGAAGGTGGAAGTTTGAACCCACATTCGACCAATCCAAGTCACCTTCGACCACTTACCACTACATTCGACCCTATGTTAACAGAAATGAGATTTTTGATACAAACTAAGTGTTTTATGCTTGAACCTTGCATGTAATCTATGTGTACTTGATTAGTTAGGGTAATGGGTCACCAACGGGATGTCGGGTCGGTCTAGTGTGTCGGTTGAACATTTAAACACGTTTTAAAACATACTTGGTTATGATCTGGACAATCGGGGACTTGTTAGCCTTCGGGTTAGTAGTCATCACACTTATGTAAACTCATTGATAGGTTGTCATTAGTTGGGATTATCATACACGTGTTGGAATTCTAGTTATCGGAAGACGCACTATAAGGTGAGTTTCACGGCCCCACTCTTTTACTGGTTTTACATTTTCGGGGGAGAAAACATGCTGTGTTCTTTAAACGTGTGTCAACTATGTTTTCATAAAAGGCGTTTTAACTATGTTTTCATAAAAGGTGTTTCAACTACGTTTTGGTATTCATGAATTCATTGGGTTTTGGAGTATTCATTATGTTTTCACGTATTCATTATGTTTTAGAGTATTCATTATATTACTATGCGATCTTTGGAAGTCCCGGGGAGAACCATGAATGTGCGGGGATGCACAACGGGGGAAATGTGGATAGCGCTATTTGGGCTTGACCCGCCCCACTCGACGGCTTGGAGGGCCGGGCGGGTGCATATTGTCTCTTAGGTATTCAGTATTCAGTATTCAGTATTCATTCGGGCACGTATTCAGTATTCACAGTATTCGAGTCCAGTAATGGTTTTCCAATCGCAGTAGTAACAGGTATTCATATGTTTTGCATGCATGTGGTCTGGATTGACTACGGGTATTCAGTTGGAGTCGATTTTCACTTGGAGTTGGTATACATTTGGAGTCGGTATTCATTAAAAACCTGTGAACTCACCGGCATTATTTGCTGACGTATTTAGCATGTTTGTCTCGGGTCGCTAAGGTAGCAGCTGTCGATAGGCGCACGGAGTCTCACGGCGTCTAGGATTCATGTGCATCTCATTTAGTATTTTCAGACTTTCGTACTTTTGATTTCATGTTGTAATAAAGTTTTACGCTTCCGCAGCGTTGGATCATTTATGAAAACTTAATGGTTTGATTATGTCACTTTTACATATCATATAGTGTTGTTTATTGTGACCGTTGACTTGGATCCTGGTGTGTCACGCGCCTCGCGGTAAAACCCCGCACGTGGAAATTTGAGGGTGTGACAGATTGAATGTGACACCCCAGGAACACACCTCATCAGGGACGATGAGACTCTAACAGGGGGTGAATGTGACACCCCAGGAAAAATCCCACATCGGCCGTGGCCAGGAGAGATCCTTGGTTCATAAGTAATGTCTTGCCTCTTAAATCACCAACGCGTTTTGGGGCTTAATGTTAGTGGATGAGAGGAGAACTCCACAGTTAAGCGTGCTCAGGTGGGAGAAATTTCAGGATGGGTGACCTCCTGGGAAGTCTCCACTTGGGCAACCAAAAACAAATCCGTGAGCTCTGGATGGGCAAAGCGGACAATATTGGTGATGAGAGGGGCGGGGTGTTACAGATGGTATCAGAGCCACTCCTGTGCCGTTCGGGATGGTGGGTGCACACCTCATCAGGGACGATGAGACTCTAACAGGGGGTGAATGTGACACCCCAGGAACACACCTCATCAGGGACGATGAGACTCTAACAGGGGGTGAATGTGACACCCTAGGAAAAATCCCACATCGGCCGTGGCCAGGAGAGATCCTTGGTTCATAAGTAATGTCTTGCCTCTTAAATCACCAACGCGTTTTGGGGCTTAATGTTAGTGGATGAGAGGAGAACTCCACAGTTAAGCGTGCTCAGGTGGGAGAAATTTCAGGATGGGTGACCTCCTGGGAAGTCTCCACTTGGGCAACCAAAAACAAATCCGTGAGCTCTGGATGGGCAAAGCGGACAATATTGGTGATGAGAGGGGCGGGGTGTTACATGCGAAACCCCAGATGCTTCAATTAATCCATTATACATTCGTGCCATCAACTTGTCCAATTACTCGACACGAGTGCGCGTCCTTGCCACGTCCAAGCTAACGTCGACATCCGTCTGTGATTCGTACTAATTCTCGAGGCATACATATATATATATATATACTTATCATATACTTACACATAGCATATAATCAAATAAACTGTTCCTCGTGACTATGGAACAATGACTCAGCTGAATTTTATGTGAAGTGCACTTTACTATACATAATGATAACTCACCGGTCACTCGTAAGATATGCCTAGCCATCACTAGCTATTATATCTTTTTATGTACCATTGTAGTAAATACTCACTATTCACATAAGAATATGTTTCTTATGTCATAGAAACCTACGCTGAGCTAACGTAATTCCATACACTAAAATCCTTTCACTTATTTGGCAACGGTTGGATTTTCATTTCCTAGGCGTTCGTACTAAATATTGTGTCTTAGAAACCTTGGTCCCTTAGCCAAAACTAAACTCTGGTTAAAGCCTAGATGCCCCTAACGACACCCAATTCGCTAAAACCTATGGCTCTAATATTATCGGTAAAAGTCCGAAGTAACTCGTATCGTACTTAGTTTGCTTTGCCTGTCCAGTAGTATTGGACTGCGATCAGGCTCACGGTTTTGCATTGGTCTCATCTCAGAAGAAGCGACCAACACACATACGACAGAGAAGGTATCTCACCCCTTATAAAGAAGTGTTTGTTATCCTTCTTAACCGATGTGGGATCTTTCAATCCACTCCCGTTAGGGAACTCAGCATTCGCGAAGGAACAACTGACACACCGATCCGAGACCACGCTCTGATACCAAGTCTGTCACACCTAAAATTTCCTTCAATAATCGTGAACTCTAAACATCTTTACTAAGCAACGGAATATACTCCTAAGACTCTTTTGAACTTCGAACGCCAATTCTAATCCATTTGTATCTCCATTCTCAAGGTATTGCCTATTCCAACCATGCCATTGCCAAAAATCTAAACCTGAAAGACATACTAAAAGACGTCAACATAAAGTTGGTGAGTTCATGGTTTTATGTTTATTTTTCACAAAACCCATTTGAGTGAACCACTACAGATATATTCTTAAGACTATTCAAGAAAGCTTAAAATAGTTTACACGTATGGTTATATGGAATCATCTTCTAAAAGAAATCTTCCGTTTATCTTTTGACTCGACGCATTAAACCGCTACTTACCCTCCCGTAAGTAAAATAAAAACGATTTCTATTCCTGCCGACCAAGTGACCATATTATCAAAGACTCTTAACAACTTTCTTACTAGTTTTAAGACACTTTTACCACTTTACTTAATTAAAACGCATAGTGGTTTAGTTTAGCATGTATGATAGAGCACTACTGGAAGTGAATCATGTAGACTAGCTAGTTCTAGCATGTATGATGTACCTAAGGCGCTTAATCAAGCCACGACAATTAGCCTCTCAAGCTACAACCCCAATTAATGAGGAAACAACATTTTAAAGGTTACGTTTTACCGTATCAATAAAATTAACCAGATAGTAAGGGTCGTCAACCCGATAGATCTACCAACATAAACTACGGCTCTAAGAGTTAATGATTATGGCGTGCGGAGAAGTGTCCGTCGGTAGACGACCTACGGGTACTAATGCAAAGACTAATACCTCGTACACTACCTAAGGCCATCAAGTATTCAGCAATTCTAGTCCTACACTACATACATCATGTTAATCCCTTGACAAATAAAACGTTCAAAAACATTTAAAAAGAAAAAGAGACGTGAAACTCACACATAATAAACCAGTTTTCATAAAACAAGTATGCCTTTCACCCGAAAACAGTTATAAAACAGTAAAAAGTGGGGTCATGAACTCACCTCAAATCGTTGCTTAGCTGGTTATGAAGCTCGATCTTTAACTACTTCCTTGGGTCCTAATTATCAATAAAGACACCTTAAAGTCTAGTACAAAAGTCTAGCCTATTATTCAACTATCTAGACTCGTATGTACGAATCCAAGTCTAGAAAGTGTTGTAACTTCAACGAACCAATTTCGACTAGTGCTACGAAACTTCAACTTGAGTTATATGTTAACATACAATATAGTATCTAAGCTGCGTACTTGTTACCATTTGTATATAACCTACGTTGGACTAGTGCTACGAAACGTATAGCTCATCTTGAGTCGTAACTCACCTTGTAAATCGGATAAATATAACTATTTTGTACCTTCATTTCTAGGAATATATATATATATATATATATATATATATATATATATATATATATATATATACTTTGCAAAATATGATTCTTGAATCCGTATGACAAATATTATTTAGTTACGAAAATTCTTAGAAAACTCGTTATACAAGATGTTTGACAAAACTATATATATATATATGTATATAAATATATATTTTCAAAATGTTATTCGTAACTTAATAGACTTCTTATAAATACCTTTATCAAAATGTCGTGATATTTTGTATAAAATACATTTGTCTATACTTAGATAGTTATAAAAACGCCAATTAATATTGCGCACGTTATGCTCTAGATTTTATAAAATTTCGGCAGAGTTTCCTCTGTTTTTATAGAATCCAGACAATGCACGTCGTCTCTAATTTACCCAACAATCAATTTATATACTCAAAACATTCAATATATTTATCCGCATTTCCGAATGGACGAGTCTTTATACCTCTCGACACTTTTCATAGATAATAATGATACCATTACTTATAATAATAATAATATTAATATGTATATAATATATATATATATATAATATAGTCCAACGGTTTAGGCTAATATGTAATCTTATCAAATCTCGCGTCAACATGCAATATCATTTATCCAATATATATACAAAATAACAACAAACTAAATATCATACCATTTTTATACGCATGCAACTCCTTTTTTGATCATATCTGACTGAACCCGAAACTAAGCCAGCTCTGACTCGGGTTGAACCATTATATCCCGAAATCATCTAAAATGAACCCGAACCGAATCTGACCCGAAAACACTTATAACCGAGCTCCGATCTTCAAATCTAAACCATTTTCTACTCCATGCACCCGGGACCCGAACCGAACTATGTCTGACCAGATCCGGTCTGCGTGACCCGAGACTTGGCCCGAGCAAGTCCACCACGCCATGGGCCAAACCCGAACACCACAACGAGCACTACCGCAGCTACCTTCTGCCTGAATCGGACCCACAAGCAGGTCACAAACCAGCCCGAATCTCCATATACGAACCAGATCACACCAGAATATAACCGATCATCAACATGCAGCCACCATCATCATCTGAATCCGGCCAATACCACACTTGAACTCCACCATTTTCCGTGTCCTCTGCTCCGGCAACCACCAACATCCACAGCCGAGCACCCCCTTCAACCGGACCAAACAACACCCACCAACATAACCATGGCCGCCGTCCCCCTTTCACCTGAGCAGAACCCTTCATCTTCGCCCTTTAACTTCCACACCACTCTAACCAACAACCACCCGAACCATCATCTCCGCCCTGGCTCTGCCCGATTTGGGCTTCGGACCACCCTGCCGCCGCTACCACCAAGGAGTGGTGGTCAGCCGGCTCTGCTGCAAGGAGAGGAGAGAGAGACGAGTAAGAGAGAGAGAGAGTGAGTAGAGAGAGAGAGAGAGACACACACATGCGAGAGAGATGAGAGGATTTGGGGATTATTATTTATTGGAAAAATTACAGAAATCATCCTTTATGTTTACCTGTTTTTTCAGTAGGTGTCCTTAAACTTCAAAAGTGATGAGAATCGTCCTTTATGTTGTAAAATCTTGCAGAACTCGTCCTTTTGGCCTAACTAGGTTAGTTTTTGTAGTTAAGTTATGTCACGTGCCCTGCACGTGAGGGCATAATTGACATTTTACCCCTGATTTCATTCCCCCCCCCCCCTTTATAAAACCATCCCTGATACCTTCATCCCTGTTCCTTCATCAGTTCCACCAAATTAGGGTTCCAAAATTGAATCTTTGAAACGAGCAAGCCGGCCGCATCACCACCTCCATCACCACCACTACCAGGCCTGACCACCACCTCTACCACCAACTTGCCACCACCACTACAACCTGCTACGAACAACCCCCCTAGTACCACAACCTGCAATCAACAAATCAATCAATAACCCATCCACAATCCACAGCCGAGCTCTACCACCAACCTACCACCACAGCCGAGCACCCCCTTCAACCGGACCAAACAACACCCACCAACATAACCATTGTCGACGCCTCCTTTTACCTGAGCAGAACCCTTCATCTTCGCCCTTTAACTTCCACACTAGTCGAAACAACAACCACCCGAACCATCATCTCCGCCCTGCCTCTGCCCGATTTGGGCTTCGGACCACCCTGCCGCCGCTGCCACCAAGGAGTTGTGGTCAGCCGACTCTGCTGCAAGGTGAGGAGAGAGAGAGAGACGAGTAAGAGAGAGAGAGAGAGAGTAGAGAGAGAGACATGCGAGAGAGATGACAGGATTTGGGGATTATTATTTTTTTGTGTTAGGTGCACAAATGAAGAAGAAGAAGATAACTATCCCTTACATAGGTAGGTTTAGAGTTAGGTAGGTAGATACCGCGTATCAAACCCGTTAAATCACGAAACGCTTCGTTTATATTTAGGTTCGGAGAATAATTATAGAAGTTAGTCGGTTTAGTTCGAAATCTAAGATTTAGTTAAACCGAGCAAAAATATAATTATTTTCGGCATCTTACGCGTTAGTTCAGAGTACGTGTAACATCACGTGATTTTAACTTTTTCTTGTATTTTAAATTCGATATTTAACAAATTCCAAGTTCGCCCTTATTCGCTTCTTTTATGTTACGTTGGCCTACCAATTCATGACGAGTCGTCATTATAATTTACCCACTCAATTTAGGCATTATAACAAGAAACTCATTTAGTTAAACTCATATTATGTATTTTATTTTCTTTTGAGATAATATATATATATATATATATATATATATATATATATAGGGAAATTATAAACTGAAAACCCCCTTGAGTTAAGAAAACTAAGAAAACCCTTGTAAAAACCATCTAAAATTTTGTAATTTTTTTTGAAAAAAATACACAAGGTAACATACATGTTTTTAAGCGTTTTGGGCCAAAAAAATAAAAAAAGCGCCGAACGAATATTTTTTAAAAAAATAAACAACGCAAACTTTGTAACAGCGATGTTAACATATGTTAAAAGGCAGAAAACATATGTTAACAGCGCTGTAACATATGTTAAAATGCTGAAAACATATGTTAACAGCGCTGGTACAAAGTTTGCGTTGTTTATTTTTTTTAAAAATATTCGTTCGGCGCTTTTTTTTATTTTTTTGGCCCAAAACGCTTAAAAACATGTATGTTACCTTGTGTATTTTTTTCAAAAAAAATTACAAAATTTTAGATGGTTTTTACAAGGGTTTTCTTAGTTTTCTTAACTCGAGTGGGTTTTCAATTTATCCTCCCCCTATATATATATATATATATATATATATATATATGATAATACTTTCAAATCAAAAAAAAAAAAAAACGTAAGTTAGTTTTTGTTTTAACTTTTTCTCCAAAACAACTTACAACATTATTGCCGTCCATTTTTTTAGTGATTTATTTATTTTTTTTCTTTTTTTCTTTTAAATATATATTTACCACTAATTAACTTCTAACCACCCTAATTAATTCATTAAATACCCAACCCCTTCACCGCAACTATAAATACACCAGTCCTACCCATGCTAACACTTGCTCATTTCTAAATCCTCTCTAATCTCTCAAGAATTCTCTCAAGAATAAGTGAGTTTCTCACTTCACCTTCAACCTCTCTTCTACTTTCTTCACTCTCCTCTTCTTCAAACCCTTTGAGGAAACCTCTAGGACCTCTCTCCTATTTGCCATGGCAAATAAACATGAGTAGGGCACCAATTTGAGGCCTAAAATGTGGTCATCTTCTATTATCTTTTATGCACTAAGTTGTTAATAATACCAACCAAGTTCACCAACAACTCAATGATGGAGGAACTTGTGTTATGGTTCATGGTTGACAAAAGGAAGGCCAAGGCTCATCCAAACTAAGTCACCATACCCTACTTTCTAAGTTATATTATATAAATACTAAATTGTATAAACTCTACTAATATAATAACTCGGAAAGGTTTGTGGATACATCCCTACCTTACCAATGCTTGACTCTCCTAACCATCCGAATCACCTCTATGGTGGTTTGTGTTTTGGTTCGCCTAAAAGGCTTGCTTGACTCTTATGACCATCCGAATCACCTTCATGGTGGTTTGTGTTTTGGTTCGCCTTAACGGCAATGCATGACTTCCTTGTACTCTTGAATCTTCCTTCGAATCTAAATTCATTTTTTTTTCTTTTCTTAACTCTAGTCTAACCGGAGCAAAAATCCTCATTTCTCAAGACTCGTTTTTGAGGACTTAACAAACGCACCCTAAGGTGAGTTCATACTTGTCCCCCTTTTATTCTTTATTCTTTGGGGCTCAACATGTATCACTATCAAAACTTAAACGATTTCATACTCTTAAACTATTATGCTCAATCTAAATGCTATTATGCTATGCCATGCTAGAATTCAAAGTCTTACATACAAATGTACGATTAGTTAACAACCCACCTTACATGTATAGCGCTATAGGTTGACACGCCGCCCCCTTTATGGGTCATGATAAGATGAAGTCTTTTGTGTTATCGAGTGTTGTTGCCGTTTGTATGGTTCTACGTGCATATGCCTATAACATGATGATTCGAGTAGACTTTTCTATACTATGTACTTAGACTCAAACTAGTATGCTCACCAATGCTTTATGTGTTGACGGATATTTTATACATGTTGCAGGAAATGTTTAATGCAGGTTTATCAAGAAATCTACTTAGGATTGGACTAGAAACTCACGCTAGTTTAAGTTCTATATTTTGATGTTCTATTTTTCTTTTCGTGAAACAATTTGTATTATGTTATGTTTTTAGACAATGATTATGCTATGAATGAAATTTTATCTTTAAATTATATTATCACGAATTCTAGTGTCATGAAGTCTTTGATCAATCTACCACTAAGTCTCGCCTCGATGTATTCCGCCATCGGTTGGGGTGTGACAGATTGGTATCAGAGCCATGACTATAGGGATCTAGGAAAAATTGCCATGTTTGACCTAGACTATAGTTAAGAACCTTTTTGACCAGTCCTTTTATCATGCTTAATATACTTGTTCTCCCTATCTTGCTTCTACTCAATTCTTTTGGTCCTAAAAATTTACCTTTCTATTTGTGGATTACTCTACACTCGAAGACGTTCGTATAACACAAACGAAAGAAAATCACCGAAATAGGCGTGAAACCCTCACTTTGGTGATAACTTTCAATCCGCGTAAAATCTTTGTGTTTTTGAACTACACCAAGATAGGAGTGATATCCTCACCTTGGTGGAAATTTCACAATTCTCGTTCTAGTGGACACTTACCAATTGAAGGTTAGAATTAATTTTCTTACCACATTGGACAAAGTGTACAAACCACACTCAAAGAAACGACCTCGCTAAGATAGGAGTGAAATCCACAACTTAGCGACTAGTTTCAATCCTTGATATATTTTTTAAATCTCGCCAAAGTCTCAAATTTACTAATGACAAGAAACATGTAGTAACTGGAAGGGTGAATACCGTTAACCGAAAGTTTCGGCGAGAGTATTTCCACCTATTAGGCCAAAGCATGTTTCCAAACTCAAAGGTAAATTCGTATCACTTTGGTTAGTCTTAGTTCCGTTCCGGAACACTCCAATTGTTTTATTTAAAACAAGCCTCTTTTTATGCTAATACTACCTTCAATGTTGTTTTCATGCTATGTTTTCATTATATATTCGATTTACTTGAAATTGTACCTTATCCTCTCGCACTCGATCTCAAGACTCACGCTTCAAGCTACTCTTGCAATCTCCAAACAATAATAATATTCGCAAACCAACATAAATCAAAACTCCTTTATGTTAACTAAGAGCATTATACTTGCTTATACATACGTGTTATGCTATTTGAACAATGTGAAACTTGCGTCTTATACGTGTAACTAGAACTTGCATATTAAATCTATGAGAACAACTTGAGCTTACATATTTTGTTTATCTAAATTTGCATTAATCCCACCGATCTAATCTTACCCACAAGCTTTTCATTGTTAACCGAAATTCTAGTAACTTACTTCCTAAATTCAAAAGTCACTTTGTTTAAAAACGCTTATGTAAATCTTCTTATGCATGATTCTCGTAGATGTCTTCCCGTCTCAACAGCATCGATCTCAACCAACTGGCGAGTCTTATTACCCAAAAATTGATCAAGATTCTCCCTAACCTAAAGACACCAACAAACCCAATTCCAAACTCCGGCGATACCATCCAAGATAACACAAACCATGTAGACACTAAACCATCCACCTATACCTCTACCAAACAAACGAAAAAGGATAACCGAAAACGCAAAAACCTCAAACGAAATCACACTTCGACAACTCCTAAGACTCCAAATCCCAACAAAAGCAATACCATGGAACCTATCCGCTATGCAACAGTTGTAAATTCCACCATGTCACTCACTCACCATGCCGCATATGTGCCAACTGTGGTGCATATGGTCATTTAGCCAAAACATGTCGTCACACCACTAAACAACGACCCAACCCATGAACGCATCCAATGCCCAAGACTTGCCGTGGTGATCTACGATGCTGGAAGACCCACTCACCACACTAAAGAAGATCGATTTTTCTTTTCTCTAAAAAAAAAATAATAAATAATAAGAGAATTTCTCTGTGTAATGTTTTCATGAAATTGTTCGGATGTGAAATTTTCCTTTTTATGAAACACCATCGTTATCCTAGTTTATAATCATAATTTATAGGAAAAATTTTAACAACGCAAAACCTTTTTTTTTTCTTTCCTCGCACACAATCTTTTCCAAAATTTTTGAACAAAATTCTTCCTACCATTCCTAAGAGGATGCCTATTATTCTATAAAATAGCCTTCAAACCACTAACGAATGTGTGTCAAGACGCAAAACGAGATTTTAAATGGTAAAAGTGTTTACAATAAATCTTGCTTTCAGGACGCTCAATGTCGCCCATAACAAAAGAACTTTTTTTAGCAAACAGGACTTGTGAGCAAAAGACACGCTAAATCAGACAACCTACTTCTTTATAATCTCAAACCTTTTCTCTTGAAATCATATCACGAGTCAAAATATTCATCAACGCCAAATTAAAATTGCCAATAAACTATTTTCCTTGCTTAATAAAATGGGTTTTTCATAAATCAAACGTCCATCTTCGATAAGACTTTTACACTAAATTTTCGATAAGACTTTTACACTAAATTTTCCCCACTTCAATTAAATCTGTTTTTTTCTTTAACACCCAACGGACTAAAATTCTTCCTCCATCAAACTTGACCCTTAGTCTTAAAAAGCTAAAATTGCTCTCAGTCAAAACTCAATTTGTAATAAACCCAAATTTTATGTTGCCCTCAGTCAAAACATTTTACGCATTTTCATTAAGAATCGTCTATGCTTCTGTTTGATTTTATACATCTGAACGTAACCACATATGCACAAGTCCACACCATTATGTCATGAAACTATACATCCACGCCAAAAACACATGCGGTTAAACATCAAAAAAATAAAATAATAAAAAAAACTTACCTAATGCTTTTTTTTCTCTTTCTTTTTTTCACATTATTTGTTTGCATGTCACATTATTTGCTATGTTTACAACATCAAAATTGTCTAATGCCTTAGCCTAATGTCTTTTCCTTTGTGTATAAGTATTTTGTATCCACTAGCGACCCACACATAACTAAGACAAATTATGTGGACCATACGACAATTGGACTAATTACGGGTGCACACGTAATTACAAAAATTGGGCATATGAAAAACATAACAAGTCCCAGTGTGTGTAACCTATCATGACTTGAATAACAACACGGATGAGGTATGATAATGACATGGTGGTTACGCCGCCGGTACATCCTATACATAAATGTCCTGTCATACTACCAAAAGTAGAGTTATTCGTGCCATGAGGAGTTTTAGGTGTCGAATTTAAATTTTGACCAACACTTACGTTATTTATCTTTTGCGATACCGTTTATGTTATACTAGTCTAATTACGCTTGCATTTATTTATCTTTTATGCATATTATAACCTTGTTTTGAACCACACTCTCTACTATGCAACATAATCCTTGCCATGAATAATCTATACTTGTAATCTGCATCAACTTCGTTTCTTTCCTTTTGCCTTCCCTTGCTCAATCAGCAATCCTCCCATTATCAAGAATCTCGTTCTAAGTCCCGTAAACTTTGGCCTTAGCCTCTAAAAGAATCTATACATTTAAAACAAGATTTTCCCTCTCACTTTCTTATATTTTCGTGACTACTTATATACTGGATTTCAAAACTAAATAAATACTATTTATTTCACCAAAAAGTTGTTTTAAAATAGTACAATTTCTCGTTTATTTAATCGCCTTCTAAAAGTTTTTCTAATAAAATTTTCGACCTTGTGCAGACCAAATTTCTATTACTAAATATTGTTCATTCCCACATCTAGTCACTCATTATGCTCACATTTTTAATATTCCACCCAATTACCCAAGGACAGATCTTCTACAAGCCAAAAATTTCCACTATTTCATATATGATATATCGTATAATTACTTATTTTCTCAAAATTTCTATATGTTATACAATATACTTAACTACCTTTAATTTTCACTATTTTATACCGTATAACTACTCATTTTCCCAAAATTTCTATATGTTATACAATATCCTTACCTACCTTCAATTCTCACTATTTCATATCGAAAAAAAAAATACTTATTTTCCCAAGATCCTTACTATTTCATGCATGTAATGCTGTATACTTACTTACCTTTCCAAAATTTGTTGCATTAACTCCATATACAAACCTACGTATACGTACTCCCTTCCTTGTTTATTTACAAAATACTTTACTCGATCAAACTTTCAAATTTCTACGTACGACCTTGAGTTAAAATTTTAAAAGTACATTTCTTACGGGCATATTTATCGCACCAGTGACTAGATACCGTATTTGATTTAAACATAATAAACTAACTAGTCTTGTTCTTATTAAACCCATAACAAACCACTTACCTATTTTTTTAAAGGGTTGACTCTTAATTAAATTTCGAGACGAAATTTCCTAAAGTAGGGGAGACTGTAACATCACGTGATTTTAACTTTTTCTTGTATTTTAAATTCGATATTTAACAAATTCCAAGTTCGCCCTTATTCGCTTCTTTTATGTTACGTTGGCCTACCAATTCATGACGAGTCGTCATTATAATTTACCCACTCAATTTAGGCATTATAACAAGAAACTCATATAGTTAAAATCATATTATGTATTTTTTTTTCTTTTGAGATCATATATATGTATATATATATATGATAATACTTTCAAATCAAAAAAAGAAAAAAAAAACGTAAGTTAGTTTTTGTTTTAACTTTTTCTCCAAAACAACTTACAACATTATTGCCGTCCATTTTTTTAGTGATTTATTTTTTTTTTCTTTTTTTCTTTTAAATATATATTTACCACTAATTAACTTCTAACCACCCTAATTAATTCATTAAATACCCAACCCCTTCACCCCAACTATAAATACACCACTCCTACCCATGCTAACACTTGCTCATTTTTAAATCCTCTCTAATCTCTCAAGAATTCTCTCAAGAATAAGTGAGTTTCTCACTTCACCTTCAACCTCTCTTCTACTTTCTTCACTCTCCTTTTCTTCAAACCCTTTGAGGAAACCTCTAGGACCTCTCTCCTATTTGCCATGGCAAATAAACATGAGTATGGCACCAATTTGAGGCCTCAAATGTGGTCATCTTCTATTATCTTTTATGCACTAAGTTGTTAATAATATCAACCAAGTTCACCAACAACTCAATGATGGAGGGACTTGTGTTATGGTTCATGGTTGACAAAAGGAAGGCCAAGGCTCATCCAAACTAAGTCACCAAAACCTACTTTCTAAGTTATATTATATAAATACTAAATTGTATAAACTCTACTAATTTAATAACTCGGAAAGGTTTGTGGATACATCCCTACCTTACCAATGCTTGACTCTCCTAACCATCCGAATCACCTCTATGGTGGTTTGTGTTTTGGTTCGCCTAAAAGGCTTGCTTGACTCTTATGACCATCCGAATCACCTTCATGGTGGTTTGTGTTTTGGTTCGCCTTAACGGCAATGCATGACTTCCTTGTACTCTTGAATCTTCCTTCGAATCTAAATTCATTTTTTTTTTCTTTTCTTAACTCTAGTCTAACCGGAGCAAAAATCCTCATTTCTCAAGACTCGTTTTTGAGGACTTAACAAACGCACCCTAAGGTGAGTTCATACTTGTCCCCCTTTTATTCTTATTCTTTGGGGCTCAACATGTATCACTATCAAAACTTAAACGATTTCATACTCTTAAACTATTATGCTCAATCTAAATGCTATTATGCTATGCCATGCTAGAATTCAAAGTCTTACATACAAATGTACGATTAGTTAACAACCCACCTTACATGTATAGCGCTATAGGTTGACACGCCGCCCCCTTTATGGGTCATGATAAGATGAAGTCTTTTGTGTTATCGAGTGTTGTTGCCGTTTGTATGGTTCTACGTGCATATGCCTATAACATGATGATTCGAGTAGACTTTTCTATACTATGTACTTAGACTCAAACTAGTATGCTCACCAATGCTTTATGTGTTGACGGATATTTTATACATGTTGCAGGAAATGTTTAATGCAGGTTTATCAAGAAATCTACTTAGGATTGGACTAGAAACTCACGCTAGTTTAAGTTCTATATTTTGATGTTCTATTTTTCTTTTCGTGAAACAATTTGTATTATGTTATCTTTTTAGACAATGATTATGCTATGAATGAAATTTTATCTTTAAATTATATTATCACGAATTCTAGTGTCATGAAGTCTTTGAACAATCTACCACTAAGTCTCGCCCCGATGTATTCCGCCATCGGTTGGGGTGTGACAGTACGTCTGTTAGAATCACGCTAACTCAAACGGTTACCGTTTCCTTCTTCTAAACGATCCCGTAGCTTTCGATACTCGATAATCAATATTATTTAAAATAAATAATTATTTTCGAAAGCATAAATGCGGCTAAAACCACGAATTTCGATATCCGGTTCTCCTATCGGTTACTCTCCGCGTTCTTCAAACGCTACATTATAATCCATTCCTCAAGCCGACTCCACATCCGATTACTTCAATAATGAATACATACCATAATTACATGTAATAACTCTGTGTTCGTCCAATCTACAGATTCCTACTGATGTCAGTTTCGTTAGCGTTAAGATGCGCAGTTTTTCTTTTGAACATCTAGACGTCCACAAACTCCAAGAATGACATCGTTAGACTCGTAACAACTTAACTTAGTGAAAATCAATATTAATTGTATGCTAAAATATAAGAAACATGATTATGATCCAGTCAAAGGTTGACCGAAATTTACCAGTTGTCACACTTTTGACAGTTGTAAGGTGACTCTGTTTCGGCTTCAATTGGAATCGAGCACAAAGACATGTTACGAACATTATATCCGACCGGGAAGTGGTCAAATACATTAAAGATCCAACGATGGCTCGATACATATAGGGGTCTACGAGCTCCCCCTTAGCATCAACTCCAATCCCGTGATTGGTTTATATGGGAGTATCAATTGGCTTCAAATCCTCCATCTGAAATCGGCTCAAGACTTCGGAAATGTATTTCGTCTGATGGAAAAGATCCCCAACGAAAATTGATCAACCTGAAATCCCATAAAGAATTGCATCTCTCCCATGGAGCTCATCTCAAACTTTTCCTACATAACCTTTTCAAATTCCCTGCATAAATTTTCATTAGTATAACCAAATATAATGTCATCAACATAAATTTGCACTAGAAGCAAGTCAACCTCTGTTCATTTTGGGAACAGGGTACAGTCTACCATTCCTCTCTTGAATCCTTTGGATAGAAGATATGTTCTAAGCTCCTCGTACCACTACCTCGAGGCTTAGTGCAAACCATACAACACTTTCTTTAGCTTGTAGACTTTATCCCGGTGGATACGATCCTCAAAATTCGATGGTTGCCCGACATATAATTCTTCCTTTACCACACCATAGAGAAAAGCACTCTTAACGTCCATCTGATACACTTGAATTTCATATAAGTTGCATACGCAAGAAACACTCGGATTGCTTCAATTCACGCAACCGGTGCATAGACCATGTTATAGTTAATTCCCTACGTTTGACGAAAGCTTTGTACCACCAATCGAGCTTTGTTCCTTACAATAACTCCTCGATCATCCTTCTTGCATTTAAACACCCATTTGGTTCATATCTTCTTTCTGTCTGGTGGTAAATCTGTCAACATCCGGTCTTCGAGTTTCTAAAATTGTTTTAGACCTGGTTGCATCGCATCCACCCATGATTCGTCTTGTAAAGCTTCCCTGTATGTTCTTCGTTCAACCTGTGATACATAACAAGCAAAAGGCCAATCATTCTGATCACCTAATTTCTGAATTTTGGTGTATAGGGCAAGGGCTCCAATATTATCATGTGATGATGCACGTCTTAGTTGTCCTCGTGCCATCACGCTACTTCCAGGATCCCCAATAACCTGTTCTAATGGATGAATCTGATGAATCCGAGATTCCGGATGTTCAGGAACAGGAATCGCCGTTTAACCATTCAAATATTCTGCTGTGTCCAGATCATTACCCGTACTTGATGAAGATGGAATATCTGGATTAGGGTTCACTGGAGGTGATACTGTAATATTCTCCACGATTGCTTCACTAGTCACTTCTTCCTCGTCTTCCGAATTAGAAGAATCAAGCGTTGTCGAAGCTTCTTGGAATATCTCTTCTTCAACTACAGGAGCATTAGCATCATCAGAAGCTGCTGCCGAAGGAGTCACAATGATCGGACGCACTAACGGTGAAGTTATTGCATTCTCACACTCGTAATACAATCCTAAAACAGCTTCCTCAACCAAGCTTTCTAGATTGAAAGACTCAAAAAGTTCTTTGTAGTCAAACATCCAATCAGGCCCATTTCCTGGAACGTTCTGAGTGTAGCATTGAACATCAACATTAGCCTACTCTTCAACTTGTCTAGTTCTTTTGTTAAACACGCGTTTAAGTGGTGTCGTGTATCCAACAAAATATCCTTCATCAGCTTTCCTTCCAAACTTTTCTGTGGATTTAGCATCGTACATGGCGCCCTAAATGGCTCTAGAAACTCTATATTCAGCTTACGTCTGTTAAGCAGCTCATAAGAAGTCTTTCCAAACTTCTTCATTGTCATCACATAGTTCAAAGTATAACATGCTGCATGAATAGCCTCATTCCAGAACAAAACTGGAAGATTAGAATCTGCAAGCATAGTTCTCGCCGCTTCGATTAACGTCTTGTTCTTTCTTTCTCCAACACCGTTATGTTGTGGAGTAAATGGTGCACTGTACTCATGGTGAATACCCTTTTCATCCCACAACGTATACATGATTGAATTCTTGAACTCTGACCCATTGTCACTTCGGATACATTTGATCTTCAAACCATAAATGTTTTCCAATCGGGTAAATAGAACTTTCAAGTTGTTGAACATTTTGCTCTTGTGTTGCATGCACATCACCCACGGAAATCTTGAATAGTCGTTAGTAACCACAAGACAGTATAGGTCTCCATTAATACTCTTACGCTTAACAGGTACAAATAGGTCCATGTGTAAACGTTTAAGTGGAATGTTAACCGAGTTCACTTTCTTGGGTTTGTGGGAATGTTTGTGCCGTTTTCCCTTTTTGCAACTCACACACTTATCATTCAAATGAAAGTGTTTTACATTCACTCCTTCTACTAGCCCGTCCTTCACCAGATTGTTCATTTTTCTTAGATGAATATGCTCCATCTGTCTGTGCCACAATAGATTCTTTCTTTGTAGCCTTAGACAGAAAACACGTCACTTGCCCGCCCCTATGTATTTCAAAACCAAGCTTTAGGATAAAGCAAGATTTATCGTCAAAGTGTACAGAAAAACTTCTTGTCACAAATCTGAGATACACTTAGTAGATTATAATCAAATTGCTTCACATACGAAATCTTCTCAAAATTCACTATCCCATTACTAACACTCCCTTTCATCGTTATATAACCACCTTTATCTCCGACAAACGCTACATACCCTCCATTGATGTTCTTTATGTCAAAAAGTAGCGACATATCCCCGGTCATGTGCCCAGAAGCTCCACTATCAACAATCCAAAGACTGCTAGCAGGGCCAATTGGAGCTCCCTACACCAATCACAAAATGATTAGTTTTTACGATGGACCCAAGCCTTTGTGGTCTTGGGTCTTTGAGTGTTAACAGATGTAGCATTCAAAGAATCATTCATTTTCTTAGAAACTCTCAGTTTTGAATCAACTTTCTTTTGATTATTCAAAACCTCTTCTTGGTTCTCAATGGGTTTCTATAAAACTTTCGTTTTAGAAACCGGTTTTGTTTGACCTGAGCAGTTGAACTCGAAGCACCTAGTGAACACTTTGGTGTCCAAGATTATTCTGAACGTTTGAGAATCCTGATTTGAGGTTGCTTGACCTCCTTAGGTTTCTTTGTATTGTTCTTAAATGAAACTTTCTTTACTACCTTGTCTGATTTAACAGATGAAGGTCCAGCCGATGAAGTAACATTAGGTTTTGCATAAACCTTTAGTTTATCATAAGCCGTGTTCACCATTGGTTTCTTCAGCTTTTTCTTCAAGGCAATTCGATTGCGCTTGTCGTAAACAATCGATTGGTTTCCTCTTTGTGGATATAAACGGTTTTGATTATAAAACTGTTGTCTTTGAGGATAAAATTGTCTTTGTGAAAAAGACTGTCTTTGTGAATAACCATCAACCGAATTTCTCTGGTTTTGTCTGCTATCAACCTCATGCCTTTTATGTCGCACGTATGGGTAGTGAGCAAGTAAATGCCCTCTCTCCCCACACTTGTAACAAGCATGACATTCCTCAAATGAGTTTTTGTCATGATGATTAGCGAATGATTTAACCGGTTATTGATCATCAATGCACTTACGCCTTTAACTCTCAGGAGCGGGCTCCATTGAGTAAACCGGTTTAAAAAATCCACTAACCTTGTTCTTAGGTTTGACAAACTCAGTGACATGAACCTTTGGTGGTTTAGAGTCATCACCATACAGTCGCTTAATTAATTCTGGTGGAATATCATTGGTTATTTCATGTTTTGGAAACCAAATTGTGTTTTCTTGCCAAATTTTCTCAATTTTAGAGTAATTAGCAAACTGAATGGGATACTCATCATCAGAAATTATCTTATCGGATCCTTCCATCCGATAAAATACTTTCACAGGTTTATCACTAACATCATTCTTATCAGATTACTTAACTGATGGATTCTGTTTGTTTACATCTTTCGAAGAATGTGGAACCTTAGGTGGAGATAAACTCTCATTAGTTCGAATGTGATTTTCCAAAGGAATACCAGCATTCTTCCTAGGTTCCTCATTCTCAGAATCAGACTCAACAGTTACAGCGACAACTCCCTCATCATTCAATCATAAAATCGGTCTCACATCAAAATTCGGATCACCAACACTAGAAGTGTTTAATTCGTTCTCTGATGTGGAATCCTATTTATCTGAACTCTCCGGTGTGACTGAATCAAGATTATGGTTTTTTCAAATAACACCGGGTAAGGAACAGATTTGTAGTTCATATTGGATTGAACTTTTTCTTTCACTGGTTCCTCCACAATATGGTCTAACACATAGGCCACATTCATGTAACTCTCCAACTTTTTGTTTATCATTTCAGCAAAACCTTTTACTTTAGCCATTTCAAGTTTAGTTTCTTCAATTTCATTTATGTAATTTTTAATGGCTATTTGTTTGTGTGAAAGAGTTTTTGTTAATTCAGAAGCATCTTTCTTATAGCTGTCTTATATTCTGTTAAAATCTCTCTCATTTTTGCGATAAGACTCGATGACGGTTTTAGAACTATCAAGTTGATGCTTTAGGTTTGGAGGATCTGTCATGGTCATCAAAGCGAAATGAGCTTACTTTCCAGCAAAAAGCTTGGAGTAATCCACCTTTGTGAAAGCATCATCCACCATGCAAGATTTATTCATCATCAGAAAGTTTGCTTCAGCTAGAAGTTGCTCAATATCATCATCATCATTATCGTGCAATCGTCGCTTTATCGTCTAAGTTCCGTTTTATTTGCTGACAAAACGCTCACTTTAATATTAAGCTCATTATTATTCATTAATCATGCCTATTAGTGTAACTAAACGAAATGACTTTTCGGCGTGTTACATGAATTTGTTTCTTTTTTAGGTGGCTTGGAAGGAACATGATTATCTAACATTTTAAATGGTATTTGAATTATATGTTGTTGTTTCTTCTGACTTATGAATTTTATTTTAATTATTGATTACGTTCATGTTTTATTTTTCATATATGAATATTTAACTTTTTGTTAATACATGTTTAGATTTATTTCTATTCAACAAAGTTTAAAATTCAAAGTATTAGTATTATTGAACCGTGTGTCCACACGGGTAATAATCTAGTCGGTTATAAAAGGAGATATCCTCATCCTTGGTTTCAGGATCTCCAAAAACATTTGTTCAATAAAATAATTAGATTTGGCAAGGATATCTTAGGGTACACACGGTATTCATGGCTACCCTTGGACGAATACCACTATCCTAATGGATACATCGTCGCCATCCCACTAGTAGCAAAATGAGGTGTGCCTTTTGAAGACTAGTTACAAAGAAAGGAGAAAGTTTTGTTTGCGTATGGAGAGGAGAAAGAGGGCTTGCGGGAACATCGCCACCAGTGGCAGAGAGTTCTAGTGGGTAGTTGCTTTATGCCAGATGTCGCTAATGGTGGATCCATGTTTTTTTTTTCATAGGGAGTAGATTTTTTTTTTATGGATCGTTTGCCATAATTATATAATATATTTTTTTTGGTTTGGTTCAGGTTGCATCAGGTAAGGCCACTTGAAACAAGATGATGAAACTAACTCCAATATAACCATTGGTTAGTTTTATTTACTAAAATACAATGTTTAAATCACATCATATCATGATAAAAACTATTCCAAAGTTATAAAAGAATAATTATTATAAATAATAAGCCATCAAATCAAAAAAAATTGATAATAATATGTTAATAATATAACCCAAAAAAAGTCATTTGGTTTCTTTTAAAAGAAAAAGGTTACTTTTAGAAACTATGACAAATTAATAAACCTAAATTTAATTTAAATATAATAATAAATAAATAAAATTAGTTAAACTTAAATAAGAGAAAAGGAAAAATTTTAGAATGTTTATAATAAATCTATATATATATATATATATAATATATAACGATTGTGGTGGGAACATAACACTTGGTGATCCTATCTCCACCCTTAAATTCCGAACAAAAAATTTAGGTTATAAATAACCAATTAACCTAATATTTGTTAATTTATATTTTTTTACCTTTATCTTTATTATTACTTTACTATATAATAAGTAAAAATCTTATTATTATTTTATTTTTCTCTTATACGAAATAATATTATTAAATCATAATTTCATTTTTATCTCTTATTTATTTAATAATTATTTTTGTATTTCTGTTTATTAAAAACTGACGGTTCATTGCATAAGGGAAAACTGTGCCCCCAATTCAAATATCTGGCACATGTTTTGATTCATGTATTCAGATCTGCAGCTGGAGGATATGATTTGATGAGGAAGAGCATCAGTTCTATGATGGTTGCCTTAGTGTTGAACAAACCGTTCAATGTTTCTGGCATGCTGATGTCTCATTTACTAGAGCCTGTGAACGGCACGAGGAATCTTAAGTTTCTCCTTTATCCTCGTTTCCTCCAGATGGTGTTTGACAACAAGTATAAGGAGCTGAAAAGAGATCCTAAGCACATTGTTGTTCAGGAACATATGTCGCTGAATACACTCGCTAGGATGAAGGCGTATAAGGGATTGTCAGTTGATGAACGTTCTCCAGTAAGACGTTTATTTGGACACCTAGCTAGAGTTGATTATACAGATCCGGGTGAAGGGCTTGTGAGGAATGTAAACAGTGATTCTGATCCTGATAATCCGTTACATCATGTTGATCCTGATGCGAAATGCAAAAGACAAGTTGTGAATGTGGGCGCAAAGAGTGGAAAGACAAAGAAAAAGGGGATAAGGATAGAGGTTACTGAGCCCGAAAAGAAGAAAAGCACGCCAAGAAGAAACAAGACGATGGCGAAGAAGGGTTTACATATAGTTAATGAGGCGTCTGTTGATTCAGAAGAGACGCAGGAAGATGAACGTTGGAATTCAGATGCTAAGACAGTAGAGACCACCATGCCCAAGGCCACTGAGGCTGGTGCGTCTGCTAGCCAGAACGTTGAAGATCAAGGGAACAAAAGTCCTATTCCTGTTGATGAAGATGAGTTGATTATGAACGTAGATGAGACTTTTACTGGTTCTCCTGTGCAAGCTGCTAAGAAGAAGAAGAAACAGGAGAAGCCGAGTATCAAGAGAAAGAAAGAGAATGAATCATTGATAGCTGGTAAGAAACTACCACCGGCTACATGTTCTAAGTCACCGGTTACTGCACCAGCACAGAAGAAGCAAAAGACTGCGACAACATCGAGCACACAACAGACTGAAGATATACCTATGGATGAGGTTAATGAGAAATTGGATAACGTGCTCAAGAAGATCAGAAAAGGCAAACTGCCTGATGTTGTTGAACCACCAATGAAGAAGAAAGTTTCAGTGGATAGTGACATTATGAGTGCTGTGAATCAAAGATTGTCTGAGATGATGAATCTTATCAACAAACAACAAACTGAGATCGAGCAGTTAAAGTCGAATGATAAGAAGATGTTGGAGGTTGTAGTCACATCAGCAGATGATAATGAAGCTTTGAAGAAAACGATTAAGAGGTTGAAGAGAGAAAATAAGAAGTTGCTAAAGCACGAGCAACGAAACACCAGGAGAATCATTGTCTTGAAGGAGGAGAACAAACAGTTGAAAAAAGTAACAAGCATATGGATGATTTGATCAAGAACTTGTACTCTCAAGCTCCTCAACTTCAAGCTGGTGAAGTCGATAAGGAAAGAGAAGAAGAACAAGTTGATTTCAAACCATCTGATGAAGAAGAAGATGAAGAACTTGATGAAGATGCAGGAAACGATACAAAGAAGAAAAAGAAAGATGATAAGGATGATGGAGGTTCAGATGATGGTTCAAGTGATGGAAACGGCTCTTCTTTTGATGATAGTAGTGATGATGATGATGATAACGCTGACAAGTTTACATATGAGAAGCGTGACTCAAGTAAGGGTGGTGAGTCGAGCTCTAAGGCTCCTGGAGAGAATGTGAATGATGATATCTTCTGGAACGAGAAACTGCAGTCGTTGTCTGAAGACGATAAGAATAAGTATCGCTAGATGCTCACTGATCGAGTCTGGACGATCGACATGACTAGCAGATTTCCAGAGATATTTGAATCGAACAATAAACTATTCGAGTTGGAGTTTAATGACCCTGATCTTGAAGATGGGGAAGTTTCTGCGGCAATTTCAAAAGAGATACTTGAGGGTTTAGTAAAGCAAGTAGGAAAGACTTTGGAAGAATTACTTGCTGACAATTTCATTCCGAAGATACCTGAGAAGGAAGCCGGGAATCATTCTGATGACCATGACGTTCCTGCGTTTGAGGAAGTTGAAATGGAAGATATTACGAGTGAGGAGTATCCACAATACTTCAAGACTAATCAAGATTGTGGATTTCCTGGATTCTCAGATGAATTGCTAAACCATGCCGAGAAACTAGCAAAAGAGAAGAGCAAAGCGTTTGAAGAGGAAATCTTTAAAGGGCATGACAAACCACGGTTTGAGCAGTCGGAGAGTTTGAAAGAATTCTTGAAGAAATTGAAAGAGAAAGAAAATAATCGTCCGAAAGCTGAAATTCAAGGAAGCTTTTACAAACTTCATAGAGGCATTTTCAAAGGTCGTGCTTTGGCCTGGAAGTTTGTTAAAGAATTGAGATGTATTGCAGTAAAGTGGGAAAAGGGAATCTTATACTTCGATAAATTTCATCATTTGAAGACTCTTCCTTATTGGGCAATCCGTGATATTTGTCGTCACCGTTTAACGAGAGCGTCAAATAGTCAGATTACCTACTTTGCTGAGAAAATGACTAGAGAAAGCCGAACTAAGTGGGATTTGTTTAAACCACAATATCCTAAACGAATTGTTCACAAGAAGGATATTGATCAGATTACTGGTATGCCCAAGGTGACGTTAAAGTACAAACCACCGCGAGTGTTGAAAAAGATCCTTTGTTGCCTATCCCACAACATTTCGCCAAAGATTTCATCTGGTGGTATTACGACTGGAAAATTGCAGAGGCCGT
Source organism: Ambrosia trifida (assembly GCA_028751855.1). Classification (NCBI taxonomy): domain Eukaryota; kingdom Viridiplantae; phylum Streptophyta; class Magnoliopsida; order Asterales; family Asteraceae; genus Ambrosia; species Ambrosia trifida. Next base: position 55,076,811 of record CM054131.1, read on the forward strand.
GATTGTGTTGAAAGACGGAGAGAAGAACTACAAGAAAGTACACATTTTTGATCCTATGTGGTTGATAAACTGCTCACATGAGGATATAATCATGTTGTTCTATAATCCGATCTATTCTGATGCGAAGGATGCTGAGCAAGCAGGAAAGTACCAACGTGTGGTATTTCTGTGCTTTGCGTATGACATTAATGCTGGATGTGACTATGGCGAGAAGCTGGGAAAGTTTGTTGAAAAGCAAAAGGTGCCTTAACTGAAAACGAAGAAGCAAAAGCAATTTCAAGAACCGGAGTTGACGAGAGAACAAAAGATTCAACGACACATCAGACTGATGAACATTAGAATGGACGAACAACGTCGACAACAATCCAAGCAATAGTCGAGGGGGAGTTTGTAGATGCAAAAGTGCGACTAATGCTTCGGATTGAACAACACATATGATTTGGTGAATGTCGTTGGTGCGAAGGAGGATTTCAGAAGGTACGAAGGAGGTTTTTGTAGGTACGAAGGTAGAAGAAAGAGTGCGAAGGAAGAAGACCTGGTCGAATGTGTTTATTGATTATTGTATAACTTGGTTCGACCAATCTATTTGGGTGAACCTGCACATTCGCACAATCAATTTGGGCGAATGTGCAGTCTATAAATAGACAAGTTTGATTTTTGAATGTAACTTTTGGTCATTATTATTCCCTCCACTTTCTGATATTCTCTCTAGTGTTTTGTTTAACTCTTTTAACGTTCAAACCTTGTTTGTAATCATATTTCAACGTGTAATCGAGTTGTTAATTAATGAAAAGCTTTTGAAAATGATGATCTGTGTGTTTTAATCTGTTTGACTATTATTTTGTGATAGTTTTAGGGATTCCGCACCTAAAACTAACTTGTTTGATCATTCTTTGTTGTTATTCGATCCTTTCACGCACATACACTTTTCAATTTCATAATTAATAAGAGTCAGTAAGGTCCTAAAAGTCTTTAGTGGGCAATGTGCAGATGAACGATATTGATGGAAAATGACAGAAAGTACAGCGGTAATTAATGCTAAATGTACTAATTTTTACTATTATCAAACAACAAAAAAACGTTACCATAAAAATTGATTAAACTGAAGACATTTTTTATACAAATAAAAAGTCTTAAAAAAAATTAATATTATGTTTTAAATGATTAGTATGAATATTATCATTAATTTCATTTTCATAGTAATAAGTTTTCGTATTGAAACCTATTCTAAATTCAAAGTTATAGAAAATTGTATGACTTGCAAACAAATATAATTAAAAATGTGTGATCCTTTACAATTTTCAACTAAAGGATAATGTAACCAGATTTTTAAAATAGAGTTTGTAAAACATAACTTGTAATCAATATCTAAAGAAAAAACTATATAAATTTAAATCACTATAGTCTTTTCAAATTCATAATTACAAACACTCTACACATGCCTAAAAAAGTGTGATGGCCACTATACAAATGAAGGATCTAGATGGAAGATTACCATAAATTTAAACATTATTCTTTTTTGTCTTAAAAAAAGAATAACAAAAAATTATTCTTACAAATGATTTTTACCTTTTATAGTTCCTATAAATTTTAAAAATGAACATATAATTAATAACAATAAAAATTCAACATATGTTTTTATTTACAACCTATTATAACCATCTGTTTAATAATTTTTATTTTAACATCAAGGAATACAATATTTGATGACATGTCAACAGATGTTGCCAAACAACTGTTATGAATTAGAAATAAAATTACTTAAAAAATCAGTATTATTAAAGATTGTAATAATAGTTTTTATTCACAATGTATTACTTTTTAAATTATTAGTATGAATATAATTATTAGTTTCAATGAGCTAAAAATAAAATTTCATATTAAAACATACTCTAACGTCAAGATATACACTTTTTGATGACTTATAAACAGATGTTGTCAAACAAGTGTGATCCATTAGAATTTTCAACTGAAGGTCAAAATATGATGTAACCAGAGTTTTAAAACAGACTTTCTAAGACTTGACTTGTTATCAATATCTAACGAAATAAGTTTAAATTTAAATTACACAAGTCTTTTCAAATTCATAATTACAAACAGTTGGCACGGCCCTAAAAGTTTTTAATGGTCAATGTACAAATGAAGGATCTAGATGGAAAGATACCATCAATTTAAACATTAATCTTTTTATATTAAATAAACGATTAAAATTTAAAACTATTGTTGTTGCAAATGATTTGGCATCTATAAGATATGTAATTATATACTTTCTATTGAAAACTAATATTATATTTTAAATAAATAATATTTAAATGACAAACTAATGACATGAAATATACTCAGTGTAACTAATATTTATTGAAATTCAATAAAACTCTATGATGGCGAGCCTACAGATGAAATAACATAAAATATACTCACGGTAGATGAAATAATTTGCAGCATTTAGAAAAAAACTAAATATTGTTGTCGTCAAGATATACAATTTTGGATGATGTGTAAACAGATGTTCAAATAACTGTGATACATTAGAATTTTCAACTGAAGGTCGAAAGATGACGTAACCAGAGTTTTAAAACAGACTTTCTAACACTTAACTTGTAATAAAATATCTAACGAAATAAGTTGAAATTTAAATTACACAAGTCTTTTCAAATTCATAATTACAAACAGTCGGCACAGCCCTAAAAGTCATTAACGGTCACTATACAAATGAAGGATCTAGATTGAAAGATACCATCAATTTAAACATTAATATTTTTATATTAAAACTAAAAAAGTAAAACTATTGTTGGTACAAATGATTTAAAGTCTTTTATTCTACAAAAAAAATTGGTTTCCATAGGATATGTATTTATATAGTTTATATTGAAGACTTATTATATTTTAAATAAATAATATTTCAATGACAAAATCAATATCTAAAGAAAAAACTATATAAATTTAAATAACAATAGTCATTTCAAATTCATAATTAAAAACACTCTACACAACCCTAAAAAAGTGTGATGGCCACTGTACAGATGAAGGATCTAGATGGAAGGTTACCATAAATTTAAACATTATTTTTTTGTCTTAAAAAAAGAATTAAAAAAATTATTCTTACAAATGATTTTAATATTTTATAGTTCCCATAAATTTAAAAAATGAACATATATTTAATAACAATAAAAATTCAACATCAGTTTTTATTTACAACTTATTATAACCATCTGTTTAATAATTTTTATTCTAACATCAAGGAATACAATATTTGTTGACATGTCAACAGATGTTGTCAAACAACTGTTATGAATTAGAAATAAAATTACTTAAAAAATCAGTATTATTAAAGATTGTAATAATAGTTTTTATTCACAATGTATTACTTTTTAAATTATTAGTATGAATATAATCATTAGTTTCAATGAGCTAAATATAAAACATTGTATTGAAACATATTCTAAAGTCAAGATATACACTTTTTGATGACTTGTAAACAGATGTTGTCACACAACTGTGATCCATTAGAATTTTCAACTGAAGGTCGAAATATGATGTAAGACTTACCATGAAGTTGGGTCAGTGATAGGTCCTTGAATCTAATTGAGTTTCTCATAACTATAGCAATAGTGTCCCATTTGTCTGGTAATGATCTTAAAAACCTATGGTTCAAAGTTGAAATAGGATAAGTTAGACCCACCAGTTTTAGTTCACTAATGAGACAGTTAAACCTCTCATATTGTTGAGTTAATGACTCTCCCTTAACATGACTGAATGTTTCATATTGTTGGTTAGGTATTTCACGGTTGTTTTCAATAACCTCTTCAGTCCCACCAAATTGTTCTTTCAAAGCATCTCACAACTCTTTTGCACTGTTACAGTGTAACAGCCCAGCATAGATATCATTAGGTAGAGCCATGGCCACAATACTGAAGGCCTTAACATCTATCTCAATTTTCTGAAAATCTTGCTCGGAGTAGTTTTCAAGTTTCTTTGGCTCTTGAACCTTGGGATCTTCGGTACTCGGCACCATCGGAACATGTGGTCCGAAGATAACCGACTTCCAGCACCTAGTGTTCAGTTGAGCTAGAATATGTGATGTATTGTAAAATACATCTATTTAATGTGTAAAGTTACAGTTTCGAGTCGTTTAGATAGTGTTTTTATTAGTTTTAGGCTTTTACTGGTCTATTTTATTTAGTATAGGTTTTTATATATTTTTCTTAGTTTTAGTTATTTGTAGTACTTATTTATTTTTATTTTATTTTTTGGTAGGTGTTCGAATGGACGTTGGAGCGTAAACGAGCAAATTTGGTCAAGTCAAGAGCACCCTACTCAAGAGCATTTAGATTAAATAATAATAATACTAATAAACTAGTAATAATAATATGTTATATATATTTAATAAAGAAAAGAAAGAGAAGTGGCGTGACTTTTGTCACAAAGGCCTATGGCCGAAATTCACATCATCACATGAGGGCTCCACTAATTGTCGAAGAGGAGGAGGATAACAACGGCAGACCTTTAAATCCAAAGGGGAGATTATTATTCTGGGGGAGGCAGCGATATTATTTATTTATTGAGGATCGAACGCAACATATTGGAGAAGGAGAGCAGATCAAGGGTTGAAGCATAGGTGCGAGTACGGGTCGGTTTTAATCCAAGTATTTATTATTTATCTATTCTAACCCGTTGTCAACAACATTAATGTGTTTAGTTTTTTATTGTTTTGATTTTATCATGACTATTATTGGCTAGATCATAGAACTACCTAGGCGATGATGAATACGCTTGTTTGATTATTTTTCTTTAAGGTTTTGGAACTTTTGGTTGTGGGTGAATTTTAAAGTAAAGAACTTTTTATTTTCTGGTTTGATGTATATGCATATTTAGTTTTGTTTAATTAACTTTTATAAATTCCACTTGCATTTTTGTGAATGTCTTTCATGTATGAATGCGGGTTAGGTTGCAGACTGGGTGTTAGCAGCTAGTTTATGGTTAATTTATGCAGGTTATCCATAGGAGTTGTAATTGTTAGTTAGATAATTCTAGGTGTTCTACCGATTCTCAATAGCTGTAAGGTGTGAGATTGTTGGTCTGTCTAGGGTGTTAAATTGCTAATTCTAGAGGCTTTGTAAGAAGATCTTCCTAGTTTCCCTAGCATTCCTTGTAGGCCAAGTCTTATCAGAAGTATTGTAGTTACCCCTTGCACTTTTGGGTGTATTGTGACTTTCGCGCTCTGAGGTAGACTGTCTAGCGGATACTTTAAGATTCGAGTAGGTAAGCCTGTGAGGGTAACCTCTCAACTGGTGGTTTAACAGCACAACAGTATTCTAGGGTTTCCCCTTGAGAAGGGTCGAGGGTGTCTAGTTTATTCTTGATGTTTAGTATTTTAAGATCCCGATTCCACACCAGTTCCATAACCATTAGAAGCTTATCATTCATGTGTAGGATTCTAGCCTAGGTAGTGCCTTCCCATCATCTGATCCCAGTTGCGGTTTTCAGTTTGTGTCTATAGTTTATTTAAGTTTTATTTTATTTATTTGCATTAGTTTGTTAGAAACCCCCCTTTAAGCAACAAAACATTATCAAGTCAGTTTTAGATAAGTAGTCGAGTCTAGTTTACGTTTTCCATTAGAGTCTTGTGGGTTCGATACAAGGACTTACTTTAGCTGTAATAAACTGACCGGTACACTTGCCGGTTGTGTGGTTTAGGCTTAGAGAGTCTTAGTTTATAAATTTAAAACTTAGAGTGTCTAGTTTAGGTTAATTTAGGTAGTTTTTATTAAACCACTTTGAGCACATCAAGTTTTTGGCGCCGTTGCCGTGGACTCTTGGCGATTGCGTTAATTAGCTTCGATTGAACTTATCTGAAATATCTGTGCTATTTTTTTTTATTTTATTTCACTTTTATTTTATTTTGAGTCTAAGGTTGAGGTTAGTGCTTCTTCCCCGAGTTTATCTAATTTTGAGTTTACCATCCCATTTAGATCACCTAGTCCACCACCTACCCATCCCCAAATGGCCGAACGTCGCATTGTCCACCAACAATCCACCCAAGGTTTTACGGGAGCTAACTCTCCTATTATCGCCCCAACTATCAACAATGAGGGGTCCTGGAAGATACCCTCCTACATCATGACGGCAATTGCTAACAATTGTCAATTCCACGGTCGTGATGATGAGGATGCCCCGGCCCACATTGCCCAACTGACTCGCATCCTAGCCACTTTTAAGCTGCAGGGTGCCACAGAGGATGCTAAGTTCCTCCATTTGTTCCCTTTTTCCCTTGCTGGTCGAGCCGCCACTTGGCTTGACTCTCGCCCTACTGACACTTTCGCTACTTGGGATGCCCTTAAACAAGCCTTTCTGAATAAATACTTTCCACCTAGCAAGGCTTCCCGACTTCGCAATCAGATCCATTCATTCCGAATGGAACCTGATGAGCCATATTATCTTGCATGGGAGCGGTTCCAAAACCTGCTTAGCAAGTGCTCCCAGCATGGTCTGCTTGATTGGGCCCTTGTAGAGAAATTCTACAATGGCTTAACTTATGAGGCAAAGTACCGTTTTGATACTTCTGCAGGCGGCCACCTGATGAGTAAGAAAACTACGGCCGAATGCAATGACCTATTTGAAAGTTTTGCCCAGACAGACCATGAGCAGCGGGCCTTACTTAGGAATTCTACTCCTGCACCTAGTACTACCTCACCCGCACAAGGTGGTCACCAAGTTACATTGGACGCTAGTGTGGCCGCTGCTTTAGACGCACTGACTAGGGAAGTGAAAGAGTTGAAAATGAAATCTGAAAAGTGTGAGATGTGTAGGGGTGGGCATGTTACTTCTGAATGCCCCTTGATTCACCAGGTAGGGCAGGTAGATTTTGTAGGAGGTCAATACCATGGGGAGAATAACTCTTATAGAAATTCAGGTGGGGATAGTGGGAATGGCTTGGGTAAAATAGAAGAACTTTTAACCCAACTGGTGGCTAAAGATGCCAACACTCAGAAAACTCTAGCAGAACATGACACCTTGTTGAAAAATCAGGCTATGCTCTTGAAAAATCACCACTCTGCATTATTAGATCTTCAGCGCACCGTTGGTGACATTGCTAGGCAGTTGGAAGAGCGGACCCAAGGTTAGTTCTCGGGTAGTACTCAGGCAAACCCGAATGCCCACGTTAAGGCAATCACCACAAGTAGTGGTAGGACATTAGAGAGTCCTAGAGCACCGGTTAAGGAGGAGGAAGAATCGGTGATTAGAGAGATAGAGTTAGAGGCTCCTAGTAGGGTGTAATCTAGGCTGGGCCCAGTAAGTGCAGCACCGAATAGTGAGTCTCAGGATGATAAGCCAGTAGTTAGGCCACGGAATGTTAGGCCCAGTCCTGAGATTGATCCTGCCCATGTTCCTTACCCTGCCCGCATTAGGAATCAAAAGTATTGTAAGGAATACAGCCACTTCCTAGACATGTTTAAGCAACCTAAGATCAATCTCCCACTCATCGAGGCTCTCCAGCATATGCCTAAATATCCGAAGTTCCTAAAAGACCTTCTGACATGGAAGGATAAATTGGGAGAGATGTTGACTGTTCCACTTACTGCTGATTGTTCTGCGGTGGTTCTGAATAAGCTACCGAAGAAATTGACGGACCCTGGCATTTTCACAATCCCGTGTTTATTTGGTAGCGATGTTTAGCACCACGCGTTGGCCGACCTAGGTTCTAGCATCAATTTGATGCCTTACTCTTTGTATGAGAAGCTAGGCTTGGGTGATCTTACCCCAACACGCATAACACTGACGTTAGCAGATAAGTCTGTTAAATATCCACGGGGCATCATAGAAAACTTGCTTGTTAAGGTAGATAAATTTGTGTTCCCCGTGGATTTTGTGGTCCTCAACATGGAAGCCAACGATAGAGTCCCACTTATATTGGGACGCCCTTTTTTATGTACCGCGAAGGCATTGATTGATGTCTTTGACGGTAAGATCACACTTCGGGCGGGGGATGAAACCGTTGTCTTTGATGTCTCAAAATCTAGACTTAAGCCGAGCGAGAGGTGTGAGGATGTCTTCTGTGTTGATGATTCCTTAGGAGTACCGCCATTAGAGAAGCAGGAGGAAGATAGATCTAGGTCTGAAGATGTGGTAAAACCTAAGTGTGGGGATAGTTCATTGATATGTAAGTTTCACTACAAATCCCAAATGCATCAGGGTTTTAAGGCGAGTAAGAAGAGGTTTGATGAGCTAGAGAGGCCGAGAGGTTGCAGGATGAGCTTGTACGTGAGAGCCATGTTTGATAGTTTCGGGGGTGATGTGGATCTTAAGGATCCCCCGTAGGTTTTGAAGAGTGTTGAGGATAGTTCTTGGGTACAATCCCAAGTGTAGAGTTTGTATATTTATTTTTATTTTATTTATTATTATTATTATTATTTTTTATCTTTTCATTTTTTTATTATTTGTGGTTCGGTATTATGCTCGGGTTTTGTTTGTTTTATTTTGCGCAGGTTTGGATTGCACCACCCGTACTCAATCCCCATTCGGGTGATTCCCGAGTTGTTTAACATTTGTCAAGGCAAGCCCAGAGTTTATCATTGTGTCAGAGCCGATCGCAAATGAAATGTTATACGATCGAGCTGGATTGGACTAGAGTTTTTAGAGCTTACGCGTTAATAAACCAGCTAAGTCCTTTCCAATTTGCCCTTTTCTTTTTATTTTTGTATTCAGAATTTATTTTTTGTTTTGAGTCATTTTCTATTCCTACATTGAGGGCAATGTAGAGTTTAAGTGCGGGGATGGGAAACTGTCGTTTAGTCTGTGTCGTTTAGTCTGTATACAGAGTCATCTTGAGTCCAAAAAAAAAATCAAAAACTTTCAGAAAATGTCCCTGATTTTGAAGTTTGCATTATAAAATATGGGAAATGATAGATAAAATCAAGTGTCTGGTTTTCAAATATTATATGTATTAGAAGAATAAATAATCAAAAACTTGTTGACTTAGGATGTGTGGGTAGGCCGAGCTGGTAGAAAAGTTTCCTTTAAGCTAATACACCTAAATATATTAGGATATCTTGTGGGTTCTCATCTAGGAAAAAATGGGGAAGCTAAAACCTCCAATAATAGTATAAGGAATACCGTTATAAGTTTAAAACCGTTAGAATTTCTAATCAAAAGTTGAAAGAAAAAAGAGCTGGATATAAAATAAGGGCTAGGCCAATGGTGTCGTTTCTAGGGATAGTGACTCCGGACTCGACTCCCTCTAGGATTGTCTGAAAATAAATATCTAAAAAAGCTCTTGAATTAATTAGAAATCAAAGAGAAAATGCTGAAGCTTAAGGTGCCTGGCCATTGGGATAGCGACTTGGATTGGTCACACCCTCTGAGTTAAGTATGCTGAGATGAAAAAAAGAAAAAAACAAATGATTTTAAATTCTCTCGGTTTTCTACATAAGATGGTTAGGAATAGTCAATTGGTTGTTCCTTTTGTTTCATAATCTTGAGGCGGGATTAGGTGAAACTGTGGCTTCTTTAGTGTGAGACCCTAGGTAGACAAAATGAACTTAAAATTAAACAAACATGATAAGGGGCTTAGAAACCGGCGGTTGGGTTTAAGAGGATAAGTATACCTGCAATCGCAGCTGGCACATGATTAGATTTTTAAAGTTAAAGTAACCTATATTTTGAGGCCAGATTATTTGATTGTGATTCCATAGCATAATTCTTTTTCAGGGACGAAAAAGAGATAAGTGTGGGGATATTTGATGTATTGTAAAATACATCTATTTAAAGTGTAAAGTTTGTACAGTTTTGAGTCGTTTAGATAGTGTTTTTATTAGTTTTAGGCTTTTACTGGTCTATTTTATTTAGTATAGGTTTTTATATATTTTTCTTAGTTTTAGTTATTTGTAGTACTTATTTATTTTTATTTTATTTTTTGGTAGGTGTTCGAATGGACATTGGAGCGTAAACGAACAAATTTGGCCAAGTCAAGAGCACCCTACTCAAGAGCATTTATATTAAATAATAAAAATACTAATAAACTAGTAATAATAATCTATGCATATAATAAACCAAAGCCATTTTTGTAACACCCCAACCGATGGCGGAATCATCGAGGTGTCATGTAAGAATGAGTATACAGTAGCACATGGTAACCAAATTTTAATTGAAATTAATTTAAAGTGCAAATATACAAAAAATGGAAATACATAATGAGTTTAAAGTGGAAATCTAATACATCACAAAAACCAAACAAGCATAGACTTCAGTTTGCCTTCTCATGTAAATACTCTAGTCTTCATGCATCATTATTTCCTGTTGAGTTGTAAAAATGGGGGGGGGGGGGTCAACTAAAAGTTGGTGAGAATACATAAGCCATGTCAAGCAAATAGTTTAAGTATAAAAGTTTAGCAATTCATATGTCTATCGTAAGTTTAAGTCTACATGAATAAACATAATATGTTGAATCGACATAATCAAACCTCCGACTAGTTTAGGTACATCCCATCATCCACAGTTCGCCTTAATAATATGTTGGAACGATAACAATCACCCACGCCACCTATGTAGGAGGTACACGTATCCGGGTGGAATTGTCAATCCAATAGATCTATTATTGAGTATCGCCGGCTTGGCCATAGCTAATGATTATGTAATGTTGAAACTCGTTGAAACTCGTTGAAACTGTTGTTGTTGTCTAATTCATGAGGCATTAAAGTTTACAACTAGACATGCATGTAGAATTGCTTAAGTATAATGTTGCAAGTATGAAGAATTGCATAAACATGGTTACGTAAACTCACCTTATTATAAGATTAAGTCTTGAGAAATAGTATGAGTGTAGCCCAAAAGATTGCCAAGTATTACCCTATGTATAAGGTAACAAATAAGTCTAAGTCTATCTAGTCTACAAGTATATTCTTGGGTTTCGATTTGGGGATAAACATTAGTTGGATTAATAATTAAAATGTTTGATAATTTAGATAAATTTGATAAATAAATAAACAAAAGTCTTTTTATAAAATTTGAATTTAAGATGGTCACAATAATGTGTTTAAAGTATAAAAATTATTTTTATAAAATTATTTTCTTAAAAATAGAATATTAAATCTATTTATTTCAAATTGTCAAAATTTAACTTTGATATTTAAAAATACTAAAATTAAAGATTTATTAGATTAAAAATTATATTTCTGTTCCAAATAATCAGAAATAATTTATATAAAATTTTGGTGCAAAATATTGAAAAATGAATTTATTATGATTTAATTATGATTAAAACTAACAAAAATTGATTAAAAATATTAAATAAATGATTTTTCAGAAATAAAAATCATTTCAGAAAAGTTTATTGTTATAAAAACTCAGAATAATTTTTGTGGAAATTTATAAGATCGTTTTGATATTTTTATAGAATTTTATAAATAAAATAGAATAAATTTATTTATTCATTATATATATTAAATAAATAAATTTTTGGAAACTAAAAATTGTATGTTAAACTTTTTCATTAAATTAACACAAAATAATTTTTGTAGAATTTTTAAAAGTGTTTTAGTATTTAAAAATGAATTTTTAAAATACAAGCTATTATATTTAAAGCTTGATTATTAAAACAAAACAAAACAACAAAAAATGTTGCTGTTGTGGTTCGAACCCGCGTGGGCTGGTTCAAGGATACCAGGCACAACCACTTGGTCTAGACCAGTGGTTGTGTTTGGTTTCAGTTTGTTTAAAATATAACACATATGAGAAATCAGTGTTCTTCCCAAAATCGAATATACGAGCCCTAGCTTTTGCAATTGGACAATTCACACAACATTAACCCAATTAACCTTAGGGTTAATGTTGTGTGCATGCTGAACATCAAAACCCACTGAAGAAATGATACTTACAAAGATGAATTAAACACGAACGATCAGTCAAACTCAAAAGTCAAACTCACGATCAAAAACACACGAACAGCAGATTAAAAAGAGAAATTGGAGGTTGATAAAGAATGATTGGTGAGTTGTGATTGTCCAGAGATGCTCAATTTATAGTGTGGTGGTCTGGAACATCGAATTGGTATGTTTGACCTCAACTTTAATGCGTGACGTGTACACGAGCAAAATTGGTATGATTTAAATGGTAATTGATCGTGTGTTGACTCGCAAATGACCGGTAATCACGAATTCATTCCAATTCTGGATCAATTACGCGTTAATTGGTTTGATTTTTGGTAAGTCGTGGTCACAGTTGACTTTCCAAGTCAACTGAGAAGGACAATTATACTGTAACACCCCAACCGATGGCGGAAACATCGGGATGTCACGTATTGATAATTGTTCAGTAGCTCATGGTGAATAATAAATTTAATTAAATAATTTAAATAAATTACATACAATTGTTCTACAAGAATTTGAACATCAAATTGAATAAAACTATGCACACATCTTTAAGCATTAATTCAAATCTTCAAGCAAGTAGAACCTGAAACATGTTAAGTTGAAAATATTTTGGGTCAACAAAATGTTGGTGAGAATACATAGGTTTTTGAAAATAATAGATAACAATAGTTTGTACAACATTCACAGTTGTAGGACGATAGAGTATGATACCGACATGTAACAATGCGTCTTTGTACAACCAAACCTTGTGTCGACTGAGGCCTAACTCGCAAGTTAGTCTAATGTTGTTACTGTTTTCGATCATCCCTGAATTTATGCGGGGGGATGGGTTTGTCAGACCTATAGCGCTATGATCTAAACAGGCGGCTTGATCATTGTTAACGATTGTACTGTGTCTTTTTGTTATAGTCAAATGATAGAATAATGTTGTAATTGTATCACAAGTAAATATGAGTAAATGATAGTATAAGATGTTTAAACATGTTTCACCCCAAAAATAGTGAAAATAGAGAAAAGGGGCTATGTACACTCACCTTGGCAAAATGTTATTTCTGTTGAAAAATTGAATAGTGGTGTTGCCCAAATGTGTCAAGTATTACCCTATAATAAGGTAATAAATATGTCTAAGTTTATCTAGTCTACAAATGTATATATATTCTGGGGCTTCGAATTGGGGATAAATGGTCGTTTGATTATTAATAAAAATGTTTGATAATTGAGAGAAATTTAGTAAATAAATGGACAAAAATCTTTTTATAAAATTAAGATTGTCACAATAATGAGTTTATAGTATTAAAATAATTTTTATAAAATTATTTTCTTTAAAATAGAATATTAAATATATTTATTACAAATTGTCAAAATTTAACTTTAATATTTAAAAATACTAAATTAAAGAATTATAAGATTAAAAATTATATTTCTGTTCCAAATAATCAGAAATAATTTGTATAAAATTTTGGTGCAAAAATATTAAAAATTGGATTTATTATGATTTAATTATGATTAAAACTAACAAAAATTGATTAAAAATATTAAATAAATGATTTTACAGAAATAAAAATCATTTCAGAAAAGCTTATTGTCATATAACTCAGAATAATTTTTGTGGAAATTTATAAAATTGTTTTGATATATTTATAGAATTTTATAATTTTAAGTGAATAAATTTGTAATATTTATTATATATAATAAATAAATGATTTTTGAAAACCTAAAATTTTTATAATAAAGTTTTTCATTTGAATAACATAAGATAATTTTTATAGAGTTTATAAATCATATTTGGTATTTTAAAAGTATTTTTAAAAGTTAATTAGAATAAATAAAAAGTTAAAAGTCTCAAAAAAAAATTTGCTGCAGCTGCTGGGGCTCGAACCCATGACCAGGGGCGGCCCAAACACTAACAGCATAAGGGTCTACCAACTGATCTGATGATCAGTTTGTATTAGATTCTGTTTAGTTTTAATTATAAACATATGTGAAAACACTTCATCTTCCCCAAATGGTATTAGTGAAACCCTAACAATCTAATAATCGTTAATAACAGACAATAGCCTCTAATTTGTTTGGGCTATTGTCTGTCTATGGTCGATAAACAAAACCAAGGTGTGGATTGTTACCTATCACGCGTTAATGGTTATGAATGAATGGTTAACAAAAATGTCAAACCGAGCACGATTACGCAACAAGGACGAGCTGAGAGGATTAACTGAATATGTGTGTGTATTTTTCGGTACATTTAGGTTGTTTAGGATGCATCAATTTATAGTATAACCGTATAATTGGAAAGTTTCAATCTTTGACCCGTGGTGGTCAAAGACGAGCGAAATTCATGGACCTGACTTGAATGATCCTGTATTAAGAGCTAAATTGGCTAAAGGTATGGGTCATAATTATTACGGGGAGCCCGCATGGCCCAACGATCTTCTTCTCGGCTCCTTCTTCTCCTATTACACGGAATCCCATTTTTTTAGAACGAGTTGAAGGAGTAGGCATTATTGGTGGAGAGGAAGCAATAAATTGGGGTTTGTTTCCATCCATATCCCAATTCCATTCATTTAATATCCTTTTGGTGTCATTAACATAACAGATGTCATTTCTAGTCTATCTCTTTCTATTTCTTTTCTATATATGGAACCTCGCGGCCAGACTTCAAAAAATTTCCAAGAATTAGAATTTAGAAATAGAATTCGAAATTTTTTCTTCTTTCACCGAACAGGCCTTTTATTTGGTAGGTAACATCGATGAAGCTACGGCGAAGAAAGAATCTCTTTTTTCTAGTGCAATTCCATTCAGTTTTTTTCGTTCCTATTCTCCTTTCTCAAAAAAGGGGACCTTAAAACAAAGAATGTGCTAAACTATTAGCAGGAGTAGAAACTGCGGCAGTTAAGAAATTGCAGCCTTCCAAATAGGAACTGCCCGCGGTAGCAGCGGAACCGGGGAAAGTATACAGAAAAGACAGTTCTTTTCTATTAGATTAGTCAAATCGGGGTCTGATCGATCCTATTTTTTTATTTATTTGATCGAAGGTAAGGGTCAATTTTAACAGTGATTCGATTGATGATGAAAAAAGAGAATTCTTGGTTCAGTTCTCCACCTTAACGACAGAACCATTAACTCTTCGTTGACTGAGAATTCGTGAATGATTCTTGGATTTGAATCTAAAATTGGGTTTGCCTAATGACATAAGAAAATACAAATTGATAACTTGAAAGGGCTGACTCATTTAGATTTGAGTTCTAATGAGCTCAGTGGTGAGCTTCCTTCATAGCCTTCATAGATAGAGTAGAGAGAAATGGGAGTAAGCCTTTGGTATTCTGTTCTTATTGCTTAGTTCCTGTCTATCTCTATCTATCAAAATAGACCCAAAAGAACTTAATTGTTGCAATATTATTATTAAAACTGATTTGATTGAAAATGTTTTTTTTGGACGCGGGGTAATCAGGCAACAAGGTCAGCAGCAGTTTAATTGATTTCTAATTTTACCATAATTAATCCAATTGAATGGTCAAAGGTGGAACTCTTGGTCCACTCTGCTGCTGCACGTCGAAGAGGGAAAAGGGAGAGAAGAGGGTGGGTTTTGGGCTGGACTAGGGTGAAAAGTGAGGTGAAATGGGCTGGCCACTTGGGCTTCTTGCTGGGCTTCGAAAAAAAACATAAAGAGGGGTGGGCTCCAAAGTATAAATAGAGTGGGTGTGGTTTGTTTTAAAGGTTTAGATTGTGTGTATTATTATTATTGTGATTATTATCATTATTATTATTATTATTATTATTATTATTACATATATATATATATATATTTATATATATATATTGGAAGTATATAAAGTGGTAAAATAAATAACTAAATAAAAGTTAAAAGAATACATATATATGTACATATCATAATACAAGTATACAGTGGGTGAAGTGGTGATTTGATTAACTTCAACACTTGGGAAAAAAATGCGCGATGTTACAGTCTCCCCTACTTTTAGAAACTTCATCCCGAAGTTTATTGAAAACACAGGGTTGAAGGTGATTGGGTAAAAATAAAAATAGTTGTGATTTGGGTTATATCATGACATGAATAGAATAAACTGTCTCGTATTTTGTGTGGGTTGATGAACTACCAGACAACTAGAGTTTATAACCTTGATAGAATTTCACACTACCTTAACGTACCTATAAACTCATGATTACGTTCCGGACCGCAATCACCAGTTTACCTTACATTAAGGTTTTGCGTCCTTCTATGACTCCACCGATTGTTGAGCAGATCCGATAGCCTCCACCAGTCGTGGAGTAGGTTGTAGGGCCTCTCCCGACTGTTGAAAAGGCATAATGACCTCTACCAATCGTTGAGTAGGTTCGATAGCCTTCACCAGTCGTGGAGCAGGTTGTAGGGCCTCTCCCGACTATTGAAAAGGCATGATGACACATAGATTGCAAATTGATAACATGTTTATGCAAGCAAGTTTTTAAGTATAACAAGCACAGTATATGAGTTGAAGTTATATAGATTTAGTTCACATTCAAACAATCATGCATTTAAGTGGTGTTATGATTACACCATGTAAACAACTCTTAGACAAAAATTTCAACACTAGAATTTATTACTTGGATCAAATAGCGTCAGTACATAGAATAAAAGCAACAAATAGTCAAATGGTGAGACTTGTGGTTAGGTAGCTGGAGGGTCTTGATCTCTGTTTAGTTTAGGGCACCGGTTACGAAAGTGGTTTGGGTCTCCACATTCATAGCACTGACCATAATTGTATCGATTAGGATTAGCAGCCTGAGCAGGGTTGGTGAGTTGGTTGGCATTAGGGTTTGGGATCTCGCGACATGTATTGACTAGATGGCCATACTTTCCGCAATTGGTGCACAAGCGACACGCTGAAGCAGTGGGATGATGTCGATTGCATGTGTTACACAATGGATAGTTTCCTATATAGGGTTTCTTGTTAGAAGCTTGTGTAGTGAGGTTGGCATCAGGATCTCTGGCCTTACGCTTCTTGTTCTCAGTAGTTACCGCGGCTACAATATTTGCTTTATTGTCTTTCCGAACTAAGGTCCCGTTCTTTACGTGATTGTCAGTTAAGGTAGCTGCTAGACGCTTGGCCTCTTCTAGGGTAGCAGGGTTCCTTCCCCATACCGTGTCCTGAATCTGCATGGGTAACCCACCGATATATTTCTCAATGGCTACAGGTAGCGGAGTGACCTTATGGGGTAACAACAGACTGAGCTCATGGAAGCGGGTATTATAAGCAAGGTTTTCCCCACTATCCTGAGAAAGGGTGTGGAACTCGTCCTCTAATTTCTTGACTTCGTTACGTGGGCAAAATTCATCTTTCATTATCTCCTTGACTTGATCCCAGGTCATAGTAAGTGCAACTTCAGCTCCTCGGGTGCGCTTTTCCTCATTCCACCAAGTGAGTGCTCGTTTTTGAAGAACACTCATAGCATAACGGACCTTAAAGTTATTGGGACACTCACTGTTAATGAAGGTATTCTCAATACCCTAGAACCATTGTAGAAGACCAGTAGCTCCTTCCTCTCCACTGAACTTAGGGGGTTACAGGAATTAAAGTGCTTAAGAGTGCAAGCTTGGAGACCATTCCCGTTCCCGTTGTGGTTTCCATTTCCATTCCCATTGCCGTTCCCGTTGCCGTATATCTGGATGACTTGAGCTAGTAAGATGGGAACCAGAGTTGCGATTTGCTGCGCCATTTGTTGAGAAATGATTGCAGCCAGTTGGGCATCGACACCATTGCTGTTGTTGTTATTGTTGTTGTGGTTAGTGTTGTGGTTATGGTTGTGATTGCTACTCCCTTCATTATGATTGTCACCACTGTTAAGGCGAGCGCTGCGACGTGGAGGCATGATCTGTAAGAGACACAATGAAATGAATGAGATTATATAAGGAATGTAATCATTTATTCATTAATTAAGACGAATACACGAAAACGTTGACTTATCAAAGATTCTAGATTCTAATAACATATGAAGACATGCTTTAGCCTATAAGTGAACACTCATCCCGAGAATTCCCAGGTAGGCATTCGTGTCCCTCGTCTGATTGGGATATATGCGCAATGCCAGCCTAGACAGAAGACTCAGAATACAGGCGTTCACCCTTCCAGATTGCACGTGTTCGTTATTAAAATCTAGAACTTCGACGAGATCTCAAGGTGGTTCAGGTTAAACCTGAGGATTTTGTCCTATTAATCTGAGAGTAGATCCAGTGATGGTGAGCAACCTTCTTGTAAGGATGAAAGTAAGGATAAGAAGTAGGAGGGAGATAGAGAATAGCAAGTAAAAGAAGCAAGTACTGGTTAAATCCTATGGTTATAGACTAGATTATTTTTCTAATAACCTAATTCCCTATAACCATGGCTCTGATACCAATCTGTAACACCCCAACCGATGGCGGAAACATCGGGATGTCACGTATTGATAATTATTCAGTAGCTCATGGTGAATAATAAATTTCATTAAATAATTTAAATAAATTACATACAATTGTTCTACAAGAATTCGTACATCAAATTGAATAAAACTATGCACACATCTTCAAGCATTAATTCAAATCTTCAAGCAAGTAGAACCTGAAACATGTTAAGTTGAAAATATTTTGGATTAACAAAATGTTGGTGAGAATACATAGGTTTTTGAAAATAATAGATAACAATAGTTTGTACAACATTCACAGTTGTATGATGATAGAGTATGATACCGACATGTAACAATGCGTCTTTGTACAACCAAACCTTGTGTCGACTGAGGCCTAACTCGCAAGTTAGTCTAATGTTGTTACTGTTTTCGATCATCCCTGAATTTATGCGGGGGGATGGGTTTGTCAGACCTATAGCGCTATAATATCTAAACAGGCGGCTTGATCATTGTTAATTAAAAATATTAAATAAATGATTTTACAGAAATAAAAATCATTTCAGAAAAGTTTATTGTCATATAAACTCAGAATAATTTTTGTGGAAATTTATAAAATTGTTTTGATATATTTATAGAATTTTATAATTATAATTGAATAAATTTGTAATATTTATTATATATAATAAATAAATGATTTTTGAAAACTAAAATTTTTATAATAAAGTTTTTCATTTGAATAACATAAGATAATTTTTATAGAGTTTATATATCATATTGGGTATTTTATAAGTATTTTTAAAAGTTAATTAGAATAAATAAAAAGTTAAAAGTCTCAAAAAAAATTTGCTGCAGCTGCTGGGGCTCGAACCCATGACCAGGGGCGGCCCAAACACTAACAGCATAAGGGTCTACCAACTGATCTGATGATCAGTTTGTATTAGATTCTGTTTAGTTTTAATTATAAACATATGTGAAAACACTTCATCTTCCCCAAATGGTATTAGTGAAACCCTAACAATCTAATAATCGTTAATAACAGACAATAGCCTCTAATTTGTTAGGGCTATTGTCTGTCTATGGTCGATAAACAAAACCAAGGTGTGGATTGTTACCTATCACGCGTTAATGGTTATGAATGAATGGTTACTAAAAATGTCAAACCGAGCACGATTACGCAAGAAGGACGAGCTGAGAGGATTAACTGAATATGTGTGTGTATTTTTTGGTACATTTAGGTTGTTTAGGATGCATCAATTTATAGTATAACCGTATAATTGGAAGGTTTCAATCTTTGACCCGTGGTGGTCAAAGACGAGCGAAATTCATGGCCTTTAATCAATGTTTTTTTTTGGACGCGGGGTAATCAGCCAGCAAGGTCAGCAGCAGTTTAATTGATTTCTAATTTTACCATAATTAATCCAATTGAATGGTCAAAGGTGGAACTCTTGGTCCACTCTGCTGCTGCACGTCGAAGAGGAAAAAGGGGGAGAACAGGGTGGGTTTTGGGCTGGACTTGGGTGAAAAGTGAGGTGAAATGGGCTGGCCACTTGGGCTTCTTGCTGGGCTTCGAAAAAAAAACATAAAGAGGGGTGGGCTCCAAAGTATAAATAGAGTGGGTTTGGTTTGTTTTAAAGGTTTAGATTGTGGGTATTATTATTATTGTGATTATTATCATTATTATTATTATTATTATTATTATCATTATTATTATTATTATTACATATATATATATATATATGTTTATATATATATATTGGAAGTATATAAAGTGGTTAAATAAATAACTAAATAAAAGTTAAAAGAATACATATATATGTACATATCATTATACAAGTATATAGTGGGTGAAGTGGTGATTTGATTAACTTCAACACTTGGGAAAAAAATGCGCGATGTTACAGTCTCCCCTACTTTTAAAAACTTCGTCCCGAAGTTTATTGAAAACACAGGGTTGAAGGTGAATGGGTAAAAGTAAAAATAGTTGTGATTTGGGTTATAGCATGACATGAATAGAATAAACTGTCTCGTGTTTTGTGTGGGTTGATGAACTACCAGACAACTAGAGTTTATAACCTTGATAGAATTTCACATTACCTTAACGTACCTGTAAACTCATGATTACGTTCCGGACCGCAATCACCAGTTTACCTTACATTAAGGTTTTGCGTCCTTCTATGACTCCACCGATTGTTGAGCAGATCCGATAGCCTCCACCAGTCGTGGAGTAGGTTGTAGGGCCTCTCCCGACTGTTGAAAAGGCATAATGACCTCTACCAATCGTTGAGTAGGTTCGATAGCCTTCACCAGTCGTGGAGCAGGTTGTAGGGCCTCTCCCGACTATTGAAAAGGCATGATGACACATAGATTGCAAATTGATAACATGTTTATGCAAGCAAGTTTATAAGTATAACAAGCACAGTATATGAGTTGTAGTAGTATAGATTTAGTTCACATTCAAACAATCATGCATTTAAGTGGTGTTATGATTACACCATGTAAACAACTCTTAGACAAAAATTTCAACACTAGAATTTATTACTTGGATCAAATAGCGTCAGTACATAGAATAAAAGCAACAAATAGTCAAATGGTGAGACTTGTGGTTAGGTAGCTGGAGGGTCTTGATCTCTGTTTAGTTTAGGGCACCGGTTACGGAAGTGGTTTGGGTCTTCACATTCATAGCACTGACCATAGTTGTATCGATTAGGATTAGCAGCCTGAGCAGGGTTGGTGGGTTGATTGGCATTAGGGTTTGGGATCTCGCGACATGTATTGACTAGATGGCCATACTTTCCACAATTGGTGCACAAGCGACACGCTGAAGCAGTGGGATGACGTCGATTGCATGTGTTACACAATGGATAGTTTCCTATATAGGGTTTCTTGTTTGAAGCTTGTGTAGTGAGGTTGGCATCAGGATCTCTGGCCTTACGCTTCTGGTTCTTAGTAGTTACCGCGGCTACAATATTTGCTTTATTGTCTTTCCGAACTAAGGTCCCGTTCTTTACGTGATTGTCAGTTAAGGTAGCTGCTAGACGCTTGGCCTCTTCTTGGGTAGCAGGGTTCCTTCCCCATACCGTGTCCTGAATCTGCATGGGTAACCCACCGATATATTTCTCAATGGCTACAGGTAGCGGAGTGACCTTATGGGGTAACAACAGACTGAGCTCATGGAAGCGGGTATTATAAGCAAGGTTTTCCCCACTATCCTGAGCAAGGGTGTGGAACTCGTCCTCTAATTTCTTGACCTCGTTACGTGGGCAAAATTCATCTTTCATTATCTCCTTGACTTGATCCCAGGTCATAGTAAGTGCAACTTCAGCTCCTCGGGTGCGCTTTTCCTCATTCCACCAAGTGAGTGCTCGTTTTTGAAGAACACTCATAGCATAACGGACCTTAAAGTTATTGGGACACTCACTGTTAATGAAGGTATTCTCAATACCCTCGAACCATTGTAGAAGGCCAGTAGCTCCTTCCTCTCCACTGAACTTAGGGGGAATACAGGAATTAAAGTGCTTAAGAGTGCAAGCTGGGAGACCATTCCTGTTCCCGTTGTGACACCCGGCATGTTCGGCTTAAACATATTAGTAACATCTAAGTCTACCTTAGCGAGAAACGTTTATAAACAAACTTAACCGGGTTAGTTGAGTTGGGTCAAGTTAGGATTGTCTAGGGTACAACGATCTGGAGGATCATTGGGAGTCGTTTTGGTAATACACTAGTACCGGGTTCCGTTGTTGGTGACATTACATGAACTAATTAAGTATATGTGTAGATTATGGGTTGTGTGGTGGTTTATATACATAGACGTGTTTAAAAGATGTGTAAATGATTATCTGTGCTTTAATGTGTTAAATATAGACTAAGGATGCATGATTATGTGTTAAGATGTGTTAGAATGCGTTAAACACGACAAACTGGAAAACTAGTTAAGAAGGGGCTCTGGTTCGACCACTTCGAGTGGTCGAAGGAGAGGAAAATTGTCTGGTTCGACCCATGCAAGTGGGCGAACCAGGGAAGTGGAGTTGAAGAATTCCCTTCGACCTGGACAAGTCTCATTCGACCCTGTGAAAGGGGCGAAGGAGACCACCTTCGACCAATCAATTGGTGCGAAGGAGGATCAGTATAAATACCAACCTTAGTCATTTTTCATCATTTCACAAACCCTAACCGTCCCAAAACGCTCTCAATCGATCTTAAACACTAAGGAAGGAGTTTTTGCTCTTCTTTTTCATAATCTAACCTATCTACAACATCTAAACAAGAATCCAAGGTGTGTTCATAATCCTAAATCTTTTAGAAGCATTTTAATTCGTTTTCATCTAACCTTAATTGTCCAGATCTGTTCTAAGGGTGTTTTTATGATTAAAAACCTTTTAAACATCCTTCTAAAACAAAACCCTATCATTTAACATGAGTTTTCATAATAAATAACATGTGTTAGTTGAGTATTATGTGGTGTAATGTGTTATTCAATACTTTGCTGCTTTATCTATGTTAGAGACATGATGTAGGATTGCTTTTAATGCTGATTGATTGTTGTTTAGGGTTAGAATCGATTGGATAATGATATTATGTGTAAATTGGGGATTTTGGCGAATCTAGACGTAACATGTGGTGTTTATAATCAATAGAACCCATAGGGATGATCGGATGATCGACAAACTGAGTATTTTAAGTCAAACATGAGTCGATTTCAAAAGTTTCCAAATTGGGTAAAGATTTCATGCATGAAAGTGACGTTTCCATAATCTTTACCATTTTGGGAAAGGGCTGAAACGGATATGGTTTGGGGTAAAATCAGTGGGGTTTTGTTAGGATAACATAATCATGATTGACTGCTGTGATTGGTGATGTTTCGAGTCGTTTTGAATGTGTTTTAAGCGTTTTTAGGCAAAATAGAACAACAGGGGCGAACCTGGCCTCTTTCGACCAGTCGAAGGTGCGAAGGAGGAATCCCAGGGTCGAACCAGGCTTTTCAGTGGGCGAACGTGGCAAAATGTGCGAAGGAAGCATCAAACGGTCGAACGAGAGGTAAAACGGGCGAAGGAGAGTAAAAAGGTGCGAAGGAGGCCTTAAACTGACTGGTTCGACCGTTCTGATGCAGAAATGAGATTTTTGATACAAACTAAGTGTTTTATGCTTGAACCTTGCGTGTAATCTATGTGTACTTGATTAGTTAGGGTAATGGGTCACCAACGGGATGTCGGGTCGGTCTAGTGTGTCGGTTAAACATTTAAACACGTTTTAAAACATACTCGGTTATGATCTGGACAATCGGGGGCTAGATAACCTTATGGTTATTAGTCGGAACACTTATGTGAACATTTTGATAGATCTCCGGTAGAGGGATTATCAAGGGCTAAACATCTTTACTTATATTTGAAGAACGCTATCTAAGGTGAGTTCACGGCCCCACTTTTACTGCTTTAACTTTGGGGGAGAAAACATGCGCTAAACAGTTTTGGTAACATATGTCATACTATGGTTTTAACTTTATATTGCTATACGATCTTTTGGAAAGTCCCGGGGGAAACCATGAATGTGCGGGTTTGCACAACGGGGGAAATGTGAATAGATCTATTGGGCGTGACCTGCCCCACTCGTCGGCTTGGAGGGCCGGGCGGGTGCATATTGTCTCGAACAGGAACATTATCGTGCTGAACATTACGGGCTGCTAAACATGCTAAACATTGCTAAACGTGTCCAGTAATGGTTTCCAATCGTAGTAGTAATAAAACATACGCCTAGCTAGCGTACTTGGTAACATTGATATAGTATGGACATGGTAACATTTGGATAACATTTTTGAACAAACCTGTGAACTCACCAGCATTATATGTTGACGTCTTTTGGCATGTTTTTCTCAGGTCGCTAAGGTAGCAACAACTGGATCTAGGCGCACGAGTCGGCACGGGCGTCTAGGGTTTAGAGCATGGTCTTCATTAAACATTTGAACTATGTCTTTTGGGTTGTAAACATTTAAAGCTTCCGCTACAGTTTATGCTTCTATAATTATATCTTTTGGGTTTTGTGTTATGCATATAGTGTTGTTTATTATGACCGTTGACTTGAATCCTGGTTTGTCATGCGCCTCGCGGTAAAACCCCGCAAGTGGAAATTTGAGGGTGTGACAGATTGGTATCAGAGCCAATGGTTATAGTGAACTAGGACTGCATTTAGAGTCTAGTCTATAGCCGAGTCGCACACACTAGACGGTCACATACTTGTGTCGGTTTGGAACATGTACTAACTTTGTCGGGGTATCGTTACATTATCATCACACTTCTCTGTTACATCATCCGTTTTTATTTGGGTTCTTACCTACTCTTGTCTTCTTCTTCTGGATTGAAGGAGGAGGGGTTGATTTGTTGGTTCTTGCACACACATGCCTTCTTACACTTGCACCTATTGCCACATAGGCGACAATGTCCGGTGACTGGGGTCTAAATTAAGGGTACATATGGAGGACCATGTAGAGCAGTTTATCATTTCGGGTGCACACGAAATAATAAACTGGGATGCATGAAAATCCCGATGGACTTCGAGTTTGGATGTATAGTCCTGAATTTGTCCCCTAGGTTAACTCTTGAAAAATTTCTAGTGGTTGACACTGGAAGTGAATCTGAATCTCTCGATTTCTTGGTTGTTAGATCATGTCTGGTGCTCGTGGTGGTGGACGTCGTGGTGGTGGTCGTGGGAACATCAACATGACCCAAGCTGAGCTGAACAACTTGCTCCAGCAGCAAGTGAACATGGCTATGGCTAATTTCCAGGCCGGGATTAATGCCATGGGTGGTGAGTTGATTTCTGTCGACCTTGCCTCATTTTTGGGTTTCGTGTCCTTTCGTTTGTGTTTTACTCGTGTACCGTGTTTCAGGTGTTGGTGCCAATCCACCCCCACCTCAGTGCTCTTATAAGAAGTTTAGGGACTGTCAGCCCCATAACTTCGCTGGAACTGAGGGAGCGGTGGGACTGCTCCGATGGCTAGAGAAGGTGGAATCTGTGTTTGTCATGTGTAACTGTCCTGCTGGGGACCGAGTGAAGTATGCTACTGCGACATTTGAGGGGCCTGCATTGTCGTGGTGGAATGCTACTACTCAGAATATGGGACTGGGAGAGGCTATTGCTATGCCTTGGGCGGAGTTTGTGCAGCTTTGAGAGGTGAGTACTGTCCGAGGGAGGAGATACAGAAGTTGGAGCATGAGGTCTGGAGTTACAAGATGGTTGGGTCGGAGATTGAGGAGTATACTGTGAGGAGGAACGAGCTGGCGGTGTTGTGTCCTGACTTACACACACCCGAGTACAGGAGGATCGAGCACTATGTGTCTGGACTAGTGCCCGAGATTGCTGGGTTGGTAGCTGCTGGGAATCTTCCCACTATTGCTGAAGTTGTCCGATCAGCTCATCGGATGACTAACCTGAAGGTGGCGGAAGGCGTTTTGCCACCCAAGGGTACTACTGTGAAGACTACTGAGGGGAACAAGAGGAAGTGGGAGAGTGTGGGGAAGAGTGTGGTGCCAGCTCAGCCGGCGAAGAAGTTTGATACGTCTGGGTCTTCTTCTGGGGCGAAGACGGGTGGGTATGTCGGGAAGCATCCCAAGTGTAACAAGTGTGGCTTTCACCATTCGGGGAATTGTGATCGAGCTCGTTGTCATCGGTGCCATCAGTTGGGACACCATGCTAAGGATTGCAAGGTGGCGCTCACCCCAACTCAGACTCCTGCGGCTACTCCTGCTCCTGCTGCTCAGGGGACTCAGGGGAGGCAGGGGTGTTACAACTGTGGTGACACGGGACACTTCAAGCGTGATTGTCCCAAGCTGAAGCAGGGCGATAATGGGAGGGGCAGAAACGGTAGCGGTAACGGGAATGGCGGCGGAGGCAGGACTGCGCGTGCTTTCGTCATTGGGTCTGCGGAGGCTAGGCAGGATCCAGACACAGTTACCGGTACGTTCCTTCTCAACAATCGCTATGTTTCTGTTTTATTTGATTCTGGTGCCGATAAGAGCTTCGTATCTGTGGATGTTAGTCAGTTGCTAGATATAGTACCCACACCTTTAGAGGCTAAGTACTTGATAGAATTGGCTAATGGTAAGAACATCGAGGCGACTCATATCCATAGGGAGTGTCACTTGGAACTGTCGGGTCTGTCATTCCCCATTGACCTTATGCCTGTACCTCTGGGTAGTTTTGATGTCGTGGTTGGCATGGATTGGTTATCATTGTACCGTGCGGAGATCGTTTGTTTTGACAAGGTCATTCGGATCCCTCTCCCTGATGGAGAGATTCTTTCGGTTCGTGGCGAGAAAAGCGGTGCTCCGCTGAGTATCATTTCTAGCATGAAAGCCCGTAAGTATCTTCGGAAGGGCTGTTCGGCCGTTCTGGCACTTGTTAACGTTTCTTCTGACGATGAGAAGAAGATCGAGGATATTCCGGTGGTTCGTGACTTTTCTGATGTGTTTCCTGATGATTTACCTGGTCTTCCTCCCCATCGTCAGGTTGAGTTTGGTATTGATCTCACTCCGGGCGCAGCTCCTATTGCCCGAGCCCCGTATCGTCTTGCACCTCCCGAGATGCAAGAGTTGTCCAGCCAGTTGCAGGAACTCTTGGAAAAGGGTTTCATCCGACCGAGTTCTTCCCCGTGGGGAGCTCCTATTTTGTTTGTGAAGAAGAAGGACGGAAGTCTTCGTATGTGTATTGATTATCGTGAGCTGAACAAAGTGACCATCAAGAATCGTTATCCTATTCCTCGCATTGATGATCTCTTTGACCAGCTTCAGGGCT
The DNA here is from genome assembly GCA_028751855.1 of Ambrosia trifida. Lineage (NCBI taxonomy): Eukaryota > Viridiplantae > Streptophyta > Magnoliopsida > Asterales > Asteraceae > Ambrosia > Ambrosia trifida. The sequence continues at coordinate 55,103,840 of CM054131.1, forward strand.
CCAGCTATTATTCGAAGATTGATTTGCGGTCCGGTTATCACCAGTTGCGCGTCAGGGAAGCCGACATTCAGAAGACTGCTTTTCGCACTCGTTATGGCCATTTTGAGTTCTTGGTCATGCCTTTTGGTCTCACTAACGCACCTGCGGTGTTCATGGATTTGATGAACCGCGTTTGCAAGCCTTACCTTGATAAGTTCGTCATCGTGTTTATTGACGACATTTTGATCTATTCCAAGAACAAGGCGGATCACGAGGAACATCTGCGGTTGGTCTTGGAACTTTTGAGACAAGAGCAGTTGTATGCTAAGTTCTCAAAGTGTGATTTTTGGTTGCGTGAAGTTCAATTCCTAGGACATGTGGTGAATGAACTGGGAATTCATGTCGATCCGGCTAAGATCGAAGCTATTAAAGACTGGGAAGCACCAAAGACGCCATCTGAGGTGCGGCAATTCCTAGGTCTTGCGGGTTACTATCGTCGTTTCATTGAGGGATTTTCGAAGATCGCTCAACCCCTCACTGCTCTTACCCAGAAGGACCGAATGTTCGACTGGAATGAACCAAAAGAATCAGCATTTCAGATGCTGAAGCTTAAACTTTGTTCTGCACCTATCTTATCCCTCCCTGAGGGTACGGATGACTTTGTTGTGTACTGTGATGCTTCTATTCGGGGTCTTGGTTGCGTGTTGATGCAGCGCGGGAAGGTTATTGCTTATGCTTCTCGTCAACTCAAAGTTCATGAGAAGAACTACACTACTCATGACTTGGAACTGGGTGCAGTGGTCGTTGCGTTGAAAATCTGGAGGCATTACTTGTACGGTACCAAGTGTGAAGTATATACCGATCACAAGAGTCTTCAGCATATTTTCGACCAGAAGGTGTTGAACATGCGGCAGCGTCGCTGGGTTGAACTCCTGAACGATTATGATTGTGCCATTAAGTATCATCCTGGCAAGGCGAACGTTGTGGCAGACGCCTTGAGCAGGAAGGAGTCTGATAACCCTCGCCGTGTTCGAGCCTTACAGCTCACCATTCATTCGTCGTTGCCTGACCGAATTCGTTCTGCACAGTTAGAAGCCTTGAAGGAGGAAAACCTTAAGGCTGAAACAATGCACAGTGCTGACAAGCATCTTGAGCTCAGGACTGATGGCTTGCACTATTTTGCGGGGCGTGTTTGGGTCCCATTGTTCGGGGGATTGCGCGAGCTTGTTCTGGATGAAGCTCACAAGTCCCGGTATTCTATTCACCCTGGCTCCGATAAGATGTATCAGGATTTGAAGATACTTTATTGGTGGCCGAACATGAAAGCTGACATAGCTTCTTATGTCAGCAAATGTTTGACTTGTGCTAAAGTCAAGGTGGAGTATCAGAGGCCGTCTGGTCTCCTGCAACAACCAGAGGTTCCGGAATGGAAGTGGGAACGAATCACGATGGATTTTGTCACCAAGCTGCCAAGGTCACCTAGTGGTTATGACATGATTTGGGTGATTGTTGACCGGCTGACAAAATCGGCACGTTTTATACCCATTAAGGAAACCGATGGACTCGAGCGGTTAGCTCGACTCTACCTTAAGGAGGTGGTTGCTCGGCACGGGGTGCCTGTTTCTATTATCTCTGATCGTGATTCTCGTTTCGCTTCACGTTTCTGGAAGGCTCTGCACAAGGCTTTGGGTACTCAGTTGGATATGAGTACGGCTTATCATCCGTAAACTGATGGACAGAGTGAGCGGACGATTCAAACCTTGGAAGACATGCTTCGGGCATGTGCTATCGATTTTGGCAAAAGTTGGGAGATCCACCTACCGTTAGTGGAGTTCTCCTACAACAACAGCTATCACTCTAGCATCAAGGCAGCTCCATTCGAGGCTCTTTACGGACGGAAATGCCGATCACCACTTTGTTGGGCCGAGGTGGGCGAGAGCCAGCTCACTGGTCCGGAACTCGTGTACGAAACTTCGGAGAAAATCGTACAGATCCGTCAACGTTTGGCTGCGGCACGAGATCGTCAGAAGAGTTATGCCGATCGCCGTCGAAAACCTTTAGAGTTCCAGGTTGGGGACAAGGTACTTTTGAAAGTTTCACCATGGAAGGGCGTCATACGCTTTGGAAAGCGTGGCAAGCTTAACCCTCGTTATGTCGGACCGTTCGCGATCCTGGATCGGATTGGACCGGTGGCATATAGACTTGACTTACCGGCGGAGCTCGGTAGTGTGCACAACGTCTTCCATGTGTCTAACTTGAAGAAATGTTTGGCTGATGAATCTCTCATTGTGCCACTGGAAGAGATCAAGGTTGATGATCGTCTTCGCATTGTGGAGGAACCTGTCGAGATTCTCGACTATAAGATTCGTAGCCTTCGTCGGAGTAAAATCCGCATCGTTAAAGTCCGTTGGAACTCGAACCGTGGACCCGAGTTCACATGGGAACGAGAGGATCAGATGAAATCTAAGTATCCTCATCTCTTTCCGAAGCGCGCATTTGAATCAAGGCATGTTACTACTGAAGCGGAATGAATCTCGGGTCGAGATTCCTTTCAACGTGGGGATGATGTGACATCCGGTAAGTTTCTTTTTGTTCGGTTCTTTTCGTTTCTTTCTTTTTGGGCTTTGCGCAATTTTCGGGACGAAAATTCTTTCAACGTGGGGATGATGTGACACCCGGCATGTTCGGCTTAAACATATTAGTAACATCTAAGTCTACCTTAGCGAGAAACGTTTATAAACAAACTTAACCGGGTTAGTTGAGTTGGGTCAAGTTAGGATTGTCTAGGGTACAACGATCTGGAGGATCATTGGGAGTCGTTTTGGTAATACACTAGTACCGGGTTCCGTTGTTGGTGACATTACATGAACTAATTAAGTATATGTGTAGATTATGGGTTGTGTGGTGGTTTATATACATAGACGTGTTTAAAAGATGTGTAAATGATTATCTGTGCTTTAATGTGTTAAATATAGACTAAGGATGCATGATTATGTGTTAAGATGTGTTAGAATGCGTTAAACACGACAAACTGGAAAACTAGTTAAGAAGGGGCTCTGGTTCGACCACTTCGAGTGGTCGAAGGAGAGGAAAATTGTCTGGTTCGACCCATGCAAGTGGGCGAACCAGGGAAGTGGAGTTGAAGAATTCCCTTCGACCTGGACAAGTCTCATTCGACCCTGTGAAAGGGGCGAAGGAGACCACCTTCGACCAATCAATTGGTGCGAAGGAGGATCAGTATAAATACCAACCTTAGTCATTTTTCATCATTTCACAAACCCTAACCGTCCCAAAACGCTCTCAATCGATCTTAAACACTAAGGAAGGAGTTTTTGCTCTTCTTTTTCATAATCTAACCTATCTACAACATCTAAACAAGAATCCAAGGTGTGTTCATAATCCTAAATCTTTTAGAAGCATTTTAATTCGTTTTCATCTAACCTTAATTGTCCAGATCTGTTCTAAGGGTGTTTTTATGATTAAAAACCTTTTAAACATCCTTCTAAAACAAAACCCTATCATTTAACATGAGTTTTCATAATAAATAACATGTGTTAGTTGAGTATTATGTGGTGTAATGTGTTATTCAATACTTTGCTGCTTTATCTATGTTAGAGACATGATGTAGGATTGCTTTTAATGCTGATTGATTGTTGTTTAGGGTTAGAATCGATTGGATAATGATATTATGTGTAAATTGGGGATTTTGGCGAATCTAGACGTAACATGTGGTGTTTATAATCAATAGAACCCATAGGGATGATCGGATGATCGACAAACTGAGTATTTTAAGTCAAACATGAGTCGATTTCAAAAGTTTCCAAATTGGGTAAAGATTTCATGCATGAAAGTGACGTTTCCATAATCTTTACCATTTTGGGAAAGGGCTGAAACGGATATGGTTTGGGGTAAAATCAGTGGGGTTTTGTTAGGATAACATAATCATGATTGACTGCTGTGATTGGTGATGTTTCGAGTCGTTTTGAATGTGTTTTAAGCGTTTTTAGGCAAAATAGAACAACAGGGGCGAACCTGGCCTCTTTCGACCAGTCGAAGGTGCGAAGGAGGAATCCCAGGGTCGAACCAGGCTTTTCAGTGGGCGAACGTGGCAAAATGTGCGAAGGAAGCATCAAACGGTCGAACGAGAGGTAAAACGGGCGAAGGAGAGTAAAAAGGTGCGAAGGAGGCCTTAAACTGACTGGTTCGACCGTTCTGATGCAGAAATGAGATTTTTGATACAAACTAAGTGTTTTATGCTTGAACCTTGTGTGTAATCTATGTGTACTTGATTAGTTAGGGTAATGGGTCACCAACGGGATGTCGGGTCGGTCTAGTGTGTCGGTTAAACATTTAAACACGTTTTAAAACATACTCGGTTATGATCTGGACAATCGGGGGCTAGATAACCTTATGGTTATTAGTCGGAACACTTATGTGAACATTTTGATAGATCTCCGGTAGAGGGATTATCAAGGGCTAAACATCTTTACTTATATTTGAAGAACGCTATCTAAGGTGAGTTCACGGCCCCACTTTTACTGCTTTAACTTTGGGGGAGAAAACATGCGCTAAACAGTTTTGGTAACATATGTCATACTATGGTTTTAACTTTATATTGCTATACGATCTTTTGGAAAGTCCCGGGGGAAACCATGAATGTGCGGGTTTGCACAACGGGGGAAATGTGAATAGATCTATTGGGCGTGACCTGCCCCACTCGTCGGCTTGGAGGGCCGGGCGGGTGCATATTGTCTCGAACAGGAACATTATCGTGCTGAACATTACGGGCTGCTAAACATGCTAAACATTGCTAAACGTGTCCAGTAATGGTTTCCAATCGTAGTAGTAATAAAACATACGCCTAGCTAGCGTACTTGGTAACATTGATATAGTATGGACATGGTAACATTTGGATAACATTTTTGAACAAACCTGTGAACTCACCAGCATTATATGTTGACGTCTTTTGGCATGTTTTTCTCAGGTCGCTAAGGTAGCAACAACTGGATCTAGGCGCACGAGTCGGCACGGGCGTCTAGGGTTTAGAGCATGGTCTTCATTAAACATTTGAACTATGTCTTTTGGGTTGTAAACATTTAAAGCTTCCGCTACAGTTTATGCTTCTATAATTATATCTTTTGGGTTTTGTGTTATGCATATAGTGTTGTTTATTGTGACCGTTGACTTGAATCCTGGTTTGTCATGCGCCTCGCGGTAAAACCCCGCAAGTGGAAATTTGAGGGTGTGACACCCGTTGTGGTTTCCATTTCCATTCCCGTTGCCGTTACCGTTCCTGTTGCCGTTACCGTTCCCGTTGCCGTTTATCTGGAAGACTTGAGCTAGTAAGTTGGGAACCAGAGTTGCGATTTGCTGCGCCATTTGTTGAGAAATGATTGCAGCCAGTTGGGCATCGACACCATTGCTGTTGTTGTTATTGTTGTTGTGGTTAGTGTTGTGGTTATGGTTGTGATTGCTACTCCCTTCATTATGATTGTCACCACTGTTAAGGCGAACGCTGCGACGTGGAGGCATGATCTGTAAGAGACACAATGAAATGAATGAGATTATATAAGGAATGTAATCATTTATTCATTAATTAAAACGAATAAACGAAAACGTTGACTTATCAAAGATTCTAGATTCTAATAACATATGAAGACATGCTTTAGCCTATAAGTGAACACTCATCCCGAGAATTCCCAGGTAGGCATTCGTGTCCCTCGTCTGATTGGGATATATGCGCAATGCCAGCCTAGACAGAAGAATCAAGAATTCAGGCGTTCACCCTTCCAGATTGCACGTGTTCGTTATTAAAATCTAGAACTTCGACGAGATCTCAAGGTGGTTCAGGTTAAACCTGAGGATTTTGTCCTATTAATCTGAGAGTAGATCCAGTGATAGAGAGCAACCTTCTTGTAAGGATGAAAGTAAGGATAAGAAGTAGGAGGGAGATAGAGAATAGCAAGTAAAAGAAGCAAGTACTGGTTAAATCCTATGGTTATAGACTAGATTATTTTTCTAATAACCTAATTCCCTATAACCATGGCTCTGATACCAATCTGTAACACCCCAACCGATGGCGGAAACATCGGGATGTCACGTATTGATAATTATTCAGTAGCTCATGGTGAATAATAAATTTCATTAAATAATTTAAATAAATTACATACAATTGTTCTACAAGAATTCGTACATCAAATTGAATAAAACTATGCACACATCTTCAAGCATTAATTCAAATCTTCAAGCAAGTAGAACCTGAAACATGTTAAGTTGAAAATATTTTGGATCAACAAAATGTTGGTGAGAATACATAGGTTTTTGAAAATAATAGATAACAATAGTTTGTACAACATTCACAGTTGTATGATGATAGAGTATGATACCGACATGTAACAATGCGTCTTTGTACAACCAAACCTTGTGTCGACTGAGGCCTAACTCGCAAGTTAGTCTAATGTTGTTACTGTTTTCGATCATCCCTGAATTTATGCGGGGGGATGGGTTTGTCAGACCTATAGCGCCATAATATCTAAACAGGCGGCTTGATCATTGTTAATTAAAAATATTAAATAAATGATTTTACAGAAATAAAAATCATTTCAGAAAAGTTTATTGTCATATAAACTCAGAATAATTTTTGTGGAAATTTATAAAATTGTTTTGATATATTTATAGAATTTTATAATTATAATTGAATAAATTTGTAATATTTATTATATATAATAAATAAATGATTTTTGAAAACTAAAATTTTTATAATAAAGTTTTTCATTTGAATAACATAAGATAATTTTTATAGAGTTTATATATCATATTGGGTATTTTAAAAGTATTTTTAAAAGTTAATTAGAATAAATAAAAAGTTAAAAGTCTCAAAAAAAATTTGCTGCAGCTGCTGGGGCTCGAACCCATGACCAGGGGCGGCCCAAACACTAACAGCATAAGGGTCTACCAACTGATCTGATGATCAGTTTGTATTAGATTCTGTTTAGTTTTAATTATAAACATATGTGAAAACACTTCATCTTCCCCAAATGGTATTAGTGAAACCATAACAATCTAATAATCGTTAATAACAGACAATAGCCTCTAATTTGTTAGGGCTATTGTCTGTCTATGGTCGATAAACAAAACCAAGGTGTGGATTGTTACCTATCACGCGTTAATGGTTATGAATGAATGGTTACCAAAAATGTCAAACCGAGCACGATTACGCAAGAAGGACGAGCTGAGAGGATTAACTGAATATGTGTGTGTATTTTTTGGTACATTTAGGTTGTTTAGGATGCATCAATTTATAGTATAACCGTATAATTGGAAGGTTTCAATCTTTGACCCGTGGTGGTCAAAGACGAGCGAAATTCATGGCCTTTAATCAATGTTTTTTTTTTGGACGCGGGGTAATCAGCCAGCAAGGTCAGCAGCAGTTTAATTGATTTCTAATTTTACCATAATTAATCCAATTGAATGGTCAAAGGTGGAACTCTTGGTCCACTCTGCTGCTGCACGTCGAAGAGGAAAAAAGGGGAGAAGAGGGTGGGTTTTGGGCTGGACTAGGGTGAAAAGTGAGGTGAAATGGGCTGGCCACTTGGGCTTCTTGCTGGGCTTCGAAAAAAAAAACATAAAGAGGGGTGGGCTCCAAAGTATAAATAGAGTGGGTTTGGTTTGTTTTAAAGGTTTAGATTGTGGGTATTATTATTATTGTGATTATTATCATCATTATTATTATTATTATTATTATTATTATTATCATTATTATTATTATTATTACATATATATATATATATGTTTATATATATATATTGGAAGTATATAAAGTGGTTAAATAAATAACTAAATAAAAGTTAAAAGAATACATATATATGTACATATCATAATACAAGTATATAGTGGGTGAAGTGGTGATTTGATTAACTTCAACACTTGGGAAAAAAATGCGCGATGTTACAGTCTCCCCTACTTTTAGAAATTTCGTCCCGAAGTTTATTGAAAACACAGGGTTGAAGGTGATTGGGTAAAAGTAAAAATAGTTGTGATTTGGGTTATAGCATGACATTAATAGAATAAACTGTCTCGTGTTTTGTGTGGGTTGATGAACTACCAGACAACTAGAGTTTATAACCTTGATAGAATTTCACATTACCTTAACGTACCTGTAAACTCATGATTACGTTCCGGACCGCAATCACCAGTTTACCTTACATTAAGGTTTTGCGTCCTTCTATGACTCCACCGATTGTTGAGCAGATCCGATAGCCTCCACTAGTCGTGGAGTAGGTTGTAGGGCCTCTCCCGACTGTTGAAAAGGCATAATGACCTCTACCAATCGTTGAGTAGGTTCGATAGCCTTCACCAGTCGTGGAGCAGGTTGTAGGGCCTCTCCCGACTATTGAAAAGGCATGATGACACATAGATTGCAAATTGATAACATGTTTATGCAAGCAAGTTTATAAGTATAACAAGCACAGTATATGAGTTGTAGTTGTATAGATTTAGTTCACATTCAAACAATCATGCATTTAAGTGGTGTTATGATTACACCATGTAAACAACTCTTAGACAAAAATTTCAACACTAGAATTTATTACTTGGATCAAATAGCGTCAGTACATAGAATAAAAGCAACAAATAGTCAAATGGTGAGACTTGTGGTTAGGTAGCTGGAGGGTCTTGATCTCTGTTTAGTTTAGGGCACCGGTTACGGAAGTGGTTTGGGTCTTCACATTCATAGCACTGACCATAGTTGTATCGATTAGGATTAGCAGCCTGAGCAGGGTTGGTGGGTTGATTGGCATTAGGGTTTGGGATCTCGCGACATGTATTGACTAGATGGCCATACTTTCCACAATTGGTGCACAAGCGACACGCTGAAGCAGTGGGATGACGTCGATTGCATGTGTTACACAATGGATAGTTTCCTATATAGGGTTTCTTTTTTGAAGCTTGTGTAGTGAGGTTGGCATCAGGATCTCTGGCCTTACGCTTCTGGTTCTTAGTAGTTACCGCGGCTACAATATTTGCTTTATTGTCTTTCCGAACTAAGGTCCCGTTCTTTACGTGATTGTCAGTTAAGGTAGCTGCTAGACGCTTGGCCTCTTCTTGGGTAGCAGGGTTCCTTCCCCATACCGTGTCCTGAATCTGCATGGGTAACCCACCGATATATTTCTCAATGGCTACAGGTAGCGGAGTGACCTTATGGGGTAACAACAGACTGAGCTCATGGAAGCGGGTATTATAAGCAAGGTTTTCCCCACTATCCTGAGCAAGGGTGTGGAACTCGTCCTCTAATTTCTTGACCTCGTTACGTGGGCAAAATTCATCTTTCATTATCTCCTTGACTTGATCCCAGGTCATAGTAAGTGCAACTTCAGCTCCTCGGGTGCGCTTTTCCTCATTCCACCAAGTGAGTGCTCGTTTTTGAAGAACACTCATAGCATAACGGACCTTAAAGTTATTGGGACACTCACTGTTAATGAAGGTATTCTCAATACCCTCGAACCATTGTAGAAGGCCAGTAGCTCCTTCCTCTCCACTGAACTTAGGGGGAATACAGGAATTAAAGTGCTTAAGAGTGCAAGCTGGGAGACCATTCCCGTTCCCGTTGTGGTTTCCATTTCCATTCCCGTTGCCGTTACCGTTCCCGTTGCCATTACCGTTCCCGTTGCCGTTTATCTGGATGACTTGAGCTAGTAAGTTGGGAACCAGAGTTGCGATTTGCTGCGACATTTATTAAGAAATGATTGCAGCCAGTTGGGCATCGACACCATTGCTGTTGTTGTTATTGTTGTTGTGGTTAGTGTTGTGGTTATGGTTGTGATTGCTACTCCCTTCATCATGATTGTCACCACTGTTAAGGCGAGCGCTGCGACGTGGAGGCATGATCTGTAAGAGACACAATGAAATGAATGAGATGATATAAGGAATGTAATCATTTATTCATTAATTAAAACGAATAAACAAAAACGTTGACTTATCAAAGATTCTAGATTCTAATAACATATGAAGACATGCTTTAGCCTATAAGTGAACACTCATCCCGAGAATTCCCAGGTAGGCATCCGGGTCCCTCGTCTGATTGGGAAATATGCGCAATGCCAGCCTAGACAGAAGACTCAGAATACAGGCGTTCACCCTTCCAGATTGCACGTGTTCGTTATTAAAATCTAGAACTTCGACGAGATCTTAAGGTGGTTCAGGTTAAACCTGAGGATTTTGTCCTATTAATCTGAGAGTAGATCCAGTGATGGAGAGCAACCTTCTTGTAAGGATGAAAGTAGGGACAAGAAGTAGGAGGGAGATAGAGAATAGCAAGTAAAAGAAGCAAGTACTGGTTAAATCCTATGGTTATAGACTAGATTATTTTTCTAATAACCTAATTCCCTATAACCATGGCTCTGATACCAATCTGTAACACCCCAACCGATGGCGGAAACATCGTGATGTCACATATTGATAATTGTTCAGTAGCTCATGGTGAATAATAAATTTCATTAAATAATTTAAATAAATTACATACAATTGTTCTACAAGAATTCGTACATCAAATTGAATAAAACTATGCACACATCTTCAAGCATTAATTCAAATCTTCAAGCAAGTAGAACCTGAAACATGTTAAGTTGAAAATATTTTGGGTCAACAAAATATTGGTGAGTATACATAGGTTTTTGAAAATAATAGATAACAATAGTTTGTACAACATTCACAGTTGTATGATGATAGAGTATGATACCGACATGTAACAATGCGTCCTTGTACAACCAAACCTTGTGTCGACTGAGGCCTAACTCGCAAGTTAGTCTAATGTTGTTACTGTTTTCGATCATCCCTGAATTTATGCGGGGGGGGATGGGTTTGTCAGACCTATAGCGCTATAATATCTAAACAGGCGGCTTGATCATTGTTAATGATTGTACTGTGTCTTTTTGTTACAGTCAAATGATAGAATAATGTTGTAATTGTAGCACAAGTAAATATGAGTAAATGATAGTATAAGATGTTTAAACATGTTTCACCCTAAAAATAGTGAAAATAGAGAAAAGGGGCTATGTACACTCACCTTGGCAAAATGTTATTTCTGTTGAAAAATTGAATAGTGGTGTTGCCCAAATGTGTCAAGTATTACCCTATAATAAGGAATAAATATGTCTAAGTTTATCTAGTCTACAAATGTATATATATTCTAGGGCTTCGAATTGGGGATAAATGCTCGTTTGATTAATAATAAAAATGTTTGATAATTGAGAGAAATTTAGTAAATAAATGGACAAAAATCCTTTTATAAAATTAAGATTGTCACAATAATGAGTTTAAAGTATAAAAATAATTTTATAAAATTATTTTCTTTAAAATAGAATATTAAATCTATTTATTACAAATTGTGAAAATTTAACTTTAATATTTAAAAATACTAAAATTAAAGAATTATTAGTTTAAAAATTATATTTCTGTTCCAAATAATCAGAAATAATTTGTATAAAATTTTGGTGCAAAAATATTAAAAATTGGATTTATTATGATTTATTTATGATTAAAACTAACAAAAATTGATTAAACATATTAAATAAATGATTTTACAGAAATAAAAATCATTTCAGAAAAGTTTGTTGTCATATAAACTCAGAATATATTTTTGTGGAAATTTATAAAATTATTTTGATATATTTATAGAATTTTATAATTATAATTGAATAAATTTGTAATATATATTATATATAATAAATAAATGATTTTTGAAAATCTAAAATTTTTATAATAAAGTTTTTCATTTGAATAACATAAGATAATTTTTATAGAGTTTATAAATCATATTTGGTATTTTAAAAGTATTTTTAAAAGTTAATTAGAATAAATAAAAAGTTAAAAGTCTCAAAAAAAATTTGCTGCAGCTGCTGGGGCTCGAACCCATGACCAGGGGCGGCCCAAACACTAACAGCATAAGGGTCTACCAACTGATCTGATGATCAGTTTGTATTAGATTCTGTTTAGTTTTAATTATAAACATATGTGAAAACACTTCATCTTCCCCAAATGGTATTAGTGAAACCCAAACAATCTAATAATCGTTAATAACAGACAATAGCCTCTAATTTGTTAGGGCTATTGTCTGTCTATGGTCGATAAACAAAACCAAGGTGTGGATTGTTACCTATCACGCGTTAATGGTTATGAATGAATGGTTAACAAAAATGTCAAACCGAGCACGATTACGCAACAAGCACGAGCTGAGAGGATTAATTGAATATGTGTGTATTTTTCGGTACATTTAGGTTGTTTAGGATGCATCAATTTATAGTATAACCGTATAATTGGAAGGTTTCAATCTTTGACCCGTGGTGGTCAAAGACGAGCGAAATTCATGGCCTTTAATCGATGTTTTTTTTTTGGACGCGGGGTAATCAGGCAACAAGGTCAGCAGCAGTTTAATTGATTTTTAATTTTACCATAATTAATCCAATTGAATGGTCAAAGGTGGAACTCATGGTCCACTCTGCTGCTGCACGTCGTAGAGGAAAAAGGGGGAGAAGAGGGTGGGTTTTGGGCTGGACTAGGGTGAAAAGTGAGGTGAAATGGGCTGGCCACTTGGGCTTCTTGCTGGGCTTCGAAAAAAAAACATAAAGAGGGGTGGGCTCCAAAGTATAAATAGAGTGGGTTTGGTTTGTTTTAAAGGTTTAGATTGTGGGTATTATTATTGTGATTATTATCATTATTATTATTATTATTATTATTACATATATATATATATTTATATATATATATATATATATATATATATATATATATATATATATTGGAAGTATATAAAGTGGTAAAATAAATAACTAAATAAAAGTTAAAAGAATACATATATATGTACATATCATAATACAAGTATATAGTGGGTGAAGTGGTGATTTGATTAACTTCAACACTTGGGAAAAAAATGCGCGATGTTACAGTCTCCCCTACTTTTAGAAACTTCGTCCCGAAGTTTATTGAAAACACAGGGTTGAAGGTGATTGGGTAAAAATAAAAATAGTTGTGATTTGGGTTATAGCATGACATGAATAGAATAAACTGTCTCGTGTTTTGTGTGGGTTGATGAACTACCAGACAACTAGAGTTTATAACCTTGATAGAATTTCACATTACCTTAACGTACCTGTAAACTCATGATTACGTTCCCGACCGCAATCACCAGTTTACCTTACAATAAGGTTTTGCGTCCTTCTATGACTCCACCGATTGTTGAGCAGATCCGATAGGCTCCACCAGTCGTGGAGTAGGTTGTAGGGCCTCTCCCAACTGTTGAAAAGGCACAATGACCTCTACCAATCGTTGAGTAGGTTCGATAGCCTTCACCAGCCGTGGAGCAGGTTGTAGGGCCCTCCCGACTATTGAAAAGGCATGATGACACGTAGATTGCAAATTGATAACATGTTTATGCAAGCTAGTTTATAACTATAACAAGCACAATATATGAGTTGTAGTTGTATAGATTTAGTTCACATTCAAACAATCATGCATTTAAGTGGTGTTATGATTACACCATGTAAACATATCTTAGACAAAAATTTCAACACTAGAATTTATTACTTGGATCAAATAGCGTCAGTACATAGAATAAAAGCAACAAATAGTCAAATGGTGAGACTTGTGGTTAGGTAGCTGGAGGGTCTTGATCTCTGTTTAGTTTAGGGCACCGGTTACGGAAGTGGTTTGGCTCTCCACATTCATAGCACTGACCATAGTTGTATCGATTTGGATTAGCAGCCTGAGCAGGGTTGGTGGGTTGATTGGCATTAGGGTTTGGGATCTCGCGACATGTATTGACTAAATGGCCATACTTTCCACAATTGGTGCACAAGCGACACGCTGAAGCAGTGGGATGATGTCGATTGCATGTGTTACACAATGGATAGTTTCCTATATAGGGTTTCTTGTTAGAAGCTTGTGTAGTGAGGTTGGCATCAGGATCTCTGGCCTTACGCTTCTGGTTCTCAGTAGTTACCGCGGCTACAATATTTGCTTTATTGTCTTTCCGAACTAAGGTCCCGTTCTTTACGTGATTGTCAGTTAAGGTAGCTGCTAGACGCCTGGCCTCTTCTAGGGTAGCAGGGTTCCTTCCCCATACTGTGTCCTGAATCTGCATGGGTAACCCACCGATATATTTCTCAATGGCTACAGGTAGCGGAGTGACCTTATGGGGTAACAACAGACTGAGCTCATGGAAGCGGGTATTATAAGCAAGGTTTTCCCCACTATCCTGAGCAAGGGTGTGGAACTCGTCCTCTAATTTCTTGACCTCGTTACGTGGGCAAAATTCATCTTTCATTATCTCCTTGACTTGATCCCAGGTCATAGTAAGTGCAACTTCAGCTCCTCGGGTGCGCTTTTCCTCATTCCACCAAGTGAGTGCTCGTTTGTGAAGAACACTCATAGCATAACGGACCTTAAAGTTATTGGGACACTCACTGTTAATGAAGGTATTCTCAATACCCTCGAACCATTGTAGAAGACCAGTAGCTCCTTCCTCTCCACTGAACTTAGGGGGATTACAGGAATTAAAGTGCTTAAGTGTGCAAGCTGAGAGACCATTCCCGTTCCCGTTGTGGTTTCCATTTACATTCCCGTTGCCGTTACCGTTCCCGTTGCCGTTTATCTGGATGACTTGAGCTAGTAAGTTGGGAACCAGAGTTGCGATTTGCTGCGCCATTTGTTGAGAAATGATTGCAGCCAGTTGGGCATCGACACCATTGCTGTTGTTGTTATTGTGGTTGTGGTTAGTGTTGTGGTTATGGTTGTGATTGCTACTCCCTTCATCATGATTGTCACCACTGTTAAGGCGAGCGCTGCGACGTGGAGGCATGATCTGTAAGAGACACAATGAAATGAATGAGATTATATAAGGAATGTAATCATTTATTCATCAATTAAAACAAATAAACGAAAACGTTGACTTATCAAAGATTCTAGATTCTAATAACATATGAAGACATGCTTTAGCCTATAAGTGAACACTCATCCCGAGAATTCCCAGGTAGGCATCCGGGTCCCTCGTCTGATTGGGATATATGCGCAACGCCAGCCTAGACAGAAGACTCAGAATACAGGCGTTCACCCTTCCAGATTGCACATGTTCGTTATTAAAATGTAGAACTTCGACGAGATCTCAAGGTGGTTCAGGTTAAACCTGAGGATTTTGTCCTATTAATCTGAGAGTAGATCCAGTGATGGAGAGCAACCTTCTTGTAAGGATGAAAGTAGGGATAAGAAGTAGGAGGGAGATAGAGAATAGCAAGTAAAAGAAGCAAGTACTGGTTAAATCCTATGGTTATAGATTAGATTATTTTTCTAATATCCTAATTCCCTATAACCATGGCTCTGATACCAATCTGTAACACCCCAACCGATGGCGGAAACATCGGGATGTCACGTATTGATAATTGTTCAGTAGCTCATGGTGAATAATAAATTTCATTAAATAATTTAAATAAATTACATACAATTGTTCTACAAGAATTCGTACATCAAATTGAATAAAACTATGCACACAACTTCAAGCATTAATTCAAATCTTCAAGCAAGTAGAACCTGAAACATGTTAAGTTGAAAATATTTTGGGTCAACAAAATGTTGGTGAGAATACATAGGTTTTTGAAAATAATAGATAACAATAGTTTGTACAACATTCACAGTTGTATGATGATAGAGTATGATAACGACATGTAACAATGCGTCTTTGTACAACCAAACCATGTGTCGACTGAGGCCTAACTCGCAAGTTAGTCTAATGTTGTTACTGTTTTCGATCATCCCTGAATTTATGCGGGGGGATGGGTTTGTCAGACCTATAGCGCTATAATCTAAACAGGCGGCTTGATCATTGTTAATAATTGTACTGTGTCTTTTTGTTACAGTCAAATGATAGAATAATGTTCTAATTGTATCACAAGTAAATATGAGTAAATGATAGTATAAGATGTTTAAGCATGTTTCACCCCAAAAATAGTGAAAATAGAGAAAAGGGGCTATGTAAACTCACCCTGGCAAAATGTTATTTCTATTGAAAAATTGAATAGTGGTGTTGCCCAAATGTGTCAAGTATTACACTATAATAAGGTAATAAATATGTCTAAGTTTATCTAGTCTACAAATGTATATATATTCTAGGGCTTCGAATTGGGGATAAATGCTCGTTTGATTAATAATAAAAATGTTTGATAATTGAGAGAAATTTAGTAAATAAATGGACAAAAATCTTTTTATGAAATTATGATTGTCACAATAATGAGTTTAAAGTATAAAAATAATTTTTATAAAATTATTTTCTTTAAAATAGAATATTAAATCTATTTATTACAAATTGTCAAAATTTAACATTAATATTTAAAAATACTAAAATTAAAGAATTATTAGTTTAAAAATTATATTTCTGTTCCAAATAATTAGAAATAATTTGTATAAAATTTTGGTGCAAAAATATTAAAAATTGGATTTATTATGATTTAATTATGATTAAAACTAACAAAAATTGGTTAAAAATCTTAAATAAATGATTTTTCAGAAATAAAAATCATTTCAGAAAAGTTTATTGTCATATAAACTCAGAATAATTTTTGTGGAAATTTATAAAATTGTTTTGATATATTTATAGAATTTTATAATTATAATTGAATAAATTTGTAATATTTATTATATATAATAAATAAATGATTTTTGAAAATAAAAAATTTTTATAATAAAGTTTTTCATTTGAATAACATAAGATAATTTTTATAGAGTTTATAAATCATATTTGGTATTTTAAAAGTTAATTAGAATAAATAAAAAGTTAAAAGTCTCAAAAAAAATTTGCTGCAGCTGCTGGGGCTCGAACCCATGACCAGGGGCGGCCCACACACTAACAGCATAAGGGTCTACCAACTGATCTGATGATCAGTTTGTATTAGATTTTGTTTAGTTTTAATTATAAACATATGTGAAAACACTTCATCTTCCCCAAATGGTATTAGTGAAACCCTAACAATCTAATAATCGTTAATAACAGACAATAGCCTCTAATTTGTTAGGGTTATTGTCTGTCTATGGTCGATAAACAAAACCAAGGTGTGGATTGTTACCTATCACGCGTTAATGGTTATGAATGAATGGTTAACACAAATGTTAAACCAAGCACGATTACGCAACAAGGACGAGCTGAGAGGATTAATTGAATATGTGTGTGTATTTTTCGGTACATTTAGGTTGTTTAGGATGCATCAATTTATAGTATAACCGTATAATTGGAAGGTTTCAATCTTTGACCCGTGGTGGTCAAAGACGAGGAAAATTCATGGCCTTTAATCGATGTTTTTTTTTTTGGACGCGGGGTAATTAGGCAACAAGGTCAGCAGCAGTTTAATTGATTTCTAATTTTACCATAATTAATCCAATTGAATGTTCAAAGGTGGAACTCTTGGTCCACTCTGCTGCTGCACGTCGAAGAGGAAAAAGGGAGAGAAGAGGGTGGGTTTTGGGCTGGACTAGGGTGAAAATTGAGGTGAAATGGGCTGGCCACTTGGGCTTTTTGCTGGGCTTCGAAAAAAAACATAAAGAGGGGTGGGCTCCAAAGTATAAATAGAGTGGG
This sequence comes from Ambrosia trifida, assembly GCA_028751855.1. Lineage (NCBI taxonomy): Eukaryota > Viridiplantae > Streptophyta > Magnoliopsida > Asterales > Asteraceae > Ambrosia > Ambrosia trifida. Next base: position 55,121,430 of record CM054131.1, read on the forward strand.
TTTGGTTTGTTTTAAAGGTTTAGATTGTGGGTATTATTATTATTGTGATTATTATCATTATTATTATTATTATTATTACATATATATATATGTTTATATATATATATTGGAAGTTTATAAAGTGGTAAAATAAATAACTAAATAAAAGTTAAAAGAATACATATATATGTACATATCATAATACAAGTATATAGTGGGTGATGTGGTGATTTGATTAACTTCAACACTTGGGAAAAAATGCGCGATGTTACATATACGCGATATAATTATAACATGACGGGAAATATAACAAAAGTGTGTGTAGCCCAGATGGTTACACAGATTGTGTTAAGGATCCGGCTTGGGGCGCGGGTTCGAGTCCCGGCCCAAGCAAAGTATTTTTTTTTACATTTATCTTATATGTAAAAGTATATTATATATAATTAATATAGTATTAGGGTTCCAAAAACGCCACAATAATTATTAAATGCGAACAATAATACTGAAACTTGACGTTTTTATTCTTGATAAAAGTAACGTACAAGTATAAATGCGAAATGTCACCGTCTCCCCTACTTTTAGGAACTTCGTCCCGAAGTTGGAGTTGGAGAGTCTGGTGGAAAAAGATGTGGGTACTTAGACTTCATCTGGTCTTTACGTTCCCAAGTGAACTCTGGACCTCGTTTAGATTCCCAACGAACCATAACGATCGGAATGCGACTGCGTTTGAGTTTCTTGACTCCAGTATCAACAATCTCGACGGGTTTCTCGATAATGTGCATAGTTTCATCAATCTACACATCTTCAAGAGGAACATGGAAGTTCTCGTCTGCTAACCATTTCTTGAGATTCGAAACATGAAAGGTCGGGTGAACATTGCTTAGCTCAGGTGGAAGTTCAAGTTTGTAAGCCACTTTTCCAACCCTGTCAAGAATTTTGAATGGGCCTACGTATCGAGGAGCTAGTTTTCCCTTTCTACCGAAACGAATCACTCCTTTCCATGGGGATACCTTAAGAAGTACAAGGTCCCCAACTTGAAATTCCAAGGGTTTACAACGTTTATCAGCATAACTCTTCTGACCACTTCTAGCCTTGAGAAGATTATCCTGAATGAGTTGGATTTTGTCTGTGGTTTCCTGGATTAGTTCGGGTCCAGTGATCCGGGCTTCACCAACCCCAGTCCAACAGACAGGTGAACGACATTTATGACAATAGAGTGCCTCGAAAGGAGCCATGTTAATGCTGGCGTGATAACTGTTGTTGTATGAAAACTCGACCAAACAAAGATGAGAATCCCATGCGCCATCAAAATCGAGGATACATGCCCTAAGCATATCCTCAAGTGTCTGGATGGTCCGTTCAGTCTGACCATCTGTTTGAGGGTGATAAGCAGTACTCAGGTTCAACTTGGTACCCAAAGCATCTTGTAAAGAATCCCAAAAGTGAGAGGTGAAACGACCATCACGATCAGAGATAATGTCCAAAGGTATACCATGACGACATACGATTTCACTTACGTACATCCTTGCCAACCTTTCCACAGAATACTTTTCACGAATAGGTAAGAAGTGGGCTGACTTGGTCAAACGATCGACGATTACCCAAATGCTGTCAAAACCTTTGGGTGTACGAGGGAGTTTGGTGATGAAGTCCATAGCTATGCTCTCCCATTTCCATACAGGAATTTCTGGTTGTTCGAGCATACCAGATGGTCGTTGGTGTTCAGCCTTGACCTTTGAACAAGTGAGGCATTTTGCAACGAAAAGAGCAATATCTTTCTTCATACCAGGCCACCAATAAGAATAACGAAGATCTTGGTACATCTTGTCGGCTCCAGGATGAATAGAATAACGAGACTTATGAGCCTCGTTCATGAGAAAAGTACGAAGATCATCACGGTCAGGAATCCAAAGTCGGTTAAGAAAATAGAGTAGCCCATCAGGATTGGTTTCAAGTTGAGTCTCAGCACCACAAGACATTTCGTCGTACATGTTACCTTGGGTGACTGAAGTATGTTGAGCCTGGAGGATGTGATCCTGAAGATCAGTACGAACACTCGCACATTGAAGTTTGATACGCTCTTTGCGACTGAGTGCGTCAGCCACAACATTCGCTTTGCCAGGATGGTAGCGAATTTCGCAATCATAGTCGTTAAGTAACTCAACCCAACGTCGTTGCCTCATGTTGAGATTTTTCTGGTCGAAGACATGTTGGAGACTTTTGTGGTCCGTGAAGACCACACATTTAGTCCCATAAAGATAATGTCTCCAAATCTTAAGAGCAAAGACAATAGCGCCCAATTCCAGATCATGGGTGGTATAATTCTTTTCGTGAGTCTTGAGTTGTCTAGACGCAAAAGCAATAACCTTTCCTCGTTGCATGAGAACACAACCAAGACCTTGGTTTGATGCATCACAATAGACCACGAAATCATCATTACCATCAGGTAGAGACAGGATAGGAGCTTCACAGAGTTTCAGCTTGAGAGTTTCAAATGCTTCCTCTTGCTTTGGTCCCCACTCATAGGGTTTACCCTTGTGAGTTAAGGTAGTGAGAGGAACAGTGATCTTGGAGAAGTTGGCGATGAATCGACGATAATAACCAGCCAAACCAAGGAAGGAACGGACTTCAGTTGGAGTTTTAGGAACACTCCAATTCTTCACAGATTCGATCTTTGCGGGATCAACATGAATTCCGTTCATATCAATGACATGTCCCAAAAATTGAACTTCCTTAAGCCAAAATTCACATTTCGAGAACTTAGCATACAGTTGTTCTTTCTTTAGGAGACCCAAGATGGAGTGAAGATGTTGTTCGTGATCGGATTTTGATTTAGAGTAAATCAAAATATCATCGATGAAGACGATCACGAATTTGTCGAGGTAGGGTCTACAAACTCGATTCATTAAATCCATAAACACTGCGGGAGCGTTGTTCAATCCAAAAGGCATGACCATGAATTCATAGTGACCATAACGTGTACGAAAGGCTATCTTGGGAATATCTTCATCGTGGACTCTAAGCTGATGATAACCAGAATGAAGATCAATCTTCGAGAAGTGGGTTGCTCCTTGAAGTTGGTCGAAAAGATCGTCAATCCTAGGCAAGGGATAACGTTTCTTGATGGTGAGTTTGTTGTGTTCGCGATAGTTGATACACATTCTAAGAGATCCATCTTTCTTCTTAACAAACAAGACAGGGGCTCCCCATGGAGAAGAACTGGGACGAATGAAACCTTTATCAGAAAGTTCCTGTAGTTGACTGGCAAGTTCTTGCATCTCAGAGGGTGCAAGACGATAAGGAGCTTTAGCACCAGGAACAAGATCAATTTTAAATTCCACTTGTCAAGCAGGAGGCAAACCAGGTAAATCCTCTGGAAAAACTTCAGGATAGTCCCGAATGATTGGAATGTCTTGGATACTTTTGCCTTTGTCCTTCTTTTCTATTACGTTAGCTAAGAAGGCTGTATACCCCTTTCGTAAGTATTTTTGGGCAGTAGTACAAGACATGAGCTTAAGCTCGCCACAAGGCTTCTTACCATAGATCTTCAAAATCTCACCAGATTCGAGAGGAATGCGTATGACTTTCTCAAAACATAGAATTTCAGCACGATGGGTTGACAACCAGTCCATGCCTACTATGACATCAAAACTTCCAAGATGCATAGGGATGAGATCGATAAAGAAAGTATGTTCGTCGAGGTTCAGCACACAGTTACGAATGATAGAGTTGATCGAGATAGACTTCCCATTAGCTACCTCTACCACTAAAGGTTCCTCTAGGTTAGTTTGGGGTAAGTTAAGTAAAGGTTCAAACTTTAGTGATACAAATGACTTATCAGCTCCTGAATCAAATAATATGGATGCATAGTTGTTATTAATGAGGAACGTACCATTCACCACCTCGTTGTTGTCACGGGCCTGGTTAGCATTGAGGTTGTAGGCGCGACCTCGAGCACCTTGGTTCTGGTTGCGGTTCTGGTTTTGGTTGCGGTTTTGGTTCTGGTTCTGGTTTTGGTTACGATTGGGGCAATTGTTGATATAGTGGTCTGGGCTGCCACACTCGTAGCACTGACCTCGAGCAGGTCTGTTGTTTTGTTGGTTGGGAGCTGGGGCATTTCTGGCTGGGTTGTTTTGGGCAGCAGGGGCTTGGCAAGCGTTGGTGTAATGTCCATAGCGCTTACAGTTATTACATTGGCGGCATGGTCTGCCAGGAAGATGGTGGTATTGACAACTGTTGCAGAGAGGGTGACTCCCGCCATACGGCTTCTTGGCTGGGTTTTGTGCTGCAGGTGGAGTGGTAGCAACCATGTAGTTCCTAGCCTTGCGCTTCTTGTTGCTTGAGGTCTCGGGCTTAACCTCAATAGCGGGCTGAGGAGTGTCTTTGGCAACAGTCTTCTTAGTGCCCTTGCGGAAGAGAGTACCGTTCTTCACATGATTATCAGTGAGAGTAGCCGCCAGACGTTTGGTTTCTTCCAAAGTGGCAGGATTCCTTCCCCACACCGTGTCCTGGATTTGCATGGGCAGACCACCGATATACTTCTCGATGGCTACGGGCAGGGGAGTGACTTTGTGGGGCAACAATAAGCTAAGCTCGTGAAAGCGGGTATTGTAGGCAAGGTTTTCCCCACTATCTTGAGAAAGGGTGTGGAACTCATCTTCTAACTTCTTAACCTCGTTGCGAGGACAAAACTCATCCTTCATAACCTCCTTGACTTGATCCCATGTCATAGCAAGAGCAACTTCGGCCCCACGAGTGCGCTTTTCCTCATTCCACCAAGTGAGTGCTCGTTTGTGAAGAACACTCATGGCGTAACGAACCTTACAGTTGTCGGGGCACTCACTGTTGATGAAGGTATTCTCAATACCCTCAAACCATTGTAGGAGTCCTGTAGCTCCTTCTTCTCCACTGAACTTTGGGGGATTACAGGAATTAAAGTGCTTGAGAGTGCAGGCTGGAAGACCATTCCCATTCCCGTTGTGGTTTCCATTTCCATTACCGTTGCCGTTACCGTTCCCGTTGCCGTTACCGTTCCCGTGGCCGTTCATCTGGATGACTTGAGCTAGTAAATTAGGAACCAGAGTCGCGATTTGCTGCGCCATTTGTTGAGAAATGATCGCAGCCAGTTGGGCATCGACACCATTGTTGTTGTTGTTGTTATTGTTTTTGTTATGGTTAGCGTCATGGTTGTTGCTATTCACTTCATCTTGATTGTCACCATTATTAATGCGAGTGCTGCGACGTGGAGGCATGATCTGTAAGAGACACAATGAAATGAATGAGATGATATAAGGAATGTAATCATTTATTTATTAATTAAAACGAATAAAGGAAAACGTTGACTTATCAAAGATTCTAGATTCCAATAACATATGAAGACATGCTTTAGCCTATAAGTGAACACTCATCCCGAGAATTCCCAGGTAGGCATCCGGGTCCCTCGTCTGATTGGGATATATGCGCAATGCCAGCCTAGACAGAAGACTCAGAATACAGGCGTTCACCCTTCCAGATTGCACGTGTTCGTTATTAAAATCTAGAACTTTGACGGGATCTCAAGGTGGTTCAGGTTAAACCTGAGGATTTTGTCCTATTAATCTAATGGTGGATCAGGATTGCAGCAGACGAAATAAAGTAGTCACTTGTAAGCTTAAGGTTGTATAAGGTATAGGATAGGGATAAGATTAGGGAGCAAATTAGGATTTCAAGTAAGAGAAACAAGTACTGTTTAAGTCCCTAAGGTTATAGTCTAGATTATTTTCTAATAACCTAATTCCCTATAACCAAGGCTCTGATACCAATCTGTAAAACCCCAACCGATGGCGGAATCATCGAGGTGTCACGTAAGAATGAGTATACAGTAGCACATGGTAACCAAATTTTAATTGAAATTAATTTAAAGTGCAAATATCCAAAAAATGGAAATACATAATGAGTTTTAAGTGGAAATCTAATACATCACAAAAACCAAACAAGCATAGACTTCAGTTTGCCTTCTCATGTAAATACTCTAGTCTTCATGCATCATTATTTCCTGTTGTGTTGTAAAAATGGGGGGGGGGGGTCAACTAAAAGTTGGTGAGAATACATAAGCCATGTCAAGCAATTAGTTTAAGTATAAAAGTTTAGCAATTCATATGTCTATCGTAAGTTTAAGTCTACATGAATAAACATAATATGTTGAATCGGCATAATCAAACCTCCGACTAGTTTAGGTCCATCCCGTCATCCACGGTTCACCTTAATAATATGTTGGAATGATAACAATCACCCACGCTACCTATGTAGGAGGTACACGTATCCGGGTGGGATTGTCAATCCAATAGATCTATTATTGAGTATCGCCGGCTTGGCCATAGCTAATGATTATGTAATGTTGAAACTCGTTGAAACTGTTGTTGTTGTCTAATTCATGAGGCATTAAAGTTTACAACTAGACATGCATGTAGAATTGCTTAAGTATAATGTTGCAAGTATGAAAAATTGCATAAACATGGTTACGTAAACTCACCTTAGTATAGTATTAAGTCTTAAGAAATAGTATGAGTGTAGCCCAAAAGATTGCCAAGTATTACCCTATGTATAAGGTAACAAATAAGTCTAAGTCTATCTAGTCTACAAGTATATTCTAGGGTTTCGATTTGGGGATAAACATTTGTTGGATTAATAATTAAAATGTTTGATAATTGAGAGAAATTTGATAAATAAATAAACAAAAGTCTTTTTATAAAATTTGAATTTAAGATGGTCACAATAATGTGTTTAAAGTATAAAAATAATTTTTATAAAATTATTTTCTTAAAAATAGAATATTAAATCTATTTATTTCAAATTGTCAAAATTTAACTTTAATATTTAAAAATACTAAAATTAAAGATTTATTAGATTAAAAATTATATTTCTGTTCCAAATAATCAGAAATAATTTATATAAAATTTTGGTGCAAAAATATTGAAAAATGAATTTATTATGATTTAATTATGATTAAAACTAACAAAAATTGATTAAAAATATTAAATACATGATTTTTCAGAAATAAAAATCATTTCAGAAAAGTTTATTGTTATAAAAACTCAGAATAATTTTTGTGGAAATTTATAAGATCGTTTTGATATTTTTATAGAATTTTATAAATAAAATAGAATAAACTTGATTTATTCATTATATATATTAAATAAATAAATTTTTGGAAACTAAAAATTGTATGTTAAACTTTTTCATTAAATTAACACAAAATAATTTTTGTAGAATTTTTAAAAGTGTTTTAGTATTTAAAATTGAATTTTTAAAATACAAGCTATTATATTTAAAGCTTGATTATTTAAACAAAACAAAACAACAAAAAATGTTGATGCTGTGGTTCAAACCCGCGTGGGCTGGTTCAAGGATACCAGGCACAACCACTTAGTCTAGACTAGTGGTTGTGTTTGGTTTCAGTTTGTTTAAAATATAACACATATGAGAAATCAGTGTTCTTCCCCAAATCGAATATACGAGCCCTAGCTTTTGCAATTGGACAATTCACACAACATTAACCCAATTAACCTTAGGGTTAATGTCGTGTGTATGCCGAACATCAAAACCCACTAAAGAAATGATACTTACAAAGATGAATTAAACACGAACGATCAGTCAAACTCAAAAGTCAAACTCACGATCAAAAACACACGAACAACAGATTAAAAAGAGAAATTGGAGGTTGAGAAAGAATGATTGGCGAGTTGTGATTGTCCAGAGATGCTCAATTTATAGTGTGGTGGTCTGGAACATCGAATTGGTATGTTTGACCTCAACTTTAATGCGTGACGTGTACACGAGCAAAATTGGTATGATTTAAATGGTAATTGATCGTGTGTTGACTCGCAAATGACCGGTAATCACGAATTCATTCCAATTCTGGATCAATTACGCGTTAATTGGTTTGATTTTTGGTAAGTCGTGGTCACAGTTGACTTTCCAAGTCAACTGTGAAGGACAATTATACGCGATATAATTATAACATGACGGGAAATATAACAAAAGTGTGTGTAGCCCAGATAGTTAAACAGATTGTGTTAAGGATCCGGCTTGGGGCGTGGCTTCGAGTCCCGGCCCAAGCAAAGTATTTTTTTGACATTTATCTTATATGTAAAAGTATATTATATATAACTAATATAGTATTAGGGTTCCAAAAAAGCCACAATAATTATTAAATGCGAAAAATAATACTGAAACTTGACGTTTTTTTCATGATAAAAGTAACGTACAAGTATAAATGCGAAATGTTACAATTTTAATTACATGACACTCAAAGAGGCATTCTCTTCCTTGAGTGTGCCATGTGTCATCCCATGTGGCATTGAGATATTTTAGGAAAAAAATAATTTAAAAACAAAATTGGATTTTTCACCCTCATGTTTCCTCCCATAATTTATAAACGTTAATATCTTTAATATACGAGATTTTTTAAAGAAAAAAATTACACCAAATTAACGAGCGTTTTATTATCTTTCCAACGAGTACCATAGTTCTATATAAAAAACGAAGAAATTTTTTGTGGGGTTTTGTTCATACAGAAAAAAAAACACAAAGTGTTAAGGTAAATCATTAATCATGTATAGACAAGTCACTAGTTATGTTTAAATCAGTACGAATGGGTTAATAGAGTTATACGTTGTTTTAAGTTAGGTGTCAATATTAGCATGTTAGAGTTGTACATTTGTTTAGTCTTTAGGATAGGTGTTAATATTAGAGTTACATTAAAGTTCTACATTCTTTTAGGTTAGGTGTCAGCATTGGAGTTGTACATTGTTAATTTGTTTTAGGTTAGATATTAATATTAGAGCTATATATCAGTCTATTTCATATGTAAAATTGATGTATCATATTAAATTTCTCAATGCGAGACGCTCCCGGGGTATAATCTATTATGTTATATATATTTAATAAAGAAAAGAAAAAGAAGTGGCGTGACTTTTGTCACAAAGGCCTATGGCCCAAATTCACATCATCACATGAGGGCTCCATTAATTGTCGAAAAGGAGGAGGATAACAGCGGCAGACCTTTAAATCCGAAGGGGAGATTATTATTCTGGGGGAGGCAGCAATATTATTTATTTATTGAGGAGCGAACGCAACATATTGGAGAAGGAGAGCAGATCAAGGGTTGAAGCATAGGTGCGAGCACGGGTCGGTTTTAATCCAAGTATTTATTATTTATCTATTCTAACCCCTTGTGAACACCATTAATATGTTTAGTTTTTATTGTTTTGATTTTATCATGACTATTATTGGCTAGATCATAGAACTACCTAGGCGATGATGAATATGCTTGTTTGATTATTTTTCTTTAAGGTTTGGAACTTTTGGTTATGGGTGAATTTTAAAGTAAAGAACTTTTTATTTTCTGGTTTGATGTATATGCATATTTTGTTTTGTTTAATTAACTTTTATAAACTCCACTTGCGTTTTTGTGAATGTCTTTCATGTATGAATGCGGGTTAGGTTGCGGACTGGGTGTTAGCAGCTAGTTTATGGTTAATTTATGCAGGTTATCCATAGGAGTTGTAATTGTTAGTTAGATAATTCTAGGTGTTCTACCGATTCTCAATAGCTGTAAGGTGCGAGATTGTTGCTCTGTCTAGGGTGTTAAATTGCTAGTTCTAGAGGCTTTGTAAGAAGATCTTCCTAGCTTCCCTAGCATTCCTTGTAGGCCAAGTCTTATCAGAAATATTGTAGTTACCCCTTGCACTTTTGGGTGTATTGTGACTTTCGCGCTGTGAGGTAGACTGTCTAGCGGGTACTTTAAGATTCGAGTAGGTAAGCCTGTGAGGGTAACCTCTCAACCGGTGGTTTAACAGCACAACAGTATTCTAGGGTTTCCCCTTGAGAAGGGTCGAGGGTGTCTAGTTTATTCTTGATGTTTGGTATTTTAAGATCCCGGTTCCACACCATTTCAATAACCATTAGAAGCTTATCATTCATGTGTAGGATTCTAGCCTAGGTAGTGCCTTCCCATCATCTGATCCCAGTTGCGGTTTTCAGTTTGTGTCTATATTTTATTTAAGTTTTATTTTATTTATTTTCATTAGTTTGTTAGAAACCCCCCTTTAAGCAACAAAACATTATCAAGTCAGTTTGTAGATAAGTAGTCGAGTCTAGTTTACGTTTTCCATTAGAGTCTCATGGGTTCGATACTCGGACTTACTTTAGCTGTACTACACTGACCGGTACACTTGCCGGTTGTGTGATTTAGGCTTAGAGAGTCTTAGTTTATAAATTTAAAACTTAGAGTGTCTAATTTAGGTTAATTTAGGTAGTTTTTATTAAACCACTTTGAGCACATCAATATGGCTCATCCGACGTTGCCAGATATTGTATTCAGATCTGACAAGCATCGGTGGCTTGTTGTTCGTGCCAGTGTTATGTGGATCGTGATTGATTGAAGCCATTCTCTGATTGTTTCTAAAACAAAGTTTGTTTATAAAACGGTTGAATCGTAAACAAACGAACAAACGATATCAATAATTGTGAGCTGATCTGTTTATATTGAATTGATTGGTTAGATCGAATTTAATTGAACAAGCTCTGATACCAATTGTTAGGATCTGAGTTTGATTGTTTTGATTGTTTAAGTGATGAAAGATGAATGAAGTTAATGTATAAATGGAAAGTGCAGCGGAATGATAAACTATAAATCAAAACAAGAGAATAATTGTTTTAGAATTGAAAGCTTTCATATATCAAATGATTACAGACGATTGTACAATTACTCCCCCTCAGCCTGATCACTCTGTGTAAGTTCGTCTTAAGAGAATGTTGTGACTGATGAATAGAACAGTACATTCATCGTTCTATTTATAGACAATCAAAACAACTGATGACCTAGGCTGACGTCACCTAAGACAGTGACATCTAACAGAATAACAACATAAAACATCTGATGAACCAAAAAATGTTACATAGGAACCTTTGATAAACAAACAGCTGATGCATAAACCTCTGATGGTCTTGAATCATCTGTTGTAGCCTAAGTGCTGTTGGCTCCAAGAGACATTGAGTCTTCAGTACTTTGATCAGCAGTTGTTTCTTCATCAGACCTTTGTGAGCAGCATTTGTTCCAGCAGTTGTTGGGGTACAGCAGATGTAAGAGTCAACAGTCTTTTGGGAGAAGTAATTTGTAAATGCTATTTTATTCCGGATCAATATGTAGCATATTTTGGCTTTCCAATCATCTGTTCTTCTCCAGGTCAGCAGACCCAACACATGGTAGCCAACTTAGGCATGTCTTTTTGTAAACTTAATGAATATTGACAAGGTTGCTTATGTATATAGTTTGGTTAAGATGTTATGGGTATATATATATATATATATATATATATATATATGTTTTAAAAAAATCAAGTCTTACAAGTTGGTAATAGAGCCAAGGTTTGAGTGAATCAAGCACGTTAGGTACTTGAACTCAAACTGGAAGCTCGTAGGGGCTTGCATTCGATCCGAGGCTTCATCAAGGTATGTTGGGAAATGGTGGGGTGAAAGATTAGTAGATGAGCTCCTATTGTGTTGGAAATCTTTTATTGAAAATGATATAAAAGAATGAAAGGTGGAAAGGAAGAAATTGGGCTGCAAAATGGAAGGAAAAAAAATTGTGCAGGAGCTACCGTAACTTACGGTAGCTACCGTAAGTTACGGTAGCCATCAGAAGTGCTACGGTGGGATCTTCTTGCCTTACGGTGGACCCTGAACCTTTTTGTTTGTTTCTTCCTTTTTACATAGGTTATTATCGTATATTTATGTTGTAACGTATTAAGGGTATAATAACATGTGAAAATGTGGAATTACAATCCTAGTATGCATTTGGTAGAGATTGTGGTAGCCCAAGTATTGGGAGTAGAAATTTTAGAAAGAATGGATAATGATTGAAATACTATGGTATGGTATACATGTTGAATGATTGTTAATGTTTCAAAAACATGGTGGAAGAAGGTGATAACTCCGCTACGAAGCATGAGCACCAAGAAAAGATAAGAGAGTTGATTGCCACGGAGATGGGTAAGGCGTGGACTATTAACCTCGCCAAGATAACACAAGAAGTGGAAGCGAATGTAATGGGGGTAATGGAGGGGATGATGATGAGTAGGTTCGACGAACTAAAGAAGTTGATTGAAGACGGGTCGTCTGGCTCCAAGAATGTTAAGAGATGTACTTACCGTAACTTTATGTCTTGCAACCCCACGGTGTTTAAGGGGGTGATAAATCCACTCGAATGTCTAAGGTGGATCTCGGACATGGAAGGGGTGTTTGTAAGAATTCATTCTGAAAGCGAGGACGAGGTAATGTTTGCCACGGGTCAGCTGCGAATCCGCGCAAAGGATTGGTGGGATAGTTATAGTAAGGAAGTGGGGCAAGAACGGGTAAAAACCATGACATGGGCTGAGTTGAGCCCTTCCTAAAGCATCATTGTCCCCAAACTGCAATCGATCGCATTCAGGAAGAGTTTCTACACCTCCGCCAGAAGAATGAAACCATTGATGAAATTACAAACGTATTCCTCGAGAAGATGAAGTTTTGTCCAGAATTGGTAGGAACGGAGCAGATGATGATTAACAGGTATCATGCCATGTTAAGGGCATAATATAGGGAGTTTATTAGTGCATCAAAGTGCAACTCGTTAGGTGAACTCATCGATTGGGCTCGTGAACGGGAGACGGAATTGAAACGGCAATAACAGCGGGGTGAGAAAAGAAAGGTTGAAAGGGCTTGGGAGCCACAGAAGAAGGGTAAGGGGCATGAACAAGGCAAGAAGGAACCTAAGAAAGGTGAGGTAGCAAACTGTAAAACATGCGGGAAACCGCATACTGGGGAATGCCGCTTAGGGCAGAAGACGGGCTATAATTGTGGAAAGACGGGGCACCCGTTTTACAAATGTCCTAGTCTGGTTCAGTTGTGTTACCATTGTTATGAACCCGGACACATAAAAGCGGATTGCCCAAACTTCAAAAAGGAGGCACCAAAAGAGGGAAGGAAGAATGAAGCTCCAAGGGCCCATGGAAGAATGTTTCAAATCATAACAGAAGAAGCAAGGAACCACCCCGAGGTGGTGTCGGGTATGTTTCTAGTCAACAACACCCTTATGTATGTGCTGTTCGATACAGGAGCAAGTATATCCTTTGTGTCTACCAAAGTGGTCTACCGCTCCTCCTTTGTCTTAGAAAATATGTTAAGCCCAATAGAAGTAGAAATTGCGGATAGCAAGAATTATTTATTACACAACATATGCAGGAATTGAACTCTTACGATTGAAGGGGAGGATTTTGGGGTAGATTTGATACCTATGTCTATGGGGGAGTTCCAAGTAGTGATATGCATGGATTGGTTGGCTAAAAACCACACGGAATTCCAATGCAAAAACAAAATTATATACGTTACCTCACCGAGTGGGCGGCGGGTAAATATCATAGGGGAAAGTTTGGAGCCAAGTTGTGTACCTTGGTGGAAACTATGAAACATTTTCGCAATGGGGTAAGGCATTCATGGCCTACGTAGTTGATACCACTATCATCACCCCCAAGATCGAAGAAGTACCGATTATTAGGGAATTTCGGGATGTATTCCCGGATGATCTTCCGGGGCTTCCTCCCGAACGCGAAGTAGAGTTTAAAATCGAACTGGTGCCCGGGGCTCAACCCGTTGCAAAAACACCATATAGGTTGGCACCCACCGAACTTCGGGAATTGATGACTCAACTCCAAGAGTTACTCGATAAGGGCTTCATTCGCCCGAGTGTGTCCCCGTGGGGAGCCCCTATATTGTTTGTGAAAAAGAAGTATGGGTCTATGCGGATGTGCATAGACTATCGGGAGTTGAATAAACTAACCATAAAGAACCGTTACCCCTTACAAAAAGAAACAGATACCAGTCAATGTCAACATATTAAAACATCTAAATTCTAAACCAATTAAAAGAAACTTGAAGCTCAACTTCAAGCTAACAATTAAAAATTAACAAAAACAATTAAAATCAAAACTACTATTAATATTAACAAACAGCAGCTCAAAACTATAAAAAACAAAAACCAAGACCAAACCCTCAAGCACAAAATATAAGACACTACAAACTTGTGTAGAAAGCATCATCCTTATGTATGTAGACAGTCCCTATATAAACAAAGATTAAATCCATTCCACTATTAATAATTTAAATTCCAAAAAAAAAGTAATTAAAAATAAACATGCAATAGATCCCATGTTTGAAAGGGAATGTAATCAGGAGTGACACTGTTTTTGGGATACCGACATCATGCAAAATTAGTTTAATTAAACTTATTGGATTAACAAATAATAACTGAAGAAATAGAACATTGAACAATATATTATTATTATTATTATTATTATTATTATTATTATTATTATTATTATTATTATTATTATTATTATTATTATTATTATTATTATTATTATTATTATTATTATTACCACAGGTACAAATGCTTCGAGGAACCTTCTAGAGAAAAGGTTGAATCGATTACCTTATTTTGTTACTGTGAAAGATGACGGAGTGGATGACGGTGAGATAACGGCGGTAAGTGATAATAATAATAATAATAATAATAATAATAATAATGATAATAATAATAATAATAATCTGAAAGGGACCTGATCAACCTTGCCGAAGATTTTGGCTGCTACATAAAAAAGAGGAAGAGGAGGAGGAGCGGCGACGGAGAGTGGTGGTGGAGGTGGCGGCGACTGGAGAGGAAGAGGAGGGGGAGAGAGAGAGAGAGGTGAGGTGAAAGTTTTGTTTTAGGGTTTGTGATGAGGGGAGGTAATATAGAGAAGAGAAAAATAGAAGAGACAAATATGGAAAAGATAAAGAATGGAGAGAAGAAGGATTAGGGTTTAAAAAAATTTTAATATAATAAAACTAAAAATAAAAAGAACAAATTCTTGTACCTCATTATGCCACGTGGCACAATCAAGAGAGGGTTGAGGCCACCATTGAATGCCACGTCAGCATACTTCAATTCTTTTATATATATATATTAATAGATTGAATGCATAGTCGATCGTTGAATGCTTACAGAAACTTAACCGTATTGGTAGTGAAAGAGTAACTAACCGCCATTGTTGGATCGTGAGTGTCGAGTGAATGAAGAGAAAAACCGGTAAATTTAAGGTTGTAACGTAGATCAGTTGTTGTGCAAAACTGAAAACCCTAAACTAAAAACCATACCTTGCTTGTATATTAGAGAGCCGGAAATCTTAGATACAAATACTTTGCACTGATACGGTACATGATTCGAGACAAATAGGTCTCCATTATAGCGATGGAATAGAGAAAGGTTAGGACACAAGAAAATATAAAATCTATACATGCGGCAAGTTTAGTACCTTCAGGCACCAAACAAATTCCTTTAATCTACACATCAAACATTGCATCTAATGTAACCTGCCATTGAAGTTTAAAGCTAAGAAAAGGGTGAAGTCCTTTTTGTGTCCCTGTGGTTTGCTGCTTTTAATTACTTGAGTCCAATTTTTAAACTTGCTTTTATCTGAGTCCTAATACTTACTATTCTTAACTTATTGAGTCCAATATCTAAACCCCATCCATTTCCAATGTCAAATCCCCCTACATGCACAGCACATGAGGGGGTATTTTTGTCCATCAACCTCAAAAACTTTAACCCCTGTTTTCTTCCCCAATAAAACCCTAGAAACAAACCACATTCCCTCTATTTCTCTTTGGAAAAAAAAAAACCTAGAACTCAGATCAATGGCTAACATTGTTTGTGCTTGTGGTGCTGCAACTTCGAACCTCATGGACGTAACATATCCAAGTCGTCGCTTTTATTGTTGTTCAAGAGCAGTAAGTTTTTGAAATTTTTTTAATTTTAAATGATCATGTTGCAAATTATAATCTAATAAGCTGCAATTGAAATGATCAGGTTGCAAATTGTAGGGCTTTCAAAGGAACTGTAGGGTTGCCTTCAATGATTTGCTCAACATCCCTAGCAAGTGAGCTAACTGTGAACAACCTTACCTCTGTTGTTTGTAAACAATTATGCACCTCATGAAATGTTTTCACAATCCATGAATCTGAACCAATCTGTGTATATTTGGAACAGTGTAAAAACCAAGGACAAGTGGGGGTAGGGAATCTTTCTTTCTTTAATGAGGTTGAACTACCCTCCATTAAAGGCTCGCCTTTTGAAGTGTCACATGCAATATCTCCCACAGGGGGCCCACCTTTATACATATTACCAGCATGCCCTTGCCCACTTACAAATTGTGGGTTCACACCATAACATGCCACTGTAAACCTCACTTTGTCATTTTTCTTAATTACTAGTTGTCTTCTACTTTCTAGTGCATGTTTTACACCCAACTCTTTAGTTTGTTCTTTACTTTTAAAAAATTGTCCCACACTAAATGGAATATGAACACCCCTTAACCCCTTATATTTTTTCCTATTTAATTTCAAAGCCTTCTTTAGTGGAGGATCTTGTTCTTCACCTGCACTATCAAAATCATCCAAATCAACCTCTACTCCCTCATCATCTTGGTTGTCATCACTCATCATCATGGACATCACCTACATTATCCTCTTGTTCAACACATGCTTTAAATGTTTCCATGTCAAATTCAACATCTTCAATCTCATTTTCTTTATCCACCCTGAAATCTAAATCATCTGAATCATCATCATTTTCATTTTGATCATCTAAATCATAACCATCATGATTATTTTCAAATGCAGCCTCAGTATCATTTTCATCATAAGCATCATCATTCACTTCAACATTATCAACATTCTCATCACCATTCACTTCAACATTCTCAGCATTCACATCATAAGCATCATCATTCACTTCAACATTATCATCTAACCACCCAATTGCAAGTACCCTTCTACTAGTTGGTGTTGATTCATTAGTTGGATTTGCATTATCAGCATTCACTTCAACATCATTAATCTCTTCAATCACAACATTGCTACGACCCATGTTTGGTGACTCAAAACATGTTACCCAATGTTCAACATACACCTCAATAACTTTTACTTCAGTTATATATTCACACATATGTCTAACATCTAGATCAGTTCCTAGACCTCTAAGGCCACTATCTAAACTTTGACCTGGAATCTTATTGTGATAATAGACTACTTCATCATCTGAATAACCTAACATCTTAAACATAGCATTGAACTCCATAACTGAGAACTCATCACCATCTACCATATCAATGTAGTTCATCTTACCATGAGCATAAATTCTACCTGGAAAATTCTTAAAATAGCCACCATGGAAGACTTTGATGGAAAAAAGTGTTGATCCATCAGCTAAAAAAACAAAATACACAATTTAAGTTACATACGAAATTTAGGTTAAAAAATCAAAAATTTTAAAATGTGGTTCATACCGTATATTTCCCAAGGATTAAACACAGAATTCTTCTCATGAACCCACCACAATGTGAATTCCCGCATTGCTAAACACAAAATTCGTCTTTGATTAGGGATGGTTTTCGTTTAACAAGTGGAATGTCTAATGAATTAGGGCTTGTCTGTTTATAAAGATGACAGGGTATTAAATTATGGTGAATGGACAAAAATACCCCCTCATGTGCTGTGCACGTGGGGGGATTTAACGTTAAAAATTGATGGGGTTTAGAAATTGGACTCAAGAAGTTAAGAATAGTAAGTATTAGGACTCAGATCAAAGCAAGTTTAAAAATTGGACTCAAGTAGTTAAAAGCAGCTAACCACAGGGACACAAAAAGGACTTCACTCCTAAGAAAATAATAATACAAATTAATAAAAGGGACATATTGTAATTAAGATTTAAGAGCAACCTATTTCCAAATTCATTTATAATTTTGTCATTTAACTTTAAAGTTCTGTAACAGAACAATACAACTTCTTATTTTGTCATGTTAGAGTTTTATAGTCAACTAATTCAAAATAATACCTTTAAAAAAGTATAGTAACTTAGTAAAAACTTAAATGTATATAATAAAAGAAGATGAAGGTTGTATAGGATTACTTTAACTTGAATCAAAAAGTCTAATTCCAAGTTCTAATGCATCAATTTCAACTTGTTCCTTCATCAAGTCAATTCTTCTTATTTGACTTATGATGTTATATTAGCACTTAACATAGAACTAAAATATAAATAAGCACTAAAAGAGATTTGGGGTAAGATGTTACCGTTGAAAATAGATTAAATCTGATGATAAAAGGTGTTTGGACCTTGAATAGGAGATTAGGAGCAACCTACTCCTCACATAAGATTGGATTCCGTGTATAGAAAAGTCACTCTTTAAGGGGAAGGGTGCCTCCTCACTGAATTTTTTTTCATTTAACTAATTTTAATCAATCTTGGATTGTCACATCACTTCACTGATTCACTTTACTGATTTTTTTATTTATTTTTTTTAATTTCACTAAACTTTTTTTTATTGCACACGGTATAAAATTTAAATATTAATTACTTTTACTATTACAACTGTCTACAATTAAACGGTCAGCCAATTCGATTTGGAAACCGTCAATCGAATTCAATAGCATTGACACTGTTCCACCAAAACGATCAGTAAATTAAATCTGAACCGTTTGATTTTTTTTACATAAACATAGCAAACGGTGGGATTAAAACACACTTTAACCACCGTATAAACAAACACACACACACGAAGATGACTCGCTAGACCTCCGAAGAAGAGATTGCCTTGGTGATCTGCTACAAAGACGCCTCGGACGACCCGGTTCTTCAACAACTTCAACGCTTGAGGACCTCGGGCTCGGGCTCCCATCTGGAGGGTTTTTGGGACCGTGTGTTGTCCGATTTCAACCGCCATGTCGGCACCATTGACCGGAAAATCGTCAAACTGCAGCGGAAGTGGACCGACTTCAACATAAAGTGCGATCGGTGGACCACCCTGTACGAGAACACGTTAAGTTAGGAGCCGGGCATTGAACCTGAGTTGGCTATCAAGTTCACGAATGTGGACTATGCGGCTCGATACGACAACAGCTTTGACCATGTCGACCCATGGCAAATGTTGTGCCAACTCTAGGTTTTCTTATTTCTCTTTATGTATTATAATTTTATGTTTAATGTTTAATAGTAATGAATTTTAGTTTTTTATGTTTATCTTTAATGTTTTTTTTATTTAATTAGGTTTTAAAACAAACGTTTAAAATAATAAAACAATTATAAAATAAACGGTTAAATAATAAAACAATAATAAAAACAGACGGTTAAAATGCAAAAAATAGTATTTATTTAAATCAAAAATAAAT
Source organism: Ambrosia trifida (assembly GCA_028751855.1). Classification (NCBI taxonomy): domain Eukaryota; kingdom Viridiplantae; phylum Streptophyta; class Magnoliopsida; order Asterales; family Asteraceae; genus Ambrosia; species Ambrosia trifida. The sequence continues at coordinate 55,140,693 of CM054131.1, forward strand.
AAAAAACGGTTACCAGCACGGTAGATACAACCAGCAAAACGGCTCACGGGACCACTACCAACATGGGTGGCGGTGGTGTTACCGTTGGTAGTGGGTACCCGTAACCGATTCGGGTGGCGCCTCGTCCCCCTAAGGCTTACTAAAATAGTAGTCACGTAAATTTAAACAACAAATTTGGAAGCCGAGCAAATTATACCTTTAAGACTTCAATATTCCAAGAAGAAGTAGCAGCCATGGTGGTCTTGTATGTACATAGGTAGTGAGTTACCTCAAAAAGTCAAAATAAAAGGTTCTATTGCATTAATTTACACATGTTCCATATCAATTCGATTCCCTTACAAGACTTATGATTTGATTATATATTAGCATGTAACATAGATTTCCAGAAAATATATCATCAATAAAGAGAATTGAAGGGTAAAATGTTAACATTCAAAAGTATATTAACGGCATGTTTGGATAAACTTATTTAAGTCAAAAAAGACATTTAGTTAAAAGGACTTATTAACTTATAACTTTTTTTAAAAAAAAAAAGTTTTTAAAAAGTGTTTGGATTAGCTTACATGGTAGGGAAAAACAATAAGTTGATAAATTATTTTGTAAAAAAAGTGTTTGTTTTAACTTATTCAGATAAAATGACGAAAAAGGGGTATAAGAAGGAAAGGTATAATGATATAAGAATGACATGTAGGTAAATAACTATCAATAAGTTATAAGGAGGTTTAAAAAGTCACTCTTCCCTTATTTTTTCAAAACAACTTATCATAAGCAAATAAAAAGTTAAAAGATTAAGTCATTTTCTATTTTCCAAACACTTGTTTTTAACTTATTAACTTTTTGAAAAAGTTATAAGTTATAAGGAGATGGAAATAAGGAGAGCCAAACATGCTATAATTTTGTTGATTAACCCGCTGACGTCAGCACAGTTCCAAACCGGTTTACCGGTAATCATCTCGGTCACCAAATACCCTAACACCCATATATCCAACCGGTGACTACTGCCCGCCGCCGATCACCGTCTCCGGTGAAAAATACATAGGAGTCCCCCTATATCAAACTTTTTCCCATCGGTTTGAACCTCCGTTATCCTTTTCGCTAACTCAAAATCAGCTATTTTAACTGCCTTAACGCTGTCAGAAACTAATAAAATATTTTGAAGCTTAATATCACAGTGCACAATATTATTCTCATGAATATATTTCAACCCTTTAAGAATTGAATTCGTGTACTGACGGACTTTATTCTCCGGTGACCGTACCTTTTCCGATAAAGCTCCACCGGAAGCGTACTATGTTGATTTTGTCCTTCAATATATAGTGCATACAAGATGTAATGATAATAAAAAACACAGATGAATTCCATTGTTGGATGCTTGATTCACAAACTTGGTGGGAGGGGGGAGGAGAGATGGAGGGCGGCGGTGGCTGTGGGGTAGCGGCAGAGGGTTGTTGGTGGAAGGTCTATGTAGGGTTTTTTTTTTCTAATTAAGAAGATGGTGATCATTAATATTAAAATAGTTTCTTAATTTTCTTTTTTTAATCTCATGACATGGTATGCCACATGGCATATTCAAGTGAGAGGTTGGCCTCTTTAAGTGTCATGTGAGATTTTTTGTTTTGTTTTATTATATACTAGACTAGATTATACCCCAGGAACATCCCAGGGTTGAGAAATCTAATATGACATCAATTTTACATATGAAATAGAATGATGCGTTTAATAGTTGCATGTAGGAAAGCTTCGGGTGGCACCAAACCTAAAACAAATAACAATGTATCTTCAATGCTAACGCCTAACCTTAAACAATGTATAATTATAATATTAATACATAACCTAAAACAATGCACAACTCTAATGCTAATACACGTTGAAAATAGAATTCATATTTACTGATTTGAACATAATTAGTGACTTGCCTATACATGATTAATGAATTAACTAAACATTTTGTGTTTTTTTTTCCTGTATTGACAAAACCCCATAAAAAATAGTCGTTTTTTTCTCCATTTTCTTATATATTACTATGGTACTCGTTGGAAAGATAATAAAACGCTTGTTAATTTTGTGTAATTTTTTTCTTTAAAAATCTCGTATATAAAATATATTAACGTTTAAAAATTATGAGAGGAAACATAAGAGAAAAAAATCCAATTTATTTTTAATTTTTTTCCTAAAATCAATTAATGCCACATGGCATGCCATATGACACACTTAGGGTATGTTTGGCAAAACTAGCTAGAGGCTGGTAGCTGCAAGCTGGTGGCTAAAAACTTTTTAAGTATATTTTGGTGTTTGACAGAGTAGTTGGAGCTTTTAATATAGTGAATAAAATGACTGAAATGGACATAATTAAAAGTTTGTAAGGAAGGTTTTTATTTTGTTTTTAAAATAGAATGGGTATTTGTGTCATTTACTTATTAAAACTTGTAGCTAGTAGAGCTTTTTCTTAAAAGCTAGTAGTAGGGTAAGTTTGGCAAGGAGCTTTTAAGAGCTTTTAGGAGCTTCAAGCTTCAAGCTTTTAAGAAAAAGCTCCTACTTAATAAAAAACCTTGTTTGGTTGAAGGAGATGGAAGCTTTTTGATTAGAGAAAAAACTCTACAGTGAAAAGCTACTAGTAGTAGCTTTTAAGAAAAAGCTCTACTAGCTACAAGCTTTTAGTTAGTAAATGACACAAATACCCATTTTATTTTAAAAATAAAATAAAAACCTTCTTTACAATTTTTTAATTATGACCATTTTGGTCATTTTATTCATTTTATTAAACGCTCCAGCTACTCTGCCAAACACCAAAATATATTTAAAAAGCTTCCAGCTTGCAACTTCCAGCTACCAGCCTCCAGCTAGTTTTACCAAACATACCCGTAGTAGCTTTTCACTATAGAGCTTTTTCTCCTAACTTAAAAGCTTCCAAGTCTTCAACCAAACAAGACTTTTTATTAAGTAAGAGTTTTTTCTTAAAAGCTTGAAGCTTCTAAAAGCTTCTAAAGGCTCCTTGCCAAACATACCCTTAAAGGGGATGATGCCCTCTTTAAATGTCATGTAGGATTTATTGCTTTCAAATATTATAATAGATAGATAGATTTAGATGTAATATATTTTTTTTTGTAATATATTATGTTGTAAGGGTGGATGGGTGGTTAGTGATTATATCACACTATCACACCCACTAATATCGTGCCACCTGATTTCCATCACACTCCATCACATTTATTACTAAAACGATGTGGTGGAATGATGGTATCACACTCAATTTTTTTAAATAAAATAAAAAAGTACAATATGTCAAAAATCCAAACTTGCACAACAAGTTATCTATAAACCCTAATCATCTATAATCGCATATTCCATGTAATCTTCACATACAATCATGTTTAAATCTTTATTTTTCACATTCGAAAACCCTAGTTTTGATTACATAAATCAATTCTCATAAACCTTCATACAAAACATCCAAGAATTCACATGCATACATACATATGCGATTTTGTTTTCACATAGAGTTTCTAGGGATCTTAAAAGCTTTTAAAAACATTATATAACCATCATAAAACTTATAAAAATTATACCTTCCTATGCAAGTAATCCTCAAGGTTTAAAGGTTCCATCCTATGCCACTTGGATTAACAAGAAGGTTGATTTCTTGATTGCAATTGAGAGAGGATGGGGGGTTGGGGTTTGTTCACGGCGCAGGGGGTAGGGTTTCATTTTTTTATAACAATATTATGCCAGGGATTGGATCATGGGCCAAAACTATGCGCTTATGGGGCCTTTTCTTGTTAAACGGACCCATTAATAAGACTTAGACTTGGGAATCAGTCAAATAAATTATTCCCACTAAATCACATAAAAACTATAGCTTTAATCATCTCGTAACACATTAATTACACACTGATCACAAAGTGCACATAATTCGCAGAATTAACGTAACGATCATCAATTAAGCAACAACTCACATAGTGTGACTCCTGCCAGATTTTCAGGTCAGGATCTGTACACCTTCGCACTATTTTGTCATTTCAGTTATGCATTAGACATTTCATTACATTGAATGAGTCACCCCGAGTATAGCAAAACCCAGGATAGCTCAGGATTCCATTACAATGTCCCATTTATATATGCAAAACCTGTTCAATCTGGCACACAGAGATGTGGACTCAAAACAATGGGACTCCAAAATATAAGTAACACATGTTAACACACAAGTCCAACTTATGTTTAAGCCTAAATTAACACACGACAGTATATGTTTTTAACACCATGATGGACTTCAAATAACAATCCATGCACATGGTCTCAATAATGTAGGATAACATCATGAACATATCATTATCACTCAATGTATTTTTAAGAAAATCAACACATGATCATGTAACAATTCGACCATGTCTAAACATATACCTATGTGGAACTTAAACACAATCAATATAATGCCGCTCCATATAAAGATGTATCCATTTGGCCATTCACACATACAACCATGATAAATATTTGATTGATAAATTATCTACATATACACATATATATGCCAAGTTCTCGAAGTGCGAGTTTTGGATACAAGAGGTTCACTTCCTTGGTCATGTTGTGAACGAAAAGGACATACAAGTAGACCCACCTAAGATGGATGCGATCAAAGATTGGGAAGCGCCTACTACTCCGACAACAGTACGCCAATTTCTGGGTTTATTCGGTTATTACCGTCTATTCTTTGAGAACTTTTCGAAGCTTACTCAACCCTTTTCCATTTTGATGCAGAAGGACAAGAAGTTTGAATGCGGAATCAAACAAGCCGAGGCATTTCAGACCCTAAAACACAAGCTCTGTAGTGCACAGATTCTTTCTCTTCCAGAAGGTATGAATGAATTTGTGGTATATTGTGACGCTTAACACCAAGGACTTGGGTGTGTACTTATGCAGAGGAATAAGGTTATCGCCTATGCTTCACGTCAAGGTTCATGAGAAGAACTACACGACACACGACTTGGATCTAGGTACGGTGATCTTTGCCCTCAAGATTTGGAGACATTATCTGTATGATACCAAGTGCACTATCTTCACAGATCACAACAGCCTATAGCACATCTTCAACCAGAAGGATCTGAACATGAGGCAATGCAGATGGGTAGAACTGCTAAACGATTATGACTGTGAAATCAAGTGTCATCTGGGTTAGGAAAATGTGGTGGCAGATGCCCTAAGCCGAAGGAATGTGTCGAAACTCTGTGTGTTCGCGCGTTAGGTCTAATCATCCACACTAACCTCACAACCCGTATTCGTGAAGCCCAACAGGAAGGACGAATCCTTATTCAAGATGGTTGCATTATTGGAACCTAGGTCTGATGGCACGTTGTACTTTGCAAATCGGATTTGGGTGCCCCGTTTTGGTGGTTGCGAGAATTGATTCTTGAGGAGGCTCACAAGTCCAAGTACTCGGTTCACCCCGGAGCCGACAAGATGTACAAGGACGTTAAGGAATTTTATTGGTGGCCAAACCTTAAAGTTGACATTGCTACATACGTCAGCCGATGCCTCACGTGTTCGAAAGTCAAGGCAGAGTATCAGAAGTCATTCGGCATGCTTCAACAACCAGAGATACCAGTCTGGAAATGGGAACAGATCTCCATGGACTTCATCACCAAGCTACCCATGACTTCTAATGGTCATGATGCAATTTGGGTAATCGTTGACCGGTTGACCAAGTCTGCACACTTTTTGCCAATCAAGTTAATATGAGAAACAGAATAGTAAATGATAAAACAGTTGTGAGTAAATCTAATACTACAACAGGTTGTAGTATTGGAACTTGCAAAGAAATATCTATAAAGTATTTAGAAACTAATATAATAACAAACTACTAAAGTATTAGGGCAGTGGGAAGCGTCTATTGAAACTGCTGAAGAGTAAACAACTTCTGATGAGTAAATCATCAAAGTTGTTCATCAGATGTTTGTCTAGTTCATCATCAGGACTCTAATCTTCAGTACTTTCATTCAGCTTCTTCAGTACTATCCTTTAAACCTTCAGTACTTTGTTAACTATCAAAATGCAAAGTGGATATTATACTATGGTTGAAAAGCTTATCCATCATCTTTCACCCAACAATCTCCCCCTAGATTGATGAAACCAAAACATTATCTAATATTTATTTAGATCCTCTTTTTTGTTCTCCTATCAAGGATCTTCTGAATTTCTTTTATCATTGAGTCTCATATGTCCTTGATGTGAAGTCTTGTAAGAATTGGTCCATGCTTAGGTTCAAGTTGTTGGACTGCAAATAGATCTTTTGTCGAAAGGCTCTGTAGTTCATCTTTGTGTTTTAGTACTTTGAATTTAGCATCTTCTCTTTCAAAGCACATGAACCTGGACTTGTGAGTGAAAGACCATTTGACAATTTTGGCTTGAGAAGTGTTGAAGTTTCCTCTGTAGGGTATAATGCTCTTCTCACTGGTTAAAGATAGGCTTGAGAAGTGTTGAAGTTTCCTCTGTAAGGTATAAATACCAAACTTTGTCATTTTTCATCATTTCACAAACCCTAACCGTCCCAAAACGCTCTCAAACAATCTTAATCACTAAGGAAGGCGTTTTTGCTCTTCTTTTTCATAATCTAACCTATCTATAACATCTAAACAAGAATCCAAGGTGTGTTCTTAATCCTAAACCTTTTTAAAAGCATTTTAATTCGTTTTCATCTAACCCTAATTGTCCGGATCTGTTCTAAGGGTGTTTTTATGATTAAAAACCTTTTAAACATCTTTCTAAATCAAAACATTATCATTTAACATAGGTTTTCAAGGTGAATAACATATGTAAATTGTGTATTATGTGGTGTTATGTGTTGTTCAATGATTTGCTGCTATGTCTATGATAGAAACCTGATATAGGATTGTTATTGATGTTAGATTATTGTTGTTTAGGGTTAGGATTGGATATGATGATATTATGGGTATTTGGGGGTTTTAACGAATCTAGACTTAATGCATGATATTTATGATCAATAGAATTGATAAGAAAAGATCGAACACTCGACAAACTGAGCATTTCAAGTTGAATAAGAATCGATTTCAAAAGTTTCCAAATAGGGTAAATTATTCATGCATGAAAGTGATGTTTCCATAATCTTTACCATTTTGGGAAAGGGCTTAAACGGACGTATTATCGGGGGAAATCGGTAGGGTTTTGTAGGGATAAGTTATCCATGCTTGACTGCTGTGTTTGATGATGTTTCGAGTCGTTTTGAATGTGTTTGAAGCGTTTTTAGGAAAATTTGCACAACAGGGGCGAACCTGGCCTCCTTCGACCGATCGAAGGTGCGAAGGAGGGAATCCAGGGTCGAACCTGGGTTTTGTTGGGCGAACGTGGTAAAACGGGCGAAGGAGGCATCAAACGGTCGAGCGAAATGTAGAACGGGCGAAGGAGACTGAAAACGGGCGAAGGAGACTGAAAACTGACTGGTTTGACCGTTCTGATGCAGAAATGAGATTTTTGATACAAACTAAGTGTTTTATGCTTGAACCTTGTGTGTAATCTATGTGTACTTAATTAGTTAGGGTAATGGGTCACCAACGGGATGTCGGGTCGGTCTAGTGTGTCGGTTAAACATTCAAACACGTTTTAAAACATACTTGGTTACGATCTGGACAATCGGGGACTAGATAACCTTATGGTTATTAGTCGGAACACTTATGTGAACATTTTGATAGATCTTCGGTAGAGGGATTATCAAGGGCTAAACATCTTTACTTGTAATCGAAGAACACTAATTAAGGTGAGTCCACGGCCCCACTTTTACTGCTTTTAACTTTTGGGGGAGAAAACATGCGCTAAACTATTTTGGTAACACATGTCATACTATGGTTTTAACTTTGTATTGCTATACGATCTTTGGAAGTCCTGGGGGAAACCATGAATGTGCGGGGACGCACAACGGGGGAAATGTGGATAGATCTATTGGGCGTGACCTGCCCCACTCGTCGGCTTGGAGGGCCGGGCGGGTGCATATTGTCTCGAACAGGAACATTATCATGCTGAACATACGGGCTGCTTAAACATGCTAAACATTGCTAAACGTGTCTAGTAATGGTTTCCAATCGTAGTAGTAATAAAACATACGCCAAGCTAGTGTACTTGGTAACGTTGATATAGTATGGACATGGTAACGTTTTGGTAACATATTGAACAAACCTGTGAACTCACCAGCATTATATGTTGACATCTTTTTGGTATGTGTTTCTCAGGTCGCTAAGGTAGCAACAAATGGAACTAAGCGCACGGGTCTGCATTGGCGTCTAGGCATAGTTGCACGTTTTGTAATAAAAAGTGTTTTGAATACTTTGGATCATAGCATAGCTGTTTAAATACTTCTTAATGATTCCGCTTATAAAATCGTTGTTTATGGTTTTACGCTTTTCATATAGAGTTGTTTATTGTGACCGTTGACTTGGATCCTGGTTTGTCATGCGCCTCACGGTAAAACCCCACCAGTGGTAATTTGAGGGTGTGACAGATTGGTATCAGAGACAATGGTTATAGTGAACTAGGACTGCATGTAGAGTCTGGTCTATAGCCGAGTCGCACACACACTAGACGATCACATACTTTGGGTCTGTTAGTGGGATACGTACTAACGTTGTCGGGGTGTCCTTACATTATCATCATGCTTATCCGTTACATCATCCGCTTTTATTTGGGTTCTTACCTACTCTTGTCTTCTTCTTCTGGATTGAAGAAGGAGGGGTTGACTTGTTGGTTCTAGCACACACATGCCTTCTTACACTTGCACCTATCGTCACACGCTACTAGGCGACGATATTCAGTGACTGGGGTCTGGATTAGGGGTACATCTAGAGGACCATGTAGAGCAGTTTATCATTTCGGGTGCACACGAAATAATAAACTGGAATGCATGACAATCCCAATGGATTTCTAGTTTGGATGTATAGTCCTGGATTTGTCCCTAGGTTAACTCTTGTAAATTTCTGGTGGTTGACACTGGAAGTGAATCTGAATCCCTCGATTTCTTGATTTGTTAGATCATGTCTGGTGCTCGCGGTGGTGGACGTCGTGGTGGCGGCGGTGGCCATGCTGGCGGTGGTGGTCGTGCTAGAGGCGGTGGTCGTGGAAACATCAACATGACCCAAGCTGAGCTGAACAACTTGCTACAGCAGCAAGTGAACATGGCTATGGCAAATTTCTAGGCTGGGATTAATGCCATGGGTGGTGAGTTGATTTCTGTCGACCTTGCCTCATTTTCGGGTTTCGTGTCCTTTCGTTTGTGTTTTACTCGTGTGCCGTGTTTCAGGTGTTGGTGCCAATCCACCCCCACCTCAGTGCTCTTATAAGAAGTTTCGGGACTGTCAGCCCCATAACTTCGTTGGAACTGAGTGAGCGGTGGGACTGCTCCAATGGCTGGAGAAGGTGGAGTCTGTGTTTGTTATGTGTAACTGTCCTGCTGGGGACCGGGTAAAGTATGCTACTGCGACATTTGAGGGGCATGCACTGTCGTGGTGGAATACTACTACACAGAACATGGGATTGGGGGAGGCTATTGCTATGACTTGGGCGGAGTTTGTGCAGCTGTTGAGAGGTGAGTACTGTCCGAGAGAGGAGATACAGAAGTTAGAGCATGAGGTCTGGAGCTAAAAGATGGTTGGGTCTGAAATTGAAGAATACACTGTGAGGAGGAATGAGCTGGTGGTGTTGTGCCCTGATTTGTACACACCCGAGTACTGGAGGATCGAGCACTATGTGTCTGGGCTAGTGCCGGAGATTGCTGGGTTGGTGGCTGCTGGGAATCTTCCCACTATTGCTGAAGTTGTCTGATCAGCTCATCGGATGACTAACCTGAAGGTGGCAGAAGGCGTTTTGCCACCCAAGGGTGCTGTTGTGAAGGTTGTTGAGGGGAACAAGAGGAAGTGGGATAGTGTGGGGAAGAGTGTGGTGCCAGCTCAGCCGGCGAAGAAGTTTGATTCATCTGGGTCTTCTTCTGGGCAGAAGACGAGTGGGTATGTTGGGAAGCATCCCAAGTGCAACAAGTGTGGTTTTCACCATTCTGGGGGTTGTGATAGGGCTCGTTGTCATCGGTGCCATCAGTTGGGGCACCATGCTAAGGATTGCAAGGTGGCACTCACCCCAACTCAGACTCCTGCGGCTACTCCTGCTCCTGCTGCTCAGGGGACTCAGGGGAGGCAGGGGTGTTATAACTGTGGTGATGCGGGACACTTCAAGCGTGAATGTCCTAAACTGAAGCAGGGCGATAATGGGAGGGGCGGGAACGGTAACGGGAACAATGGCGGCGGAGGCAGGACTGCACGAGCTTTCGTCATTGGATCTGCGGAGGCTAGGCAGGATCCAGACATAGTTACTGGTACGTTCCTTCTTAATGATCGCTATGTTTCTGTCTTGTTTGATTCTGGCGCCGATAAGAGTTTCGTATCTTTGGATGTTAGTCGATTGCTAGATATAGTACCCACACCTTTAGAGGCTAAGTACTTAATAGAATTGGCTGATGGTAAGAAAATCGAAGCGACACACACCCTTAGGGAATGTCGCTTGGAACTGTCGGGTTTGTCTTTCCCCATTGACCTTATGCCGGTACCCCTGGGTAGTTTTGATGTCGTGGTCGGCATGGATTGGTTATCGTTGTATCGCGCGGAGATCGTTTGTTTTGACAAGGTTATTCGGATCCCTCTCCCTGATGGAGAGATTCTTCCGGTTCGTGGCGAGAAAAGCGGTGCTCCGCTGAGTATCATTTCTAGCATGAAAGCCCGTAAGTATCTTCGGAAGGGCTGTTCGGCCATTCTGGCACTTGTTAACGTTTCTACTGACGATGAGAAGAAGATCGAGGATATTCCGGTGGTTCGTGACTTTTCCGATGTGTTTCCTGATGATTTACCTGGTCTTCCTCCCCATCGTCAGGTTGAGTTTGGTATCAATCTTACTCCGGGCGCAGCTCCTATTGCCCGAGCTCTGTATCGTCTTGCACCTCCCGAGATGCAAGAGTTGTCCAGCCAGTTACAGGAACTCTTGGAAAAGGGTTTCATCCGACCGAGTTCTTCCCCGTGGGGAGCTCCTATTTTGTTTGTGAAGAAGAAGGACGGAAGTCTTTGCATGTGTATTGATTATCGTGAGCTGAACAAAGTGACCATCAAGAATCGTTATCCTCTTCCTCGCATTGATGATCTCTTTGACCAGCTTCAGGGCTCCAGCTACTATTCGAAGATTGATTTGCGGTCCGGTTATCACCAGTTGCGCGTCAGGGAAGCTGACATTCAGAAGACTGCTTTTCGCACTCGTTATGGCCATTTTGAGTTCTTGGTCATGCCTTTTGGTCTCACTAACGCACCGGCGGTGTTCATGGATTTAATGAACCGCGTTTGCAAACCTTACCTTGATAAGTTCGTCATCGTGTTCATTGACGATATTCTGATTTATTCCAAGAACAAGGCGGATCATGAGGAACATCTGCGGTTGGTCTTGGAACTTTTGAGACAGGAGCAGTTGTATGCTAAGTTATCAAAGTGTGATTTTTGGTTACGAGAAGTCCAATTCCTAGGGCATGTGGTGAATGAACTGGGAATTCATGTCGATCCGGCTAAGATCGAAGCTATTAATGACTGGGAAGCACCAAAGACGCCATCAGAGGTGCGGCAATTCCTAGGTCTTGCGGGATACTATCATCGCTTCATTGAGGGATTTTCGAAGATCGCTCAACCCCTCACTGCTCTTACCCAGAAGGACCGAAAGTTCGACTGGGATGAACCACAAGAATCAGCATTTCAGATGCTGAAGCTTAAACTTTGTTCTGCACCTATCTTATCCTTGCCAGAGGGTACGGATGACTTTGTTGTGTACTGTGACGCTTCTATTCGTGGTCTCGGTTGTGTGTTGATGCAACGCGGGAAGGTTATTGCTTATGCTTCTCGTCAACTCAAAGTTCATGAGAAGAACTACACTACTCATGACTTAGAACTGGGTGCGGTAGTCTTTGCGTTGAAAATCTGGAGACATTACTTGTACGGTACCAAGTGTGAAGTATATACCGATCACAAGAGTCTTCAGCATATTTTCGACCAGAAGGTGTTGAACATGCGGCAGCGTCGCTGGGTTGAACTCCTGAACGATTATGACTGTGCCATCAAATACCATCCTGGCAAGGCGAACGTTGTGGCGGACGCCTTAAGCAGGAAGGAGTCTGCGAATCCTCGTCGTGTTCGAGCCTTACAGCTCACCATTCATTCGTCATTGCCTGACCGAATCCGTTCTGCACAGTTGGAAGCTTTGAAGGAAGAAAACCTTAAGGCTGAAACTATGCACAGTGCCGACAAGCATCTTGAGCTCAGGTACGATGGCTTACACTATTTTGCGGGACGTGTTTGGGTCCCATTGTTCGGGGGATTGCGCGAGCTTGTTTTGGATGAAGCTCACAAATCCCGGTATTCTATTCACCCTGGCTCCGATAAGATGTATCAGGATTTGAAGATACTTTATTGGTGGCCGAACATGAAAGCTGATATAGCTTCTTATGTCAGCAAATGTTTGACTTGTGTCAAGGTGGAGTATCAGAGGCCGTCTGGTCTCCTGGAACAACCAGAGGTTCCGGAATGGAAGTGGGAACGAATCACGATGGATTTTTTCACCAAGCTGCCAAGATCACCTAGTGGTTTTGATATGATCTGGGTGATTGTTGACCGGCTGACAAAATCGGCACGTTTTATACCTATTAAGGAAACCGATGGACTCGAGCGGTTGGCTCGACTTTACCTTAAGGAGGTGGTTGCTCGGCACGGGTTGCCTGTTTCTATTATCTCTGATCGTGATTCTCGTTTCGCTTCGCGTTTCTGGAAGGCTCTGCACAAGGCTTTGGGTACTCAGTTGGATATGAGTACGGCTTATCATCCGCAAACTGATGGACAGAGTGAGCGGACGATTCAAACCTTGGAAGACATGCTTCGGGCATGTGTTATCAATTTTGGCAAGAGTTGGGAGATCCACCTGCCGTTAGTGGAGTTCTCCTACAACAACAGCTATCACTCTAGTATCAAGGCAGCTCCGTTCGAGGCTCTTTACGGACGGAAATGTCGATCACCACTTTGTTGGGCCGAGGTGGGCGAGAGCCAGCTCACTGGTCCGGAACTTGTGTACGAAACTTCGGAGAAAATCGTACAGATCCGTCAACGTTTGGCTGCTGCACGGGATCGTCAGAATAGCTATGCCGATCGCCGTCGAAAACCTTTAGAGTTCCAGGTTGGGGACAGGGTACTTCTGAAAGTTTCACCATGGAAGGGCGCCATACGCTTTGGAAAGCGTGGCAAGCTTAACCCTCGTTATGTCGGACCATTCGCAATCCTGGATCAGATTGGACCGGTGGCATACAGACTTGACTTACCGGCGGAGCTCGGTAGTGTGCACAACGTCTTCCATGTGTCTAACTTGAAGAAGTGTTTGGCTGATGAATCTCTCATTGTACCACTGGAAGAGATCAAAGTTGATGATCGTCTTCGCATTGTGGAGGAACCTGTCGAGATTCTCGACTACAAGATTCGTAGCCTTCGTCGGAGTAAAATCCGCATCATTAAAGTTCGTTGGAACTCGAACCATAGACCGTAGTTCACATGGGAACGGGAGGATCAGATGAAAGCTAAGTATCCTCATCTTTTTCCGAAGCGCGCGTTTGAATCGAGGCATGTTACTGCTGAAGCGGAATGAATCTCGGGTCGAGATTCCTTTCAACGTGGGGATGATGTGACATCCGGTAATTTCTTTTTCATTCTGTTCTTTTTTTTTCGTTTCTTTCTTTTGGGGCTTTGCGCAATTTTCGGGACAAAAATTCTTTCAACGTGGGGATGATGTGACACTCGGCATATTTGGCTTAAACATATTAGTGACATCTAAGTCTACCTTAGCGAGAAACGTTTATAAACGAACTTAACTGGGTTAGTTGAGTCGGGTCAAGTTAGGATTGTCCAGGGTACAATGATCTGGAGGATCATTGGGAGTCGTTTTGGTAATACGCTAGTACCGGGATCCGTTGTTGGTGACATTACATGAACTAATTAAGTATATGTATAGATTATGGGTCGTGTGGTGAATTATATACATAGATGTGTTTAAATGATGTGTAAATGATTATCTATGCTTAAATATGTCAAATATAGATTAAGGATGCATGCTTATGTGTTAAGATGTGTTAGAATGCGTTAAACACGACAAACTGGAAAACTAGTTAAAAAGGAGTTCTGGTTCGACCACTTCGAGTGGTCGAAGGAGAACAATTGCCTGGTTCGATCCTTTGTAAATGGGCGAACCTGGGAAGTGGAATTGAAAGAATTCCCTTCGACCAGGACAGGGCTCATTCGACCCTGTGTAAGGGTCGAAGGAGGCCACCTTCGACCATTGAAATGGGGCGAAGGAGAAGTAGTATAAATACCAAACTTTGTCATTTTTCATCATTTCACAAACCCTAACCGTCCCAAAACGCTCTCAAACAATCTTAATCACTAAGGAAGGAGTTTTTGCTCTTCTTTTTCATAATCTAACCTATCTACAACATCTAAACAAGAATCCAAGGTGTGTTCTTAATCCTAAACCTTTTTAAAAGCATTTTAATTCGTTTTCATCTAACCCTAATTGTCCGGATCTGTTCTAAGGGTGTTTTTATGATTACAAACCTTTTAAACATCTTTCTAAATCAAAACATTATCATTTAACATAGGTTTTCAAGGTGAATAACATATGTAAATTGTGTATTATGTGGTGTTATGTGTTGTTCAATGATTTGCTGCTATGTCTATGATAGAAACCTGATATAGGATTGTTGTTGATGTTAGATTATTGTTGTTTAGGGTTAGGATTGGATATGATGATATTATGGGTATTTGGGGGTTTTAACGAATCTAGACTTAATGCATGATATTTATGATCAATAGAATTGATAAGAAAAGATCGAACACTCGACAAACTGAGCATTTCATGTTGAATAAGAATCGATTTCAAAAGTTTCCAAATTGGGTAAATTATTCATGCATGAAAGTGATGTTTCCATAATCTTTACCATTTTGGGAAAGGGCTAAAACGGACGTATTATCGGGGGAAATCGGTGGGGTTTTGTAGGGAAAAGTTATCCATGCTTGACTGCTGTGTTTGATGATGTTTCGAGTCGTTTTGAATGTGTTTGAAGCGTTTTTAGGAAAATTTGCACAACAGGGGCGAACCTGGCCTCCTTCGACCGATCGAAGGTGCGAAGGAGGGAATCCAGGGTCGAACCTGGGTTTTGGTGGGCGAACGTGGTAAAACGGGCGAAGGAGGCATCAAACGGTCGAACGAAATGTAGAACGGGCGAAGGAGACTGAAAACGGGCGAAGGAGACTGAAAACTGACTGGTTCGACCGTTCTGATGCAGAAATGAGATTTTTGATACAAACTAAGTGTTTTATGCTTGAACCTTGTGTGTAATCTATGTGTACTTGATTAGTTAGGGTAATGGGTCACCAACGGGATGTCGGGTCGGTCTAGTGTGTCGGTTAAACATTCAAACACGTTTTAAAACATACATGGTTACGATCTGGACAATTGGGGACTAGATAACCTTATGGTTATTAGTCGGAACACTTATGTGAACATTTTGATAGATCTTCGGTAGAGGGATTATCAAGGGCTAAACATCTTTACTTGTAATCGAAGAACGCTAATTAAGGTGAGTCCACGGCCCTACTTTTACTGCTTTTAACTTTTGGGGGAGAAAACATGCGCTAAACTATTTTGGTAACACATGTCATACTATGGTTTTAACTTTGTATTGCTATACGATCTTTGGAAGTCCCGGGGGAAACCATGAATGTGCGGGGACGCACAACGGGGGAAATGTGGATAGATCTATTGGGCGTGACCTGCCCCACTCGTCGGCTTGGAGGGCCGGGCGGGTGCATATTGTCTCGAACAGGAACATTATCATGCTGAACATACGGGCTGCTTAAACATGCTAAACATTGCTAAACGTGTCTAGTAATGGTTTCCAATCGTAGTAGTAATAAAACATACGCCTAGCTAGCGTACTTGGTAACGTTGATATAGTATGGACATGGTAACGTTTTGGTAACATATTGAACAAACCTGTGAACTCACCAGCATTATATGTTGACATCTTTTTGGCATGTTTTTCTCAGGTCGCTAAGGTAGCAACAAATGGAACTAGGCGCACAGGTCTGCATTAGCGTCTAGGCATAGTTGCACGTTTTGTAATAAAAAGTTTTTTGAATACTTTGGATCATAGCATAGCTGTTTAAATACTTCTTAATGCTTCCGCTTATAAAATCGTTGTTTATGGTTTTACGCTTTTCATATAGAGTTGTTTTTTGTGACCGTTGACTTGGATCCTGGTTTGTCATGTGCCTCGCGGTAAAACCCCGCCAGTGGTAATTTGAGGGTGTGACAGTTGATCTTCTATTTCGGAAATAATCAGGTTGGATCTTCTGTTATGTTCAACCTTTGCAAAACTAGGGTCTTCACTTGGAATTGGTATGTGATGTTCTGTGATTACCTTTGTCTGCTTTTGATCTGTGATGGTTTGTTTCAGCTGATAGGCATAAGTTGTTGGATCCCTATCTTGTATTATCAAAGGTTTTTTCTAAGAGTATCATCTTGAAATTAGTATTGACTTATGCCTCTGTTTGTTTTTGTTTCTTGGCAGCTGGTGTAGACATTGGCTTCTTTATAGGTTCACCAATTTTAAAAACTTCTAATGTGTTGAACATTTCTGGATTTTGTTTCTGCAAAGCTTTGAACTTCTTGTAGGTCTCATGTATATCAACATCTTTTCATTTTTAGAGTTAAGCCTTTGTGCCATAATCATTTGCTTCCAACTCTTCTATGATCTGAGTTCTCTTCATCTTCTTTTCTTTATCAACATTTTGCCTTCCTTGAATCAGTTTCACCCTGTATGCATGTGGATCTAGGTCAACATCCATACGCATTTTATTTATTATTGTCATTTCATGTGCATAATTAGACATTTTGCACAAAAAAATACCCCCCCCTCAGTCTGGTAACGCACAAATTATTGAGTAAACTCAATAAATCACTCGTTTATGCATACAACACCTGAACTATACAAAAAAATTGGCGTTGAACAGTCGAGCCAATCACATGCTCAACAGGGAGCAACTGGATACCCGTTTACCATACAATACAAAACAACAAAACACGTGACAATACCCGAGTTGGAAGCTATATAATCCACTCAAACCCGAACAATAACAAAGCATTTTATGAGGTTACCACAATCTAACACGTGGTAATCCCCTCACTAACACATGTATACGGATCACAAATATTATCATATGTTAACATCTAATAACATGTGTTCACAACTTTAATACATGTTAATATCGTCATCAAATCTTTAAACACACCATCTACCTGCATAAACTCGTACAATACTCGATCTTTCAAAACTATACATATGGATACATGTACCATACATGACAATACACACACACACACACACACACATATATATATATATATATGCATTCCTTAGTTGTTTTAAGTATATAATGGAACCATCCTTTACACCTAATCATAACATCCATGACATGTCCCTTTCACTAGTTAATTCATTTCCTTGACACCTCCCCCAAAACCTCACGCCGAAGGCCAAGATTTTAGTGATGATGATGATGATGCAAATCGGACAACAAGAAAAAACACATCCACATATGGATAGTGACTTAACATGATAACACTCCATGACATATTGCAAATATTTTCTTCCTTCCTTCCTTGGTGACACTCAGCCGAAGATAATCTCCCTCAAAGGTCACTATCACTTGACAACCAAGCATGTTATACCAATAAGGGCCTAAACCATTCCGACATTCCTTGTCAATCCTTGATCTCTTGCCAAAAATAACTTGATCATCCCTACACCTAGCAGCCGAAATGGACAAGCAAGATTACATCATGAGTGACACATTCTCTTATACTAAAATAGATTTAAGACAGAGATACTTATCTTCATGGTCAGGCATGACAAAACCTCCACTTTTGGATGATAAGTAATCGACTAACACGTCAAGAAAGGGACAATAATGAGAAGCCTCTAACACACCACAATCACTAAGATTTGGCCACCCTTTTTGTCTTACCATCGACCAAAACATATCATGGGTGAAAGCTCATGTCTTGTTGTCAACTTACACTAGTTTAGGCAAGAAAACAAACCACCAACTAACTCCCATGTAAGTCAAACAACTCGATACACCAAAGCTTACATATAATCGGCCACAATCAAGGAGGAATGCATGTGATCTTATGTCTCCATCTTTCATGATATGGTGATTAGAAAACTAAAACCATGCATCAACCAAGAAGCCTAACCTTTTCTTTCTTGTCTTTGTCCTCACCTTGATCAATCCACTATATAAAGGAAGCCATAGATCACAAACATTTCCCACACCACAAACTTTTTTACTCCTCTCAAACTTTCGGACACTTCCTAGCAATAACTGAAAGCCTATCCACCACTATACTAACCCTTCGAAGCTGTCAAGATCAAGGAGGAGATCAAGAGGCTTTCTAACACTAACCATCTTTTGGTAAGTTCCCTATGCTTCTAAACTTTGATTTCATCAACCCCATTTCAGTATACCCAACCCTATTCGACCCATGATTCCATCTAATCGGACATTAACATGCTTGATTTTTGCACACATTGTTTCACTTATGATTTCAACTATCTAGGGACCACATTGTCAAGATACCTCACTTATTTGATAAAAATCGGTCCTTATATTACAACCATAGCTTGTGTAATGTTTTTGAATCAGAGCACGACTTAAATGATCAACTAAGAACCGGTTTTCATAATCAAAACTTACATGGTATATGTTCGAGGCTAAGGTTTGTGTTAGAGGTATTTATAATTAGCTTATATCACAAACACACTAACACACATTGTAAAGCTTCAATGGTGCCTTGATAAGCATAGATCGACCGATTTTAATCCACTAAATGATCGAATTCTAGGCCCATGTTATTGTGTTAGTTCGGCTACTGATGTCGTGTGAGTTAGGTCTTTTTAAACGTCCTTTTTAAAACCAACACTTTCCCGAAAGATGTGTCAAGACTCGGTGAAAAGGGTAATTAAATGAGACCTTTTTAATTAAAACACTTATCTAAGTTTTAAATTTATAAAAGTAAAATGATATCTGCTGACTATTCTGAACCCACATGATAGGCAAGTGAACCTATCGGGAGTAGGATAGCCTATAGCAAGTACTGAGTATCGAGCCCTAAGATACGACTTCCCCTACTCAGTTCTAAGTTGCTGCAATAAAAAGAAAGATAAAGTAAAATAAAATAAATAAAGAGAGCGAGGGTGACCGAAGTAAAAAATCAATACCAAACAAAGTGCTTCTTCGGGATCCAACTTATTTTTGGGACGGATTAATAGTAGTTATTTAATGAAGTGGTGTGAACAAGTGCGCACTTTTTCTGAACTTGGAGTTGCTACATGATAGGCAAGTATTAAATACGAGCTGTGTTGTTCTTTTAAAATGAGGGTCCTCCAGTGGTGTCTGTTTTTGCAATACGAGCTGTGTTCTTGTTTTAAAATGAGGGTCTCCTGACCTGGTAAGCTCACCTCTCAACTATGACAGATGGACAACTCAAGACTGTGTATACCCAACCCATTAGATCCAACTCCCAAAGCTGCAATAATGACATCTAATCACTCAAAGCCTCCATGGACAACTTGTCGGTGGCCGGAGCATGACCGAACAAGAAACCATTTGATATCATAAAGGAGTTGTGACTAACCGGCACACGTGCATCCTTTACTTTACCCAATTAACTATTTTAAAAAGTGAGTGGTCTATCGATAATTTTGCAGCAGTATAAAGATGTGATAAAATAAAGACCGTTTTCCCTCAACACGGGTTCTTCAAACCTTAGCTTGCGCCAAATCTTTCACATGGACAATGAAGCTGAGTCGCACAACTAAGGCTTGACTTATCACTAGCACCGAATATAAAGACCATACCGACCCTAAATGAGATCTTGATAGTAGAGGATTAAGTCTCAAAGTGTGTGTATTTCTACCCACAAATGGACTAATCACTACTCATGGGATTAGGTTAGCTTAAGAGTGCATGGGTTGTTACACACCATGGGTACACCCTTAAGTCCTCCCACTTCCTATCAAGACACCCACAAGACCAAAGACTAGTTAATTAGTTAATTAATTCATCAAACAAGGTATTAAGTGAAAATAATTTAACAAGAACACAACACCACTTAACAAATAAAAACTATATAATCCATACCAAAATAAGTCTTCACCCTAGCAACACTCAAGTAATCTAGCCAAACATTGGCTCTACAACTAGCACACTATAAATGGTGTTTGGGTGAGTTTTAGTGATCTCTCTCTCTACTTTCAATCTCTAAGTCTTTATAGAGTGATCCCAAGCTTCAAAGGTCACTTGCAAGACCCCAGAGATGGCTGAAGTGTGAGTAAAACTCAGGTGAAATGGGATGCCGAAAATGTGGAGTGGAGACCTCTATTTATAGGCAAAACAGCCATGGCACGCCCTCGACAACGTTCTAGCACGCCTATGCTTGACAACGCTTATTGTTGCAGAGTCCTTTCATGCAGAGATGTCTGTACTAGGTTAAGCACGCCCGTGCTTGTTGCATTGGCACGCCCGTGCAAGCAGTTTTGAGCAACCGTCTTGTTAGTCTTTGTCGGTTTGAGCCTTGGAGAACATGCTGCACTAAAGCACGACCGTGCCATAAGGTAGGGCATGCCCGTGCACTTTAGAAAACCTCAATTTTGCCTCTTGCTAACTTGGAAATGCTGACCGGTAGACATGGGATACATGCACGGCCGTGCACAGGCATGAGCGTGACCGTGCTTCATCTGGATCGTCCCCAAAAGTCATCAAATCCTTGTCTTTTACGTCAGTTTTCACTTCGTTTCACTTTCCACCTTCAATACCTGCAATTATCACCAAAGAGAATAAACCGTGACAATGCCAAGATAAATGCATAAAATTAGGTGATAATTAGGTGAAAATATGTATATAAAACCTGCTAATTTTGGGACTCATCATATCACCTCACACTTAGATGTTTGCTTGTCCCCAGCAAACCAAACCTAGGCAATGAAAATAGAGTAAAAACGAGCGAGTGTGTCGTGATAAGTCATAACTACCCATCTCTAATGAGTCCCACCTACTCAACACAACCTTTGTAGATGTTTTAGATAGCCTTGGCGCTTAATCAAACTTCCCTTAAGTGTCCACTTCATAATTCTCTCACTTTTCACTCGGGTGTAATTTTGGGGGTGATCACTTGGATTCATCCCAAGGCACGCACAAATCATAAGCTTGTACACAAATCGGATCTCCACCGCTATATAATGGTGAGAAACTGCAAATCACAAGGTCTTTTGAGGGGTGAAAAATGGTAAAGTGATAAATGGGTAGGAATGGGATCTACTGTCTTGTCTGGCTCAGGCAGCGGCTGCGACATAATGGGCAAATGTCAAACTCTGAATGATGGGCTTTATCAAACTCCTCCCCCGAAGACTTACTGCTCTGACGTCCCTACTCTGCGAATCGTATGGTCTTCACACCTAATCACCTCCGTTAGGAATGTCCTAGAAATAAACCTTCAAATAGAATTGTTTCTTTTTAGATCGCTTAATGTCGAGCTTCTTGACTTATTCACCAACCCGTTTTTTTATTCAAATAAAAACTCTGCTTTCGGTGAAGCTTATTCATTGGTATGTCAACTCTGACTGGCTCTCTTTTCTTCAGTTGCCACAGCTCTTCTCGGTATATACCGCGATGTCTGGTCTTTTCTTCTTCATCTCGAAACGGCCCAAGTGTAACACCCCAACCGATGGCGGAAACATCGAGGTGTCACGTATGAATGATTGTTCAGTAGCTCATGTTAATACATATGTATAAATAATACTTTATTAGATTACATTAAATGTCATAAATGAAATCTAATACATCCAATAATCAAACAAAGCTTAAAACTTCAAATATCTTCGCATGCTAGCTCTAGACTTCAAGCATCAGTATTTCCTGTTGAGTTTGGAAAAAATGGGGGGGGGGTCAACTAGAAGTTGGTGAGAATACATAAGCCATGTCAAGCAATTAAGTTAAAGAATAATAAAAGTTAAGCAATTCATATGTCTATCGTAAGTTTAAGTCTACAAGAATAAACATGAAGTATAGTATGCACATAATCAAACCTCCGACAAGTTTAGGTCCATCCCGTCATCCACGGTTCACCTTAATATCATGTTGGAACGATAACAATCACCCGCGCTCCCCATAATAGATGGTCAATGAATCTAGGTGGGATTGTCAATCCAATAGATCTATTATTAAGTATCGTCGGCTTGGCCATAGCTAATGATTATGTATGTTGAAGTTTAAGTCTAACAGTAGTTGTCTAAGTCATGAGGCATTAAAGTTTACAACTAGACACGTATGTAGAATTGCTTAAGTATAATGTTGCAAGTATAAAGAATTGCATAAACATGGTTACGTAAACTCACCTTAATGCTAGTATTGAATCCTTTGATATAGAATAAATGCAGCTCGTGTATATCCAAGTATCACCCTATTTCAAGGTAATAAATAAGTGTTGGGGGAAAACTTAATAAGTCTAAGTTTTCTAGTCTAAAATGTGCTAGGGTTCCAAATTTGGGGATTAATAATTGATTTATGATTAATTTGAATAATTGTTAATAACTTAAATAAATAAAGAAATAATTAATAAAAAATATTTCTGACCAATATTAACTAAAGGTAGTTGAATTATAATGTAATAAATGTGAAAATAATTTTTATAAAATTATTTTCTTAATTAATGAATATTTATATATTAATGCAAAAATAATGAAAAATGAATTTATTATGATTTATTTATGATTAAAATAACAAAAATCGATTAAAAATATTAAATAAATTATCTTTTTGAAATAAAATTTATTTCAGAAATGTTTAATGATTACAAACTCAGAATAATTTTTGTGGAATTTTATAAGGTCGTTTTGATATTTTTATAGAATTTTAAAATTTTTAAGGAATAAACTTGTAATATTTATTATATATAGT
Source organism: Ambrosia trifida (assembly GCA_028751855.1). Lineage (NCBI taxonomy): Eukaryota > Viridiplantae > Streptophyta > Magnoliopsida > Asterales > Asteraceae > Ambrosia > Ambrosia trifida. The sequence goes on from CM054131.1 coordinate 55,163,822, forward strand.
AAATAAATGATTTTTGAGAAACTAAAAATTGTATGATAAACTTTATTATCAGAATATCATAAGATAATTTTTATAGAATTTATAAAGTAGAATTAGTATTTTAAAACCATTTTTAAAGTTAATAACAAAAAGATAAAAGAAAAGAGGCTTAAAAAAAGTATGTGCTGTTGGTGGGGATCGAACCAGGTATCTGATCCGGTTCAAAATTTTAAACACAACACCACAACCATCTTGTCTACATCCAAGATCTGTGTTTAGGTGCAACAGAATTGTTTATAACATATAAACGAATTTATCCCCAAATATCCTATTAAGAACCCTAGAACTTAAGCCGTATAATTGATCAAGAGAATGAATCAGTTAGCAAGATTTATGTTAGGGCTATTATTCCTAGCCTAAAATCCGACTCCAAATCATGATTTAATTCGAACTCACCGTGTAAGGACAGAGGAACACGAGGAGAAAAGGGACCGAACTCCTAAGCTTCAAAATTCGCTGTTTTTCTGAACTGGTAATCGAGAATTGGTACACATGTCTTAAAATCGGCCCCTTTAGTGTGTATTTTCGGATGTAATTGCATTGAAAGTGATTTATATGCGAATTAGATTCTTGGTGTAAAGAATGTTATAAATAGATGCAAAATCGGTTAATTTGATCCTTAATTCGTGTTATAACGCGTTGATTTACAGCAAACATTGATGTGGAATTTGATTTCGTCCATTAAGGTATGGTTTAATTATGGAATCAGGATCAAATCGTGGGTTAATTTTGAAGTAATTTGGAAAGTGGTTGCATTAGTTGACTTTTAGTAGTTTGACTGAACTAAATAAGGAGGATTTAAGTTTGATTGTTTCTGATTTTTGTCACAAAGGAACAGGTTTGCTTAGTGGTTCAATGATTATGGGTTAAGACTTGTGAACCGGTCTGGACGCGGGTTCGAGTCCCGCTCCAGACAATTTTTTTTAGCATTATTTTTTTCATATGAAAAATATATTATTAGATATATATAATGATTATATTAGTTAAAAATTGTTACGAAAAATTTTAAAACCCACTAAAACATCGAGATTCAACAGATTTTATTAAATAATTATTTAACATATATATTTTTGAATTCGTGTAAAAAAAAATTCAAGGGAAATATACTATGAAAAATGATGATTTTATTAATTAGAAATTTTGGGGAAAATCTGCGATGTTACAGTCTCCCCTACTTTTGGGAACTTCGTCCCGAAGTTATTAAAAACACAGGGTTGAGGGTGATTGGAATAACCGTGGTTTGGAAAATTTGGATTAAGGCACGACATGAATTTTGTAGGTAATAGAAATAACTGTTTCGAATAATTTAGATAAGAGGTGTGTTATGTGTGAGTTGATTGACCAAATGAATTTCCAAATAACTAGAGTTTACATTTGGTTATCTACCGAAACCTTGATAGAATTTCACACTACCTTAACGTACCTGTAAATTCATGATTACGTTCCGGACCGCAATCACCAATTTACCTTACATTAGGGTTTTATGTCCTTCTATTACTCTAACACACAAGTAAAACAAATAAAGTAAATTAACCTTGTGATTGAATCGTATACAATTTATCCAAAAATGAGTCCAAATGTTGAGCAGAAAAAAGACTTCTACTAGCCAGTGAGTAAGAACCTCTACCGATTGTTGAGCAGGTGCAATAGCCTTTACCAGTCGTTGAGCAGGTTGTAGGGCCTCTACCGACTGTTGAGCAGGCATGATGACCTCTACCAATCATTGAGTAGGTTATTTGGTACTCTACTAACTATTGAGCAAGTACTTCATCCTCTATCAGTTGTTTGATTAAGTGTACCAATTATTACACACATCAATTGCAAATTGATAATATGTACATGTAAGAAATCAAGTATCAAGTATAGCATGCAAGTTGTAATAGAGTTGCCCTAGACAAGGTTAATGACTCTAGGTGTGTCTATAGCAAATAGTTCTAGTATCAAATGTTCAAATATGGTAGATAATTGAATCCTCATGTTTAACTAAGGATTAAGTTTGATGCAACACACAATCAAGTTTCAATAGTTTGGTTATCATGGGTAACTAGTTCATGTTTGAGAAGGTGAAAGATATGAGTCTAATTCTTGAGGGGATGGTGAAAAATCTTGAAGCAGAATCAAAGTTGTGAGAGATAGTGAATGTGAAAATAGTTGATAAGGAGTTTATTTTATAGTAAGGAGATTATATAGCGGTGCAAATTGTGGGGTTTGGATCAAATGTTAGAATCAAGTGTATGAGAAAATATGATTGTGGTATATGCCAAATATTGTAAAAATTTGAACAAGTTGAAAATAAGTAAGTGTCAATGGAAAAATTGTAGAGTAAATTTTGTCCCTGTGGATGGAAAGATTTTATTTTCAAAATTGGTTTTGTATATAAAGCAAAAGTCATTAAATAGTACAACTAAATTGTCTTAGATCAGAATATTTCGATAAGTCATAGGTTTTAAACACGGTATCGGATTTCAAAAAAATCAAGAATTTGTTGAGGTGATTGTATAATTGACTTTGATTATTCCATAAAAAAGAAGCGATTCCTAATATATTAAAACCTCTTTTTTTTTTTTAAGATCATTTGTTACACCAGTAAATTGGTACACCAACATTTGAAATTTAGAAAATGAGTTTGTGGAATAAAAGGCTTTTTGACAACAATATTTATTTTCTTTAGTTTGTGAAATTCCTAGGTAATGAATATTTGACAAATTTAGTACTCTTTAATGTTGGTGCTAGAGTATCCTATAAATAGGTTACGAGATGATAGTTTGAACAAGGATTTTAAAATCTTGAATATAATGAAATTTGATGGTTGAGGGTGTCTTTAAAAAATATGTAAAGGGGAGAAGTTTAAAATAAAATTGGCCCGAAGGTAATACGATTTAAGAAGTAAAATATGTAATATGCTGTAAAGAGAAATATATGATTTGGGTTGGATGTTAAAAATAGTTAACCAAGCGGGTAATATTACAAGTTTGTAAAATGAAATATGATTGTGAGATCCACAAATGTTTCATGAAATTTAGGCTAACGAGGGGATTATATAAGAAAGAAAATAGATTTGAAGTGCAAGATTTTTTTTTTATTCAAATTTTAGAATTTAAATGAGAGTGATGGGTATAAATGAAAATGAAATACAAAGATTGTATTCATTTGTCCACGTATATACGAAAATGTTGTCTTATCAAGAAAGATCGGATCTAAGCCCAGTGAACTTGCCCTATTAAACTAGGAGTACATTAAAATTGCAACAAGTGAAAGAGAGTGTAGGCAAGACCAAGCTAAGGTAAGAATACGGAGGAGGGGGATAGGGGGGATAAAGATAAGGATAAGGTAGAGCTACAAGCAACTAAAGCAAGTACTGATTAATGTCCTAAGGCTATAGACTAGATTATTTTTCAAATAACCTAATTCCCTATAACCAAGGCTCTGATACCAATCTGTAACACCCCAACCGATGGCGGAAACATCGAGGTGTCACGTATGAATGATTGTTCAGTAGCTCATGGTAATACATATGTTTAAATAATCCTTTATTGAATTACATTAAATGTCATAAATGAAATCTAATACACCCAATAATCAAACAAAGCTTAAAACTTCAAATATCTTCGCATGCTAGCTCTAGACTTTAAGCATGAGTATTTCCTGTTGAGTTTGGAAAAAATGAGGGGGTCAACTAGAAGTTGGTGAGAATACATAAGCCATGTCAAGCAATTAAGTTTAAGAATAATAAAAGTTTAGCAATTCATATGTCTATCGTAAGTTTAAGTCTACATGAATAAACATGAAGTATAGTATGCATATAATCAAACCTCCGACAAGTATCGCCGGCTTGGCCATAGCTAATGATTATGTATGTTGAAGTTTAAGTCTAACAGTAGTTGTCTAAGTCATGAGGCATTAAAGTTTACAACTAGACACGTATGTAGAATTGCTTAAGTATAATGTTGCAAGTATAAAGAATTGCATAAACATGGTTACGTAAACTCACCTTAATGCTAGTATTGAATCCTTTGATATAGAATAAATGCAGCTCGTGTATATCCAAGTATCACCCTATTTCAAGGTAATAAATAACTGTTGGGGGAAAACTTAATAAGTCTAAGTTTTCTAGTCTAAAATGTGCTAGGGTTCCAAATTTGGGGATTAATAATCGATTTATGATTAATTTGACTAATTGTTAATAACTTAAATAAATAAAGAAATAATTAATAAAAAAATATTTCTGACCAATATTAACTAAAGGTAGTTGAATTATAATGTAATAAATGTGAAAATAATTTTTATAAAATTATTTTCTTAATTAATGAATATTTATATATTAATGCTTATTTAACAAAATATAGACTTAATATTTAAAAATATTAAAATTTATAAATTTCGAATAAAAAATTTATATTTCTGACCTAAATGATTAATAATAATTTATGTGAAATTTTGATGCAAAAAATAATGAAAAATGAATTTATTATGATTTATTTATGATTAAAATAACAAAAATAAATTAAAAATATTAAATAAATGATTTTTCTGAAATAAAATTTATTTCAGAAATGTTTAATGATTACAAACTCAGAATAGTTTTTTTGGAATTTTATAAGGTCGTTTTGATATTTTTATAGAATTTTAAAATTTTTAAGGAATAAACTTGTAAACTTTATTATCAGAATATCATAAGATAATTTTTATAGAATTTATAAAGTAGAATTAGTATTTTAAAACCATTTTTAAAGTTAATAACAAAAAGATAAAAGAAAAGAGGCTTAAAAAAAGTATGTGCTGTTGGTGGGGATCGAACCAGGTATCTGATCCGGTTCAAAATTTTAAACACAACACCACAACCATCTGGTCTACATCCAAGATCTGTGTTTAGGTGCAACAGAATTGTTTATAACATATAAACGAATTTATCCCCAAATATCCTATTATGAACCCTAGAACTTAACCCGTATAATTGATCAAGAGAATGAATCAGTTAGCAAGATTTATGTTAGGGCTATTATTCCTAACCCAAAACCGACTCCAAATCATGATTTAACTCGAACTCACCGTGTAAGGACAGAGGAACACGATGAGAAAAGGGACCGAACTCCTAAGCTTCAAAATTCGTTGTTTTTCTGAATTGGTAATCGAGAATTGGTACACAGGTTCTTAAAATCGGCCCCTTTAGTGTGTATTGTCGGATGTAATTGCATTGAAAGTGATTTATTTGCGAATTAGATTCTTGGTGTAAAGAATGTTATAAATAGATGCACAATCGGTTAATTTGATCCTTAATTCGCGTCATAACGCGTTGATTTAAAGCAAACATTGATGTGGAATTTAATTTCGTCCATTAAGGTATGGTTTAATTATGGAATCAGGATCAAATCGTGGGTTAATTTTGAAGTAATTTGGAAAGTGGTTGCATCAGTTGACTTTTATTAGTTTGACTGAACTAAATAAGGAGGGTTTGAGTTTGATTGTTTCTGATTATTGTCACAAAGGAACAGGTTGGCTTAGTGGTTCAATGGTTGTGGGTTAAGACTTGTGAACCGGTCTGGACGCGGGTTCGAGTCCCGCTCCAGACAATTCTTTTTTAGCATTATTTTTTCATATGAAAAATATATTATTAAATATTTATAATGATTATACTAGTTAAAAATTGTTACGAAAAATTTTGAAACACAATAAACATCGAGATTCAACAGATTTTATTAAATAATTATTTAACATATATATTTTTGAATTCGTGTAAAAAAAATTGTCAAGGGAAATATACTATGAAAAATGATTGATTTTATTAATTAGAAATTTTGGGGAAAATTTGCGATGTTACACCAAGAGTGTCCCAATAGCCAGCAGCACACCTTCTTTGCCAAAACCACGACAGGGGCTAAATGTGATGGGTGGAATGAAAGGAAAAAGGCTAAGGCTCAAATGGGGTGACTAGGCGAGGGATAAATTTATGGAAGGCCAATGAAAACGGAAGGGGTGTGTCCTAGATGCCTAGATCATTTTTGCAATCTCTCACCTCGCGTGCAGTCTCGAAACGCATAAGATACACAAGTTCTAGCTGTAACATGCCAAGGGTGAATGTCAATCTCAACCAAATGAACGAGCATCAGTGGTATCTACATGTAAGTGGGTGTGCTCGATAAAGCTCAAGATACTCACATGGAAGGGGTAGACGCTCGAATATGAAGTAAAAACACTTTGAGTTGGTTCTTTTGGCGATGCCAACACCTTAAAAAATCTCCTATTCAGATTTTTGGGGTGGACTCAAAGGGTTTGAAAAAGATTTTTAATTACTCTTTAAAAACATTTTGAAAACTCTTACCTTTTGTAAGCGAAAGATTTTGACTAAAACAGGATTATTTGATCATACAAGTTACAAAACCAGGTGCGGAAACCCTAGCTTTGAACAAACTGATAAAAACTCAAATCAAAACACAATCAATATCATTTTCAAAGCTTTTCATAGATTAACTTTTGCATAAACTTGATTACAAACACAATTCAGTTAATCTAGATCAAATATAGACACTTTCAATCTAATCTGGAACCTGACCTCAAAACACACACAACTAATAACTCCCTTACATTCACAAAAACACAAAAACTATATATAGACTCTGCACATTCGCCCAGTTGATGTGGTCGAATGTGGAGTTCTTCCACATTCGCCCACTCCAATGGTACGAATGTGATCTTGATCAGCTTCCATTCTTCCTTCGCCCAAAAGTCTTCTACCTTCGCCCACATTATGTCTACCTTCGCCCACTTATATTTACATTCTACCAATCAGCACTATTTAACACATGTTAACATCCAATCATTAGTCGCAAAACGCATCTACAAACTCCCCCTCGACTATTGATTGGATTGTCTTCTCTTTTCGTCCATGGCTTTGTTCATCAGCTTAATTCTGAGCTGTTTCTTCTGCTCATTAGTCATTGCAGGCTCAAACATTCTCTTCACTGGTTTTGACACATTTGCCATCTTCACCGTCTTGCCAAGTTTATTCTCCAAATTACTCCCTGCATTAATATCATAAGCAAAGCAAACTCCAACCACTTGAGTATACTTCCTTGCTTGAACAGCGTCTTTTGGCTCAAAGTAAATCGGATTATAGAAAAGCATGATGATGTCTTCAAAAGTACAATTAATCAACCACATAGGATCAAATACATGAACATGCTTGTATTTGTCCTTCCCGTCTCTCAACACTATCACCGCTTCAGCCTTCCTCCAATCATAATACCAGAAAATAAAATCAGCACTGAAATGTTGTGACATAGGCATCAAAGGTATTTTTCTCATCACTTCAGGTGCCTTGTATATCAAAGTAACCCGTCTCAGCTTGGTTTGAGGATCAATATCCCTATGAACTTTCCTTCGGGGATATTGAGGCTTGAATCTATTCCATCTCGTTCTACTTTCCCAAACCAGCTTATCTGCACACCAACCGACATGAGTACCACTTACTGAAGCACCAGACATGGGAAATCTACATAGATCTCTGACCGCCCAGTACGGTAGAGTTAGCAAATCAATGAATCTGTTAAAGTACAAGATCCCTGTTTCCCATTTAGCAGCTATGCACTTCAGCCTGCCCAAATATGTCCACCCGAGAGCTCTGCCTTTGAACTTGGCATTGTGAAATCTATAGAAGTTTCCTTGAGCTTCAGGCTTCGGTCGGTTTTCATCCATTTCCCTCAATTTCTTCAAGTAACTCTTCAATTCATCAGATTGATTTGAAGATTCTTGCTTATCAGCACCAAACACCTTCTCCACAAACTCTGCACTTCTTTGCTGTGCCTTTTTCTTCGCCGAATTGTTTGGTGTCTCAGTGAAATCAGGAAATATTTCATCTTCATCTGTTTCTCTGAAGTACTGAGGAAACTCTTCATGAGTTATATCTTCAACCTCCACTTCATCAAGCTCAGGAGTATTCTTATCATCTGAGTGACTTCCAATATCCTTTTCAGAAATATCTGGAATCGACTCATCTACTATAAACTCCTCAAATGTTTTCCCTACTCTCTGTGCAAGTCCATCCAAAATTTCCTTTGCCACAGAAGCAGGTACTTCACCTTCTTCAAGATCAGGATCTTCGTATTCCAATTCATATCTCAAATCATCAGTTTGGAATATCTCAGCGAAACATCCTGTGAACTCAATAGTCCATTCTCTTCTTTCCAACATGTCTTTATACACTTGTTTAGCATCATCTGATAAAGACCTCACCTTCTCATTCCAGAAGATACTTTCATCTGAATCAACATTCTCACCTTTCTTCTTCTTTGAACTTGATTCTCCAGTACTCTTCTTTTTGGATGTTCTTTCTTCAAATGTAAACTTTGAAGTATCATCTCCTCCATCATCATCATCACTATCACTATCATCCTCTTTCTGTCTCCCAGACCCTTCTGCATCATCATCATTATCATTATCATCCTCATCATCACTTTTCTCTGACTCTTCATCATCCTCATCATCATCTTTTTCTTCATCCGATTCAGACTCTTCATAGTCAACTTTCTCTTCTTCTTCTTCTTTATCTTCTTCACCCTCCTTCAACTTGGGTGCAACATTGTACAAATCATCAATCAAATCACTAAGGCGTTTGTTCTCAGCCCTTAGTTCTTTGTTGTCTTCTTTAATCAACTTTATCCTGTTCTTATTTCTTGCACACTTTCCCTCAAGCTTTGTATTCTTTGCTTCAAGCTTCTTAACCTTCTCATTAATCTCATCTTGATTTGATTTAGAAGCAACCACAATCTGAAGCATTTTCTCTTCATTCTGCTTAAACTTGGCTATTTCAGCTTGTTGAGCCACAATCATCTTCATCATATCATCCATTTTCTTGTTCACCTGCTTCATTACATCATCATCCACAGTGACTTTCTTGGATTTGGATCTAGATGGCTCAACTTCCTTTTCTTTCTGAGGCTTTCTGAACATGTCAAGTACATTGTCCAGTGCAACATTTAGTTGATCAGCTGATATAGTCTCTGCCTCTTTAGACTTCTTCTGCTTTTTGGTGACCGGTGAAGATAGCTTTGATGATGTCCCAGCATCTGGCACTCTTTTTCCTTTCAACAGTTGTGCTAACTCTTTCTCTCTCAACTGTTTAGTGCTTGTCTTCTTAGACATGGTTTTGTGCTTGGCTTTGGGCAAGTTTACTACCACAGTCTCTCCAGTATTCAACTCATCCAAGTCAACACCTAAACCTTCATCTTCAACATTCAATGATTTCTTTCTTTTCTCAGCTTCCTCAATCGATTTGTTTAAAGATTCAGACTCACCAACCATAGTGGCCTTACGTTTGGTGGTCCTAACATTCTCAGTATCAGAAACCCATCGTTCTTCTACCTTAGTTTCCTCTGAATCCACTGATTCTTCATCCACCAAACCAGTACCTTTCTTTGCAGTTGATTTCTTTCTCACCTCCTGTTGCTTAGAACTTCCTTGATCAGTCTTTCCCTTACCCTTCCCTTTGGCTCCGGGATTGACTACCTGTCTCTTCCTCTTAGTGCTTGCATCAACATACACCAAGGGATCATCATTATCAGAATCACTGTCATCATGTCTTGCTCTGTTCTTGCCAGGATCAGTGTAATCCTGACTAGCCAAAGCTCCAAATAATCTCCTGTGAGGTGGCTTTTCATTGTCTGGCACACCCTTATATCCTTTCATTCTCACCAGAGTACGAATGTTCATGTGATCTTGACCTAGGATCATAGTTGGATCCTTCTTCAATTCTGGATACTTGTGGTCAAAAATCATCATGAGAAATCTCGGATATAGCATGAATTGCTTCTTCTTCAATCCCTTTAACATCTCAAGCATATGATCTAAAATCATACCAGCTACGTTGAATGGTTTGTTAAGAGGTAACGCAACCATCAATGAACTCAAGCTTTTCCTCATAACATCATATCCACCGCTCACACATCCAAACACGTGGATAATGACATGTGCAAAGTACTTGAACTACACACTCAGCTTCCCTTTATACATAGATCCATCAGTGATCGGACCTTTGTACTTCATTCTTAAGAAACAAGCCTTCTGTTCAGTCCACGACAATTCTCTGGGATCCTCACTGACCTCGAACTTTATCTGGAGTGCTTCTCTAATATCAGACTCTGTAATAAACATCTCCAAGTCTTGTATCTTGCCTCTAATGATTGTCTGATTATCCCAGAAGTCATACTTCGCATTCTTGTAGAAGTCTTCAATGATATCTTTGTAAATGATAGTCGGAGTAGCTAAAGCATAGACAACCCTGCTCCTCCTCAAGAATTCAATGATTCTAGTAAACTCGACATTCTTTTCCACATCGCCCAGATAAGCACAACAATTATGTGTTTTCTCAAACAACCAACTGCTTATACTTGACGATTCACCTTCCTGAACGTTCTCTGGAACTGGTTCTGAAACGATATTCTCCACTGGAGTCTCAATGTTCTCAGTCTGATCAGCCATCTGCACATCAAAAACAGAAACAAACGTCAAAATACAAAAACGACAAAAATTCAAAACTTTTAAGGTTTTAAGATTCTACATTCGCCCCTTTTGATCTGGACGAAGGTGAGGTTTAAGGTGCGAAGGTGAAATTTTCTGGACGAATGTGAAAATACTTTGAATTAGAAACACATTCGCCCGGTTTTAATCTACATTCGCCCAAAATATTCACCTTCGTCCGTTTTATGGACCGAAGGTAAAACCTGCTTATCCCCCAAAATTTAAAAATTTTTCAAACTTGTTTTTAATCCTTGATTTTAATTAGGATATATGTTAATATGGCCGATTAACCTTCGTGTATGACCAATTGTTCTTATAATTCAGTTTACATCAGTTTTAATAAGAAATTAGGTTATAACCGCTTCAATCGATCAATTAACCAACTAAACAATGTTATAAACCTAATTCATTGATTATTCTACCCCTAAAACTGATGTAAATGGAAATGTGTTCAAAATTAATCAACAACAAACATCCTGGAACCCTAAAATTTAAAACCCTAGGTTCGAGCATAAAAACGATGATTCTGATCTCAATATAGCTCCATTACCTGTGAAATAAGGTTTAAAATGATCAGTAATTGACCAGGAATCAAAGCAACAAGGTTTGGTATCGAAGAAAAAATTCTGAAAAATGATAACTGAGATGGTCGAACATGAAAGGCCTTATATAGATGATGCACCTTCGCCCGTTTCTTTGGTCGAAGGTGGGGTGATTCCACATTCGCCCCAAGTGAATGACCCGAATGTGAAATTTACACCCGAAGGTGAAATTTTGTAATAAAATTCCCACATTCGTCCAATATGTAACGGCCGAAGGTAACAATTTTTCCACATTCAACCCAATTAAGGGGCGAATGTGAAATGGAAAAACTGAAAATTTTGCCAAATCACGAATTCGAATCCCATTCAACATTTTTCAATCTGTTAAACTTCCAAAACTCAAATTTTCACTTTTTGAATGATACAAAGCCCAGATGGTGTTATCAAATCTCAGAAATTGACCATCAAGCATCCCCGGTTATCAAAAATAAAGCATAAATGCAAAAATTTTGGGTTTTCTGAAATTTTATCAAAACACACCTAAAATCTTTTTGGATTTTGTATCTTTTTGACAATAAAAGTAAAATGCAACAAAGTAAAATGCATTAAAGTAAATGAAAGCAGTAAACATTTTGTGATATCCGGTAAGAGGATCATATCAGTTTTCTGAAAAATCTGATCACAGCGTTGATCTGTTTGTTTACTATTATCATTAGAAACAATATGTGACACGGCAATTGCTGATATTATGGTCCACGTAAGCTCACATGCAGACAATTACGCAATGCTTTAAAATGATACGAGTTAGATGTATTAGACTAACACATTGTGGTGCCCACACACACGACATACTCCCGTATCAAGTAATTGCACAATGCTTCGTCGTAACGCGTGATTATGCCAGAGTTATCCGTAAAAATTACAAAGTATATAGCACAGAGGTGTACAGGTCAGCAAACAAATGCAGCAAAGTAACATGTGCGTATACACTAGGTTGAGGTTGATATTAACCACTGATTTGCATCAGAAAGTCAATACGATGTAATAATGATCTTTGATCAATAAAACATAAAGTTCCTCAATTCGGTAACTTTCGGTTTTGGCAATAAGCTCTTTTTGCAAATATTCTGATGAAACTAGGTCCGTAAATCAATACGACAGAAGTTTAATCAGAATATCCCGGATAACCATAACATAACGACCCGAAACCTCAGATTTTGGCAATCCTATCAAACAAAATTACGGTACTAAGACCATATGCCCATGAGGTGTTCAGCCACAAACGCGTAGTTTGTTATGTTTGTATCACTAATGCACGCAATATTTAGTCTACAAAGCCTATCAGCATATCACACGTAATCAACATACGTCTCATTATACTATACAATTCTTTAGCCTGTGTCAGATCCCCACTGATGTACTATCATTTCCTCTTTTTATCCAGGAAATCATTTTGGTTTTTCTAATTTTTAGGTCTTTTGAAATTTTTCAATGTTTTTGGTTTTTCTGATAAAATGACTCCCCCAAAAATAAAGAACATATTTTTGGGTTTTAATTTTTCTGAAAAACAAAACAAAAATTTGAAAGAAACAATCCACTTGAAAGCATCAACTTCTTTGAGGATTAAACAATCCCCTTGAAAGCATCAACTTCTTTGAGGATTATGATAGAAAAGAGAAATTCCCAAATAGCAAAGAGAAATTCCCAATTAGCAAAATTTGAAAAATAAAAACTAAAACTAAAAAGCGATAAACCGAGGTGCCGATTAGTCCTGTTTTTCTTTTATATTGTTTACTTTTAAAAGATATTCAAAGCGGGATCTGTCAAAAGCTTTTGTAAACAAATCTGCACGTTGATAGTCAGTATGGATTTTGACCATATCTATCAATTCCTTAGCGTAACAATCACGGATAAAATGATATTTAATCCGGATATGTTTTGCCTTAGAATGATTTTCAGTATTTTTAGTTAAAGCAATTGCGGCTTCGTTGTCACAGTGTATAGGGGTTTTAAGAAACTGCAAACCGTAATCCACCATCTGCTGTTGGATCCAGAGTACTTGCGAACAGCAACTTGAGGCTGCAATGTACTCAGCTTCACAGGTAGACAGCGCCACGGAAGTCTGTTTCTTGCATTGCCAGGTAATTAACCTGCTCCCTAAAAACTGGCAACCAGCTGTAGTAGATTTGCTATCCTTATCACAGCCGCCCCAATCTGCATCACTAAAAGCAATAAAATCAAAATCATCATCATTAGGGTACCAAAGTCCTTTTGAGGGACAACCCTTCAGATATCGAAGGATACGCTTGACCGCCGTCAGATGACTTTGTTTCGGCTTCGATTGATAGCGAGCACAGAGACACGTTGCATACATAATATCTGGTCGAGACGCCGTCAAATACATCAGAGATCCGATGATTGCTCTGTATGTAAATGGGTCCGTCAGCTCCCCTTTAGCGTCCACTCCAATCCCGTGATTGGGTTGAATCGGGGTATCCATCAGCTTAGAGTCCTCCATCTGGAATCGGCTCAAGATGTCGGATACGTATTTCGTCTGGTGAATGAAGATCCCGTCGGGTCTTTGGTCCACCTGCAAGCCGAGGAAAAACTGCATCTCCCCCATTGCGCTCATTTCGAACTTTTCTTGCATGACATTTTCGAATTCCCTGCATAAAAGCTCGTTAGTTGAACCAAATATTATATCATCAACGTAAATCTGCACTAGAAGCAAATCATCTCCCGTCTTCTTCGTGAAGAGGGTGCAATCGACGAGGCCGCGCTTGAATCCTTTGGAGATGAGGTATGTACTTAGCTCCTCGTACCACTGTCTCGGAGCCTGGTGCAAACATATAGAGCTTTGTTCAGCACGTAGACCTTATCCCGGTGGATTGGGTCCTCAAAGCCTGGTGGCTGCCCGACATAAACCTCTTCCTTGACTTTCCCGTACAAAAATGCGCTCTTGACGTCCATTTGATAAACTTTGAATTTCTTGTATGAAGCAAACGCAAGGAACATCCGAATAGCTTCAATCCGTGCTACTGGTGCATAGATTTCGTTATAATCAATCCCTTCAATTTGATGGAAACCCTTCACGACCAATCTGGCTTTGTTACGAACAATAACCCCACGATCATCCTTTTTGCACTTAAACACCCATTTAGTGCCTATTTTCTTCCTTCCCGGCGGCAAATCCGTGAGCGTCCAAACTCCCAATTTCTGGAATTGTAATAACTCCTCCTGCATTGCCTCAACCCAGGCATCCTCATTCAAAGCGTCCTTGTATGTCCTTGGCTCTACCTGCGACACATAACACGCAAACGACCAATCATTTTGACTACCAGATTTTTGAATTTTGGCATATAATGCTAAAGCACCAAAACTCTCTGGCGAGTTAACACTTTTCAGCTGCCCTCTGGTCATAACACCACTTCCAGGATCACCGATAACTTGCTCCAGCGGGTGAATACGATGAATCCGAGATTCCGGATAAACAGGTACAATAACTCCCGTCTGAGCAGTCAAATTTTCTACAGCATCCAGATCATGACCCGTGTTTGATGATGAAGCAACATCTGGAGTTGGAGTTGGGTTCACTGGTATTGCCTCTGGTTCTTCTGCATGTTCAAGAATAACTTCTTCAAATTGTTCAACTTCAGATTCTGAAGAGTCTAATGAAGTTGAAGCCTCTTGAAACACATCTTCCTCTTGTATAGGAGCATTGGTATCATTAGAAGCTGGTAGGGGGTTCACGGTGATTGGACGCACCAACGATGAAGTCGTTGCGTTTTCACACTCATAAAGTAATCTGATAACAGCTTCTTCAACCAAGCTATCTAGATTGAATGATTCAAAGAAATCTTTGTAATCAAACATCCAATCAGGACCCGTGCCTTGCAAATTTTGAGTATATCGTTGAATTTCCACGTTAGCCCAATCCTCCACTTGACGAGTTCTCTTTTTGAATACCCGTTTGAGCGGGGTTGCATATCCAACAAAATATCCCTCCTCAGCTTTAGGACTAAACTTCTCGCCTGGATTCAACATCGTGCATGGCGCCCCAAAAGGTTCTAGATACTCTAAGTTGGGCTTTCGTCAGTGTAACAGTTCATAAGATGTTTTTCCAAACTTCTTCACTGTTAGAACCCGATTTAGTGTATAATTTGCTGCATAAATCGCCTCATTCCAGAACATTACCGGAAGATTTGAATCAGCAAGCATTGTTCTAGCCGCTTCAATTAGAGTCCTATTCTTTCGTTCAGCAACACCGTTCTGTTGTGGGGTGTACGGAGCTGAATATTCATGATGTATCCCTTTGCTTTCACAAAGTTCAACCATCTTGGCATTTTTGAACTCCGTCCCATTGTCACTCCGGATTCTCTTTATCTTCACATTGTAGAGATTCTCCAATCGAGTGAACAGAACTTTTAAGTTGTTAAAGGTGTCACTTTTATTTTGCAAACACATCACCCATGAAAATCGTGAGTAGTCATCAGTGACAACTAAACAATAAAGCTCTCCAAGATGACTTTTACGCTTGACTGGTCCAAATAAGTCCATGTGTAGTCGCTCAAGTGGCATCTCAACAGAGTTGACTTTCTTCACTTTGTGGGCCTGTTTGTGTTGCTTCCCCTTCTTACAGCTTACACACTTGTCATTCAGATGGAAATGTTTCACGTTTACTCCATCGACAAGTCCATTTTTCACAAGTTGATTCATTTTTCTCAGATGAATGTGCCCCATTCTTCGGTGCCACATTATCGATTCTTTCTCAGTCGCTTTGGATAGAAAACAAGTTATTTGCCCCTGTGATGTCATCGCCTTGGACATATCAAGAATATAGAGATTGTTGACGCGAGGTGCCATCAACATTATCCATTCCTTTGGAATTTTGAATCCCGGTTTGAGAATATAGCAGGATTTGTCATCAAAATGCACAGAAAATTGTTTATCACATATTTGACTGACACTCAGCAGATTATAATCTATCTGCTTCACATAAGATATCTGCTCAAAGCTCACTATCCCATTACTCACGCTCCCCTCCATTGTGATATATGATTTTGACTAAAACAGGATTATTTGATCATACAAGTTACAAAACCAGGTGCGGAAACCCTAGCTTTGAACAAACTGATAAAAACTCAAATCAAAACACAATCAATATCATTTTCAAAGCTTTTCATAGATTAACTTTTGCATAAACTTGATTACAAACACAATTCAGTTAATCTAGATCAAATACAGACACTTTCAATCTAATCTGGAACCTGACCTCAAAACACACACAACTAATAACTCCCTTACATTGTGATATATCCACCTTTATTACCAGCGAATGCGACATACCCTCCATTGATGTTTTTCACGTCGAACAGCAATGCGAGATCCCCTGTCATGTGGCCTGAAGCTCCACTATCAACAATCCAAAGACTGCTAATAGGGCCAGCTAAAGCTCCCTGCACACAAAAAGTAAATCATTTAGTTCTTTCGGGGGACCCAAGCCTGAGTCTTGGGCCTTTGAACATCAGCTTTCAAAGAAACATTCTCATTCACATTTTCAACAACTTTTTGTTTTGGATCAATCTTTTTCTGATTGTTCAAAACAGTTTCCTTTTTCTCATTGACCTTAGAAGTAGAAGCTCCAGGAGTACCATTGGATGACCAAGATTGTTCAGATCTTTTAAGAATGCGAATCTGAGATTTTGGTTTCTCAGTTGGTTTCTGAACATTGTTAACAAACATAACTTTCTTGGTTACCTTATCTGAGTTAACAGACTTAGGTCCAACATTTGATTTGACAATCGATTTTTGTGGAACCTTTTGCCTATCAATTGTTGCGTTCATCAAAGGCTTTCTCCATGATTGTTCCATAGCAATCCGATTTCTTTGATCATATTGGATTGGACGATTGTTCCTTATTTGATGAAAATTGTTTTGATTATAAAACTGTTGTTGTTGAGGAACAACTCGTCTATGTGGTGGAACATAATGATCAATCGGTTTTCTCATGGAATTTCTCACTTCAACCTCATGTCTTTTATGCCTTACATATGGACACTGAGCAAGTAAATGCCCACGTTCCCCACATTTAAAGCATTTTCGATACTCTTCAAAAACATATTGAGCATTTGGTTGAGCAAATGATCTAACCGGATATTGATCATTATACTGTTGATTCCTCAAACTCTCAGGAAGTGGTCCTTTTGAGTAAGTAGGCTCATAAAAACCATTAGCTCTGTCATTTGGTCGGATGAACTCTGTGACATGGACCTTTGGTTCTTGAGGAACATCCAAATACAATTTCTTTAAAATTGCTGGTGGAATCTCATTTGTTCTCTCATGGTTTGGGAACCAAATAGTGCTTTCTTGCCAAATCTTTTCTATTTTAGCATAGTTAGCATTTTTGATTGGAAATTCCTCATCAGAGATGATTTTATCGGATCCTTCCATCCGATAAAACACCTTGACAGGTTTGTCACATGGTTCATTCTCAAGGTCCTTTTTAATCACATTCTTTTCAGACTTTTTCTCATGATGAGCATTTGCCATCGGATGCACATGTTGAGATGGTGAAACTGGTTCAGTAGTAATGATGTGATTTTCTTTTGGAATTTCACATGCATTAACAGTTTGGTCATTACCAGTATCATCACTCTCTGAGTCTGAATCCACACTTTCAGCATAAACACCCTCATCATTCAAGCCTAAAATCGGTCTCACATCGGAATGAGGATCACCAATACTCGAGGTATTAGATTCCATTTCCGATGATGAGTCTGATTTTACCGAACTCTCCGGTATAACTTGGTGATAGTTATGATTTTCAAAAAGAACCGGAGATGGCACAGACTTGTAATTAGTGGTGTTATCATCTATGATGTGATCTACCACGTAAGCAATGTGCTTATAACTTTCCAACTTTTTGTTTACTTTTTCAGCAAAGCATTTTATGGCTGCCATTTCCAACTTGGTATTTTCAATTTCATTGATATAGTTGTTAATTGCCAATTGTTTTAATGATAAAGTATTTTTCAAGTCGGAAATGTCCTTTTTGTAGCCATCTAATACCTTGTTGAAAGCATTCAACTCTTTGCGAGTAGATTGACTGTTTATGATAGCACTATCACGTTGAATTCGGAGTTGTTTATTCTCCTCAGTCAATCTATCACATGTGCCACAATATTTATCACTTTTGATATCAGTGCTAGATTCAGAACTTACAGGTTTTGGCGGATCAGTCATGGCCATTAATGCGAAATGAGCTTCCTTTCCAGTAAAGAATTTGGAATAGTCAATCTTGGTGAAAGCATCATCAGCAATGCACGACTTCCTTGTCATCAGAAAATCCGCTTCTGCTAGCAACTGATCTATGTCATCATCTAGTGATGTAATACTTGCTTCCGTATCCGATTCACTGTCTGAGTCAGAATAAACCGATTCACACTCCTCAGGAACATCAGAAACAGTATCAATCACCACTCCAGAATTAGCTTTCTCAACCTTAACCTCAACAGGTTCAGTCTCCACATCCATTTCAGCCTCAGATTCATCACTTCCACACTCAGTTTCTTTCTTTTCATCCACCGTCACCGACTCTTCAATATCAACCTTGCAAGCAACGCAAGCCACATTGCCACCAGTAGTAATTTCCTCCACTCCTATTTGCAATCCCGACCAATCAAACCTTTCATCTTGTTGAGTCATCAATGCTTGATTCTGACTCGTGTTCTGTTGTGTCTCATTCGGTGTAGTGATCGGTATAACTGTTCGGTTAGTGTTGTTAGGAGATTGGTTTTGGATCTGGTTTGATGTGTTAGGTTGTCTGTTTTGGTTGTTGTTAGAGTTATTTTGACGGTTTTGGTAATTGTTATTGTTTTGGTAAGAAACTCGGTTTTGGTTTTGTTGTTGACGATTCTGGTAGCTTGCATTGAATGGGTTTCTATTACCTTGTTTTGGTGGCTGGGTGCATTCACGTTTAAAGTGACCTTTTTCTCCACAGTTAAAACAAGTAACTTTCTCCTTGTTGAACCCGTAGGTTGTGTTAGGAGAAGTTCCCAAATCTGTTATACCTGTCTTTTCAATAAACTCCGTTGCTCTTCTCATGATGCTTGCAAAAGCCCATTGGATATCAATGAGTTCCATCTCTTCCTTGTCGATCTGTGCATAGTCTTCATTGGTTAAGTTGTTATTCCCAATTTGACTAGCAACAAGTCCATTGTAAGATGAAACCATTGCTGAGACTAGTGCAATATGTTGTTGAGCAATTTCCACTGTCACATTGCCCAAGTTAGAAGTCTCCAAAACCACTTGTTGTTGATTAGGTTGAGTAACTTGGTTCATTGGTTGTTGAGATTGGCTAGCAGTATAGAAAGATGCTTGTTGCATTGGGGAGAATGGTGAAATGTAAGAATTGTTGTATTGTTGTTGTGGTGCTGGTTGTGTGTATGATGGTTGTGAGTAGGATGAAGTTTGTGCCATGTAATTGATGGTAGGTTTTGGTGATTCCATAACATTGGAAATGCAAGCAACATGTGGTGCAACTATCCCTCTTGAACTTGAGTTACTCACAGGAACTGAAGTGCCTCCAAAGTATAAGCTAGGATTCTGAGGAACCTGTGCTCTTCTGGCTTTCCTCTTCTCTTCCATTTCCTTGTTTTCCAGCTTCTGTATGAACTCTTGAATAGTCCAGTATTGATATGCATCCTTCTCCCTGAGAACTTCCACATGCTGATCCCAGTACGGTGGTAGAGCATCTGCAAACTTATCCACCAAATTCTTCATAGGAATCTGTATACCATAACTTGACAATTCAGTTAGCAAATGACTATATCTAGGAGTTAATTCTTTTAAAGTTTCATTTCCAATATAAGAAAAATTCTCAAACTCCTTTCTCAATTCATCCATCCTCAAACTTCTAGTTTTCTCATTCCCATCATGCCTCCTCTTAAGCACATCCCACAATTGCTTAGACGTTGTACAAGTCCCAAATTGATGCAGTAGATCATTTGTGATTGCCTGAGTCAATTGGGAAAAGGCTTTCTTTTCCACCACATATTTCTTCTTCTCATCCTCGGTTAAGCTTTCCAACGGAATTATTTCACCTGTGTTCTCCAAAATCGGTGCTGTGTAACCTTTAGCAATCATACTCCATGCCTCTGCTCCCTCCACTCCCATGCCTTCCAAGTGAATCTTGAACTTGTTCTGCCACTGATTGTATTCTTGTATGTCCATGAGCTTCGGTGGCTTATTCCCGCTACCTGAAGACAAATCGTTAATCAATGGAGAAATAGCATTTGTAGTTTGAGTGTTTACCACCGCTGCTACTCCCCAGTAGTCAGGTTGTGGTGCTGGAGGTGCTACACTTTGCGGCATCGAGCTCGTCATCGCCATGTAGTTAATCGGTTGCGAAGACTGTGTGCTCGTCTTTTGTGCTGCCACCGTCCACGGGTCCATCACTTGCTGTTGTAGTTGTGTCGTTGCTGGTCTCGGAGTAGTCGGAAAATTCCACATGATCACGAACTTTGAGAAATTCAACACTTAGAAAATTTTCCAAAAACTAAGCCTAGGTTCGCCCAAAAAGTCTCACTTTCGTCCCTTTCTGATTCAGATTCGTCCAAACAGTACCACTCAAATGTAAAACTCACCAGAATGTAAAAACACACTAACATTTTTCCACTTTCGTCCAGAAAATTCTAGGTTCGCCCATTATGAATCTAGGTTCGCCCGTTTTATCAACCGAATGTGGAAATGTGACCCGAAAGTGAAAACTTCAAATAAACAATTTCCAGGTTCGCCCAGAAAAGACTCAGATTCGACCAAAAACCACTCACGTTCGCCCAATAGGTTCCAGGTTCGCCCATTTTCAGAAATTTTCAGATTTGAAAAACGGTTACACTTTGAATAACGGTTATTTTGATCTCTGATTTTCAAAAGTTTGTGGATTTGAATGATCTTAATCAGGTTATGATTCAGAATTGATTTGGAGCAACTTTAATACTTGGAATTTTAGATTTTAACCACAAAATCAACTTCAAATCAATCAAAAACACTCAAAAACCATTTTCATGCAAAAACAGATGTATTTTGATCAAAAATATGTCCAAATCAGCTCTGAGTTTATCAAATTTGTTGTTGTATGATCCGTATGGCTCTGATACCACTTTGTAAGCGAAAGATTTTGACTAAAACAGGATTATTTGATCATACAAGTTACAAAACCAGGTGCGGAAACCCTAGCTTTGAACAAACTGATAAAAACTCAAATCAAAACACAATCAATATCATTTTCAAAGCTTTTCATAGATTAACTTTTGCATAAACTTGATTACAAACACAATTCAGTTAATCTAGATCAAATACAGACACTTTCAATCTAATCTGGAACCTGACCTCAAAACACACACAACTAATAACTCCCTTACATTCACAAAAACACAAAAACTATATATAGACTCTGCACATTCGCCCAGTTGATGTGGTCGAATGTGGAGTTCTTCCACATTCGCCCACTCCAATGGTACGAATGTGATCTTGATCAGCTTCCATTCTTCCTTCGCCCAAAAGTCTTCTACCTTCGCCCACATTATGTCTACCTTCGCCCACTTATATTTACATTCTACCAATCAGCACTATTTAACACATGTTAACATCCAATCATTAGTCGCAAAACGCATCTACACCTTTAAATAGGTTTTTGTTTGCTTGGCTCTAGAGGTGGTAAAATTTACAAAATTTTATCACCCCACACTTAATTCTTTGGCATATTTTAAAATTATAGATCTGCAAAAAGTATATGCCAAGAATCAAGTGGGACGTAGCTACATCTTCCCCTAATAGGCTAAAAGTTGTTCGGGTATTTTTCAAAATCGAGCCGAGAGAGAGAACACCTAGCATGGATATATATAACTATCTACAAACTATGAAAAATAAAAACTACTACTACTAAGTCCTAATGCCGAGAGGGCATACCTGGCGGTGAGAAAATAAAAGGGGAACGTTCATACCTGAGGGTCCTTGATTGATTTCTTACCGTATGCCCCAACCTCTCAACTTATTCTTCCTAAGCTACCAATCCGGGCTGCCTCCACAGTAGCGCAACGTTTCACGTCTTTGGCTGGACAAAGGCGGTCTGATCATGGGTGTGTTGGCATTTCATCTACCTCCACGTCGACCAAGAACTCGAAATATGGTTTAAGCCGGTGACCATTGACTTTGAATAAAACTCCCGTTCCTATATCCAAATCCACCGCCCCATACGGATAAATCTTCTTCACAATATATGGCCCAGTCCATCTTGACTTCAGTTTCATAGGAAACAATCTGAGCCTCGAACAATAAAGTAACACTTTTTTACCTTCTTGAAACGGCTCCTTTCTTCTAAGTCTCTGATCATGGAACTTCTTGGTCTTTTCCTTGTAGATGATGGAGTTATCATAAGCTTGCTGGCGAAGGTCTTCAAGTTCATGAAGCTGAAAGAGTCGGTGTTGCTTGACATCTTCAGGATCAAAATTTGTTGCCTTCAATGCCAGTAAGCTCTATGCTCCACTTCTATCGGTAAGTGACACATCTTTCCATACACAAGTTTGTAAGGTGTGGTACCAATCGGAGTCTTATATGTTGTACGTAGTGCCAAAAGTGCATCGTCGAGACGATCAGCCCAATCTTTTCTGTCAACTCCCACGGTTCGTTCAAGGATTCTTTTGATGGCCCAATTTGTAACTTCTACCTCACCATTAGCTTGGGGGTGATAAGGAGTAGAGAATCGTTGCTGACAACCATATCTCTGTAGTGCTTTCTCCAACTACTTGTTGCAAAAGTGGGATCCTCGGTCACTGACGAGAGCTCTTGGTACACTGAACCGAGCAAAAAGAGACTTCAAAAATCTAACAACAACCCTGACATCATTTGTTGGTAGTGTCTGTGCTTCGACCATTTAGAAACATAGTTTACTGCAACAAGAATATAGAGATTCCCCTTGGATGGTGGGAATGGTCCCACAAAATCTATACCCCAAACATCGAAGATTTCACAAACTACAAACCCGGTTTGTGGCATTTCATCACGTGCATTGATATTAGCGGCTCTCTGGCATGCATCACAACTTTGAAAGAGAATGGCAGCGTCTTTAAAAATTGTGGGCCAATAAAAACCTGCTTCATAATCTTTTCGAGCCGTATTTCCCGCAGCGTGGTGCCCTCCTGTAGGACCTTCATGGCACTGATGTAGAATCTCTTGGTTTTCTTTCCCGTGAACACACCGGTGAATAACATGATCGGGGAAAATATGGAAAAGATATGGATCCTCCCAAAGATAATACTTTAAATCGAAAAATAATTTCTTCTTTTCATAATATGACTGTCCTTTAACGAGTATCCCATTGGCCAAATATTTCGCACAATCAACGTACCAAGGATATGAGTCGGGGTCTTCGATCCGGAGGATTTGTTCATGCGGAAAGTCGTCATGGATTTCGTCTCCATTTCTGTCGGGTTGTGCTTCTTCGAGACGAAACAAATGATCGGCTACAACATTTTCGGCTCCCTTTTTATCTTTTATATCTATATCAAACTCTTGCAGTAAGAGAATCCACCGTTTGAGCCTTGGCTTTGCGTCTTGTTTGTTGAAGAGATGGCGCAGAGCGGCATGATCAATGTAGATGATGGTCTTTGACAAGATAAGGTACGAACGAAACTTGTCAAAGGCAAATACTATAGCAAGGAGCTCATTCTCGGTTGTCGTGTAATTTTCATGGGCATCATTGAGCGTTTTGCTTGCATAATAGATCGGGTGAAAACATTTGTCTTTCCTTTGCCCCAAAACTACTCCTACCGCCACATTACTTGCATCACACATCAACTCGAATGGCAGGTCCCAATCTGGAGAAATGACAACCAGTGCTTCAACCAACTTTCTTTTTAGGCAATTAAACGCCTTAAGACAATCTTCCATAAACACGAACTTAGGTTCTTTTTCAAGAAGCTGAGTAAGTGGACGAGCGATCTTCGAGAAATCCTTGATGAATCTTCTATACAAACCGGCATGACCGAGAAAACTACGAATTCCCGTAACCGTAGTGGGAGGGGGAAGCAATGAAATCACTTCAACTTTGGCCTTGTCAACTTCGATCCCTTTGTCTGAAATTTTATGCTCTAAAACAATTCCTTCCTTTACCATAAAATGGCACTTTTCCCAATTAAGTGCTAGATCCACTTCTTCACACCTTGCCAACATTTTCTCAATATTGCCCAGACAATGATCGAATGAACTACCAAAAACCGAGAAGTCATACATAAAACCTCCATAAAGTCTTCGACCATGTCATGAAAAATAGCCACTATGCAGCGCTGGAAAGTAGCGGGGGCATTGCATAGCCCAAATGGCACCCTCCTGTAAGCGAACATCCCATATGGAGAAGTAAAATCTTGTGGTCTTCGAGGTCAATCAGGATCTGAAAGTACCGAGAAAAACTATCGAGAAAACAATAATATTGATGTCGGGCTAACCTTTCCAACATTTGGTCGATGAACAGTAGGGGAAAATGATCCTACCTTATTGCATCATTGACCTTCCGATAATCAATACAAACCCGCCAACCCGTGACCTTTCTTGTGGGAATAAGTTCATTTTGCGCATTGGTCACGACTATCATACCACCCTTATTTGGAACCACTTGAACAGGGCTCACCCAAGGTGAGTCAGAAATAGGTAAAATCAAGCCGGCGTCAAGTAGCTTAATTACTTCTTCTTTTACAACCTCTTGCATCTCGGGGTTAACTCTTCGTTGCCTTTGCACACAAGGGCGGTAATCATCTTCTATGAGGATCTTGTGTGTGTAAAGAGAAGGGCTAATACCTTTAATATCCATCAGCTTCCAGGCGATTGCTTTCTTGTGCTGCTTCAAAACTTCCATCAACTTTTCTTTTTCTTCTTATGATAAATCGGATGCTATGATAACGGGAAGCTTGTAGTCGTCTTCTAAAAAACCATACTCCAGGTGGGATGGCAATTCTTTGAGTTCTAAGGATGGTGGTTCTTCAATTGAGGGCTTGGATTTTTCTTCAGGACTTCTTTCTGGGAGTTGAATTTCTTCGGGCTCTTCTTCAGGAATAACATGCTCAATGCGATAACTTTCAAAAACCATAGGATCATTTTCACCAATTGAGGAAGCGGGTTCTTCAAAATCATCTCCCTCCCCCAGAACGTCGCAGAGATAATACCCTGCAATATGATCGAAGTCGGTAATGGGGGCAGACAGATCGTCTTGGATACTTGGACACTACGTAACCTTTTTCAAGTCAAAACCCAATTTTTCACCATTGATTATTACTTTGAGTCTTCCTCCCCATGCATCAAGTAAAGCCAATGCGGTGTTAAGGAAAGGTCGTCCCAAAATGATAGGACTCTCGTCCCCCGAAATATCGATCACTACAAAATCCATCGGGAAGATAGTATCACCAAGACCAATCAAAACATCTTCAGCAACTCCTTAGGGGTACCACACCAAACGATCGGTGAGGTAAAGCCCCATTTTTGTGGGTCTCAGATTTTGCTGCTGGAACTTTTGAAATATTGAGGCGGGAAGAATGTTGACATTTGTTTGCAAATCGGCAATAGCTCTGGTGTAGATATTTTCTCCCACGGTACAGGGGATCAGAACTCGATTAAGGGGTAATCTTCCTTGGACAACGGTTGAACAAACTTTATTGACGGGTATGATGTCCCCTTCTTCAAGAGTATCCTTTTTGGAGGATATCTTTCAGAAAATTAAAATGAGCAGGGAGTCTGAGCTAACAATCGACATAGGGGATATTGAGTTGCACTTCTGGCACCAAGGAATTGAATGCGTGAAGTCTTTCCTCCATGGTGGGAACAAGAACATCTTCAATTTCTTCCTCTACTCCCAATGGTAAATCATGAACTTCTTCCTTTGGCTGGGCTTTTATTTCTTCCTTATCAGCGGCATCTTCCATAGCGTAAATATACCTGAGGTAGTTTTTGACTACCTCAAGATTTTTCGCAAACTTCTTCAAGTCAATCAGTGGAGGGTCTGGTTCTGGTATGTGTTCAGGTTTAGGCTTAGGTTCAAGTTCATATTGACTTGGTGGTAGTAGGGAAAACAAGTGGGATAATGGAGATGGCATGTAAGGGAGTGGGCTAGGAATGGGTGTAGGTGTAGGTAAAGGTGCAATGAATTGGTAGGGTTGTGGTAAAATATATGGTGGTGATTCACCCAAGTGATACATTCTGTCGAATGCATCAGGTGATGGTGGGATAGGATCAAATGGTGGTGGTGGAGATCTAGGTGGTGAGGGTGGTTGAGAGCTAAATCGGCAACCATCGATGTGGTAAACCTCTTCAATGAGGTTTTGAGGAAATGGTGAAGAGTGAATAGTGGAAGATACGAGGACAAATAGTCCTCATAGTTGTGGTAGAACGAAGGTCCACCACAATATTCACAGAACTGCTGAACATCGACTAATTATGTGGGTTTAATAGTACCAAACCGTGATCGAGAATGGGTGAATTGAACGAAACGAGCCGAAAATAAAAACTTCAAATTCAAGCGATTTCATGCATATGGGAGTTAATTGCTGGAGGGGATTGAGAGGCATGGGTTGTCTGAGGATCATGGTTGTGTCAATTTATAGATATAAACATGAATTGAGGGCGGTTGGAATGGTTTGGAAAGTTATAAAAGCGAATCTTGAGTTTTTATAAAATTAGTTGTCAATTAGGATGTATTAGACGCGTTTTCTTGTTTTGGAAGGTTGAATACGAGATCACGTCTAGATCTGGATGATTTGATTCGAATATTAATGCGTTTCAAGCTTTCAATTTGATCGATATGATATTTGGGTCGATTTTAGGTTTAACCGACCCATTTGGGATCCAGCTTGGTTGGTCTAGCTTGTTGGACTGGTCCAAGGAGGCCTAAGAAGGTTTGATTTTGGGTTAAAGTTGATGGATTTGATGTAGTTATAAACTATATAGTTTATATAGTATATATGTATTGTTTATATATATATATAATATAGTTATTATTGCTTATAGAAATCTTGATTGATAAGGAATAGCTTTATAAATGCATTCATGGATTATGATCAGAGTTGATTACACGATTCGGATGATATGTATAAAACACGACGACACATAACTACTAAGCGAAAAGTGAAATCTTATTAAATGAGGGAAATTGAAATTACAATAATTATGAAATATAAATAAGTAGAAAATATTTGCGATGTTACAGTCTCCCCTACTTTAGAGAATTTCGTCCCGAAATTCAAGAGGAGGCTTCTGGAAATAGATGAGGGTACTTGGTCTTCATTTGATCCTCATGTTCCCAAGTAAATTCTGGGCCACGTTTGGATTCCCAACGAACTTTGACAATAGGAATGCGACTACGCTTGAGTGTCTTGACTTCCCGATCCATAATTTCCACCGGTCTCTCTATGAAGTGCATCGAGTCATCAATCTGAATGTACTCGAGAGGAATATGAAGATTTTCATCTGCTAAACATTTCTTGAGGGTGGAGACATGAAAAGTTGGGTGAATGTTGCTAAGCTCTTGCGGTAAATCAAGCTTGTAAGCTACTTTCCCGATCCTTTCTAGAAGCTTAAAAGGACCTACAAAGCGTGGTGCTAACTTTCCCTTCTTTCCAAAACGAAAAGTCCCCTTCCAAGGAGATACCTAAAGAAGTACAAGATCCCCGACTCGGAATTCTAAGGGTTTCCGTCTTTTGTCAGCATAGCTCTTCTGCCGACTCCTAGCAACCTGAATATTATCACGAATGCGGAAAATATTGTCCGTTATTTCCTGTATCAATTCGGGACCGGTGATTTGAGCTTCACCGATCTCGTTCCAACAAACGAGTGAACGACATTTGCAACCATAAAGTGCCTCAAAAGGTGCCATATCAATACTAGCATGGTAACTGTTGTTGTAAGAGAAATCAACCAAAGGTAAATGTGAATCCCAATTGCCACCGAAGTCAATGACACATGCTCTAAGCATATCCTCTAAGGTCTAGATGGTTCTTTTAGTTTGTCCATCTGTTTGAGGATGATAGGCTGTGCTAAGATTCAATTTAGTACCAAGTTCAGATTTAAGTGATTGCCAAAAGCGGGACGTGAAAGGACTATCACGATCTGAGATGATGTTCAAAGGAACCCCATGACGACTAACGATCTCATCAATGTAGATCCTGGCCACATGCGTCAACGTCATTCTGTTGAATTACTTAATGATTACGACTGCGAGATTTCCTACCATCCTGGGTTTAATCAATGAAGATCCTAGCTACGTCGTTGGTTTTAATCAATTTCTAATATTTTATTCATAAATAAATCACTATAAATCCGATTTAATTAATTAATATCCCAAAATTTTTGTAAAATTATTTTTAACATATTAGAATAGTGTGGCAATTAATTTTCTAGAAAATAATCAAATTTTATTTAGTTAAAGGATTTTAATTTGTTATTATATTCTTTAAAAACATATAAATTCCTTTTTATGTAAATAAATCAGAAAATAATTTTAAAAATTATTTCCGAATATGATACATCAGAAACTTATTTTCCAATAAAAATAATATTTTCATGGTTTATATTCAATTTAAATCATATTAATTACATTATTAGCATTTAAATCCATTTAAAATTGTTAAATAATTATTTTTCAATAATATAAAATTATTCATTTATTCCAGAATTATTGTACCTTCAAAACCTTCATTTAGTTCAATTTTTCATTATTTAATAATTTATTACATATTATTTCAATTTAAAGTACATTATATACCCATTTTAAATTTGTAAACTTTATATAATTTCTGTTTTGAATTAATAATTACATAATATAAATTATTATTTTCACAAAATATACTTTCATTTAAATTAAATAAAATAAAATAAATGATAGTTAATTATTCTTCTAAAACACTAAAACCCTATATTCCCAATTAACTCTAGAAACCCTAGTGCATAACCCTAGGTAACTTAGATCCTAAGTTTCCTTCACTTACAATTATTAAGTTATTCATCTAGGTTGAATTCTTTGGGATTCTCTTGTTTGTACTCGCTGCTTTAGTGGAATTATTATCACTACGCAAACCGTGAGTTTTACTTATCTCGTTTTCATTTTTCACTTTTGGGATGTTACATGTACACCATATCCAAATACACATACACATACAAATTCACATTTTTCAAATACAATTCATACATGGGCTTTGTTTGTTTCCATTGTTTCATGTTAACATATACGTTGTTTTACATTGGCCTTTGCAAAATCATTAACACCGATCATGCCGACTTTAACATGGATTGACCATCCGCTTTGATTGATTTACCCTTGCAAGGGGAAGCCCTTGGTCATTGTTACTGCAATTTAGACTTAACTATGTTATGTCTTTCAAATGGTCTTACATTTAGGTTTGATGTTTGCCATTTGTATGTTCACGTGTTTACATTTTGCAATGACTTACATAGACACATGAATTGTACATTTTTCTACACGTACTACATATATCAAAGTGAGTATAACTCACCAACATATTTTTGTTGACAAAATTTATTTTGTACATGTTACAGGTGCTACATGATTGATGATACACATAGGATTGGGCCTAGTTAATTCATTAATCAGTTCCATGTTTTTCATTTTATTTAAGACAGCATATTTGCATTTTCATGTCTGTTGAAATTTGAATACAATTGTCAATAATATTTCAATTTTAATAGTGTCGTGTGCTATTGGACAATCATCCTATGTGGCACCCCGATGTTTCTTCCATCGGTTGGGGTGTTACATTCCTTGAGCTTGTCTTCATAGCTCAAATCTTCCCTTTCTTCTATCTTGTTCCATATCTCATTTAACTTAGCATTTCTCTGTATTTCCAACAAACTCTTCTCCATTTCTTCTGATGCGAATGCAAGACGTTGAGGATTGAGAACTGGTGCATTTGTGGGTAAAAGAATTTGACTTAGGATTGGTTGAGTTGTTGTTTGGGTAATAGGTACAACAGAAGTTTGAGTTGTGGCTTGAGTTGCAACTACTGAAGGGTTGGCTACAGTACCCACAACTGAAGGATTGTTGATGTGTCTCAAAATTAGCAGGTTTTACGCACGTGCTTTCACCTATTTATCACCCGAAATCAAGCTTTTATCTTGTTATTATCACGGTTTCTCTTCTTTTAATGATAATTGCAGGTATTGAAGGTGGGAAGTGAAAAGAAGTGGAAACCGGCACAAAAGATAAGGAATTGGCGGCTTTTGGAGCCGATTCAGATGCAGCACAGCCATGCTTACGACCGTGCACCTGTCCCGGGTCAACAAGTCAACATTTCCATGTCAACAGAAGGCAAAAGTCCGCTTTACAGACATGCACGGGCGTGATCCTTCAAGCGCGTCCCTCAAGGCTCAAACCGACCAAAACTGACAAGACGGTTACACGTACTTGCAAGCACGGGCGTGCCATCACCTATCGCACGATCGTGCACTTCCTTAAGGTGGACAACTTCTACAAAAGGACTCTATAACAGTACCTACTGTCGAGCATGGGGGTGCCAAACCTTGAGCATGGACGTGTAGGGGCTGATTTGGCTATAAATAAAGACCTCCACACCACATTTTAGGCATCCCATTCCACCTATGTCTCTCTCACAATTTTGATGTTTTTAGGGTCCTGTAAGTGACCTTTGGAGCCTGGGATCACTCCATAAACACTACTTGAGTGAGAGCTTGAGATAGATCACTACAAATCATCCCAAAAATTCTCTTTGATCCATAAAACAACCACTACTATGTGTTCCTTAAACACCTAAACTAGAGTGCATGATCCTGAATAACTCCGTCATCTACAACGAAAAGACCAAGAAACTCCATGATCAGAGACTCGGAAGAAAGGAGCCATTTCAAGAAGGTCAGAAAGTGTTACTCTACAGTTCAAGGCTCAGACTTTTTCGTAGGAAACTGAAGTCAAGATGGACCGAACCATACATTGTGAAGAAAATCTATCCTCACGGGGCGGTAGATTTGGAGACATAAACGTGAGCTCTATTCAAAGTAAATGGTCACCGGCTTAAACCATACATCGAGTTCTTGGCCGACGAGGAGGTATTTGAAATGCCAGCGCATCCATGAACAGACCGCCTTTGTCCAGCCAAGACGTGAAAGATGGCGCAATCGTGGAGGTAGCCCGGATTGGTAGATTAGAAGAATAAGTTGAGAGGTTGGTGCATACGGTAAGAAAAGCATTCGAGTACCCTCAGGTATGCTCGTTTTCTTTTATTTTCTGTCACCAGGTATGTCCTCTCGGCACTAAGACTTAGTAGTTTAGTAGTAGTTTTATTTTTCTTAGTTTGTAGATAGCTATATATATCCATGTCAAGTGTTCTCTCACATCTCAGTCTCAAACTTTGCCCGAATAGCTTTTTAACCTATTAGGGAAAGACGTAACCATGTCCCGCTTGATTCTTTGGTATATACTTTTTATAAATCTATAATTTCAAAGTATGCTAAAGAATTAAGTGTGAAGTGATAAAATTTTATAAATTTTACCGCCTCCTGAGCCAAGCAAACCAAGAACCTATTTAAAGGCAAAAGTTTTTCAAAATATTTTTAGAGTAATCAAATACTTTTTCAAACCCTTTGAGTCCACCCCAAAGACCTGAACAGGAGATTTTTGGAGGTGTTGGCGAAGCCAAAAGAGCTAACTCAAAGTGTTTCTACTTCATAGTTGAGTGTCTACCCTTTTCATGTGAGTATCTTGAGCCTTATCGAGCACACCCACTTTTGATATAGATACGACATATGCCCCGTTCGTTTGACCATGAGAGATATTCACTCTTGGCATGTCATAGTTTGAACTTGTGTATCTTATACGTTTTGAGACCGCATGCGAGGTTGGAGATTGTGAAAATGATCATGGCACTTAGGACACACCCATTCTATCATTCATTTGCCTTCCATAAATATATCCCTCACCTAGTCACCCCAATTGAGCCTTAGCCATTTTCATTTCACCCATCACATTTAGCCCCTTTCGTGGTTTTAGCAAAAAAAGGCGTGTTACAGGCTATTGGGACACTCTTGGGCAGTCCTGTAATGAAAAAGAGGAGACCAGCCATCATGGTGTTCACCAAGAAGAGTTTGGCAATAGAAGAAAGATCGCCAAACAGAGTTATCATACCAGAGAATAAGCTTTACTAAAAGTAGCACTTGTGTTGAAAAAAAAAGGTTTGAGGAATAAGTCAGAAAGCTCAACAATAAACAGGCCGAAGGAAAACAATTCAATTTGAAGATTTATTTCTAGGACATTCCTAGCGGAGATTATTAGACGTGAGAACCGAACAGTTTGCAGAGTAGGGACGTCAGAGCAATGAGTCTTCGGGGGAGGAGTTTCATAAAGCCCATTATCTACAGTTTGACAATTGCCCATTACGCCGCAGCTACTGCCCGAGCCAAACATGACAGTAGACACCCATCCTACCCATTTATCACTTCATCATTTTTACCCCTAAAAAGACCTTGTGATTCACAGTTTCTCACCCATATATAGCGGTGGAGATTTGATTTGTACACAAGCCTATGATCTATGCGTGCCTTGGGTTGAATCTGGGTGATCATCCCGAAAAACAGCACCCGAGTGAAATAATGAGGAAAATATGAAGTAGACACTTGAGGGATGTTTCATTAGGCGTGCCAAGGCTGTCTGGAACATCTACCAAGGATGTGTTCAGTGTGACACCCCGCATTTTCAGGTTAATACTTTTACTGAACTCTAGTTAACTTACATGTTCATACATGGCTAGATACTTAACTAGGGTTAGTTAAGTGGGTTTAACATATGTTAGAAGATGTTAACATATGTTATAATTAGGAAAATCCTTGTTAAACACACACACGAGTCCTGTATCCCAAACGTTGGTGAATTATGTGGCATACATAACAATAATACGAACAATTGAATTATGGTGAACGTGAAGTACGTGCTTATGTGAATTACATGTTTTCGTTAATTATCGCCTAACTGAAAAATATACGTAAATTATGTAAATTACGTGCACAACATGATTAATATGTTATGTAATAATGAAAACAATGGTTTTTATGCAATTTAGGGTGATTAATAATATTGGGTCCGGTATTGGGCTAGAACATGATTAACGGGTCAAGTTAATGGACTAGAAGGGCCCTAATACCCAATTGCTTGGGGAACAAGCAAAGCCCTCTTATAATTAGGAGACAAAAAAAAATAAAACCCTACCCCTTCTTCCCCTTTTGCGCCGAGAGAAATCCCCCCCCCCCTTCTCTCTTAGTTTTCAAGCAACCAATCAATCTTTCACCTAATCAAGCTAGTTCGGGTTTAATCTCAAGGCTCTAGGGAGTTTTTGCATTGCAAGGTATACATCTTTATGCTCTTTGATGAATTATGATACTTGAAAAACTTTAAAAACTCAAAAAAAAACATATATATAATCGCATGTATGTATGTATAGGAGTTCTTGAATGTTCTTGATGATTTGATGATGATGATTGTTATTAGTAGCCATGATTAGGGTTTTCACATGATAACATATATGTTTTGCTATGATTAATATGGTGTTTAATCAGTACTATAGTTGTTATACATGTATTAGGGATGTTTATGGAGAATTAGGGTTTGTAGATTACTTGGGCTGCAAGTTTAAGATTCTGGCAGATTCGGTTGAACGTTTTGTAGGGGCTGTAATGGGTTGGTAAATTGATTGTTTTGATGATTTCTTTGCATGATTGTAATGTAAAAGGTCTTAGCTTTTCATTATTGGCAAAACCATCAGATTTGGACATCGTTTGAGTCGTTTTTGGAATTTTAATTGATTAGAGGTCATATCAGATTTTCGGATTTGTAAATTGGGTTAACTTTAAATGGTCATAACTTGATATTTACAAGGAGTTAGGTTATGAAATTTTTACAGAAGGTCAATATTGGAAAAATAGAGCTTTTACAAGTGGATTCATCCCGTTTGGATGAATACACAATATTTGATAATTTTTCTACTAAACTGACCTGTTGAGGAAATTTTCTGGACATAGCTGTGTTGTACGAATTTTCATAATTTTTGTGTTTGGAATTAAGACAAAACAAAAATTTGTATTGTCAAGTGAATCCCAAATAAAATTCAGTAAAACTTTGGGACTCTAATTCATTCGTTAAGTATTTTAAATAAATTGTTTTTCACAGCGCACAATCTGTCCTAAAAACGCAGATTGTGTACGGGGTCTTTAAGTGACTATTTGGAGTTCTATGTGGTATGTAATTGACATGTACTTGTGTGGAAACTTGTATGAGATGTATTTGATGTATTAAACTGATAATAATTGCTATGATCACCAACGGGATACGTAGGACATACTTGAGCATGTAGAGTCATTAGGTGTCACTACACGGTTTTGAACTTTTAAAAGTCTTGGATAAACGAGTTACATGGTGTGTTGGTTACGCACGTATACTCACCTAGTGACATTTGTAATAGGGAGTCGGTAGCACGTTACTATTCGTGGAATTTGGATTTTCACTTGCGACCTAAGGTGAGTTTCACTACTCTTTTTCTCAAAAGCATGCGTCTCAGGTATGAGACCCTTTACTTAACATTTTCTAGTCCGGTTTGGGACTACTTACACAACCCGGGTTGGGATGCCATAGATCCTTGTGAGGGTCGGTTACTTTGCTAGTTCGCAATTGTGTCCTTGATAAACTAAACCATTTCTATCATCTGTAAGTCCTCACGTACCGAATGAGTTGCCAGGGTTGGCAAGCGGGTTATTAGTTGATAGCGCTATTAGGTCTTACAAACCTCACACCGGCTCGGGGAGCGCGGGGGTGAACTATAACTTAACGAAACTTTATCATTGTGGATAGACAATGATGTCAGGCATGCGGCACACTTATGTGGCTACAAGTACATAGCAGTTCGGTATATTCGGTTAGTTATCATGAATGGGTTAGCTACCCTTGACATGCGATGAACTAGTGGTTACATGGTGCGGGGCACCAACACAACTTACTTACTTACGTGGTTTTGGAAACCAGCGCATTTGCATATTAAATTACTTTACTTTGTGAACTCACCAGCTTTATGTTGACACACAATTTACATGCTTTTGCAGGTAGTTAGCTTCCGGTGCCAGGATTAGAAAGCACTGTACACTTCACTGCATTTGGGCTCTCGGGCATACACATAAATTATATATTATGCTTTCGTATGGTTTTAATTTTGGCGCATTGTTTTGCGCATAGTTTTTAAAAAGGTTTAAATTTGGTTTACGCTTCCGCAGCTTAACTAAACTTGGTTTTTGAAAACGAACTAAATGGTTTGGGCATTTAGAGTTCGTTCCTGTGACTTATGGCTATGGGATCCTGGTTTGTCATGCGCCTCGCGGTATAAACCCCGCAGTGGAAATTTGAGGGTGTGACAGATTGGTATCAGAGCCATTGGTTATAGTGAACTAGGACTGCATGTTGAGTCTAGTCTATAATCATCATAGCATAAGTACACTCACAACTTAAGTGCACAGCTTGCTATTAGCTACATATATCTACAACATATGATTTCAGGAGATATGTTATCTTCTAGTTCTAGACTTAATTCTTAACACGTCAATGGTGGGAACCTAGGGTTACACCAGGTGGCGCAATACTGGGAGTAATATCCTAATTAACCTCATGAACGAGGAGACAACTATAGTACAAGGGAGGGAGCCCTTGCGAGCGTTGTGGCGCACGTACACAGGAAGCTGCACGATGCGCATGACGTGGTACCATTAAATCAACTATGAAGGAATTCGAATACTGAGACTTATCCTATTTCACTGAGCAAGGAGACAATTAGATTCCGTTCCTTGTTACTTGATCTTTCTTACTCCCATTCGAAACTCAGACGGGACTAGGTTACGCATATAGAACTTATTTCCTACTTTAGTACCTTACGCCTAGTATGAGCGGGCGGACGTATGACTGCATATCCCTGTTACTCATAAGTATATGGTAGATTCATGGGAATACATTAGATCGGGACTTGTTACACACACTCTTGGGGAGTTACGTAAAGCCTGCGATGTAATGCAACATCACAAGGGAGGATGAAACCTACTAATGGCTGATAGCCACGATTGGAGGAACGAGTGGTACAGCTTACCACTAAACCGGTTCCTATAGGACTAGAGAAGGAGATTGTACGTGATGAGAACCATAACACTGACATCGCAAAAGAGGAAGGATAAGAGATGGAAGGGGAACCTGAGCAGGACGAGCACATGGAAAGTGAGGATGAAGGCTCTACTATCTAGACAGAGCATGGCGACGATTGGCTCTTACCTTTTCTTACCTATCTTTTCTTTCATTTCCCTTTGCTAACTTAGATAAGACTGAGTTCTTATGATCAACGATAGGGTGGTTGAGGCCCTCGCATCTTTCCAAGCTAGTAAAGATCTATTTTGCTAAATCATTCTTTTCCCCTGACTTCCACATTTGAACTTTCTTATACCTTGAACGCACAACGTATTTTCAAGCCTTTTATTGGTTGTAAACCTCGATAACTCCAACGGAACTGAAGGAGACCGTCTGATTGCTTCGATGGTATAAGTCTTTACCATGTGCATTTGCCCCAGGCAGGATGGGGTAATGTATGCTACATGCACACTCGATGAGTTACAAATACTTGGATAGAGAACGTAACACCCTGTGGTGAAATCTAGAAATTTTGTTATATAAGGATGGATGGGTCTGAGATCGACGCCTACACTACCATGCTACAGGAGATAGCCACTATAGGCTCAAATCTATTTAACCTACCTTACAAATACCGAAAGGGTGGGCCCCTCAGATTCGTGGCTTGGCCACTGCAGCTCACCTACAAATCTTTCACTTGACTCGCAAACTCACAGATGAGACTGCCGATCATGGTACTTTTCTGAAGCATGGTGTTTCATTTTCTACTGTTGGTGATAGCAAGAGAACGTGGGATAGTGTGAGGTATAAGTCCTGCAACAACAACAACCGTAACGGTAGCAACAACAACGGGGTTCGGGGAAGAGCATTTGTGATTGGCCTGGGGAAAGCTAGGACTGATAACAATGTCGTGATGGGTATGTACTCCTTGAACGACACTCTTGCTTCTATTTTATACGATACTGGTGCGGACTATAGTTTTGTTTCATCAAAACTTAGTAAACAATTAGGGATGGTTCCTACTCTTCGAGATACCCCATACACGATTGAACTGGCTGATAGGAAGCCTGTCGAGGTAACCCATATACATCGTGACTGTAAGCTCGAGTTGAATGGGCAATTATTTGCCATCAACCTCTTACCTATCACCCTAGGTAGCTTTGATCTCATGGTTGGCATGGACTGGTTGTCCAAGCAACACGCTGAAATTCTCTGTCAGGAGAAGATTGTTCGTATTCCCCCTCCCAAGTGGAGAACTCTTATCTATACAGGGTGATCGAGGTGGTGCCATGGTGGGCATCATCTCCTATCTGAAGGCCCAGAAGTGTATTCGCAAGGGCTGTCCGGCCATTTTGGCTAACATATCTGACATTCGAGTTGAAACTGAAACTAGAATTGAGGACATCCCAGTGGTCCGAGACTTCCAAGATGTATTCCCAGAGGAATTACCTGGACTTCCACCCGTTCGTCAAGTGGAGTTCTAGATTGACCTTGCACCTGGAGCAGCGCCAGTTGCACGCGCACCGTACCGTTAGCACCAGGGGAGCTTCAAGAACTATCTACCCAACTCCAAGAGCTATTGGATAGGAGTTTTATTAGGCCCAGTTCTTCGCCATGGGGAGCTCCAGTTCTGTTTGTTAAGAAGAAAGATCGGAGCTTTCGCATGTGCATAGATTAGCGGGAGTTGAACAAGGTAACGATTAAGAACCGTTATCCTCTGCCTCGTATTGATGACTTGTTTGACCAACTGCAAGGGTCGAGCTTCTACTCTAAGATTGACTTGAGGTCAGGATACCATCTACTGAGAGTCCGAGAAGAGGATGTGGCAAAGACGGCGTTTCGAACTCGTTATGGACATTATGAGTTTTTGGTAATGCCATGTGGGCTAACTAATGCACCGGCTGTGTTCATGGATCTAATGAACCGTGTGTGCAAGCCCTACTTGGACAAATTCGTCATAGTGTTCATAGATGGCATATTGATTTACTCCAAGAGCAGGGAGGAGCACGAGCAGCACCTGCAGCTAATCTTGGAACTACTGAGGAATGAGCAGCTGTATGCAAAGTTTACCAAATATGACTTCTGGATTCGAGAAGTCCAATTCCTTGGGCATGTGGTCAATGAGGCAGGAATACATGTTGACCCAGCCAAGATTGACGCTATCAAGAGTGGGAGGCTCCTAGGACCCCTACTGAAGTGCACCAAATTCTTGGTCTCGCTGGTTATTATCGCAGATTTATTAAGGGATTTTCTAAGATCGCTCAACCTCTCACCGCCCTAACGCAGAAAGGTATTACGTATAAGTGGGGAGATGCCAAAGAATCCGCCTTTCAGCTACTAAAGTCCAAACTTTGCAGCGCACCGATATTATCGTTGCCTGAGGGTACAGAGGACTTTGTAGTATATTGTGATGCGTCTATCCAAGGTTTAGGGTGCGTACTGATGCAACGTGATAAGGTAATTGCATATGCATCGCGGAAACTGAAGGTCCATGAGAAGAATTACCCCACACATGATTTGAAACTGGGAGCGGTGGTTTTCGCTCTCAAAATCGGGAGACACTACCTCTATGGAACAAAGTGCACAATTTTCACTGATCACAAGAGCCTTCAGCATATATTCGATCAGAAAGTGCTGAACACACGACAACGTCGCTGGGTTGAACTTTTGAACGATTATGACTGTGCCATCAGGTATCATCCAGGGAAAGCTAACGTAGTAGCTGATGCCCTCAGTCGAAAGGAAACAAAACCCAAAAGAGCGCGAGCCTTACAACTCACCATTCATTCTAATCTTCCTGATAAGATACGTGAAGCACAGGGTGAGTCATTGAAGGAAGAAAACATCGGGCTTGAGACCCTACATGGTGTTGATAAGCACTTGGAACTGAGAACAGACGGTCTGCAGTACTTCATGAATCGAGTCTGGATACCACGATTTGGGGATCTCAGACAACTGGTGCTCGATGAAGCACATACCTCTCGCTATTCGGTACATCCTGGTTCGGACAAGATGTACCAAGATCTTAAGACTCTATACTGGTGGCCAAACATGAAAGCCGAGATAGCCACTTATGTTAGTAAGTGCTTGACTTGTGCGAAGGTTAAGATTGAATATCAAAAACCTTCGGGCCTACTCCAACAACCAGAGATTCCAATGTGGAAATGGGATGGAATTTCCATGGACTTCATTACAAAGCTTCCTAGAACAACAACGGGCCATAACATGATTTGGGTTATCATGGACCGTTTAACCAAATCGGCCCACTTCCTGGCAATAAAAGAAACGGATTCGTTAGAGAAGCTGGCGAACCTATACATCAAGGAGATAGTCTCTAGGCATGGGGTGCCTACTTCCATTATATCTGATCGCGATGGGCGATTCACTTCTCGTTTCTGGACTACTCTCCAAGATGCTCTAGGAACTCGTCTTGATATGAGCACAGCCTATCACCCACAGACGGATGGACAAAGTGAACGTACCATCCAAACATTAGAGGATCTGCTACGAGCGTGCGTGGTGGACTTTGGTAATAACTGGGATAAGCACTTGCCCTTAATCGAAATCTCTTATAACAACAGTTACCACACTTCGATACAGTGTGCGCCTTTTGAGGCACTTTACGGGCGCAAGTGTAGGTCTCCCATCTGTTGGACTGAGGTTGGGGATAGCCAACTAACAGGTCCCGAACTCGTGCACGAAACTTCTGAGAAGATAGTGCAAATTAGAAACCGGATGGCTGTTGCTCGGGATCGACAGAAAAGTTATGCTGACAAACGTAGAAAACCTTTGGAGTTCCAGGTTGGGGACAAGGTTTTGTTAAAGGTGTCACCTTGGAAAGGAGTGATACGCTTTGGGAAACGAGGGAAGTTAAATCCCCGATACGTCAGACCTTTCGAGATTGTTAAAAGGATTGGTCCAGTAGCTTACCAACTAAATCTACCGGATGAACTCAGTGGAGTACATAATGTATTCCACGTCTCAAACTTGAAGAAATGCTTATCAGATACGACACTGGTAGTGCCACTGGAGGAGATCCAGGTGGACGATCAGCTACGGTTCGTGGAAGAACCAGTGGAGATTCTTGAGCAGGGCGTCAAGAAACTCAGACAAAGCACTATACCTATTGTTAAGGTACGGTGGAATTCCCGTCTAGGACCGGAATACACGTGGGAGCGCAGAGATCAGATGCGGCTCAAATACCCACACCCCTTTACTGA
The DNA here is from genome assembly GCA_028751855.1 of Ambrosia trifida. Lineage (NCBI taxonomy): Eukaryota > Viridiplantae > Streptophyta > Magnoliopsida > Asterales > Asteraceae > Ambrosia > Ambrosia trifida. The sequence continues at coordinate 55,204,348 of CM054131.1, forward strand.
ACCTGAAATCGTACATAGATCAAACGCGGAACATAAAGCAGCTCTTTCAAAGTGAATTTTGGGGCGAAATTCCTTTCAACTTGGGGATGATGTGACATCCGGGAACCAAGCACACATTTTTATAGCTGGCTTTATTGTTTACTTGCTGAATTTCGGGACGAAATTCTTTTCAACTTGGGGATGATGTGACACCCCGCATTTTCAGGTTAATACTTTTACTGAACTCTAGTTAACTTACATGTTCATACATGGCTAGATACTTAAATAGGGTTAGTTAAGTGGGTTTAACATATGTTAGAAGATGTTAACATATGTTATAATTAGGAAAATCCTTGTTAAACACACACACGAGTCCTGTATCCCAAACGTTGGTGAATTATGTGGCATACATAACAATAATACGTACAATTGAATTATGGTGAACGTGAAGTACGTGCTTATGTGAATTACATGTTTTTGTGAATTATCGCCTAACTGAAAGATATACGTAAATTATGTAAATTACGTGCACAACATGATTAATATGTTATGTAATAATGAAAACAATGGTTTTTATGCAATTTAGGGTGATTAATAATGTTGGGCTAGAACATGATTAACGGGTCAAGTTAATGGACTAGAAGGGCCCTAATACCCAATTGCTTGGGGAACAAGCAAAGCCCTCTTATAATTAGGAGACAAAAAAAAAAAAAAAAAAAAAACCTACCCCTTCTTCCCCTTTTGCGCCGTGAGAAACCCCCCCCCCCCCCCCTTCTCTCTTAGTTTTCAAGCAACCAATCAATCTTTCACCTAATCAAGCTAGTTCGGGTTTAATCTCAAGGCTCTAGGGAGTTTTTGCATTGCAAGGTATACATCTTTATGCTCTTTGATGAATTATGATACTTGAAAAACTTTAAAAACACAAAAAAAAAAACATATATATAATCGCATGTATGTATGTATGTATGTATAGGAGTTCATGAACGTTCTTGATGATTTGATGATGATGATTGTTATTAGTAGCCATGATTAGGGTTTTCACATGATAACATATGTGTTTTGCTATGATTAATATGGTGTTTAATCAGTACTATAGGTGTTATACATGTATTAGGGATGTTTATGGAGAATTAGGGTTTGTAGATTACTTGGGCTGCAAGTTTAAGATTCTGGCAGATTCGGTTGAACCTTTTGTAGGGGCTGTAATGGGTTGGTAAATTGATTGTTTTGATGATTTCTTTGCAAGATTGTAATGTAAAAGGTCTTAGCTTTTCATAATTGGCAAAACCATCAGATTTGGACATCGTTTGAGTCGTTTTTGGAATTTTAATTGATTAGAGGTCATATCAGATTTTCGGATTTGTAAATTGGGTTAACTTTAAATGGTCATAACTTGATATTTACAAGGAGTTAGGTTATGAAATTTTTACAGAAGGTCAATATTGGAAAAATAGAGCTTTTACAAGTGGATTCATCCCGTTTGGATGAATACACAATCTTTGAGAATTTTTCTACTAAACTGACCTGTTGAGGAAATTTTCTGGACATAGCTGTGTTGTACGAATTTTCATAATTTTTTTGTTTGGAATTAAGACAAAACAAAAATAGGTATTGTCAAGTGAATCCCAAATAAAATTCAGTAAAAATTTGGGACTCTAATTCATTCTTTAAGTATTTTAAATAAATTGTTTTTCACAGCGCACAATCTGTCCTAAAAACGCAGATTGTGTACGGGGTCTTTAAGTGACTATTTGGAGTTCTATGTGGTATGTAATTGACATGTACTTGTGTGGAAACTTGTATGAGATGTATTTGATGTATTAAACTGATAATAATTGCTATGATCACCAACGGGATACGTAGGACATACTTGAGCATGTAGAGTCATTAGGTCTCACTACACGGTTTTGAACTTTTAAAAGTCTTGGATAAACGAGTTACATGGTGTGTTGGTTACGCACGTATACTCACCTAGTGACATTTGTAATAGGGAGTCGGTAGCACGTTACTATTCGTGGAATTTGGATTTTCACTTGCGACCTAAGGTGAGTTTCACTACTCTTTTTCTCAAAAGCATGCGTCTCAGGTATGAGACCCTTTACTTAACATTTTCTAGTCTGGTTTGGGACTACTTACACATCCCGGGTTGGGATGCCATAGATCCTTGTGAGGGTCGGTTACTTTGCTAGTTCGCAATTGTGTCCTTGATAAACTAAACCATTTCTATCATCTGTAAGTCCTCACGTACCGAATGAGTTGCCAGGGTTGGCAAGCGGGTTATTAGTTGATAGCGCTATTAGGTCTTACAAACCTCACACCGGCTCGGGGAGCGCGGGGGTGAACTATAACTTAACGAAACTTTATCATTGTGGATAGACAATGATGTCAGGCATGCGGCACACTTATGTGGCTACAAGTACATAGCAGTTCGGTATATTCGGTTAGTTATCATGAATGGGTTAGCTACCCTTGACATGCGATGAACTAGTGGTTACACGGTGCGGGGCACCAACACAACTTACTTACTTACGTGGTTTTGGAAACCAGCGCATTTTCATATTAAATTACTTTACTTTGTGAACTCACCAGCTTTATGTTGACACACAATTTACATGCTTTTGCAGGTAGTTAGCTTCCGGTGCCAGGATTAGAAAGCACTGTACACTTCACTGCATTTGGGCTCTCGGGCATACACATAAATTATATATTATGCTTTCGTATGGTTTTAATTTTGGCGCATTGTTTTGCGCATAGTTTTTAAAAAGGTTTAAATTTGGTTTACGCTTCCGCAGCTTAACTAAACTTGGTTTTTGAAAACGAACTAAATGGTTTGGGCATTTAGAGTTCGTTCCTGTGACTTATGGCTATGGGATCCTGGTTTGTCATGCGCCTCGCGGTATAAACCCCGCAGTGGAAATTTGAGGGTGTGACAGATTGGTATCAGAGCCATTGGTTATAGTGAACTAGGACTGCATGTTGAGTCTAGTCTATAATCATCATAGCATAAGTACACTCACAACTTAAGTGCACAGCTTGCTATTAGCTACATATATCTACAACATATGATTTCAGGAGATATGTTATCTTCTAGTTCTAGACTTAATTCTTAACACGTCAATGGTGGGAACCTAGGTTTACACCAGGTGGCGCAATACTGGGAGTAATATCCTAATTAACCTCATGAACGAGGAGACAACTATAGTATAAGGGAGGGAGCCCTTGCGAGCGTTGTGGCGCACGTACACAGGAAGCTGCACGATGCGCATGACGTGGTACCATTAAATCAACTATGAAGGAATTCGAATACTGAGACATATCCTATTTCACTGAGCAAGGAGACAATTAGATTCCGTTCCTTGTTACTTGATCTTTCTTACTCCCATTCGAAACTCAGACGGGACTAGGTTACGCATATAGAACTTATTTCCTACTTTAGTACCTTACGCCTAGTATGAGCGGGCGGACGTATGACTGCATATCCCTGTTACTCATAAGTATATGGTAGATTCATGGGAATACATTAGATCGGGACTTGTTACACACACTCTTGGGGAGTTACGTAAAGCCTGCGATGTAATGCAACATCACAAGGGAGGATGAAACCTACTAATGGCTGATAGCCACGATTGGAGGAACGAGTGGTACAGCTTACCACTAAACTGGTTCACATAGGACTAGAGAAGGAGATTGTACGTGATGAGAACCATAACACTGACATCGCAAAAGAGGAAGGATAAGAGATGGAAGGGGAACCTGAGCAGGACGAGCACATGGAAAGTGAGGATGAAGGCTCTACTATCTAGACAGAGCATGGCGACGATTGGCTCTTACCTTTTCTTACCTATCTTTTCTTTCATTTCCCTTTGCTAACTTAGATAAGACTGAGTTCTTATGATCAACGATAGGGTGGTTGAGGCCCTCACATCTTTCCAAGCTAGTAAAGATCTATTTTGCTAAATCATTCTTTTCCCCTGACTTCCACATTTGAACTTTCTTATACCTTGAACGCACAACGTATTTTCAAGCCTTTTATTGGTTGTAAACCTCGATAACTCCAACGGAACTGAAGGAGACCGTCTGATTGCTTCGATGGTATAAGTCTTTACCATGTGCATTTGCCCCAGGCAGGATGGGGTAATGTATGCTACATGCACACTCGATGAGTTACAAATACTTGGATAGAGAACGTAACACCCTGTGGTGAAATCTAGAAATTTTGTTATATAAGGATGGATGGGTCTGAGATCGACGCCTACACTACCAAGCTACAGGAGATAGCCACTATAGGCTCAAATCTATTTAACCTACCTTACAAATACCGAAAGGGTGGGCCCCTCAGATTCGTGGCTTGGCCACTGCAGCTCACCTACAAATCTTTCACTTGACTCGCAAACTCACAGATGAGACTGCCGATCATGGTACTTTTCTGAAGCATGGTGTTTCATTTTCTACTGTTGGTGATAGCAAGAGAACGTGGGATAGTGTGAGGTATAAGTCCTGCAACAACAACAACCGTAACGGTAGCAACAACAACGGGGTTCGGGGAAGAGCATTTGTGATTGGCCTGGGGAAAGCTAGGACTGATAACAATGTCGTGATGGGTATGTACTCCTTGAACGACACTCTTGCTTCTATTTTATACGATACTGGTGCGGACTATAGTTTTGTTTCATCAAAACTTAGTAAACAATTAGGGATGGTTCCTACTCTTCGAGATACCCCATACACGATTGAACTGGCTGATAGGAAGCCTGTCGAGGTAACCCATATACATCGTGACTGTAAGCTCGAGTTGAATGGGCAATTATTTGCCATCAACCTCTTACCTATCACCCTAGGTAGCTTTGATCTCATGGTTGGCATGGACTGGTTGTCCAAGCAACACGCTGAAATTCTCTGTCAGGAGAAGATTGTTCGTATTCCCCCTCCCAAGTGGAGAACTCTTATCTATACAGGGTGATCGAGGTGGTGCCATGGTGGGCATCATCTCCTATCTGAAGGCCCAGAAGTGTATTCGCAAGGGCTGTCCGGCCATTTTGGCTAACATATCTGACATTCGAGTTGAAACTGAAACTAGAATTGAGGACATCCCAGTGGTCCGAGACTTCCAAGATGTATTCCCAGAGGAATTACCTGGACTTCCACCCGTTCGTCAAGTGGAGTTCTAGATTGACCTTGCACCTGGAGCAGCGCCAGTTGCACGCGCACCGTACCGTTAGCACCAGGGGAGCTTCAAGAACTATCTACCCAACTCCAAGAGCTATTGGATAGGAGTTTTATTAGGCCCAGTTCTTCGCCATAGGGAGCTCCAGTTCTGTTTGTTAAGAAGAAAGATCGGAGCTTTCGCATGTGCATAGATTAGCGGGAGTTGAACAAGGTAACGATTAAGAACCGTTATCCTCTGCCTCGTATTGATGACTTGTTTGACCAACTGCAAGGGTCGAGCTTCTACTCTAAGATTGACTTGAGGTCAGGATACCATCTACTGAGAGTCCGAGAAGAGGATGTGGCAAAGACGGCGTTTCGAACTCGTTATGGACATTATGAGTTTTTGGTAATGCCATGTGGGCTAACTAATGCACCGGCTGTGTTCATGGATCTAATGAACCGTGTGTGCAAGCCCTACTTGGACAAATTCGTCATAGTGTTCATAGATGGCATATTGATTTACTCCAAGAGCAGGGAGGAGCACGAGCAGCACCTGCAGCTAATCTTGGAACTACTGAGGAATGAGCAGCTGTATGCAAAGTTTACCAAATATGACTTCTGGATTCGAGAAGTCCAATTCCTTGGGCATGTGGTCAATGAGGCAGGAATACATGTTGACCCAGCCAAGATTGACGCTATCAAGAGTGGGAGGCTCCTAGGACCCCTACTGAAGTGCACCAAATTCTTGGTCTCGCTGGTTATTATCGCAGATTTATTAAGGGATTTTCTAAGATCGCTCAACCTCTCACCGCCCTAACGCAGAAAGGTATTACGTATAAGTGGGGAGATGCCAAAGAATCCGCCTTTCAGCTACTAAAGTCCAAACTTTGCAGCGCACCGATATTATCGTTGCCTGAGGGTACAGAGGACTTTGTAGTATATTGTGATGCGTCTATCCAAGGTTTAGGGTGCGTACTGATGCAACGTGATAAGGTAATTGCATATGCATCGCGGAAACTGAAGGTCCATGAGAAGAATTACCCCACTCATGATTTGAAACTGGGAGCGATGGTTTTCGCTCTCAAAATCGGGAGACACTACCTCTATGGAACAAAGTGCACAATTTTCACTGATCACAAGAGCCTTCAGCATATATTCGATCAGAAAGTGCTGAACACACGACAACGTCGCTGGGTTGAACTTTTGAACGATTATGACTGTGCCATCAGGTATCATCCAGGGAAAGCTAACGTAGTAGCTGATGCCCTCAGTCGAAAGGAAACAAAACCCAAAAGAGCGCGAGCCTTACAACTCACCATTCATTCTAATCTTCCTGATAAGATACGTGAAGCACAGGGTGAGTCATTGAAGGAAGAAAACATCGGGCTTGAGACCCTACATGGTGTTGATAAGCACTTGGAACTGAGAACAGACGGTCTGCAGTACTTCATGAATCGAGTCTGGATACCACGATTTGGGGATCTCAGACAACTGGTGCTCGATGAAGCACATACCTCTCGCTATTCGGTACATCCTGGTTCGGACAAGATGTACCAAGATCTTAAGACTCTATACTGGTGGCCAAACATGAAAGCCGAGATAGCCACTTATGTTAGTAAGTGCTTGACTTGTGCGAAGGTTAAGATTGAATATCAAAAACCTTCGGGCCTACTCCAACAACCAGAGATTCCGATGTGGAAATGGGATGGAATTTCCATGGACTTCATTACAAAGCTTCCTAGAACAACAACGGGCCATAACATGATTTGGGTTATCATGAACCGTTTAACCAAATCGGCCCACTTCCTGGCAATAAAAGAAACGGATTCGTTAGAGAAGCTGGCGAACCTATACATCAAGGAGATAGTCTCTAGGCATGGGGTGCCTACTTCCATTATATCTGATCGCGATGGGCGATTCACTTCTCGTTTCTGGACTACTCTCCAAGATGCTCTAGGAACTCGTCTTGATATGAGCACAGCCTATCACCCACAGACGGATGGACAAAGTGAACGTACCATCCAAACATTAGAGGATCTGCTACGAGCGTGCGTGGTGGACTTTGGTAATAACTGGGATAAGCACTTGCCCTTAATCGAAATCTCTTATAACAACAGTTACCACACTTCGATACAGTGTGCGCCTTTTGAGGCACTTTACGGGCGCAAGTGTAGGTCTCCCATCTGTTGGACTGAGGTTGGGGATAGCCAACTAACAGGTCCCGAACTCGTGCACGAAACTTCTGAGAAGATAGTGCAAATTAGAAACCGGATGGCTGCTGCTCGGGATCGACAGAAAAGTTATGCTGACAAACGTAGAAAACCTTTGGAGTTCCAGGTTGGGGACAAGGTTTTGTTAAAGGTGTCACCTTGGAAAGGAGTGATACGCTTTGGGAAACGAGGGAAGTTAAATCCCCGATACGTCAGACCTTTCGAGATTGTTAAAAGGATTGGTCCAGTAGCTTACCAACTAAATCTACCGGATGAACTCAGTGGAGTACATAATGTATTCCACGTCTCAAACTTGAAGAAATGCTTATCAGATACGACACTGGTAGTGCCACTGGAGGAGATCCAGGTGGACGATCAGCTACGGTTCGTGGAAGAACCAGTGGAGATTCTTGAGCAGGGCGTCAAGAAACTCAGACAAAGCACTATACCTATTGTTAAGGTACGGTGGAATTCCCGTCTAGGACCGGAATACACGTGGGAGCGCAGAGATCAGATGCGGCTCAAATACCCACACCCCTTTACTGAACCTGAAATCGTACATAGATCAAACGCGGAACATAAAGCAGCTCTTTCAAAGTGAATTTTGGGGCGAAATTCCTTTCAACTTGGGGATGATGTGACATCCGGGAACCAAGCACACATTTTTATAGCTGGCTTTATTGTTTACTTGCTGAATTTCGGGACGAAATTCTTTTCAACTTGGGGATGATGTGACACCCCGCATTTTCAGGTTAATACTTTTACTGAACTCTAGTTAACTTACATGTTCATACATGGCTAGATACTTAAATAGGGTTAGTTAAGTGGGTTTAACATATGTTAGAAGATGTTAACATATGTTATAATTAGGAAAATCCTTGTTAAACACACACACGAGTCCTGTATCCCAAACGTTGGTGAATTATGTGGCATACATAACAATAATACGTACAATTGAATTATGGTGAACGTGAAGTACGTGCTTATGTGAATTACATGTTTTTGTGAATTATCGCCTAACTGAAAGATATACGTAAATTATGTAAATTACGTGCACAACATGATTAATATGTTATGTAATAATGAAAACAATGGTTTTTATGCAATTTAGGGTGATTAATAATGTTGGGCTAGAACATGATTAACGGGTCAAGTTAATGGACTAGAAGGGCCCTAATACCCAATTGCTTGGGGAACAAGCAAAGCCCTCTTATAATTAGGAGACAAAAAAAAAAAAAAAAAAAAAAAAAAAAAAAACCTACCCCTTCTTCCCCTTTTGCGCCGTGAGAAACCCCCCCCCCCCCCCCCCTTCTCTCTTAGTTTTCAAGCAACCAATCAATCTTTCACCTAATCAAGCTAGTTCGGGTTTAATCTCAAGGCTCTAGGGAGTTTTTGCATTGCAAGGTATACATCTTTATGCTCTTTGATGAATTATGATACTTGAAAAACTTTAAAAACACAAAAAAAAAAAACATATATATAATCGCATGTATGTATGTATGTATGTATAGGAGTTCATGAACGTTCTTGATGATTTGATGATGATGATTGTTATTAGTAGCCATGATTAGGGTTTTCACATGATAACATATGTGTTTTGCTATGATTAATATGGTGTTTAATCAGTACTATAGGTGTTATACATGTATTAGGGATGTTTATGGAGAATTAGGGTTTGTAGATTACTTGGGCTGCAAGTTTAAGATTCTGGCAGATTCGGTTGAACGTTTTGTAGGGGCTGTAATGGGTTGGTAAATTGATTGTTTTGATGATTTCTTTGCAAGATTGTAATGTAAAAGGTCTTAGCTTTTCATAATTGGCAAAACCATCAGATTTGGACATCGTTTGAGTCGTTTTTGGAATTTTAATTGATTAGAGGTCATATCAGATTTTCGGATTTGTAAATTGGGTTAACTTTAAATGGTCATAACTTGATATTTACAAGGAGTTAGGTTATGAAATTTTTACAGAAGGTCAATATTGGAAAAATAGAGCTTTTACAAGTGGATTCATCCCGTTTGGATGAATACACAATCTTTGAGAATTTTTCTACTAAACTGACCTGTTGAGGAAATTTTCTGGACATAGCTGTGTTGTACGAATTTTCATAATTTTTTTGTTTGGAATTAAGACAAAACAAAAATAGGTATTGTCAAGTGAATCCCAAATAAAATTCAGTAAAAATTTGGGACTCTAATTCATTCGTTAAGTATTTTAAATAAATTGTTTTTCACAGCGCACAATCTGTCCTAAAAACGCAGATTGTGTACGGGGTCTTTAAGTGACTATTTGGAGTTCTATGTGGTATGTAATTGACATGTACTTGTGTGGAAACTTGTATGAGATGTATTTGATGTATTAAACTGATAATAATTGCTATGATCACCAACGGGATACGTAGGACATACTTGAGCATGTAGAGTCATTAGGTGTCACTACACGGTTTTGAACTTTTAAAAGTCTTGGATAAACGAGTTACATGGTGTGTTGGTTACGCACGTATACTCACCTAGTGACATTTGTAATAGGGAGTCGGTAGCTCGTTACTATTCGTGGAATTTGGATTTTCACTTGCGACCTAAGGTGAGTTTCACTACTCTTTTTCTCAAAAGCATGTGTCTCAGGTATGAGACCCTTTACTTAACATTTTCTAGTCCGGTTTGGGACTACTTACACATCCCGGGTTGGGATGCCATAGATCCTTGTGAGGGTCGGTTACTTTGCTAGTTCGCAATTGTGTCCTTGATAAACTAAACCATTTCTATCATTTGTAAGTCCTCACGTACCGAATGAGTTGCCAGGGTTGGCAAGCGGGTTATTAGTTGATAGCGCTATTAGGTCTTACAAACCTCACACCGGCTCGGGGAGCGCGGGGGTGAACTATAACTTAACGAAACTTTATCATTGTGGATAGACAATGATGTCAGGCATGCGGCACACTTATGTGGCTACAAGTACATAGCAGTTCGGTATATTCGGTTAGTTATCATGAATGGGTTAGCTACCCTTGACATGCGATGAACTAGTGGTTACACGGTGCGGGGCACCAACACAACTTACTTACTTACGTGGTTTTGGAAACCAGCGCATTTGCATATTAAATTACTTTACTTTGTGAACTCACCAGCTTTATGTTGACACACGATTTACATGCTTTTTCAGGTAGTTAGCTTCCGGTGCCAGGATTAGAAAGCACTGTACACTTCACTGCATTTGGGCTCTCGGGCATACACATAAATTATATATTATGCTTTCGTATGGTTTTAATTTGGGCGCATTGTTTTGCGCATAGTTTTTAAAAAGGTTTAAATTTGGTTTACGCTTTCGCAGCTTAACTAAACTTGGTTTTTGAAAACGAACTAAATGGTTTGGGCATTTAGAGTTCGTTCCTGTGACTTATGGCTATGGGATCCTGGTTTGTCATGCGCCTCGCGGTATAAACCCCGCAGTGGAAATTTGAGGGTGTGACATTCAGTAGGTGGGTTATTGTGACTTGTCACTTTACACTCGCCTATTTTTACTCTACTTTTGTTGCCTAGGATTGGTTTGCTAAGGGACAAGCAAACGTCTAAGTGTGAGGTGATGTGATGTGTCTCAAAATTAGCAGGTTTTACACAAGTGTTTACACCTATATATCACCCGAAATCATGCTTTTATCTTGGTATTATCACGGTTTGTCTTCTTTTAATGATAATTGCAGGTATTGAAGGAGGGAAGTGAAAAGAAGTGGAAATCGACAAAAAAGACAAGGAATTGAAGGCTTTCGGAGTTGACTCAGATGCAGCACGGCCGTGCCTACAACCGTGCACCTGTCCCGGGTCAACAAGTCAACATTTCCAAGTTAACAGAATGCAAAAGTCGGCTTTACCCTTGGCATGGCCATGCTCCTTCAAGCGTGTCCCTTAAGGCTTAAACCGACCAAAACTGACAAGACGGTTACATGCACCTGCAAGCACGGGCATGCCATCACCAATGGCACGGCCGTGTACTTCCTTAAAGTGGACAACTTCTACAAAAGGACTCTGCAACAGTACCTACTATCGAGCATGGGGGTGCCAAACCTTGAGCACAGGCATGCAGGGGCTGATTTGCCTATAAATAGAGGCCTCCACTCCACATTTTGGGCATCCCATTCCACCTAAGTATCTCTCACAATTCTGATATTTTTAGGGTCTTGTAAGTGACCTTTGGAGCCTGGGATCACTCCATAAACACTACTTGAGTGAGAGCTTGAGAGAGATCACTACAAATTATCCTAAAAACCCTCTTTGATTCATAAAACAACCACTACTATGTGTTCTTTAAACACCCAAACTAGAGTGCATGTTGTAATGCCAATCAATGGCTAGGATACTAAAGTGTTGCTAGGGTGAAGACTTCTTTAGTATGGATTAAATAGTTTCTATTTGTTGAGTGGTGTTTGTGTTCTTGTCAAAGGATCTGCATTTTATTATATAGTAGACTACTTTTAAATATGCTAAAACAAAACAACATGAAAGTAAAACATAACACTCGTTCCATAATAATAAAGACAGACCATAACTTATACTGGGCTAACAATACTTCAACAATAAAACTAGTTTTTTTTTTTTTTAATATTTTTGTCGTGTAAATAAACGAAACCAAATTTATAGTATAGGATTAGTGTGGCCTTTGATTCTAATGACCACACGTCTCGTGCCACAGCATTTAGGATCAAAACGCCAAAGGGCGCCTCACCTTTATCAAACCAAGATTTTTATTAGTATGCATGTTTATTAGTCTAGATTGTTTTCATCATAGACTTTAAAACATATATAATTCGGATTGCTTGTTATTTTTTTTTACCAGGAACTACCGGCTAGGAAGTAGGAAAAAAGCCAATAGAAAAAGAGAAACAAAAACGATCTCTTGAAATACTTCCTGTCATTGGATATTGACATGGTAATTACCCATTGTTTTTTTTATTTTCATCACAGTTATATCATTCGTTCATCAAACTAGTGAATATAAATTGGTTCTTACATCATATTGGAACATGTGAATGAACTATCTTGATCATCTTCTACTGAGGTAAGAGGTTGAGGCTATGCTCAATAGAATGGCAGAAATTAAATGGCATAAATTTCAGAAATAGATTGGCACAAATTGAGTGGATGAAAAAGAAAAAGATAATGCGGATAAAGATGGTATGCTCAATAGAATGGCACAAGTTGAAGCTATGTTAACAGCTACGGGTCGAAAATAGGCTATAAACACATAGAAATGAATGTTTTTAAGTTTTTCATGGACGATTTCTGTCACACCCTCAAATTTTCACTTGCGGGGTTTTATCGCAAAGTGCGTGACATACCAGGATCCAAGTCAACAGTCAAAATAAATGACAACTATATGATATGAAAATAACGTAATAAAACCAACCATGCAGTTTTAAAAGTTCCACAATACCAAAAGACATCAGTGGAAGCAATTTAATTTTACAAAACCGTAATCCAAAAGTATGTCGTTTAAAACCAAACAAAGTTCCAAATATGCATGAAAAGATGAGGCGCAGTGTGACCCAGTGCGCCTAGACTCCTGCTACCTTAGCGACCTGAGAAAACATGTAATGTTAGTCAACACATACAGTGCCGGTGAGTCACAGAGATAAAGTTTGCAATAGTTTGTAACGTTTGTAATACCAGACCCAACAATCCTTACATCTATACCTGATGCTAGCTAGATATCGTTACATGATACTAAAGTGCCGTGAACTACTGCTGAACGTTAGAATGACTCAATACCCGCCACCAGTCATCACCCAGTGTCGTAAGTTAGATAGGACAAATATGCACCCGTCCGACCTCCAGTCGATCCGAGTGGCGCTTGCCGGGCCAATAGATCTAAATGTCACTAAGTATCCATGTGATATAATGTAATATCTTGGTCTAAAAGTCGTAAGTTTGTACCGCATGTTTCTCCCCTAGATAATGAAATCAGTAAAGAATGGGGCTATGACACTCACCTTAGTTTGCGTTTTCTAAAATACAATTACCGACTCGACCAGATAGTCTGAAATACCAGCGACATATCATAAAGTTTGTATAAGTGTATTTACTAATAACCCGTAGGTTAACTAGTCCCCGATTGTCCAGATCATGACGAAGTATGTTTGAAAATGGGTTTGAAAGTTGACCCGACACACCAGATAGACCCGACATCCTGTTGGTGCCCATTACAAAAATTAATCAAGTACATATAGTTTACACACAAGAATCATGCATAAAACACTTAGTTTGTGTAAAAAAAATCGCATTTATGAAGTCGTAGAGTCGAATCAGGAGATTCCTAATTTGGTTCTACCTTAGAGAGGGTCGAATGGGTTTGATCCATCTTGGTTTGACCTCTTGACAACTGGTTCCACCCCCCGTAGGGGCCAACCAGTTTCTGGTTCGACCCATTTGCTGCAAATACTCAATAAACGCACAAAGTCTTATCAAAACAGTTTGAAAACATCACGAAACATCATAAATCACAACAGTTGATTACATCTAATCTATCCCCATAAAACCCTACCAATTATGTTCCGGAATCTGTCCATTTCATGAAGAAATCACAACTTACCCAAAATAGCAAATTATGGAAATGTCACATCAATGCATGTAATCTTTACCCAAAATGGAAACTTATCAAAATCAATTCATAAATAGATTATTATGCACAGATTATCAGGTATATGAAAACCACCAATCATATCATCAATAATACCATCAAGAACAAACCCTAGATATAGCACAAAACCCCCAAAATGGGTAAAACAACATTAATCATCAATTACACCCTATAATAACTATAAATCATCATCTAAAACAGTCATAGATCATTAACCTATCATCTATTCATCAGTCAAACATCATATAACACATAACATCTCATTTAACATCATTAACACGTGGATTTTTGTATGAAAACTCATTATTAATGAAAAGGTTTTGTTTAGAAAGGTGTTAGAATGGTTTTTATCCGTTAAAACTTCCATGAAACAGATCTGGACACTTAGGGTTTGATAAAAACGAATGAAAATGATTAAAAAGGTTTTAGATCAAGAACACAACTTGAATCTTCTCTTGTTTATGATGTAGAACGTGTATTCATGTTAGGATCTGAAAAACGTGGTCAAAAACTCCTCCTTACATATTTGGGGTTGATAGAGAGCATTTGGGGGTGGTTTAGGGTTGTGAAATGATGAAAAAGTTGCAAAGTATGGTATTTATAGTCAAGGTTGGTTAGCACCCTCGCAGGGTCGAATCAGTTTCCGTTCGACCTTTATAATGGTCGAATGAGTTTGTTAGTATTGGTTCGACCCCCGTCTAGGTCGAACCAAAATACAGACATCGAACTTTCGATGATTTTGTCCTTTTAATCCATTTTAACACATGTTAACACATTCTAACACATGAACATGCATTTCTAACATATGTTAAGTATATCTAATTATATAAACACGTATTTACACATTGCACATCATATATGGAATAATTCATGTTTATTACTTAATCCAATTCATTTAATTTCACCAACAACGGGACTCAAGACTCGTGTGTACGTATGATACCCCAATAATCCTCCAGATCATTGAACACTGGACAATACGTAAATGTAAACCAAATCAACTGACCTAGTCAAGTACGTTCGATAAATGTTTTAGCTAAGGTAGACTTATATGTTTGTAAAAGTATTAACCTGAATTTGCCGGGTGTCACAATTTCAGTTATTTGATGTTTTAGTTGGTGTTTCTATTGGAGTCTTTTATATGATTTTAAAATTGAAAAAACTGTAACAAATTTGTTTTATATAATTTGATATTTTGTATTATTTGACTGTTTTATATAATATAGTTTTCTTGAAATGTAATTGAATTAATAAAGCACGAAAAAAAAACCTGTAGCAAAGCTAAATGGTAGCAAATTTTCAATGAAAGTGGTGGCTAAATGGTAGCAATTTTTCAATGAAAGTGTTGGCTAAATGGTAGAAAAATTTCAATGAAAGTGACGGTTAAATGGTAGCAGATTTTCAATGAAAGTGATGGCTAAATGGTATTAAATTATTAATGAAAGCGGTGACTAAATGGTTGCAGACTAAATGGTGTCAAAACGGTTACAAAAAAGGTGTAAATTTTCAATAAAATGGTGTCTAAATAGTGGCAATATCGGTGGCTAAGTTGTACCAAAACGGTAGCAAAAGACCCTCCTAAAACATTGTAGGAGTGGTAGCAATAATTGTAACCGTTTATGTGGTGACAAAAATATGGTAGCAAAATACAAAAGTGGTGGCATTAAGGCAACAGACACAGGTATTTTTTCTACCGCATTTTCGGTTACAAAATGGTGGCTACATCGTAATTGCAATCGTTATGTGACTGAAAAAGTGATGACAAAAGCTCAATTTTCTAGTAATGTCTATTGAATATCAACACGTCACTACTAGAAAAAAACCCTTTTCTTGACGCGCATTGCACGTCATAAAAGGGTGTTTATGACACACAAAAGAGTGTCAAGGAAGAACATATCATTAAATTTTTATGACACGCGCTTGCGTGTCATCTTTTAATGACACGCGTTAATGACACTATTATGACACGCTTTTTTGACATGCATTTATAATATGCTTTAATGACATACATTCTTGACACTCATTTATGACACACCTTTACGACACTCCTTTTGCGTGTCATGGTTTTATTTACATAAAAAAAAATTTCTGTAAAATGACTAATATCCCTGGATTTATATTTATAATTAGAAAATCAATAAATTTGATAATAAAACTGCATATATTATATATATACCACCAAAAAAACCCCATTACAATCATTTGTCAAATCCTACCATAAGCATTAACGGTTACAAAAACATTGTGTCAATACATTACGTTAGTCGATCTAGACCTAAACATACGTTCTTGACAGCCCATCTTGGGTTGAAGACAATTGCTCAATTAGTAGCTGCTCTTGTAGTGATACAATCAACCATGTCTTACCTTTTAGTACCACGATACCCATGACAATTTGAAGAACCACAATGGCACTCTATTTCATCAGGATCATACATCACATATCTACAATGCCAAAATAAGAAAGATTATTAATTGATTATATTATGGTTTGTTATAGGGGATGCCAAAATATATCTAACCATTTTTCCATGACACAATTAGGATCACAACTGTGATTTATAAAACAACCAAGTATACTCACTGAGTAAAACTATCACAAAATAAAAGATTGAACGTATTCTTAGCTTAAAACTTACCATAACAATTTGAACCTTTTTATCTTCTTGGAATGGCCTGTTTGTGCAGTCTTCTAAACACTTGCAGGCACTTGCGCAAATAATATGCAGATATCTGCAGAGTCAACCATTAGCAATATTATATGTAGGGCAGCTACGTGATCGATCAATAATGAATACCATGTCACAATTTATCCCTATACACTATGAGAATATATTATATAAAAGAGTTAATAGCCATTTTCGTCCCTGTGGTTTGGTCCAGTTTGTCACTCCAGTACAAAAGTTTTTTTTTTTTTTTTTGCAATTCCTTACCTGTGGTTTGGATTTTTTTGCCAAATTCGTCCTTTTCACTAACCCAGTTAAAAAATCTCGTTAGTGTCAGGGGTAGGGTTGTCTTTTTACAAGTCAGGGACGAATTTGGCATTTCAAACTTGCTCTTCCCTCCCCTGAAATTTCCGGTAGGTTCTTGCCAGAATCCGACCACCGGATTTTATTCCGGCCAACCCAAAACCCGGTTATAAGAATGTTTTAATTCGTTTAAATGTTCCCAAAACGTTTCTCCATCTGTTCTTATTCAATTCCTGGTCTTTATCGTACATTTAATCCGTTTTAATCGTGTATTTAATCGAGTTTTATGAAGGTAACCGTCGGAACTTTATGTCAAGATCAAACGTTCGATTTTGCCTAACGACCTTATATACTGATCATTGAAATACATCACACAACCTTTGTGCATCACAAACCCACTTTTAAACAAATCAAAACGTGACCAGAAGGTCTGTTAATCTCGACGCAAAGCTTCGAACATGTGCACCTCGTTTTTTCCGTATGCCACATTGTAAGTCCGAAACTTTTATGTCGTTTTGATTGTTGTTTAACTCCGAGTAAAAGCCCTTTATCATTGTTGCTTAATCGTGTCCGATTCGGGTTAATTGAATCTGATTCTAGGGTTAGGGTCCTTGAAAGTTAAGTTTGGGGAAGAAGATGATGTATTTTAAGTTTAAGTTATTTTGATTTCAAATTTATTCAACAAACATGCTTCTTGGTAGAGTGGTTATGTATGTGTGGTTCCATAGAACAGACCCGGGTTCGAGCCTCTCAACCCGCGGGTCTTTTCTTTATTTTTAAACTTTCATCATTAGGCAACTGAATTTTAAATGCCAAATTCGTCCCTGACTGGTAAAAAGACAACCCTACCCCTAACACTAACGAGATTTTTTAACTGGGTTAGTGAAAAGGACGAATTTGGCAAAAAAATCCAAACCACAGGTAAGAGATTGCAAAAAAAAAAAAAAAAAAAAAAAAACTTTTGTACTGGAGTGACAAACTGGACCAAACCGCAGGAACGAAAATGGCTATTTACTCTATATAAAATATTAATGTTGGTAAATTTAAAATCAATAGCATGTAAAACTTCAACATTTATTTTTTTTGTTACTTTTAACAAACAGGAAATGTAGATGAAAATCATTTAAAATGGGAGTATTAAAGGGCAAAGAATCATCAGTTCTGCTGTTGCCAAGATCAAAATCAGAATCATTTTATTCAAACACCTGATTATTGATAAGTTTAACTGTTAACCGCTTTGCTCAAAAAGTATAAATTTAGCCGCTTTGCTTAAAAAAGAGATAAGTTTAGCCGCTTAAAAGAGTGAAGGAATCGTAGAAAACAATACAAGGAACGGAAGAAACTACTAACCGTCGAAACTGTCAATGCAGACTGGCAGTTCCAGAAGAACTTCAAGCTCATCATTCCAAGGCCATGACTGATCTTTCAGAAGTAATCGGATTTGTTTCTTAAAAAAAATTCTTCACCTAATTTGTAGACAAAAAGTTACTCTCATGCATCCAGATTAGAATTGTGTGGGCAATCCTCTCAGTTGCTATCACAATTTTTTTTTTTTTTGTTTAACTATTTCAATTCTTCATTTCATGTTATCATAATTAAAAAAAAAACAGGGCATGACGAGGCGAGGCAGGAAAAAATATATTTATGAGGTGGCGCCTCAGTGTGGTTATTTTGTAAGTACGCCTCGAAGTGCTGAGGTGGTAAGAAAACGTGCGTCTCATGTGTAATTTTTATGTTTTAGACCTTATGTGTCAATTATTTTATTTTTTATAAGATATACATGTTTTACATTTATTTCTTAATACTGCCTTGAGGCTTATGCCTCGTGAGGCGAAGGGAAAACTCCTAAAGGCTTGGCTCGATTCCATTCCTTTTTAAACTTAGGTTGCTATTGCACATCTACCTAAACAAACCAAAAACATATAGCAACTACATATCTAGCTTCTGTACTAACATACAACTATTCAATAAGCTTAATTAATTCTAAGAGTAACACTACAAAACTAAAAAAATAAAGGTTGTTACAACCATCACGTATCAACAATATTATTAGACATTATGTGCAGGGGTATTATTAGACATTATGTGCAAGGGTATTTTAGACATTTGACGTAACTATCGTTAAGAGGTTGTTACAGCCATCGCGTATCTATGTTCCATCTATTTTCAATTAATTATTTGTTGTCAAGGCTCACCCAAGTGCGCACCTAGGCTTAGGCAACCTTCTCGCTTCACTTCAAAAGCCCCGCTTTCAGGCCCTTAGACGCATATTTTAAGCTAAATTCCGACAATATTCCAGCAAAAATTGTCTGGACAGGTTTGAACAGATCTAAAACAATTATACCACCCCTAAACAAGCTTGGAATCAACCTAAACTAGCTTTAAACATGTCTAAAACCCCTAAAAATTGTAATGTTATACCATGTGCCTCGCCTAAGCACTGCGGCCCAAGGATCGCCTTTTGCGCCGTGAGTGTGCCTTAGACAACTATGCATTCATTGAGGCTCCTAGTATTGTATTTGGTTGAGCTGATTAATACATTTTGTACTCACCTCACAAAACAAAACAAACAATGTTAATAACCTTTTAAACCTGTAAAACCAAACCCTAATTTAAACCTTCAAGTCTTAAAAACGTCAGTAAATAGACATCCATTAAACAAACAATAATCCATAATAACGTACACAAACTCATCCATATATGAACACAATTTAACCTAATCAAACAACAAACAAGCATTAGGTTAAAACAAAACTACCTAACAACAAGCAACGACGTCAAAATGCTGAGCCAAAATGTCAACGAGCTTCCCTTTACCTTCATCTCCCCACTGGCAACCCAACACTGTCGACACCTGACCTAACGACTCGATCCGGGTGGGTATTTGACCCGTTCGTTCTTCAGCCGCCACAATCAGTGAAGGTACTTTGTTAGGGCTTGATTATTCTTTTCCACTTCTTTGTTATGGTCAGCAGGTACTCTGTTTCATTGAGGATTAGGGTTTTTGTGATGGGAGGATCGATTTGGTTGGTTTGGTTTGGTTTTGGGGAAAATTAGAAATTGGGGAACTTAAGTTAAGACCGAGCTGGGGGCGGGATAAGATGGGGGGAAAATTAGAAATTGGGGAAATAGTTATGACACAAAACAATGACACGCGATATATTATAGTGTCGTGTTTTTATTTTCTTGACATTACATTCTTGACACGTAAAAATGCGTGTCAATATATAATTAACAAGATTTTATAATCCATGATAGTTTTTTAATGACACGCGTTTTTGTGTGTCATAAATAACTATGTGTCATAAAACGCGTGTCATGGAAGATTTTATAATCCATAATTCTATACACAAAATACCTTCTTAAAACTTTTCTTTTTAGTTCATCCCCTTGTGGCCGGCTAAGTTCTTAAATCTAAGCCTTAAGACTATGCGGAGTGGATGGCGTGGGGAGGGCGGGAAGGGGGGGAACACCACCGCAAGGTGGCGTGGAAGCTGGCGTGGGGCTAGGGGCGGGAGGGGCTTCACCGGCGTGGGGCTTGGGGTGGGGGTGAGGTGGCATGCTTTTATTGGTCTTTTTTTTTTTTTTTAACTTTAACACAATATAATATTATTTCCTTCCCCCCCCCCCCCCCCCTCTTCCCCCCCTTCCACTCCCCACAATTATTCCCCCCCCCCCCCCACAAGGGTCCCACAAGTGCCACATGGCGCTTCATCCCCCTCTTTCCCGCCCCCCCCCCCCCCCCCCCCCTCTTATAGTCTAAGAATAATCAGTATCTGTAGTCATGAGAGTAACAATTACAATAACCAGTTCGAAAAGCGCAGCGTTTAAAAGAGTAACAATTACAATAACCAGTTCGAAAAGCGCAGCGTCTAAAAGAGTAACAATTACAATAACCAGTTCGAAAAGCGCAGCGTTTAAAAACCCAAATCTACGTATGGGCGAAATGTTCAAAGGTATTAGTTGGTTCGAACTGTTAACCTTATTTTCTTATTACATTATGAATATTCATGTCATTTGGATTATAGTGAGGCCTTGAGTATCATATCATAAGCCTCCTGAATGCATTTCTTTAGCTTCTGGGGATCAATTACGCCTTTCTCGGTACCTAGAGTAACCCTCAACTGGTTCATGTAACTCATAACCGTTACCCTGCAACTCTGCAAACAAATTAGTGAAAAGAGTCAGTATCATTTTAGAGATTGTAAATGTTCATACGAGTTATTGGTTCTCACAATCACCCCTTAAATACATTTATTAGCTCGAAGAAACAACGAAGATACCTGTGGAACATTGAATACCATGACGTAAAGACCTTTAATCGGTTGATTGCAAGCAGACATTTTCTCAACTGGCCCTGCCATATTTGAAAACCCCATGCTTGCATTCTTTTGTATCCGATGAAGAAACTTAGCTGCGACCTTTAAAATCATCATAACAAACTTGTAGCAACTCCAAAGAAAAAAAATGAGAGTGACAGAGAAAATTTTCATACTGACATATAATTAATACTTATATATGCTTTGAATTACTATGTTTTATGATGTTGTATCATATATTTGTTTCCTTTTTGCTCTGCTGTTTTTCAACACGTCTTTGTTATTGGTAGCTTTATTTCTATTTTTTAAGTTCTGATTGTTTGTCTACTGTTTGTTTTTGAGTTATACTCACTCTATTCCGGAGAAAGAACTAATACAACTCACTCTTTTTATAGCTTTTTGCTGTTTTATGTAATTTATAGCGTATGGTTGATATATTTCGGTTAGGGTCGCTTTGAAATACTGTTAGTTTTTTTCAATCATGCAACTTTATATATGTGCCCGTACAGTAACGCAAAAGCTTAGAAAATTATGTTGAAGTAAATTTTTTGTGTAACAATAAAACCAATTGTAATGTTGGGTGAAATTTGGTGGGTGTAAGGGCGTTTTTCGACACGTGGCAATTTGGGGCCACTTGGTGGGTGAAAGAGACTTGAAATGGGCAATAGGTATAATGGTGGGTGAAATTTGGTGAGTGAAAGGGACATTTTTCTAATTGGCTATTAAATATATAATGAATGTTATATTTGAATGAAAAAAAAAAGAAAAAATAAAAAAATGAAATGGAAGGATGTGATTGACTGGGCAAAAGAGGTTGATGCGCAAAATATTTCGCGTGGGAATGGTTGGCGCCCCTTTAACTAAGGGGGGAGCGGTGTAGTTGGGTGAAAGGGGCGCGAAATTGGGCATTTAACGCCCTTTTCGTGAGCCATTACGTATGGCCTAATGTCTTTCTATATAAGATTTTTAGATATTGTTTTTTTGAAATGCGTAGTTCAATGGTGAAATTTTAGTCCTAACAACCTCCGAGTCACAAGTTTGAGTCATTCCATACGTCGGACCGTTTCAACATTAATGGGTATGATTTTTCGATGGACGAAAATCAAACCTGCAACCAACCTCGGCCGGTGGAAACCCACTGAAGAGGTAAACCCTCCCATCTTAAACCAGCTGAGCTGGAGATTTTTAGATATAAAACAAATGCGGGTGTGAAGAATTGGTGCTATACCCTGAGTTAGACTTACATAAAAGCATCCATATATCGTATATGCGGGTGTCTAGATAACATATATTTTCTATAGATTCAGT
This sequence comes from Ambrosia trifida, assembly GCA_028751855.1. Classification (NCBI taxonomy): domain Eukaryota; kingdom Viridiplantae; phylum Streptophyta; class Magnoliopsida; order Asterales; family Asteraceae; genus Ambrosia; species Ambrosia trifida. The sequence continues at coordinate 55,226,911 of CM054131.1, forward strand.
TAGTTCTTTTTATTCTTGCTCGAGACGGATCTTCATTATCTAAACGAACCCGGAACATGCCGTTGGGAAGAATTGGAGGAAGAGGAATCCACAGGGAATGAATTAAGACGAAGGTTCCTGTTCTTAAGGTGAAGTGAAGAAGGTTCTTTTTTTTTGAAATTTTTTTCCTATATTGTTAAACATGTATTTTAGTACTGAAATCTAAAAATAAAAAATATTTACTGTTGTAGAGTAAATACGTAATTACGGTAAAAAAATTGAAAAAGAAAATGTCACAATCACTTCTCATGTTTAGTAGATTAAGCACATTTGTATTTGAACTTTACTCTATAAGTTAAAGTTTGCTTGTTGTTCTAGTAAACAGGACGCTTAGTATCATGTATCTATAGGGCTGCAAACAAACTAAACTTTCAACAAACGGTTTATGAACTATTCTACGGGAAGTTTGTTTGTGTTCGTTTGTTTAATAAACAAACGAACACGAATAAAAAATTTCATTCATTTAGTTAAACGAACGAACATGAACAGAGGTCGTGTTAGTTCGTTTATGTTCGTGAATATTCGGTAACGTGTTCGTTTATGTTCGTTTGTATTCGATGGGTTGTTAGGGTTTTTTTATTTTATAATTTTTTTTATTCAATAAACCTACTTTTTGTATCCAAGCTCACTATATGTCTCCACGTTCAATCGTCGATGCCTTCCACCTCCAACCCCCTCAGCCATCCACCTCCAACGCCCTTCTCCATCTACCTCGGATGCGAACTTAGTTTTTTGAGACACTAATTAATTATGTTTACTAATACTATGTTAAGTAATAAATATATTTGGACAATTATGTTAAGTTTTGGATGGATCTAGCTAATGCCTTAATGTATGTTAATTCGATCTTATTCAAAAGTTAATAGATGTCGATCTGTTGGTGTTTGTTTCCATTCATGAACACTTCTTTGTGTAAATTTATGTTCATGAACACTTGTTTTTGCTCATTAATGTTTGTTTGTGTTTATGTGCACTCGTGAACAAAATTAATAAACGAACACTAACACGAATGTTTTCTTAACAAACGCACATGAACAGAAAATCTTGTTCGGTAAGTATTCATTAACTGTTCGTGAACACATAATTAATGGACAGGACTTTGTTCGTATTCGTTTGTAAATTTGTATGCAAATTTGTATTTAAGATGTGATTAATTCTTTAAACGTTTACAAATTTGTATTTAAGTTTTTTGAAAACAATATATTTTATATAATTATTATGGTTAAAGTGTTTCTTCTGTTTAGAGCATCCAACACTTGATTTCCCACCAAATCTTCATCAGAAAAAGTTCTACGTGGATCCTAATGATTCGATCCACTTTTTTTTTTTTAACGGCCAACAAAAACATTTCATTCCAAATCGACTACCGGGATGATAGCCGAAGCACCAAGAAGATTCGATCCACTTTAATAGTTTAATAGTTTACCCGCTGTTTTAACTCCATAAAGTCAAAAAAAAAAACTTAATCGTAGCAACTAATTAAAAAACCCAAAATTAATTGAAAGGCCAGAATTTAGTTTATTGGTATGTGAAAGTTGAATTCTTGTGTGACCCAATGATACACACACACACGATAAAAACATATAGAGAGATTGAGAATACCTGTGTGCCACCATATTTTCGAAGGCATTCAAGTAGCATTCCCGTTAAATAAATTCCCCATGAATTTCTGTTTCTTTTAATAATTGCATGGACGTCATGGATAAATTTTAGTGGATTGAATGTGTTATCTGATTTGCATAGTTTAGGTAACGAGACTTGAACAAAACAAAATTGGTTTCCCCACAGATCTTGAGTCTTGCTGCTGTGGATCATTTCATCCACTGATCTATATCCATCAATCGACCTAGTATTAAGCAACACCAACGATGTGGCTCTTGCATTACCCGTCGTACTAGTTGTTGATTCCATATATAATCTAGTTCCGAGGAAGACTGTTCCAGCAATTACATCATTTAGCGTCTGTTCCAAAAAAAAAAAAAAAAAAAAAAAGTATTATAATAAAGATGAGAACCTGACCAGAAACACATGAATTCATTCATATAGGGGGTTAACTTCAGACCTAATGTCATCTTGTTATTTTAGTTGATTAGGATTTACATAAGACCAAAGGAAAATTGAAATAAGCTTCATAAATATTTAGGATGGTGTGAAGTGCAAGCCTATAGAAAACTTTAGCGAACAACAAAGCAATGTTTTAAAAACCGGTAAATACCCGCCGGTTATACCGGTATTACAGTTTTCGGATGGAAATCTCGTATGAAACACTCCGGTAAATATGGAGAACGATTTTATACCGCCAGTAAAATCCGGTATACCGGTTTGAACCGTTATACCTGTACAGGTATAGGTTAGTTTTTGGATTATTTTTATATTTTTTTTTTATTAAGGAATAACTTAAAAAATTTAAACTTTAGATTATATTTTGGATTAATTTTTAATTATTGATTAACTTTTTTATAGTATTTTACTATGCAATTATGTACTTTTAGATCATTTTTGTGTTAATGTTGTAATTTATGAAATTATATATCTAACTAATCAACACAATTGAAACGCCCGGTATAACGTATTGTTGGAGTTGCATAACTTTGTTCGTTTTTCGGGCTAGGCAAAGGCAGTTTTCAGTGGCATCATTATTATCAGGTGTTAGTGCATTTGGAAGATGAGGAATAAGCTTGAGTTTGAGAGTAAACGGCTCAGATGGAAGAGATTATAGGAGAGGTGAAATGGTTATGGTATCTTTGAGTAAAAAATAAACCTAGTTTCAAGTACTTTTTATGGAACAACCATTGTAAATTTGTAATTATGTAAGTTGTTTTTGTTACCCTGTTTTGCAGGTTAGTGTTTTTAATGAAGTTTATCGTTCAAAAAAACAAGTAGTCTTTTGGCTGCTATGCACAAAAATCAAGGCAGGTTTAGGTGCGTACACAAGAAAAAGATGCAAGGCTAATCCTCACACAGTTCTCTCCAAATGAATGATTTATTTTGTTTTCAAAGTTTAATCTACTTTATACTTCACATTGGGATTTGGTGAACACGTTTAGGTTCGTTTGAATTCAATTGTATGTTTGACTGATTTGAATAATTTGGTTACTTTGCATTTAATATAAACTGTCATCGTTTCTTAGTTTTTTTGCACGCGAAATAATTTGATCTTGTGTTTTGTGTCTTGATAACTAAATTGGGTTGAACAATTTAAACAAAATCATATTTATGTGATTTCCTACCTAGGTTAAACACAAATTAGCTTTTCAAACTATCGAATCGAAAACCCAGAGTCCCCCGTTTTTACTTTTACTTGTTTTTTCAAAGCAACTTAATTCACTTTATATGCAAGCAGCAAATCAATTTCATAAAATTTTAATCATTTAGTTCAATTTATAAATTACTATTAACATTTCCCACATACTCCTTGTAGTTCGACAACCCTACTCCCTATACTACAGTCGATATACCTAAGGAGTTGTTTTTAATATAGTTTTTGATTAGCACTAGACATGCGATCAAAGTGTACAAATATTTTTTTTTTTTAGTATGGAAATGCAAGAACTAAAATTTGCATACGCAAAGTAAATGGGAAATAAACTCTACATACCACTTCAAGCTTGGCCTTAATTTTCTTAAGTTGATCAAGTGAGAATGTGATGGTTGTTACATTGATGGGTCGGAATTCCACCCCCTCTTCCCCAGTCCGTATTGGTGTTTGAGCATCTTCTAATAAAGTACTCTTCAAGATACTCATAGAAAAATCCCAAACAGTGTTCCTTAAACCATTTAAAACTTGTGGTACACGGCTCACTAAGTTAATTAAGCGACTGTTACTTTTGGGCGATATTCGAAATCTAGGAAATGTTAAGGGCATAGAAGGGTTGTCAGCTCTTTGTAGGCAAGAAAGAACAACACCCATTAACGAGTAACCATCACCGAGCGCGTGGTGAAGCTTGAAAAATGCACTTCCTGGTGCATTGCTTGTTGGGTATTTAAATACGTGGAGTTCCCATAATGGTCTTGTGGTTAGGAAAGGGGCCATTCCTGTATCGGATATGTAATCAGCAAAATGGGCATCATATGCTTCTATTGATAGTCCATTAGGAAAGTGTGGGACTTTTATATGGTCTTCAACGTGTAATTCGACACGCTTCCAAAACTTCTCTCCATTTTCATCTTCAACCTATGTATAAAGAGTAGTTTTCATATTAACCGATGCGGAAAGATCTTTTTATTTTCTTCGTTCAAACTAAAAGCTATAAGATAGGCAAGTAACAATTTATACAATATCTAGGTTGGAAGTTCGCATATTACATGGGGTGAATAAATGTAATTTTATATGATAAGTAAAAAAAATCTATTTTAAAAAAAACTTGTAATGAATGAGCTGAGCTGAAACATGTGTAGTATACAAAGTTGAATTAATAAAAATTAAATTGTTACTAAAGTAGGAAAAAACTAAAATAAATAGTTAAGAAGAACAACATATATATATATATATGGAAAGTATCCATAGAAAACCCTCTAAAATGAGTAAACTTTAGCAAACCCAATACTTGGCTCATATTTGTCCACATCACCCATTAATATTATATTATCAAGGTTATTTAAGTAATTTTATCATTCCCCCCCCCCCCCCCCTTTCAAGTTTGAATAATTTCACCCTCCCTATATAATACACCTTCTATCTCATCATTTCTCATTCTCTCACCATCATATCTCTCTCAACCTATCCTCTCACCACCATGAGCAGCCACCACCACCACACTACCATCGGCCACACTAACCACCACCATCATCGTGAGGAAGTCAACAAGCTGGGTTAAAGTAGTGGACGAAATAGTGAAGCTAGAGAAGAAGATCTTCCCCAAACACGAATCACTCGCACGATCTTTCGATGACGAGTTAAAGAAAAAGAACAGTGGTTTGCTCTACTTGTAAATCAATGAAGAAGTTGCTGGTTATGTCATGTATTCATCTCCTTCTTCACTCTGTTCCGTCATCACTAAACTTGCAGGTATTGTTTCATTTTTACATTTTTATTAGCTTTGTGTGTTGAATTTGATTATCAGAATTGCAATCTGAATCTTGTAGCTTATTATTATTATTATTATTATTATTATTATTATTATTATTATTATTATTATTATTAAAATATGGTTTCATTTTTACATTTTTATTAGCTTTGTGTGATAATGATTTTATAATATAAAAACAGTTTTGGGGATAGTTTGTTTGCACACCAAGTATTTGATCAAATGCTTAAATGAAAAAAAAAAAAACTTATGTCAACCTTTTTGATTTTTTTTATTATTAGTTTTTTGTTTATGTTAGATTGGATGTTAAAAAGATCATAATTTTTGAATTGGGTAAATGTGTTTTTATTGCATATTTTTTTGTTTAAGGTCTGTTAGTTCTGAATTAGGAGCTGAATCTATCTCAATAAACATGTGTTAGGGTTTAATTAACATGTGTTAAATAGCAAATGGGTTTTATTTTTTCTTGGTATACTTTTAATTTGTTTCTAATAGTTTAATTAACTTTTTTTTTTCTTGGGGTAATGTGTTTTTATTGCCTAATATAACTTGGTATATCACTAATTTTTTTTTTTCAAATATAACTTGACTGTTTATATCTTTACATAAAAATGTATGTATTTGTATATATTAAAGTAAGGTTTGATTTTGGTGAAGGTTTTGAATATTTGTATTTGTTCTTACTGATGTGTCAGTGTTCAATTAACACATGTTACTAATTCTAGCACATGTTTGTATTGGTGCCTATTGATGCATCTATCCCAATTGACATGTGTTAGGGTTCAATTAACATGTGTTAGTGATACTAAAAAGGGTGTATATGGTGTCTACTGATGAATCTATTACAGTTGACATTTGTTAGGGTTCAATTAACATGTGTCACTGATGCTAACACCTGTTAGTATATGCCTAACTAACACGTGTTAGGGTTCAATTAACGTGTGTTAGTGATGCTAACACATGTTTGTATATGTCCAATTAACACCCAAATTGACCCAGTTAACATTTTCTAGTGATGCTAACACATGTTAAAAATAATTAATGTAGGAGGTTCTATGAACAACCACCGGAGTTCATGCCGGCTACTCCGCACAAGGATCGACTAGAGATGGAGTGCTAAGGATTGAAACATGAAGCTAAAGATGCCTAATAAGGAATTAAGCATAACGCCGAAGACGACTATTAAAGAATGAAGGATAATTTTAAGTTTCATGTGTTTTTGTTAGTTTATGATAGTTTTGTATCATCTTTTTAATTGTTTAGATGTATATGAAATCAATTTGTTACACTCAATGTCGATTGCAATAAATTTTTATATACATGTGTTCTTTTATGTTGTTATACTAGTCCAAAATTAACGTGATAATTATTTGAACCAGTTACACGTGTTAGTGATGTCTGTGAAATGAGTTTGTTTGAAGAGACCAAGTAACATGTGTTAAAGGGCTCGTGTGGCATACGTTGTGATTAAATCTGGATCTTTAAATTAATATATGAAATAAGTGGTAGAGAAAAAAGTAGGAGAGAGAAGGTGGAGAGAGAAAAGGTGGAGAGAGAAGATGAAAAGGTGGAGAGAGAATGTGACAAGATGGAGAGAGAATGTGAATCTATTTTACCTTTATACCATTTTCCTAATATAATATCATTTAAACTCTAGTATTAAAGTCAAGATGGAGAGAGAATGTGGGACCATGCTTCACAACCATTAATCATGCTTGATCAATGGTTGTGGTAAGGTTTATAGAGTTTCCTCAAATATTTGAGGTTTACTCTAGAACCATCCCCTATATATATATATATATATATATATATATATATAGGGTTATGATCCAGATAAAACCCTAGTTATAGTGAAAACTCTGGAAACTCTGACTTTCCAAGCTTTTTAGGGCCTGAAAATTTTAGGGCATGTAATATACATGATTTTAAGCATTTTGAGCCAAAAAAATAAAAAAAAAACGGCGAACACTTTTTTTTAAAAGAAAAAAATAAGTTTTCGGGTAACACATGATAAGCGAAATTAACATGTGTTACCAATGTGTTACTCGAAAACTTATTTATTTTTTTAAAAAAAAGTGCTCGGCGATTTTTTTTTTTTATTTTTTTGGCTCAAAATGCTTAAAATCATGTATGTTACATACCCTAAAATTTTCATATAAAAAAATCTCGGGAAGTTAGAGTTTCAGGGTTTTCACCATAACAAGGGTTTCCATTATATCCATATTATATATATATGCGATGGATAAAATGAAAACCCTCATGAGTTGAGAAAACCTTTAAAACCCATGTAAAAAACATTATTTTTTTTGAAAAAAATAAACAATGTAAAATACACATTTTTAAGCATTTTGGGCATAAAAAAATAAACAAAGTTGCGCTGTGTACATATGTTTTCAGCTATTTAGCTGTTGTAAACATAGGTTTTTAGCAACTTTGTTTATTCTTTAAAAAAAAATCTCGTTAGTGCTTTTTTTTATATTTTTTTTCGCCCAAAACGCTTAAAAATATGTATTTTACGTTGGGTATTTTTTTCAAAAAAAAAATAATGTTTTATTACATGGGTTTCCAAAGGTTTTTTTCAACTCAAGAGGGTTTTCATTTTATACTTGACCTATATACACACACACACGCACGCACACACACACACACACACATATATATATATATATATATATATATATGATTAGAGGTAGGATACAGACAGGGCACTTAGTGAGGCCCTTGATTTCTTTCTAAAAGTTTTTTTCTCTCTCATGCTCAGGGCACATACGATTTATCTACGATTTTTAAATGTTAATAACATTTATATACGACAATTTTTTTTTTAAATTACACCAAATCAACGAATGTTTTATTATCTTTGCAAACGAGTAAAATAATGCTATACAAAAAACAAAAATAAAAATGACTTTTTTTATGTGGTTTTTTGTTCATGCAGAAAAAACACAACGTGTTTGGGTAATTCATTAATTATGTCTAGGCAAAATCACTAATCAAGTTAATATAGTATATATATGATTTTGAACCTAGTATTACATAGAAGAATCCGTTAACTACATATATATTCACAAATATTGTCAGTTTGGTAAAAATCAATTTTTTTTTGTATTTTGATTGGCGTTGCTAGGAACATTGATTACAAAGGTTGCTAAGCCGGTTAGATTTAACCTATGATTCTTAAACACCAGGTAAATCTCTAAATCGCTGGCTAATTAGCAATAATTAATCCTACAACCTTTTTAGTCAATAGTAGCTAAATCGTTTTTATATATCAAAATGGATATTTACTTCTTACCTATTGGTTGTTTTATTTGGTGTCACTCAAGGTGATCGAGTGTATATCCATAATAAACATTGAACATGTATGTCATTGTTTCACTTATTATCATTTTACACATCAGAATCACCTATCATCATTATGACATATCATTTAATACCAATTTGGTTGTTTTATTTACAGGTTCACATCACAGCTTTAGAGTGTCTTGAGAAAGTGACAAAGTTATATAAAGACTTCACTCGAGCAAGAGATACACACGTAGAATTAGAAGTAGGTTTTATAATTTATCGAGTGTTGATCATTTGCGGGAAAAAAAATTATAAAAAAACGGCATATTCCTTTTTTTACACATATTTTATCACTTTATATTAGATTTATCTATTACGGAATGTTCTTGAGGAATAAACTAGTTAAGTAAATGAAAACTATGAATTAATAATATTATTTAATAAGAAAGTGATAAGAAAATAAAGGTGAGCATGAATCATTTTTTTCATTATATAGTAAATTAATACAAAGATATTACTTAAAAACAATAGGTAAAGATATAAAAATTATCTATATTGAAATTTTTTTACCCGTATTTAAGTAGCATAGAAACGAAAAAAACAAAAAATTAAGAATTAATAATTAGCAATTTATCCCAAATAAAAAGTCTCATGAACAATTTAAAGCTTTTTAAGAGAAGATATTATTGTCAATATGGGGCTAGCCCATTTATTAAAGGTACATGCTTTTTAAAGAGGATATCATAGGTTCAATCCTAAGTAAAAGAAGTAATACCGGGTAATATAAAGTAGGACGGTAAGTATATGGATGAGCTCAGGACAAAATCGGCACGGTACCGATACTGGTCCCGATAATACTGATACCGAAAACTCTCAAAACCTAATACCAAATGTTAGTACATGTAATGTATATGTCCCTAGCCTAGTATAGATGTTCGTTTATTCTTATTGTACGTGTTTGGATGTGTTTTATATGATTTTCGGCTGTCATTAACAGTACATGCGACTAGGACCATTGGGCACGACTAGTTTTGCTAGTCGTGTGGGAAACAAGACGACTAGCAAGCTAGTCGCCCCTCCTAGTCGCATGTTAGAAACCTAGTCGCCCCGAGGGCCCTGGACGACTAGGTGCAAGTATAAATACTTACAATGATTGCCCTAATCATTTCAGCTATGATTTCACACACTCCAACACCTGAGGTCATAGGTTTTCGGGTTTGTAAGTTGTATTGTACACTCGTGCTCTGTTTCTAATACGATTACAACCTTTAAACCATTTTTGTGTGTGTTTTTGATATCTCGTTATTGTGTTTGGTTGTGTTTTTGTTATCCGAACATCATCTGGTGGATTCCGCACACTAAGTGAACCAGCTCGTGATAGTTAGGTTATCCGAAAATGATCCTACACTAAATACCAATACCATACCAGTATCGTACCGAAACCGAAAACCAATAAACTATAAATGTGGGTACCAATATTGATACCGAACACCCTTGGTACGGTATCGGTTCGGTATGGGATCGGTTCGAGATCGGTATTCGAGACAATATGTTCATACCTAGGAAAGTATTAAAAAAAATATTGTTATGCCGTTAAAAAGACAAGAGGAGATACTGTTGTACCACCGGTAACATCTGATATTTTTAAGACCATATGTAATGGTAATCGATTTGGGTGTTTTTGCCCCATTTTCACGCCCCAATCGAGTTTCACCACCGCCCCTGGGCGTTTTTTTGGCAAAATTTTAATACCCGGAAAATTTCCATGGTGTGAAAAAGTTAAGAGGGCCAATCATATTCAATCTTCTCAACGGTCATATTCTTTCCAACGTTCGATTTAAAAAAAAAATACACAATATCACCTGTTTAAACCACATCTGTCACACCCATTTTTTTTCATCTTCTTCCTTATTTTTATAAAAACTCTCTTTTTTTATAAAATTTCTTTCAACCCTACACACCAGAAATACTATAATGCAACCATTTCACGCCCCGTTCGGTGTTCTATCTCACCCAAGTAATCCAAACACCGTTCGCCCAAACACAACGCAACCGCTACCAACCTTCAACCCAAACGAGTTCAACCCGAACACGATGGGTTTCTCTCAACTTCTCAACATGCCCTATAATTTTTATGAAGGTCCAATGGGTTACGAAAATAACATGACATTTAACGTTGGCATTATGTCAGAATCTCAAGCCAACCAATAACCGGACATTGAAATCATGCCAGACACACAACATGAACCCGAACCTGAGCAACAACCCGAGCCTGAGCCATAATGAAACAAACAGTCCCACAAAAAAAGGAGAGGCGACTACGTGTCGTCGAAAATCGGTCTACCAAAAGTGGACCAAAGGCGAGGAGTACGCGCTTGCACGTGCGTGGCTTGATGTTTCAGAGGATCCCGAAATTGGTAAGTGTTTTTTTATATTATTCTTTTTAAAAAAATTAAGATAATATATGTTTGTGCTTTTGTATGTTAACTTTTTTGTTTTAATTTCTGTAGCAAATTATCAAAATTTGATCTTTTTTTTGGCAAAAGGGTTCGATCAACGTTTTTCAAGGCGATGAACCAAGGCGAATATCGGGACAAGGACTCCATCTCAAGCAAGTGGACCGACATCAACCGTTCTTGTCATGTTTTTCAAGAAGTATTCCAACGACTTAAAACAGATTGGGGTATGGTTGGGGCGACGTCGATATATTGAAACGAGCGTTGGAGTACAATCAAACTCATGGCAACTTCACTTATTTGAATTGTTGGGAGTTGCTTAAAGGATTTGCTAAATGTTCCAATGTACCGGGCATGACGTCGTTCCTAGACGTAAAGCGAAATGGTCCAAAACTTCTTCTTCCATTGATCCTGAGACGCCCACGTCCGATGCACGAAACATGGATTTAAATGAAGATGTTCCCGATGAGGAAGATTAGTTAGCCCGACAATATCTAGGAATGATCATATCTAGGGCTGTGCAAAGGGTCCGGAAGCGACCCGACCCAATCCGGACCCACCAGAACCATATACCCTTTTATTGTTGAAATTAGGAACCACGAACCGAACCTTAAAAGACTATGCGGTTCCGGGTATTAAAGGTTATGATGGGTCGGGTAAAGGGTCTAACCCTCTAAAACCTTTTAATGTAATAGCCACTATTAGATGATTACATATTCCTATTCTTTTACCATACTGGTAAAAGAATTCCTCCATATGGTTCTAACAATAGTTCATGAATTTCCTTTTAAGTCATTTTTCGTTTCTCGACTTATGTCTTCGTAACAATTTTGTCATTCTCATCACTCAAAACATTATGTGAATTTGTTATGTATACTTCATAAATACACACACACACACACATCAGAACGACATACATAAATATGTACTTTAAATTTGGATATAATATATATATGATATAATATATCACATATATGCATATATATCAAGCTAAAAAAATATTTTAAGAAAAATATATTGTTATTCTTATAAATAATATTTTTAATATTGTATTAACATAACATGAAATCGATTACAATAACACGTAAAAATGAATAGTGAAAAGACTAAAAAAGATTATTTATTTTTTAATTAAAATACAAACGATTCTTGTGGTTTTTATATTAGAACCGTGGTTTGGAACCGACCTGACCCGAAACCGATAATCCATATAAATCTAGAACCGGAAACCGACCCATGTATTTAAAAAGGTTCAGGTCCAAGGTTCTCCCGGGTCGGGTCTAAGGTTCCTGTGGGTCCAAACCACAAAATGCTCATCCCTAATGTTGGCATGCCACGTCATCATCCACGTTAGCGTGAGCATGCCACGTCAGCGCCCATTTCAGCATCTATTAACTGAGTTTGTTCTCAGTTAACAAATGTTTATTATCGGTCAATAGGTTGAAAGTTGGGATCGCTGTTGGGAATTTTTGAAGTATAGATTATTGCCGCCTAATAGGTGAAAGTTTGAATTATTAAAATCCAATACCCCTTTAATTTATTAACTATGATTAGTTTTAAAATTATGAACGTTGTTCTTCAAGGGGAACTCATTACAATTTTAAGTTACAACACCATGACTTGGTATACCGAAAATATCATGGCGTTGGCTACCGATGACAGTTACCATTACCATTACGATTAGGGTTACCAATATACTAGCTATATTACAATCTAGTAGGGTCCAAAACCGTATGAAATCTCTTCCATTAGAAATTGTTATAATTGTTTTTTATTTTCTTCATGAATAAAATTAAGAATGTACAACTAGCAATGAGAGTTATTTACATATATATTATATGATGAAATGTTTTACATGGACATGTATTTAATTACATATTATAGTGTATACAATTATTAGTATTCATATTATAGTGTATACAATTATTAGTTAATTTATGCCTCTATAGCGGTTAACATGTCACTGCTATAATTAAAAAAATTATGCTCTCTAAAGGTTGGTTTTCTTGTAGTGTCACTCATGTATGCCTTCAAATACCTCATATATAAGTAAATTCAAATTATACCTCATATATATGTAAACATTGGCAAATCGGGTCAAGGAATGACAAGCTTCCAAGGTTAAAGGAATACTGTAAGCCAGGGCCGGCCCTGAAAATTCAGGTGCCCGGGCCGAGCCGTGAAATATGTGCCCCTTAGTTTTAGGTTTTTTAAGAAATGTTTTCATAACCGAAGCGGACGTTGAACCGGTGTCCTTACTGGTTCCCTAGTCGGACCGGTCGAACCAAATATAGAACTAAAAGCGTCGTAATAACTATAAAAATTAAGGGCCTGTTTGGTAGCCTCTTAATGAGGTTCTGAACCATTCAGCTTTGAATGGTTCAGCATTCAGAGTGTTTGTTTCAACCTAAAAAAAGCTCTGAATGGAATGATTAAGAGCTGAATCATTCAGGCTTGGTGCATAGCTGAACCATTCAGCAGTTAATCATTCAGAGCCTCTTAACCATTCAGATCTCTTAATGATTCAGCATTTAATCAACCAAACAACCCCTAAGTTGTTTTGCTAATTGGCTCATAAAAAACCACCATTTCTTAAAATCCATAATAATTTTAAGGGCCATTATTTTATGTCTAGATCGACTTTAAAAGTTTTTTAATAAAATGAATTTGACTTGCATTATGTGTAAAAGCGTGAGACAATTATTGTTTTGTACTACTACTACATATTAAAATTTACTACAAAGGTTGCACAATTACTGTACCATAACACAGATCCCAAGTAACACACTTCAACTTTTTTTTTTAATTCTATCGTATCCTTCCAATCTATTTTTTCATGTATGACTCATCTTCTTCCTTATCTACTATTCACCTTCTTGCGTTTATAACCAGTGATGTTTAAGATGAGATCTTTTTTTGGGTCGAAAATAGAAAGAATTACTTGCAAAAAGAAAATACTCATCGCCGCTCAAAATGCCCCTTTAGAAACTGGGCCCGGGCCGGGAGTCCTCCCCGCACCCCCTCAAGGCCGGCCCTGCTGTAAGCTATAAAACAAATAATATATATTGGAAAGTTCAAATGATAATAAAATAAGTCGGAAGAAGAAAAACAACAAATAGTAACCAAAAAACAATAAATATTAACCAATAAAAATATTTTTAAAGAGAATTCATGTCTCGAATACTTGATCTTGTATCCATCAATGTGGCTTTCTTGTTTCTATACCCAAATATGATTGAGGTGGCAAATACGTGTGCATATATGTTTTTGAAATCAGATTTTTGTGCTATATATTATAGCAATATTCTTCACGAAGTTATTCAATCTTTTTGTTAGGTCATGGGGGGTGTACTCTAACATTTGGGGCGTTAACGGTGACATGGCGTGTTAACTGACATTATACACCACTCCCTTCTTGTGTTAAGTGAAGTTAAAAGGATTATATGTTAACATGTTAACAAGGTGTTAATAGATTTAATTATCTTTGTTTCCTTTTTTAAACCAAAAACCATTAAAAGAATAATGTTAAATGAAGTTAAAAGAGTTAAACCATTTCTTGAGGTGAGGTGGAGTGAATTAGGAAAAAGTGAGTGATGTGTAACATATGTGGAGTTAAAGACAGTTAAAGTATACCATACATTTCCATAAATCACTAACTACAAGTATTGATGGACTATAAAGTTTACCATGATTGAAGTGAAACGAGGATTGATTCGGGGAAAGGTGTCCATAATTACAGATGCGAAGTTCGAATCATCAACAGGATTTTCTAATTCAAAGACCGCGATGATACAGACCGAAGGCGGAATGCTGAAATACTGGCCAGTCGGGCTAACAGGTTCTTCTGACAAATCTACTTCATTTGGCCCTCCTTTCTTGATCTTCAACTCCATTTGGTAACTATCTTGAATGTTTTTTTGTAGGTTTTTAATTCTCACATTGTGAATGTATTAGTTTATATAAATGTATTCCTTTTTTCTAGATTACCATCTAAAACGTTGACTAATGTTGTCATTAATATATTGTGCTGCCCCGCAGTTAGTAATTTCATTAAATTAGGGGACAGAGCGCTACCAAAATTGAGCACGGGTATCACACTACCAGCACGGTAACACCGCTGCCACCTGTGCTGGTAGGGGTCCCGTGAACCAAAAACGGTTTCTATCTAACGGGCTGGTAACAAGCCATATTTATTGCAACGGTCAATTTTTATAATATATTTTATTACTTTTTGACCGTTTGAATTTATTTAATATGAAACGGTAATATTTTTTTGACCGTTAATTTTGAAATGGTATAAAAATGTGCACGGTTTAAATAAAAAACACACAAACAAACAACCAAAGTACTTTAAAACATAAACAAATGGATCCAAAGAAATCAAAAAGTGTTTTGAGGGGTGCAAGGGGAACCTCGAAATCTAGAGGTTCTAGTAGTCGAGACAAAGCTTCGGGTTCGAGATCAGCTACGGTTGAACAACCGCTGTACTCACAATACGCACAATTCACACAATTCCCACAAAGCCAACCACCCATGATGTATCAACAATATTTTACGCCGCCTCAATTAACAACTTCCTAACTAAAAGACTTCAAGCTCAACCTAGAAGATGAGCACGATGACGAGGAGGAAACTGTGCCAGAGACACAGTTCAAGCATCATGGAGATGAACAGCTAGACGAGGAAGCGGATGACGCGCTTGAAGTTGAAGAAGTTGATGCAGGGGGGAAAAAGAAATATGCAAAGTGACAGAAAGCTGTGAAGTGGAATACGGCACAAGAGGTAGCTTTGGCAAAAGCTTGGTGCTATGTGTTGGAAAACAGGGAGAAGAGTAACCAAAGAAGCAAGGGTAGTTTTTGGAAAGCTGTCCAAAAACATTATGCGTCACTGTTGGGAGGATCCACCCGAACAATTGATCAAATTACTTCGAAATGGACTGCCATGAATCCACAAATGAATGCGTTCAATGGACATCATCAACAAGCGGTAACAATTATGATATATTTAACTTAGCGTTTTATTTAGTTATACAAAGTTCTCTAAATTATATTTAATTTACGGTTTTATTTAATTATATAGGAGCGCCTACGATGGAATGGATGTAGTGATCTAAACGTCATGCAAACGGCGTTGAACGATTACAGAAAAAGCCATCCTTCGGGTTTTAATCATCAAGCGCATGGGAGATTGTAAAAGACCACGACAAGTGGAAGAAGCAAGTGTTGATGGGTGAAGACCCGTCCGATAGTCATTCCGACAAGAGACGAAAGTCTTCGAAAAGCGGCAACTATTAGCCGACTGCCTTTTCCACACCGGACGATACCACCCCACTAGCCACATGCCGGACCTCAACGAAAATACCAACCCAATGCGGCCCAAACGAAAAACTAAGAAAGCCGCCGCCGCCGAGTCTTCCGGCAAATCATTGGTTGACGAACTCGGGTCATACTGAGCAATGAAAGAAGACAAACTCAACCAGTTGGTCAACCTACAATCTCAACAAGGCGAAAAAACAATGGCGTTTTTAGAGAAACTTTGCGAATTGTTGAGACAACGACAATATGACCACGACTTGAATATGTATTGAAAACCACACGAGCACCTCAAAGGTAAATCTTTGGAGTTGGTTTTGAAACGTAAAGCAGAAATCGCGGCGAAATACGAATGGGACCGTTATTGGGTTGAAGACGAGGCAGATGATGAAGGCGACGAGTAGGATGAAGGCGTTTGTATTTTTTTTATTTTAGTTGATGTTTTTGTAATATTTTTTTTATTTTATTGGGACAGTTTATTTTTTTTTAAGTTTTACAAACGGTAGTTTTAATTCAAACGGTCATTTTTTATTAGTAAAAATCGGTAACTAAAAAAGGAAAACTAAAAAAATAAAGATTTCAGTGAAGTAAATCAGTAAAGTACTACCTACAAAAAAATGAATCAGTGAAGTAAATCAATGAAGTGATGTGACAGAGCATGATTGATTAAAATCAGTGAAGTGAAAAGCAAATTAGTTGAGCGCCCTTATACAACTTTGGATCAACACGACCTAACACTGGTTCAAGTCATGAATAAAACATTTTTTTTTATCATTATCCCTTTTCTATTATATTCTATTAGTCTTTTCTATTATATTCTATTAGTAAAGCACTAGCGCCCCTATAGAGTCAGGATATTCTGCTATCAATGAAACCGAAAGAAAGAAAAAACCAGTGCCTTTCGTATAGATCGAGACTTGTAGCTTGATTCTTTACTCATTCCATACTGGGAAGAATTGCAAGCGATAACACTTCTTCCTATTTATCAATAATATCCGACCATCAAGACAATTCCCTTTCATAGAAGTGAATTCTTATTCTTACGAAGCAAATTACAATTCCTATTGATTTGTCCCCTTGGACCTATTCTGATTCTGACTATTAGTTTCTAACCTATCCTACACCACTTAAATTTATCCTAATGACATCTATACTTACCACATCCTTTAGAAACCAAGTTATCCTTATGGATATGCATACATGTACATGACACACTATATATCACCAAGTGCACACAGAAAACATCTATATACATAACAAGTCCTATAACACTTTTCTTTTCCCTTTTCCTTCTTTTCTCGGCAAAAACAAACACCAAGGAACACAATGGCTATTTCAAGTCTAGGAGCTATTCTAAAAGTGGTGATCTACTTGTGATCTTACTTATCCCAACACTTGATTTGGACACACTCTTGACAACCTTAGCCGATTTCTATGATGGGACAAGACTACAACATTCTTATTCCTCCACGTTATCACTTATTTGTCAAAACATTCCCTTGCTTTAACTACCTAAGCTAGATACCTTACCTCATCAAGTATAAGACAAACATCCTTCACCCTCTAGTTAACTCGACCGAAAGAAGCTTGCCTAGAAACCATCCATGTGCATTGTTAAGTCATCCATCAATCACGCTCCTTGAAGGATCCCTTGGCCGATTATGTACAAGATAAGACATGACAAGGGACTTGTAATGGAAGCTATCTAGGAGCATGGAGACTTACACACAAGTAGTAACAAGACAAAAGGATGATAAGCTCCTAACTAGAGTCAACACTCCCTATTTGGGAGCCTCCAAATTTCGGCCAATGTGAAAACACCACAAGTCACTTCTTTCTTTTGTTGATTGGTCATACTTAACATCACACTTTCACTAAACTAGAAACTCCACTTGTTTAAGAATTAGAAAGCAAGAAATACCTTACCATCAATTGCAATATAAAAGGAGGCCTTGGATGAACTAGAATCCTTGCACCAACAACACACAACACCACTCTCTTTCTCCTCTATTCCACTCGACCGAAGCCACTCCCACACTCAACCCATTATTAAACTATAAAACAATCACTCACAAGTTCCATTGGAAGGCTAGAGCCCGAAGGAAGGCACACGAGGCTTCTAGGATCGATCCATTATCACATTACACTAGGTAAGACTCACTAACACTTGTTTGATTTCTTTGTTAATCGACCCTAGTATGTTTCACCCAAACCATCCCTTGTATGTGATAACAATCATTTTAATCAACTAACACGCTCACACTTAGTGCAAAATGCATCCACGAAGCGCACAACATGTCACCAAGATGATCTAAATCGTATAAGACGCTTTGTAAAACTTGATATCTAGCTAAACAACCACTCTTTTGATAATCAAGCTTAAACTATGTTTTAACGGGTTATACTAATCGGTTTTATCAAGAACACCCTAAAAATGACCCGAATAACCATCGGCCATGTCTTATTAAATGTAAAAACAAATTTTTGAATGCTACATGATCGAAATCGAGGCCTTTACTTTAGTCGATGTTCGACTATGCCAAACCAAACACATGTTAAAGAACGCTCTAAGACATGTTAGATCCATGTTGAACACTAAGAAGGTTATAAACACATGTTAAAGCACACGGCTTACAGAAACCAACCACACGTGCTAGACTAGCGTCAACGTGACCATTACTATATGAGGAAACCACTCTGTTTACAATAAAAGCCCACTTAAAACACCCATGGTTTCTAGAACCTCCACACATAAGCCGGTTATAGACCTCCAGTTCACACAATATGGCCCACATACAAAAAAAACCAAGGTCCACAAATATCGGGTGAACAATACGTATGATAAACGATGAGAACCTGCATTTTACCGTGCTCTAAATAAACATAGGGCAACCATTGTTCAAGCAGTAGCTATCTCACGTTATCAGTTTCAATAGACCACACTATCAGGTGAGTTTTCACGGCCCCATTTTACTATTCTTACATTTCGGGGGAAACATGCTACAACTAGTTCATTATCATTCGGGTGTATATTCAATTTTGACTACCATGTGGCACATGAGGCAATCGGTTAATGAGATCTCAATAGTCCTAGTCTTTTCATTGCGCTGTAACCATTAGCTATCAAAGCCGTGGAACACTCTAATAGATCTATTGGGTTGACACCCCCACTCTTGGTTAGTCGCTCTAACCAGTTACATACAAAAGAGTGTTTGTATTCTACTATACATACATTATCTTTGGTGTAAAATTCATGAGGCACAACAGTTAAGGCGTTTGGTTACGGGACTCATGATTTGCACAGTGATCATTCGCTTAGCTAGCTTATGATTGGTCATACACGAAATACACAAATGTTTATTTAACCGAAACCAACCTGTGAGCTCACCAAGATTATGTTGACAAATCTTTCATGCATGTTTTCGGGTAACTGATGGAGAACAGCGGGGTTTTGAGAGAGAGGATCAAGCATGCACCAGGTGGTACCACTATGGATGGGGTTTTGTCAAATCCTTAATGTTGTAATTTCGGTTTCACTCATTTCAGGCAATTTACTTGTTTTCAAACTATGTTATTATGATAATCTTATGACAATGACCATCCGTCGATGGTACATTTAAATAAATTATGTGTGTTGCTTGTACCTTGTGCTTGAAAACCTTTTGAGGTCACATCTCCGTGTTTCCGCCTTGGCGGGGTGTGACAGATTGGTATCAGAGCAAAAGGTTATAGCGAACTACGATTCTTTCGTGTCAACTATAACCAAAAACTATTTTCGAAACATTTTCACAAAGTACCAAGTTGTTTCGCTTTGCACCTCTCAATTCTCAAGCGGCTCCACGAGACTATACGGGTATGATAGTTTATTTTTCTTAAATACATGTTCATTTACATATATATATATATATGCATACGTTTGACAGGTTCATGGATATTACTGTTGACCTCACTATTCTGTCTGACTCTGAGCCTGACTATTTGGTCGATGACATACCTGAGGAGGATCTCCCACTCACCCATCCTGCTCCTGTCCCTCACGAGGCTCCTGACTCCTCTCATCACGGAGGAGGATGGATCTCGGACTCTGAGATGAACATAGACCCGACACCCCTGGTTAGGCGTACCTCAGATGACGACATCGATGATGACTTCCCACTTGCTGACATAGACGTCCACCATCCGGTGATCCCTTCCACTATTCCTATTGACTCGAGCCTGGCCTTGTCTTTTCGCGTCGACTATACGGGAAGGACCCTCCAGCGGTATACTCCCCGAAAGAGAGTTCGACAGATTGTGGTCATAGCCTTCCCTGCTCGTACTTCAGTTATTACCCGACCCGTCAACTCTGTCCCTATCAGCGAGTCTTCTCTGCCCGCTGTTCCTATACCAGAGTCACGCACCACGGAGGCACCTGTACCGGTGGTCGAGACATCACGGAGACTGAGGAGGCACTCACAGGCCCGTAAACGGCCTTACTGGTGACCTAGCCTATCGAGACGAGGAGCACAACCATGAGGCCATGACGTTGGGAGGATCATTTGGGAGGCCACTCTACATATAGCGCCGCATTATCTTGTCCCACAACGCGCAGCTTGTTGAGATGGGGTTACGTGTTCGAGAGTTGGAGGCTCGTGCACAGGAGGCTGAGCAGGGGAGATTGTCGATAACTTTAGGGAGAGCAGAGGCTGAGAGATGCATCGAGGCTCTAGAGAGGAGGTTGACCGAGATGACGCAGGGTATGCGAGACGCGATTGCTGCTTTGGCTGCTGCATTTCCATCTTCTTCTTCTTTTTAGCCTATTCTGTGGTTGTATTATGATGGTACTTTATTTGTCTGATGTTACTTTATAACTGCTATGTTGTATTGCCATGTTTAGTAACTTAAACTACTGCGGTTTATCCGCTCATCTTTTGTACTAACTTTTATGGATTTTGGTTTATGATGGTAGTTATTGACGGTTTGTTATTTATGGTAATTCCACGTTATGTATTCTTTTGCCTTGTGGTTGTGATTGTTTGCTATGCATGGTTATATTTGATTCTTACGATTGTATGAACCACAATATTTACAGAATATGTGTCTCACACTTTTGATATGTGTCATATCATAAGGACAACATGCACACTTGACAATCTGCACGAAGCAACGATGGCGAACCATTACCCGCCACTCCCGCTGAGCTAGCCATAGTAATTGTTGAGGCAATTGCTCTACATGACGCTGCTCGATTCGATTCATGCGGAGGTTCCGGATGTACTGGTCGTCAACGAGGAAGCGATATGGATAATGGTAGAAATTTTTGGTCTAGACTTTCTACTTAATACTCCTACGCAAAACCGTGAACTCACCAACTTTATGTTGACTTTTCAACCGTGTTTTTCTCAGGTATCATTTGGCATGGCACGGTTGGATTAGGTGGAATTATTGAAATTCGATACCCTTGCAAACTCTTTGATGGCATTCATTAGCTTTTGAAGTCTTAGACCTATCATTTCCGCTGCGTAGTAAAGGTACCAATGGGTCACGACCGAAGGCAGATTTCAGGGTGTGACAATGGGAATGTGACTAATGCTCTTGAAAAATTTAATTCATGCAAAGGAAACCTAACTCAGCTATGACAACAGTCAACGATCCAGGTCAACATCCGTACGCGTTTACTTATTATTATTATTATTATTATTATTATTATTATTATTATTATTATTATTATTATTTCATATGCATAATTAGACATTTTTCACACACAATAACCCCTCCCCAGTCCAATGAAACATGAGTTACTCAGAAAACTCAACAAAGACCACCTGTTTATGCAAACGACACCCAGACAATCATCAGAAAACATACAATGAGGTTACTACCCCCCCTCACATGATAATCCCTCATTAACATATGAATGTAAGTCTGGACACTAGCAAATGATAACACATGATCACAAAAACTCACACATGCTAAATGCTAATTCATGTTGATATCGTCATCGAAACTCCACAACATGGTATCACCCAACAACAGGTTATTCATAAATGATTAACAAAACTTGACATCCTTGTCAACACCTAAGTTGGATTTACCTACACATGCATGAGAATGTGTGCTATCCATCTAGTAAATCAAATATATGTTAACCTATGTATGCATATCGACCTCTTAGACTCGACATATATATATATATACATATACACGACATAAGATCACTAGATCTTTGTCAAACTAAACTAAGTTTCACTAAGAACTATTAGTTTCTAACCTATCCTACACCATTTAACATTATCCTAATGACATCTATGCTTACCACATCCTTTAGAAACCATGTTATCCTTATTGATATGCATACATGTACACAACACACTATATATCATCAAGTGCACACACAAAACATCTATATACATAACAAGTCCTTTCACACTTTTCTTTTCCCTTTTCCTTCTTTTCTAGTCCGAAACAACACCAAGGAACACAAGGACTATTTCAAGTCTAGGAGCTATTCTGAAAGTGTTGATTTACTTGTGATCTTACTTATGCCAACACTTGATTGGACACACTCTTGACAACCTTAGCCGATTTCTATGATGGGACAAGACTACAACATTCTTATTCCTCCAAGTTGTCGCTTATTTGGAAAACATTCCATTGCTCTAATTACCTAAGCTAGATACCGTACCTCATCAAGTATAAGACAAACATCTCTCACCCTCTAGATAACTCGGCCAAAAGAAGCTTGCCTAGAAACCATCCATATGCATTATTAAGTCATCCATCAATAACACACCTTGAAGGATTTCTTGGCCGATTATGTACAAGATAACACATGACAAGGGACTTGTGATGGAAGCTATCTATGATGATGGATACTTACACATAAGTAGTAAGAAGACAAAAGGGTGATAAGCTCCTAACTATAGTCAACACTCCCTATTTGGGAGCCTCCAATTTTCGGCCAAAGTGATAACACCACAAGTCACTTCTTTCTTTTGTTTATTGATCATACTTAAAATCACACTTTCACTAAACTAGAAACTCCAATTGTTTAAGAATTAAAAAGAAAGAGATACCTTGCCATCAATTGCACTATAAAAGGAGGCCTTGGATGAACTAGA
This sequence comes from Ambrosia trifida, assembly GCA_028751855.1. Lineage (NCBI taxonomy): Eukaryota > Viridiplantae > Streptophyta > Magnoliopsida > Asterales > Asteraceae > Ambrosia > Ambrosia trifida. The sequence goes on from CM054131.1 coordinate 55,250,133, forward strand.
ACCCTTGCACCAACAACACAAAACATCACTCTCTTTCTGTTCTATTCCACTCAGCCGAAGCCACTCCCACACCAAACCCATTCTTAAACTATAAAACAATCACTCACAAGCTCCATTGGAAGGCTAGAGCTCGAAGGAAGGCACACGAGGCTTTAAGGATCAATCCATTACCACATTACACTAGGTAAGACTCACTAATACTTTTTTGATTTCCTTGTTAATCGACCCTAGTATGTTTCACACGAACCATCCCTTTTATGTGATAACAATCATCTTAATCAACTAACACACCCACACTTAGTGTTAAATGCATCCACGAAGCGCACAACATGTCACCTAGATGATCTAAATCATATAAGAGGCTTTGTAAAACTTGATATCTAGCTAAACATCCACTCTTTTGATAATCAAGCTTAAACTATGTTTTACCGGGTTATACTAATCGATTTTATCAAGAACACCCTAAAAACGACCCTAATAACCATCGGCCATGTCTTATTAAATGTAAAAACACATTTTTGAATGCTACATGATTGAAATCGAGGCCTTTACTTTAGTCTATGTTCGGCTATGCCAAACCAAACATATGTTAAAGAAGGCTCTAACACATGTTAGTTCCATGTTGAACACTAAGAAGGTTATAAACACATGTTAAAGCACACGACTTACAGAAATCAACCACATGTGTTGGACTAGCGTCTACGTGACCATTACTATATGAGGAAAACCACTCTGTTTACAATAAAAGCCCACTTAAAACACCCAGGGTTTCTAGAACCGCCACACATAAGCCGGTTATAGACCTCCTGTTCACACAATATGGCCCACATACACAAAAATGAAGTACTACAAATATCAGGTGAACAATACGTAAGATAAACGATAAGAACCTGCAATTTACCATGCTGTAAATAATCATAGGGCAACCATTGTTCAAGCAGTAGGTATCTCACATTATCAGTTTCACTAGACCACACTATCAGGTGAGTTTTCACGGCCCCATTTTTCTATTCTTACATTTTGGGGGAAAACATGCTACAACTAGTTCATTATCATTCGGGTGTATATTCAATTTTGACTACCATGTGGAACATGGGCAATCGGTTCATGAGATCTCAATAGTCCTCGTCTTTACATTGCGCTGTAACCATTAGCTATCAAAGCCGTGGAACACTCTAATAGATCTATTGGGTTGACACCCCCACTCTTGGTTAGTCACTCTAACCAGTTACATACAAAAGAGTGTTTGTATTCTACTATACATACATTGTCTTTGGTGTACAATGCACGAGGCCCAACAGTCAAGGGGTTTGGTTGCGGGACTCATGGTTTGCACAGTGATCATTCGCTTAGCTAGATTATGATTGGTCATACACGAAATACACAAATGTTTATTTAACACAAACAAACCTGTGAACTCACCAACATTATGTTGACAAATCTTTCATGCATGTTTTCATGTAACTGATGGTGAACAACGAGGATTTGAGAGAGAGGTTCAAGCATGCACCAGGTGGTACCACTATGGATGGGGTTTTGTCAAATCCATAATGTTGTAATTTCGGTTTCACTCATTTCAACCAATTTACTTGTTTTCAAACTATGTTACTCTGATAATCTTATGACCATGACCATCCGTCGATGGTACATTTAAATAAATTATGTGCGTTGCGTGTACCTTGTGCTTGAAAACCTTTCGAGGTCGCATCTTCGTGCTTCCGCCTTGGCGGGGTGTGACAGATTGGTATCAGAGCATAATGTTATAGCGAACTAAGTTTCTTTCGTGTCAACTATAACCTAAAACTATTTTCAAAACATTTTCACAAAGTACCACGTTGTTTCTCTTTGCACCTCTCAATTCTCAAGCGGCTCCACGAGACGATACAGGTATGATAGTTTATTTTTCTTAATACATGTTCACTTACATATATATGCATGCGTTTGACAGGTTCATGGCTATTACTGTTGACCTCACTATTATGTCTGACTCTGAGCCTGACTATTTGGTCGATGACACACCCGAGGAGGATCTCCCACTCACCCAGCCTGCTCCTGTCTCTCACAAGGCTCCTGACTCCCCTCATCACACAGGAGGATGGATCTCGGACTCTGAGTTGGACATAGACCCGACACCCCTGGTTAGGCTTACCTCAGATGACGACACCGATGATGACGTCCCACTTGCTGACACAGACGTCCACCATCCGGTGATCCCTTCCACTACTCATACTGACACGAGCCTGGCCCCGTCTTTCAGTGTTGACTATACGGGAAGGACCCTCCAGTGGTATACTCCCCGAAAGAGAGTGCAACAGACTGTGGTCATAGCCCTCCCAGCTTGTACTTCGGCTACTACCCGACCCGTCGACTTCTTCCCTATCAGCGAGCCTGCTTTGCCCGTTGTTCCTATACCGGAGTCACGTACCACGGAGGCACCTATACCGGTGGTCGAGCCATCACAGAGACTACGGAGGAACTCATAGGCCCGTAAATAACCTTACCTTCCTAGCCTTACTGGTGACCTAGCCCATCGGGACGAGGAGGACGACCATGAGGCCATGACGCTGGGAGGATCATCAGGGAGGCCACTCTACATAGAGCGCAGCGTTATCTTGTTCGACGACACGTAGCTTGTTGAGATGGGGTTACGTGTTTAAGAGTTGGAGGCTCGTGCAGAGGAGACTGAGTGGGGGAGATTGTCGATAGCTTTAGGGAGAGCAGAGGTGGAGAGACGCATCGAGGCTCTAGAGAGGAGGTTGACTGAGATGACGCAGGGTATGCGAGACGCGATTGCTGCTTTGGCTACTGCATTTCCATCTTTTTCTTCTTCTTAGCCTATTTTGTGGTTGTATTATGATGGTACTTTTTGTTGTCTGATGTTACTTTATAACTGCTATGTTGTATTGCCATGTTTAGTAACTTAAACTATTGCGGTTCATCTGCTCATCTTTTGTACTAACTTTTATGTATTTTGGTTTATGATGGTAGTTATTGACGGTATGTTATTTATGGTTATTCTGTAAATATTGTCATTCATACAATCATAACAATTAATTATAACCACGCATAGCGAACCATATCAGAAGGACAACATGCACAATCGACAATCTGCACAAACCAACGATGGCGAACCATAACCCGCCACTCCCGCTGAGCTAGCCAGAGTAATTGCTGAGGCAATTGCTCGACATGACGCTGCTCGAGCCAATTCTAGCGGAGGTTCCGGAGGCACAGGTCTTCGACAGGGAAGCGATATGGATAATTCTAGAAATTTTTGGTCTAGACTTTCTACTTAATACTCCTACGCAAAACCGTGAACTCACAAACTTTATGTTAACTTTTCAAGCGTGTTTTTCTCAGGTATCATTTGGCACGGCACAGTTGGATTAGGTGGAATTATTGAAATTCGATACCCTAGCAAACTCTTAGATGGCGTTCATTAGCTTTTGAAGTCTTAGACCTATTAGTTCCGCTGCGTAGTAAAGGCACCAATGGGTCACGACCGAAGGCAGATTTCGGGGTGTGACAATGGGAATGTGACTAAAGCCCATGAAAAATTAAATTCATGCGAAGGAAACCTAACTCAGCTGTGACAACAATCAACGATCCAGGTCAACATTCGTATGCGTTTTACTTATTATTATTATTTCATGTGCATAATTAGACATTTTTCACACACAATAACCCCTCCCCAGTCCAGTGAAACATGACTTACTCAGAATACTCAACAAAGATCACCCGTTTATTTAAACGACACCCAGACAATCACCAGAAAATATATAATGAAGTTACTACCCCCCTTCACATGGTAATCCCTCATTAACATATGTATGCAAGTCTGGACACTAACAAATGATAACACATGATCACACAGACTCACACATGCTAAATGCTAATTCATGTTGATATCGTCATCGAAACTCCACAAAATGTTATCACTCAAAAACAGGTTATTCATAAAATGATTAACGAAACTTGACATCCTTGTCAACACCTAAGTTGGATTTACCTACACATGTGCATGAGAATGTGTCCTATCCCTCTAGTAAACCAAATATATGTTAACCTATGTATGTATATCGACCTCTTAGACTCAACATACATATCTATACTACTTTATAATGCATATAGGATGGGTAAGATGGTAATTTTACCAATATTCTTAAAATTGCAACATGTACAACTTCTTATGCATTTGATACAATCCTATTAAGCTTTGAACTACCCACCTAGATGTAAGAGTTCAACACGCGGCACATAGGGGCATTTCAAAATTCAAATGTTGTTTCAGTTTTTCATTTTCTTCTCTTAAAAAACCCTAATCCCCTTTACACTTCCAAAACTCAAATCACAAATATCCCGCCCAATTGTGTCAGTGTACTTGCAAGGGAAATCAAAACTAGGTTTTGAAATCCACAAAGAGGGCTTGTCTTTATCAATCTCTCTTTAGGACCTTCCATCCAAGGTCTGTATTTCTTCCATTTCTAGGGTTCCAAATTCGATTTACATTCAGCTGATTATGATTCTTAACGATTATTATAACGCCTGCTACGTTATAGTATGATTGTCATGTTTATTTTTGCCTGAATTTTGAAATATGTTTGTTTAATAGTAGGTTAGGAGGTTGATTTTTTTTTTGGAATTTTAGATGTTATAGTTTTATTGTTCTATCTTTTTGTCTCTATGTTTTTCATATAGTTAACCTGATCCTTCCAAAGGTAAGTAGATTGTTAAATTGTTCTGTCTTTTTCTGACCATAATATAGGCATTTTCATGGTTTAGGTCTTACAAATTGAAGCTATGTTCTGGTGTTTGAAGAATATTAATAGTGTTTCAGTACTTCCTTTTTCTAGGTGATGACTAGGAAGCAAAGGTATAAATTACTATTCACTTTCCTTGATATACGCTTTCTAAATTGGTAATTAGGTGGTTTTCACAGGTTTCGGATTTTGGCTTGGCTAAGTTAATGCATGAGGGTCAATAATTCATGTAACAACAAGGTTGCTCAGTACATTTGGCTATTTTGACCCAAAATATACATCAGTAAATGGTATTCTTATCTTATTTGTTCTATGATAAACAACTTTTATTTTTTCTCAAATTTAAAAAGTTTCTTAAATATTGTTAGTGTTCTTAGGAAGTTTCATCCACTAAAAGATACTCTAGGTGAATAATGAGTTCCGATCCATTTGATTTGCTTTCTTCTAAGCAAAGTTTAAAAGAATGGAAATGAGCCTCGAAGCGTTTCCCTTCGCCTCACGAGGCGTAAACCTGAGGCGGAATAAAAAAACATATTTAAATTCTATATCTTATAAAAAAATAAAGTAATTAACCTAAAAAAAAGTCAAAAACATAAAAAACACACATCAAAACTGAAATAATTGACCCCAAAAGTCTAAAGCATAAAAACAACACATCAAAAACACCCTAAACCACCCAAGGCGCAGATTTTCTTAGCGCCTCAGCCCTTAGAGGCGTTTGTATAAACAGAATTCCATGAGGCGCGCCTCATACTCGTTTTTCAGCTTTCTGCTTTGAGGTGCACGCCTCAAAATTTTTTTAAAACCATCCTTCTAAGCTAACTATTTTATTGTAGTTGTTTGACCAGTTGGATATAGCACATAACTGAATCAAACCATTCATGCGTCTACGGGTATGGAATAACGAGATGTATACCTTACTGTAATTTGATGTCTTGATATGCGTGTATTAAAGTTTTTGTACAATGGAATAGAGGAGCAAACTTAAACCTCAAGCTAGATGAAAAGGCCTGAGTTCTGGTCAGTAAAATCCCAATAATCATTAGCAAATGTTATATACTTTGGTGTTTAAGAAAATTTAATGACTATTTGCACAAGTTATATATATGTGACCTGTATCTCTCTTAGCTAATATTCATTTTACCCATTTGGCTCCGCAAAACCATATCCACAAAACATTTGTTTTGAACCTTAATGGTTGTCTATTTGATTAGCCACATATTTTTTTTAATATACTATTAGAGTACCTTTTTCAAATTATTATTGTAACATATACATTATGTTTAGATGTACATATATGTGTAGCGATTCCTATTGCTTCCACTACATATATCTACTTCTAATTCTGTAACTCGAATAGCCAACAATAGTGCTATCCGAAGCAAGTTCCATGGGATACTAACAAGAAACGTAGTACTCTTATAGTGTCACTCTGCTCTTTTCGTTGGTTTATAATTATAATTCCAAGATGCTTTGTAATATAATTCTTTCTTAGCGTTGGCACTTGATAGAAAGTATTAGAGGGCTATATAAAAGGTTCTGCAATCCTTTTTTGTTGCTTTAATAATCAGGTAGTTGTTGGCTCATATAATGTCTGAAATTGTTTCTTTCAAGATTATTTTATTGACTTTGACTTTTTATTATTAGGTCACCCCTTCACAGTTTGAAGCTCATGTTGTTTGGGCTGCATGTTGCAAACTGTGAGTTTCCCAGTTTACACTTTTACCTTGTCATAAACCTTTAATGTTTTTTTATTCTTTATGTATTGATATAATTAAAACTCTACATTTATTACAGTTATTTACACATTTGCACATCCAATGATGTATCTCTTCTAGAGCTGTCAATAAGACTTTCAATACACAGGAAGCTTTCAGGCCAAGAACTATCGTTATATGTGAGCAGTTGCTTTTTTGTAATAATTCGTGCCTATATGACAGTTTAAGTGATATTGTACCTCTGAATGGATATTGTATTATACCTTTTTTTATTTATTTTTCTTTTGATTTCAGTGTGAGAAAGAGTACCACCTGTTTGATTCAATTGCTGATTCAACAACCAACCTTCTTGATCTGATTCCACACATGGTTTATATATGGGTTTTAAATGAACCCAGAACAGACGTGGTTCTTTTAGACGAATCCATCGGTGCTTAAGATGAAACGAATGAGGTACTTTTTGATTTAAGTTTCTCCAAGGACAAATCCAATGTCCTGGAAGTGAATATTTGAGCGGGGCGGATGGGTTTGCAAATGGGTTAAAATGGGTTTGAGATGTTTTTTGTATGATCGGGTCGAGTCAACCTTAGACGAGTATTTTTGGCTTTAATCGTGTAGGTGATAATATAGGAACTATTAATCGTTTTGGTACAGATCCATTATTTTCTAATGAACTTAATGTGCCGGTCGACGTATAACAACACCCACAACTACTGAAAAGTAAAATATGTATCGAATTATTTTAGTTGATTTGTTCAATAAACTTGAATAAAAGAGACAAAACAATTGTAGATATGATAGTAATAGCACAATTCATTGTTCAATAAACTTACAAACACACATTTATGAAGTCCCTCAAAAACGTAATTGAGAAACTAATATTCTCAAATCAATTAACTTTACAAATTGTTTAGTAAGATGCTTTACAATTAACATAGAGTTTGATATATAGCACGAGCTAAAACCATGAAAAATATACTTATAGTCAAAAGTAGGCACATAACGAAAACTTGGATACGACTTGGGCTGTTTGGTGAGTGGGTCAACTGGGTCAGATGTTGTCAACTTGTTCAACCTGTGTGTAACCATATCAATTTTCAATACTTTTGCAGTGTTTCTTCCAGCAATTTGTTTTTCTTTTTTTGAATTAAACATGAAACAAATATACAACTTTAAGAATTTCTAATCTTGATACTATTCACAGATCTCAAACTTCTCAACATGGAGTAACATGACACTGATGGTGTTATGGATCATTATGGATGTCCTTGTGTACTATATAAAGAGTAAATCATGAAATAGATAAGTCCTATAACCATGTTCGATCTACTGTTACTGTTACTGCATGAATCCTTGTCTATATTTGTTTTGAGAAACATGCCATTTGTTTTTTGTGTGATGGAATCAGATGAAATATTTGAACCATTTAGCATCCTTGTCTATCTTTTTTTTACGGTTCTAAAAAGATGCATAAACCCAACCTGGTCACTTCTTAAGACCATGTGTAGTGGGGTGGAAAAAATTTAAGGCCCCCCTCAGTGATTGGTCCACGTGGCAGCTGAGTCAGCATAGGGCTTTAATTCAAAATGGGGGTGTAGTGGGGGCGCGAATTTATTTCTATTTTTTAAATAAAAATAATAATAAAAAAACAAGAATATGAGAAAGTAGGAGAGAGAGTGAGGTGTAGAAAGATGATTGGTTGGTTTTTGTGATGTCCGACGCTATAACGAAAACGCCCTGGCCCCTTTTTGTGCCATAGCGCCCCACCGTAACGGTATTGGGGGCTATCTTTTGTTTCACGTTCCAGTACATATGGTCTAATAAAATGTTTTCACTTAAACAGGTAAAATAATAATAATAATAATAATAATAATAATAATAATAATAATAATAATAATAAAAGTAGTAATCAAGGTTATAGAAAATTAGATGAATGTTTATTCATGGAGCTAACCTTATTGGATGAGGAGTCGGCTCAAAACAGATTGCCTTATTTTGTTTCAGCAATGGAAGAACATATTTGCACTCATGCCACTCTTGAATTTGCACTTTTTTAGTTGTAGCTACAACCGTGCACTTATTCTACTCTATACTTGCAGTTATTATACTTTGAACTTTAACAATTATTAATAAAATAAAATTTGGCGTACATGGTCAATGAGTTCCAATGGGTGGTGATTGCGGGCTCAACCCCATATGAACCCAACAAACATAAACGGTCTTATAACATTTAACACAACGTGTTGGACTCGAATTATTTTACTTTATATTTCATTTAATACTATCAAATTTCAAACGTAAAAAACAATACGAATGCTTATAAAAAAAGTTTTGTATAAACTATAAAACTTTATGCGTGTTTTGATTTTAACTTTCAAATTTCAACATAAGATGCCAAATCATTTGAAATTACAGAATTAAACACACAAAAAAGATTACACACATGGGTTAAACGACTCAACCCATGACCCCGCCAAGTTCATTCAACCCGCTAACATAACATTTTTGTGGGTTTAACCCACACTAACCCAAATCCGCTTAGTCTAAATAGTAACCCACTATGTGTTAGGTTCGTATTGTACAAGAAATTCACACCCGTAGATGCTAACGCAAGTAGTTGACAAACGGATTCTTTTTTTTTGAATTAGACTGAATTACAAGTTTTATCCTTTAAGTTTGTACCAGATTGCAAGGCATGTCCTTTAACTTTAAAATTGATTGGTTTTGTCCTTTATCTTTTAAAATCTTGCACGTTATGTCCTTTGGTTCTAACCAAGTTAATTTTAACCGTTAAGTAGAGGGTAAATTGGTCTTTTCACCCATTTATAAAGATATATATATATATATATATATATACACACATACCATTTTCTTTCCCACATCTCTCTCCCCCTACTTACCTGCAACATCACCCATCTCCTGCCACCGACATCACCACCACCCATCCCATACCAACCACCGTCACACACTTTCACTAAACTAGAGCCTCCAATTTTTGGCCAAAGTCAACACCACAAGTCACCGTTGTAACCACCATTCCCGTCAACCTCCACCCCCACAACCACCACTCTACCTTCGCCACTGAAAACCCTAGCTACACCGTCACCGTACCATTCCTACATGGCATAACAACCACCCAATTCACCCTCTCTTTCGTACACCATAAACCTTCACTGTAAGCGTTCACCAACAAAGTTCCGTCATTCACCCCCGACCAAAACCCGAACCCACAATGAGGACAGGTGAGAGCTTAATAATCATAGCGATACTGATAAGATTGTTACGAGCTTAACTGATTTTCGTCAGTAATTGAATTGTAGCGAATGGGGTTTTCAGATTTGAATTATCTTCTCCTTCAATCGGTCGCCAAGATCTGCAACCGGGTTTTCAGATCTGAAACGATGGGGGTTCTCTCTCTCTCTCTCTCTATCTCTCTCTCTCTCTCTCTCTCTCTCAATCTGCTTCTGTTTTGACGTACTTGCTCTCTCTGTTTCTCTTTGATTTTTGAGGATAAAAAAAACGAGGTGGTGGGCTGGTGGTGGCAGTGGTGGCCGACTGGTAGTAGGAGTGGTGGTGGCCGAGTAATAGTAGGAGTGGTGGTGGCTGGTTGTATAGAGATTAGAGAGACAACTGTGTTTTCAGATAAGAAGACCAATTTGATTGGTTTTGTTTTAATTATTATATTATTATAATGGATTTGCTACAGAAATGGTGATAGAGGCTCATAGCAGGCGGTGGCAGGTGGAGCGTTGGTGGTGACGGTAGACGATGGTGATGGGTGGTGGTAATGGAGAGGCTTACAGTGGTTATTTAGAGGTTGTTGGGTTGGGATTTTGATGTTAGGGATGGTGGCTATGGTGGCAAGTGGTGGTGGAGGGTGGTAGCAGACGATGGCTGTGGTGGCAAGTGGTGGTGGAGGGTGGTAATAGGATTTTTATATATTTTTTTGTTTTTTTATTTTTGATGTAAATGAATAATAAAAGGCATGAACGGACTAAAATGCCCTTATGTGCCTTGCACATGACCCAACTTAACGAAGAAAATTAACAGAGTTAGGTCGAAAGGACATAACGTGCAAGATTTTAAAAGATAAAGGACAAAACCAATCAATTTTAAAGTTAAGGGATGCCTTGCAATCTGGTACAAACTTAAAGGACAAAACTTGTAAGTCAGTCTTTGAATTACTATGTTTATGACTGATACTTTCTTATTTGTTTGTTCAGAATTTATTTTTAAATTACTATGTTACTTATTGATGCCATCTTATTTGTGCTTTGCTTATTATTTAATTGAGATAGGTAATATCCATGACATAGATCACATCGATGCTACAATATATCACGAGCGGATTAATAAACTAACAGAAAATGAGTACGGTTTTGTAAATTGTCACCGCCGCTGCATCGCGCGGGTTTCCTACTAGTGTATATATATATATACATGACATAAGATCACTTAATCTTTGTCAAACTAAACTAAGTTTCACTAAGAACTATTAGTTTCTAACCTATCCTACACCATTTAACTATCCTAATGACATCTATGCTTACCACATCCTCTAGAAACCAAGTTATCCTTAATGATATGCATACATGTACACGGCACACTATATATCACCAAATGCACACACAAAACATCTATATACATAACAAGTCCTATAACACTTTTCTTTTCCCTTTTCCTTCTTTTCTTGGCTGAAACAACACCAAGGAACACAATGGCCATTTCAAGTCTATGAGCTATTCTAAAAGTGTTGATCTACTTGTGATCTTACTTATCCCAACACTTGATTTGGACACACTCTTGACAACCTTAGCCGATTTCTATGATGGGACAAGACTACAACATTATTATTCCTCCAAGTTATCACTTATTTGGCACAACATTTCATTGCTCTAACTACCTAAGATAGATACCTTACCTCATCAAGTATAAGACAAACATCCCTCACTCTCTAGATAACTCAGCCGAAAGATGCTTGCCTAGAAACCATCCATGTGAATTGTTAAGTCATCCATCAATCACACTCGTTGAAGGATCTCTTGGCCGATTATGTACAAGATAACACATGACAAGGGACTTGTGATGGAAGCTATCTAGGATGATGGACACTTACACACAAGTAGTAAGAAGACAAAAGGGTGATAAGCTCCTAACTAGAGTCAACACTCCCTATTTGAGAGCCTCCAATTTTTGGCCAAAGTGAAAACACCACAAGTCACTTCTTTCTTTTGTTTATTGATCATACTTCACATCACAATCCTTGCACCAACAACACACAACACCACTCACTTTCTCTTCTATTCCACTCGGCCGAAGCCACTCCCACACCCAACCCATTCTTAAACTATAAAACAATTACTCACAAGCTCCATTGGAGGGCTAGAGCTTGAAGGAAGGCACATGAGGCTTCTAGGATCGATCCATTATCACATTACACTTGGTAAGACTCACTAACACTTGTTTGATTTCCTTGTTAATCGACCCTAGTGTGTTTCACCCGAACCATCCCTTTTATGTGATAACAATCATCTTAATTATCTAACACAGTCACACTTAGTTTTAAATGCATCCACGAAGCGCACAACTTGTCATCTAGATGATCTAAATCATATAAGAGGCTTTGTAAAACTTGATATCTAGCTAAACATCCACTCTTTTGATAATCAAGCTTAAACTATGTTTTATCGGGTTATACTAATCGGTTTTATCAAGAACACCCTAAAAACAACCCTAATAACCATCGGCCATGTCTTATTAAATGTAAAAATTCATTTTTGAATCCTACATGATCGAAATAGAGGCCTTTACTATAGTCTAGGTTCGGCTATGCCAAACCAAACACATATTAAAGAAGACTCTAACACATCTTAGATCCATGTTGAACACTAAGAAGGTCGTAAACAAATGTTAAAGCACAGGTCTTACAAAAACCAACCACACGTGTTGGACTAGCGTCCATGTGACCATTTATATGAGGAAACCACTCTTTTTACAATAAAAGCCCAATTAAAACACCAAGGGTTTCCAGAACTGCCACACATAAGCCGGTTATAGACCTCTTGTGCACACAATATGGCCCACATACACAAAAACCAAGGTTCACAAATATTGGGTGAACAATACATATGATAAACGATAAGAACCTGCAATTTATCGTGCTCTAAATAATCATAGGGAAACCATTGTGAAAGCAGTAGCTATCTCACATTATCAGTTTCACTAGACCACACTATCAGGTGAGTTTTCACAGCCCTATTTTACTATTCATACATTTTAGGGGAAAACTTGCTACAACTAGTTCATTATCATCCGGGTGTATATTCTATTTTGACTACCATGTGGAACTTGAGGCAATCGGTTCATGAGATCTCAATAGTCCTCGTCTTTACATTACGCTGTAACCATTAGCTATCAAAGCCATGGAACACTTTAATAGATCTATTGGGTTGACACCCCACTCTTGGCTAGTCGCTCTAACTAGTTACATACAAAAGAGTGTTAGTATTCTACTATACATACATTGTCTTTGGTGTACAATGCACGAAGCACAATAGTCAAGAGGTTTAGTTACAGGACTCATGGTTTGCATAGTGATCATTCGCTTAGATAGCTTATGATTGGTAATACACGAAATACACAAATGTTTATTTAACACAAACAAACATGTGAACTCGCCAACATTATGTTGACAAATCTTTCATGCATGTTTTCAGGTAACTGATGGAGAACAGCGGGAATTTGAGAGAGAGGTTCAAGCATGCACCGGGTGGTACCACTATGGATGGGGTTTTGTCAAATCCGTAATGTTGTAATTTCGGTTTCACGCATTTCAGACAATTTACTTGTTTTCAAACTATGTTAAAATGATAATCTTATGACAATGACCATCCATCGATGGTACATTTAAACAAATTATGTGTGTTGCTTGTACCTTGTGCTTGAGAATCATTCGAGGTCGCATCTCCGTGTTTCCGCCTTGGCGGGGTATGACATCAGCTGACTGGAGATGTGACATCCGGTAACCAAGCATACAATTTTACACTGGCTTCACTGTTTACTTGCTGAATTTCGGGACGAAATTCTTTTCAACTTGGGGATGATGTGACACCCTGCATTTTCAGGATATTACTTTTACTGAACTCTAGTTAACTTTCATGTACATTCGTGACTAAACACCTAACTAGGGGTAGTTAAGAAGGTCTTTCGATATGTTATGGGATAATAGCATATGTTGGATGATATTAACGTACGTTATAACTATGAAGGTTTTGTCTTGACACACACACGAGTCCTGTATCGCGAACGTTGGTGATTTGTCAAGCATACATAATCATATGATCTATTGGGTGATGATGAATGTGAATTAACATGCGTTTGTGAATTACATGTTTATGTGGATTACTGTTTTAATAGATAATCAGTACGTAAACCCTACGAATTATGTGCATTCTGTAATTAACATGTTATGAGATGATAAAAACAATAGTTTTTACATAAGTTAGTATGAATAATATTATCGAGACTATTCTCGGGATTAAAACCGTATTAACGAGCCCGTTTATCAAGAAAAGGCCCATAAACCCAAAACTTTGGCCCATGATCTTAACCCTAGTGTATTATGTTTAAAAAAAAAAACACAAACCCTAGCCTCCATTTGCGCCGTGGGTTTTCAAGAGGGTGTACCTTCTTCTTCACTTTCAATCTTGCATCGATTCCTTACAAGTTCAAGTGATTCGGGTGCTATCTTGGAGTTTTAAGGACTTAAGCGATTCAAGGTATATATTTTATGTGTTGTATGATAAGTTTTAACGCTGGAAAAGTTGTAAAAACCCTAAGAAATACTTATGTTAAAATCGCAAATCAACATGTGTAGGATATCTTGGATGTTTGTTATGTATGTTAATGAGTATTGTAGATAAAAATCATATCTAGAGCACATGGTACATAAAAATCAGAGGTTAAACGTGATAATGTGGACTTTGTTGTGTTAATATGACTTTATTGCATGATTGTGGGTTATTAAGGATGATTAGGGTTTATAAGAGTCATGTTGTTAAAATTCTGATTTCTGGCAGATTATCTGTAACAATTTGTATGGCTGTTATAGGGTGATTAACATGTGTATACTTATTGTTTTCTGATACTAAAACATAACTTATGATGTTAGCTTTTCAAAAAGTCCAAAATCATACGTTTTGGGCTTGTTTTGATATGTGTTCATGATTTTATAAATTTAAAGGTCATATCAGATTTTCGGAATTATGAATTGGGTCAACTTTAAACAGTCATAACTCGAGATTTATAAAGGGTTAAGTTATGTAATTTGGACAGTAGGTCAACATTGGAAAAACTTGGCTTTTCCAATTTGATTCACCTCGTTTGGGTGAATACACAATTTCTGGGAATTTTTCTACTAAACTGACCTGCTTTGGAAATTTTCTGGACATAGCAGTGTTGTACGAATTTTAATAATTTTTGTGTTTGGTTGTGAGACTAAAAAAAAATATGGGTTATCAAATGAATCCCAATGAATATTCAGTAAACATTTGGGAGTTTAATTCATTCGTTAAGTATTTTAAATAATTTGTTTTTCACAGCGTACAATCTGCCCTGAAAACGCAGATTGTGTAAAGGATGTTTACGTGACTATTTGGAGTCTTATATGGTATGTATTTGACATGAACTTGCATGAATACTTATATGTTTTAAATAATTTGTTTTTCACAGCGTACAATCTGCCCTGAAAACGCAGATTGTGTAAAGGATGTTTACGTGACTATTTGGAGTCTTATATGGTATGTATTTGACATGAACTTGCATGAATACTTATATGAGATGTGTATGAGGTATAAAACTGATAATAATCAATATGATCACCAACGGGATACGTAGGACTTACTTGTGCATGTAGAGTCATTAGGTGTCACTACACGGTTTGAACTTTAAAAGTCTTGGACAAACGAGTTGTATGGTGTGTTGGTTATGCACATATACTCACCTAGTGACATTTGTAATAGGGAGTCGGTAGCTCATTTCTGTTTGAGGAATTTGGATTATTCACGTGCAACCTAAGGTGAGTTTCACTACGCTTTTCTCAAAAGCATGTGTCTCGGGTTGAGACAACGTACTTAACTTTTTCTAGTCCGGGTTGGGACTACTATTTTCTAGTCCGGTTTGGGACTACTTACACATCCCGGGTTGGGATGCTATGGATCCTTGTGTGGGTCGGTGTTTGACTCCTTGTGTGAGTCGGGTTTTGCTAGTTCGCAAACTGTGTCCTTGATGAACTAAACCATCCCTATCATCTGTAAGTCCTTCACATACCGAATGAGTTGCCGGGTTATGGCAAGCGGGTTATTAGTTGATAGCGCTATTAGGTCTTACAAACCTCACACCGGCTCGGGGAGTGTGGGAGTGAACTATAACTTAACAGATTTTATCATTGTTGATAGGCAATGATGTAAGGCATGCAGCTCACATTTGTGACTACACGTACATCAGCAGTTCGATATATCGGTGTTAGTTATCATGAATGGGTTAGCTACCCTTGACATGCGATGAGCTAGTGTTTACACGGTTCTTGGAACCAACTCAATCACTTGTTTACGTGGTTTTGGAAACCAGCGCAGTTACATACTCATTTACTTTACTTAGTGAACTCACCAACATTGTTTGTTGACCCACGATTTACATGATTTTGCAGGTAGTTAGCTTCTGGTGCCAGGATTAGAAAGCACTGCACACTTCACTACATTTGGGGTCTTGGGCATACACCTAAACTAGTGAGATACCCGTCCGCTGGGACGGGTTTTCAAACAGGGATTAGAAAGCGTGAAAGTATATTTGGGTTGATGTTATCATTTTGAGTAAGCGAATGTCGATAACTAATCCCTATATAATCTTAAAGTATATCAATTTTAAAAGTTTTGTTAATATATATTATTTATGAAATCAGCCATTATAAAAAATACTAATTTATTTGTTTAGTTTAAAAAAAAATTATATGAAATCTTGGTATGAACCAAAATGTGTGACAACATTAATACCAACCACACCAACATTACTACAAAAGTTTAAATATAATACTAAAAACCTACAAAACGAAAGTGGTCTTAATCCACAAAACATACTAACATAGCAAGTAGTTTTAAATTCAGAAACATAAACATGGAACGTTGGTTAACATAATTGAACATCTAAAACATAAGTAAATGGCTCGATGCCAAAACACAAGCAACGAAACTAAAACAACTAAAAGACAAGTACACGACTCGATCTACTTCTTGGAATCGCATTTAAGTAAGGAAATCACGTAACCAAACATGATCGCGCATTGTCAACTACCCTTAAAAAGGTGGTAGTGTTTACGTTGTTTGATTGACCAAAATTTAGATTATGGCTGAATTAAAAAAGAGACTTCTAGAAACCCTAGCTGGAATGAATTGTAAGGTTGCATCTGTTCACCCTTTTTGACACCAAACCCACTAAACTCGCACTAACCTTTGTTTTACGCAATGTTTTCATAACCGGACCGGTGAGTGAACCGGACACTCTTCTGGTTCACTGGTCGGACCGGTTGGACCGGTCCAACCGGTCACAAGAACTAGAATACACAATAATCAATTTATAGATATAAATATGCGATCTCAATTTTTTTCCCATGAAAATAGTCAATATCCACCTAAAAATAATAATATATGTTTAATACCCACATAACTCAAAGAAAAGGCCTACTATCTAAATCCAGCCCATAACTCAAATCCATTTTGTGAACGTCAAAACCCTAGCCTCACTCATTATCATTATATTTGGAGCCACATATGTTCAAGCATCAAAGACATCTGTGACTTTCCATTTACAAATTGTTTTTGGTTCACATCAAATCCATAGTGGGAATAAACTGCGAAAGTTAAGAATTGATGTTCCATTTCAGATCTTTGTCGATGGTTCTTCTTCCTCTTGTTTCAGTCATCGATTGATCTAACTTTCTTCACTCCGGTCCGATCCTTTTTATGCCTGTTCTCCGGTTCAACCACCGGCCGGCGGTCCGGCAAATCTTGGATACTTATTAACATTTTGCAAGGTACTTACTCAACCTCTGTTTTTTTTTATGTAAATGTTCTTGCCAGATCTTTACTCAAAATAGATTTATAAAAAGAATCTGATATGACCCAGATCTTGTCGGGTCTGTTGCTTCTTGTTGCAGATCTAATATAAATGGTTCTTTATTGATTAAATTCTTGTAAATTATGTGGACTTTTATATTTGATTGATGGATCTTGAATAATAAACAGATAATAATAACGGCAATCAAATCGACATTAACTAAAGTTTTTTGTTTGCAGATCATTGATGCATACATATTGTTCACATTTTTTAAAAAAAAAATTGGGTTAGTCCCTAATCTCTAAAAAGGGGGAAAAATGAAATCAAATCGAAAAACATAATGATTAATTTGGTTTTCATCTGATTTTACTTAATATTTACAATTTATGTAAGAGTTTTCTTTGCTTTGGTTTAAATAAGTTGGATCGAGCTTGAGTTTAGATAGTTTTAAGTGTACAAAGTTCAAACTTGCTTTTATCCCAAGAGTGATGTTTTTTTTTTTCAGTTTTTAAGTTACTGGTTATTTATAATATTCATGAAGAATATAGTATATAACCCGTACAAAAATAGCTTATATTAATGTCGATCCTCTACGTTATAAAGCTTTACTTTTAGTTTATGTCTTCTAGTATGTGACTTTTGTTTTAATCAACTTATTATATTATTATTTTCATTGTTCTTAACTTTTTATTTGTTGATTGCACGGCAATAAAAATTGATGGTGTGCTAGTTTTTTTTTTTTTTTCTAAAAAAAGGGTTAATTGGCAATTTATGTACGTGGATCCTACATCGGCAATAAAAATTGAT
Source organism: Ambrosia trifida (assembly GCA_028751855.1). Classification (NCBI taxonomy): domain Eukaryota; kingdom Viridiplantae; phylum Streptophyta; class Magnoliopsida; order Asterales; family Asteraceae; genus Ambrosia; species Ambrosia trifida. The sequence goes on from CM054131.1 coordinate 55,268,527, forward strand.
GGTGTGCTAGTGTTTTTTACTAAAAAAGGGTTAATTGGCAATTTATGTACGTGGATCCTACATCGACGATGTCTTTATATACTTTTTTAATTTAAATCATTAAATAATTAAGCATTAACAGTCACTTGAATTCATGATTGTCAGCTGAACTTTAACAACATTTAATGGATTTTATCTGATATTATCTTGATTGATCTTCAACATCCACATTTTTTCTTACTTGATCCATTGATTGATCAATTAAATTTGCACCTTAATGATAGTTGTCTTCATTTGTTGTAGAGAACCTGAGGTCTGTTTGTTTACAACCATCTATGGAGAGCTTGTGGTGGTCCTTTAGTTATTGTGCCTCATGAAGGGGAGCTATTGTTTTACTTTCCTTAAGGACATATTAAACAGGTTTATTTCTTATCATTGATTAATTTATGAATTAGGGGTTTGAACAGGTATGTTTGTGATTTGAAGTAACTTTTAGTTGTTTATTGTCAAATAGGTTAAGGCGTCAACCAATCAGGTGAAGGCAATGTGCTAGGGGTCCTAAAAACCCTAGCGAGGCGATTCTATTGCTGTTACCCCCAATCAAAGGGTAACCACTTTTGGATAAACCCTAACTTGGGTCTATCTGGTGAGATCTTTCATGTTTACCTTTGTTTACTTTTTTTTTGTGTCTAGAAGTCGCTTGGCCGGGTTAGGGGGACCGGTGGTTGAGACTATTGTGTTGTGTATGTTAATTTAATCGTTCTGTTTATAGATTGTAATCAATGATTTGTTCTTAGATCTGTTTTTAGTGTAGAGTATCAGTATATACGTATTTGTATGGCATATAAATCGTTCTGTTTACTGATTTATAATACATATGATTTGTTTTTAGATTAATCAGCTTTAGTTTTATGTATGTATTTGTTTACGTTAAATGAGTCGTTCTGTTATTGGATTGTAGAGGATCTGGTACTGATGTTTAAAGCTTGTGGTAGATCTGCTTGTTGTTTAGATCTTAGACATGATTTTTGATTAGATTGATTTGGTTTTAGTCCCGAGTATGTGTATAATATTTATATTTTATTGATATGTTTCTAGTGTAGAGTATGTGTATATGTTTAAATGTTAATTTAATCGTTATTTAGACTACGTTTATGTTATCTTAGATCGATCTGTTTTTAGTGATGACTATGTAATATATGTGTTAGTATGTTAATTTAATCGTTCTGTTTATAGATTGGCGTTACATGTGTGGAGTTTAATCCTGTGGATGAAAATCATTTCATCAGCGGATCGATCGATGGGAAAGTACGAATCTGGGAGATCAGTGGATGTTAAGTTACAAATTAGATTGAGAACCGATAGATCGTCACTGCTGTTTGTTATTACCCAAACGGGAAGGTTCGTTTGTGTTCATTTATATTCATTTATGTTCTTTTATAAGTTTTACTAACAACTTAATATACTTAAACTTAAAATATTAACTAATGTGTATCTATTGTCTTACTACAGGGGTGCATTGTGGGAACATTAGATGGAAACTGCAGTTTCAACGACATTAGAGGTATAATAATAATAATAATTGTTGGATAGACTTTCCAATGTTGTTGGAACCTTAATTTTGTAATTAGATCGTTTAAATAACAAATTTCTTGTTACAGATGTGCGGCTGCAGATCGACACGCACATGAGTGTAATGAGCAGAAAGAAATGGCCGAGGCGAATAACCGGATTCCAGTTCTGCCCAACCGACTCGAGGAAAGTTATAGTTTTGTCCGCGGACTCACAAGTCCGAGTCCCTTGCGGAGTCAACGTTGTCGGGAAATTTAAAGGTAAACACATGTTGATCATTGAGGTTATTAAAGGACTGAATCAAGACTTTTGTTGAATCTTGATATATAGCATATTAATGGATAATAATGATGATGAGGTGGTGGCTTTAGGGAAGGGCTCCGTCTTCTTTTATGGTGTGGGTCATGTCCTCAATGACATAACTGTTGCCTGCTGGTTTACTTATCTTTTGGTGTTAATGACAGACATTGGGTTGTCCCCCAGGTGTGTCTCATCAGCCTTTTTTATGTTTTTAAGGTTAAGGTCGATTAATTTTCAAGTATTAATTGTTTTGATTATTATTTTTTTATTAGGGATGCTGCTACTGTCATGCTTTCTAGGCAGATAGCTGATGAATTCATAACCATTTTTGCTGGTGAACTGGTATGTTACTAAATCATATCATTAAATTGTTCATGAATAGTGCTAGTGTTGGAGACGCCTTTAATTTAGAACCATTATTATTGTTATTGTTATTATTATTTAGTGTTTTTGATTATGCTGCTGATTATTGTTTTCTTGAAATAATTTGCAAAGTTTTATTTTTGCAAAGATGTTATCTGATATAGGTAGGAGACCAATGATAGGTAGTGGTGGGGAGGGATCATTTGGGGATGAATTAGAAAAGGAGATAGGATCATTTGGCGAGAAGCCGATGATCGCGAAAAGGAGCTGAATATGTATAGAAGTGGTTCAGCACCACCTACAGTAGAGGGTTCTTTAAGTGCAGTTGGTGGTTTGTTTAACAATAATCATGGTCAAAGTCAAACCAATGTGATACGGATTCGTATAGTGGAAACTAGAATCTCTAGCTTGAAACCTTCCCTTTCGGCTGACCGATTGGAAAGAAAGAAAACAGAGTTTTCGAATAACTTTATTATTATCAACTATGCCTCCAACCTTTGATTACAATGCTTTAAATAAGAAAACTTAAACAAGATAAAGATAACTATAAGTCTTAAGCGATAAACATAAATTTAAAACTAACAAAAGAGATAATTATAAAAGAAACGGTTGGATGGCAATCAAGTTAATCAGGTCCTCTTCAGCCACTTTCGGATGGGCCACTCGGGCTGTTGTTGTCATCGGGCGGGCCTTCTTCTGGGCCTGGATCCATATCATCCTCCCCCTCTAAAAAAGGACTCGTCCTCGAGTCATCCGCATCTTCGGAAACATAGGGAGACAAATCGGCAACATTAAAAGTGGCCGAAACATTATAGTGGCCAGGAAGATCAATCTTATAAGCGTTGTCATTAATACGCTTAAGAACTCGAAACGGACCATCGGCCCGCGGATGGAGCTTACCAAAGCGACCTTGCGGAAATCTTTCACGGCGTAAATACACCCACACCAGATCACCTTCATTAAACATGACTTTTTTCCGATGTTTGTTGACCCGTGCTTGATGTTGGAGATTATGCTTCACGATTTGCTCACGGACCTGTTCATGTAGTAGCTTTATTTGGACAGCCTGTTCGTCGCCTTCAGCACTGAAATGGTCAACCTCTGGGAATGGAGCTAAGTCAAGAGGCGTAAAGGGATTGCGACCGTACACAACAAAAAACGGGCTGCGACCGGTAGAACTATGGTTAGACCGATTATACGCGAATTCAGCTTGAGGAAGAACAAGGTCCCATTTCTTCAGATTATCCCCTACAAGGCTACGCAACAAATTGCCCAAGCTTCGGTTGGTAACTTCCGTCTGACCGTCGGTTTGCGGATGGTGGGAACTACTAAACTGTAACTTTGCGCCCAATCGTTTCCACAATGTACGCCAAAAATGACTAACGAACATAACATCACGATCAGAAGTTATAGTTTTAGGAACACCGTGTAACCGAACAATATATGAAAAATAGAGACGAGCGACCTGAGAAGCATCATACGTCTTTACACACCGAATAAAATGCGCCATTTTGGAAAATCTATCAACGACCACCGTAATCGAATCCTTCATTCGTTGAGTCATTGGTAAACCCAAAACAAAGTCGATGCTGACGTCTTCCCATGGATGAACAGGAACTGGCAAAGGGGTATAGAGTCCTTGATTTGTGTTGTGAGTTTTGGCCACATGACAAGTTCGACACCTGTTAATAACCTTAGAGACCTCTTTCGAAATTTTCGGCCAATAGAATCGATCTTGTACCAAGGCCGTTGTCTTTGCGCGACCGAAATGACCCGCTAAGGCGCCTTGATGGCATTCCAATACGATAGCCTCCCGAAACGAAGAATTAGGAACACAAAGACGATGTCCTTTATAAAGCAACCCACCCTTTTGTACAAAGGTTTGATACGGCCCGTATGTGGTTTTCAACCAAAGGTCTTTAAAGTCCGGGTCATCCTGGTACAAGTTAGCAAAAGACTGAAAACCAATTACCTCAAAAGCGATTGAAGTGACATACGCGGGGCGACGACTTAGCGCATCGGCGACAGAATTGGCAGAACCGGCTTTGTGTCGAATAACAAAAGTAAAGTCTTGCAAAGTTTCCACCCACTTAGCATGTCGCGGGTTAAGTTTAGCTTGACCTTGAATGTACTTGAGAGCTTGATGGTCCGAATAAAGAATGAATTCAGTTGGAAGCAAATAATGTCGCCAATATTCGAGGCTGCGAACAATCGCATAAAATTCTTTATCGTATGTGCTATACCGACGCCTTGTATCACTCAATTTTTCACTGAAGAAGGCGATGGGGCGATGTTGCTGGCTTAAAACACCCCCGGTCCTGACACCCGAAGCGTCACATTCAACCTGAAAGACTTGTTCGAAGTTAGGTAGGGCCAAAACAGGAGCTTGTGTAACAGCCTTCTTGAGTGTTTCGAACGATGTTTGAGCTGCAGTAGGCCACGAAAATATGTTGCTCTTGAGACATTCTGTAATGGGATCTACAATGGAGCTAAAGTTGCGAATAAAACGACGATAAAAGGAAGCAAGGCCGTGAAAACTTTGAACATCATGTAGGGAGTTTGGAGTTGGCCAAGTAGTTATGGCCGAGACTTTGGAGGTATCCATGCGAATACCGCTGCCCGAAACCAAGTATCCCAAGAAGATGACTTCGGACGTGAGGAAGTGGCATTTTTTTGCGTTGGCGTATAACTTTTGGTCACGCAGGATGGTAAAAATTTCTCGGAGGTGGAGTAAATGTTGAGGCACATCTTTGCTGAAGATCAAAATGTCGTCAAAATAAACGACAACACATCGGCCAATAAAAGGTTTGAAAATGTGGTTCATTAGCCGCATAAAGGTACTTGGTGCATTAGACAAACCGAAAGGCATAACCATCATATAAACCATCCCTCGTTTTAAAAGCCGTCTTCCATTCATCACCCGGTCGCATACGGATTTGGTGGTAGCCGCTACATAGATCAACCTTTGAGAAAACCTGTGCCCCGTGTAAATGATCAAGCAAATCATCAAATCGAGGGATCGGAAACCTGTACTTAATTGTTATCTTGTTAACCGCACGGCTGTCAATGCACATGCGAAATGCGCCCCCCGGTTTAGGAACCAACAACGCGGGAACAGCACAAGGACTCATGCTTTCCCGAATAAGGCCTTTATCCAAAAGCTCGGTAACCTGACGGTGCAATTCAGCAAATTCTTTCGGGTTCATGCGGTAAGCCGGTTTGTTAGGAATGCTTGAGCTGGGCAAGAAATCGATACAATGTTGGATCTCGCGGACGAGTGGCAGTCCCGCGGGTATCTCGGCTGGAAACACATCAGTAAATTCAGCCAACAAAGGCTGTACAGCAGGGGGTATACTTGGAATTTCGGGGTTTTCCTCGGCAACAATTAAACCAAAAATAATCGGTGTTGGGAGGACTTTGGTAAGGCCTGTGAACTCGGCTTTGGACACTAACATGGACTCAGGTCCTGCTTCGCGTGGGTCAAGAGGAGCCAAGGTAATAGCGATGCCATCTTTCTTGAAGGTATAAGTGTTACGGAACCCGTCGTGTTTGACACGTCGATCATATTGCCAAGGTCGGCCTAACAAGATATGACAAGCATCCATAGGCAAGACCTCGCACCATACTTCATCTGTATACTTATTGCCAATAGAAAATTGAACAAGACAACGATGAGTGACCTTGAGTAGATTACCTTTCTTAAGCCATGTGAGTTGGTATGGCTCGGGATGCGGCTGGAGTGGGAGATTCAACTTTTCCACCATTGAAGTAGCGACAATATTTTCACAACTCCCACCGTCAACAATAATAGTACACACTTTGCCCTTGGCGGTGCACTTGGTGCGAAAGATGTTGGTGCGAAGCCACTTGGTATCATCTTCCGGAGCTGCGACATGGGTGTTGAGGATACGTTGAATGACAAGAGATTCACCATGGTCTGGATAAATAACCTCCTCGGCTGTTGGTGGGTCTTCGGCTGCATCAGTGTCGGAGGGAGGTTGCGGGTCATCAATAAAAGCGATAATTTGTTTGTTAGGGCAGTCCCGTCTTAGATGGCCCAGACCTTGACACTTGTAACACCGGAGCGCTGTAGAGCCCGAACCGGACTGAACAGGGGGTGGATTGTTTGGTGGTGGGTCGGCTTTCCCGAGGGTTGTTCGAGGATTATTCAAAGGGGCTGTATTGCGGCCTGAAAAACGAGACGACGCCGCTTTTGACTTTGCTGTCAGTTGCTTCTCCACCCGCTGAGCTAACCTGCAAACATCAGTAAACGTCCAGTACTGCTGCAAGGAAACAATATCAGAAATATCTTGGCGTAAAATGCCCAAAAAACGAGCGATTGTCTGCTCCTCACTTTCCGCGATACCACATCTCAGGCGGAGTTGTTCGAATTGAATGATCAAGTCTTCGACTGAGAGGTTGTTTTGTCGCAGGTTTTGGTAATCCAAGAAGGCGTCTTGCTTGTGGTTTACTGGTAAAAACTTGGACCTTAATAGGCGCTTCATCTTGTCCCAAGTTTCGACCTTGGTTTTACCTTCCCGGTGTCGTTGGGTTTGTACATGCTCCCACCATAATGAAGCGTACTTACGTAACCGGATAACAACAAGTTTAACTTTTAGGTTTTCTGGGATTTGACGAAGGTCAAAGACTCGCTCCACAGTTTGAAGCCAGTCAATGAAGTCGTCCGGCTGCATACGCCCTTCAAATTCCAGGATTTCAGTCCGGATACCCAAGGAGCGGATGTGATCAGCCTGTGGTGGGGGTGGGGGTGTACGCAGACGTCGACGCCTGCCAAAGACTTCATAACCTGCATCAAGTTCATCCCACACGTCTGAATCAGTAGCCAAATCGTCCCGATCATGTTGCTGCTGATTAAGCTCGAGCTCACGAACCCGTTGCTGAAGTCGTTCAATCTCAATGTCTCGCGGGTCACGTGGTTCCTGGCCGTTGCCTCCGGCGGCGAATCTACGGTTTTGACGACGATCTCCCTCGCGATCCGACATCTTGATTAGCCTGGTGCTGCTGATCCACTTGATACGGATTCGTATAGTGGAAACTAGAATCTCTAGCTTGAAACCTTCCCTTTCGGCTGACCGATTGGAAAGAAAGAAAACAGAGTTTTTGAATAACTTTATTATTATCAACTATGCCTCCAACCTTTGATTACAATGCTTTAAATAAGAAAACTTAAACAAGATAAAGATAACTATAAGTCTTAAGCGATAAACATAAATTTAAAACTAACAAAAGAGATAATTATAAAAGAAACGGTTGGATGGCAATCAAGTTAATCAGATCCTCTTCAGCCACTTTCGGATGGGCCACTCGGGCTGTCGTTGTCATCAGGCGGGCCTTCTTCTGGGCCTGGATTGTAACATCGCAAAAATTTGCAAATTTTAATACGTATATAAAGTGCCTAAGTCTTATTTTTCCAACCACACAACTTATATATATATATATATGTATATATATAAGTGTAATAATAATAATAATAATAATAATAATAATAATAATAATTAAAAATTGGATTTTGTTTAAAAAAAATGGAGTTTATTTAACAAACCTTGCAACCATCTTGACTCAATTAAAGTCCAACCCAAACATTTAGAGCCCAGATCAGAAGACCAGACGCGGCCCAACAAAGCCCACACCCCTTAGTCTGAAGCCCAAGGCCCACTCCCTCTTCCCTTACTACAAAAAAAAAGGGATTTGTCTCAGTTGGGATTCGAACCGCTGACCATAGCCGAGCCAGCCACAACACAACGCGTTCCCAACCATCTGAGCCAAGACTCGTTTTTGCTTTTAACCCAGGCTTATTTATATTTAAACCCACTCTCGCGTCCCTTTTCTTCCTTCCTGTGTCGAGCAGCAGCAGCAGATATGGAATGATTTTTAAAATTTTGACCATTCAATTTACTTAATGGATTGATTACTTGATTATCGGCCAATCTTGACTCGGACACACAGCTAATACCATTCAATTGTTGCCTGATTTGAGATTAAACGCGTCCCACATTCAATTTTTAGTCAACACATACTAGTTCGATCACCTAGGCCTGCACACTATAAATTAAACCTCTCAAACCACTCTTAACTCGCCGATTATCCTTCCTACACCTCCAATTTCTACCTATAAGCTTCTAATCTTGATTTGCGAACGAGTGTTTGACTTTTTGTGTTGACTGCCAAATCGAACTCGTTTCTGCATTGTAAGTACGATTTTTTTATGGGTTTTAGTCTTCGGCATTAACACATCAATAACCCTAAGTTTAATCGGGTTATTGATGTGTGAATCGTCCAATTTCAAATTCTAGGGCTCGTATGATAGATATTGGGGAAGAACACTAATCACGACTAATGTTTTTATTTTAAACGCACTGGATCCAAACACAACCACAGGTCTAGACCAAGTGGTTGTGTTGTTGGGTTGATATACAATAGACGCGGGTTCGATCCCTGCTGTAGCCTTTTTTTTTCCTTTCCTTTTTGCATTATTAATATATATATATATATATAACTATTAGTATTTTAAAATTAGTTTTAAAATACTAAAACACTTTCAAAAATTCTACAAAAAATATTTTGTATCAATCTGATGAAAAAGTTTAACACCCAATTTTTAGTTTTCAAAAAATTTATTTATTTAATATATATAATAAATAAATCAAGTTTATTCCATTTTATTTATAAAAATCTATAAAAATATCAAAACGATCTTATTAATTTCCACAAAAATTATTCTAAGTTTTTATAACAATAAACTTTTCTGAAATGATTTTTATTTCAGAAAAATCATTTATTTAATATTTTTAATCAATTTTTGTTAGTTTTAATCATAATTAAATCATAATAAATCCAATTTTTAATATTTTTGCACCAAAATTTTATACAAATTATTTCTGATCATTTAGAACAGAAATATGATTTTTAAACTGAAAATTCTTTAATTTTAGCAATTTTTAATTATTAAAGTTAAAGTTTGACAATTTGTAATAAATAGATTTAATAATCTATTTTAAAGAAAATAATTTTATAAAAATTATTTTTATACTTTAAACACATTATTGTGACCATTTTAAATTTAAATTTCATAAAAAAGATTTTTAGTTATTTATTTACTAAATTTCTCTCAATTGGCGAATATTTTTAAAATTAATCAAACAAGCATTTATCCCCAATTCGAAGCCCTAGAACATATACATTTGTATGCTAGATAGACTTAGACATATTTATTACCTTATTATAGGGTGATACTTGACACATTTGGGCAACACACTATTTTTCAACAAGATATAACATTTTACCAAGGTGAGTTTTACATAGCCCCTTTTCTATTTATCACCATTTTTGGGGTGAAACATGTTATAACATCATTTATGCAATTCAATCATCAATGTGTCTATGTGTTTTCTATGTTGCATTATGTCTTGAGCATGATTAGAGTAAGCACCATTCTAGCATAATCATTAACTCCGTACAAGCCGGCGGTATACATTGATAGATCTATTGGACTGACAATCCCACCCGGATACGTGCCTCCTACAAAGGTAGCGTGGGTGTTTGTTATCGTATAACATATTCAAGTGGACCATGAGCGTATGGTATGTATCATATTATAACAGTCATCAGGGTTGATTATACACTCTATTTATTTCTAGTATGTTCTCACATATGGACTAGATTGACATGACACATGAATTGCTCAACATTTTTATTCAGTTATCAAAAACCTATGTAATTCTCACCAACTTTTGTTGACCCAAAACCTTTTCAACTTAACATGTTTCAGGTTCTATTTGCTTGAAGATTTGAATTGATGCTTGAAGATATGTGTATAGTTTTATTCAATTTGATGTACAAATTCTAGAACAATTGTATGTAATTCAATTAATCATTTAATGTAATTTATTATTTACCATGAGCTATTGAACAATCATCAATACGTGACATCCCGATGTTTCCGCCATCGGTTGGGGTGTTACAGATTGGTATCAGAGCCATGGTTATAGGGAATTAGGTTATTAGAAAAATAATCTAGTCTATAACCATAGGATTTAACAAGTACTTGCTTCTTTTACTTGTTATTCTCTATCTTCCTCCCACTTCTTATCCCTACTTTCATCCCTACAAGAAGGTTGCTCTCCGTTAGTGGATCTACTCTTAGACTAATAGGACAAATTCCTCAGGTTTAACCTGAACCCCCTTGAGATCTCGTCGAAGTTCTAGATTTTAATAACGAACACGTGCAATCTGGAAGGGTGAACGCCTGTATTCTGAGTCTTCTGTCTAGGCTGGCATTGCGCATATATCCCAATCAGACGAGGGACCCGGATGCCTACCTGGGAATTCTCGGGATGAGTGTTCACTTATAGGCTAAAGCATGTCTTCATATGTTATTAGAATCTAGAATCTTTGATAAGTCAACGTTTTCATTTATTCGTTTTAATTAATGAATAAATGATTACATTCCTTATATCACCTCATTCATTTCATGCCACATTGAACCTTCATTGTGTCCCTTACAAATCATGTCTCCACGTCGCAGCACTCACAATAACAGTGGTGAAAACCAAGAGGAAAGTAACAACAACCACAACACCAACCACAACAACAACAAAAACAACAAAGGTGTTGATGCCCGTCTGGCTGCAATTATCCACAACCCTGCCCAGGTTACTAATCGTAATCGTCCTGGTAATTACAACTATGGTCAATGCTATGAAAGTGGAAACCCAAATCACTACCGTAACCGATGCCCTAAACTAAACGAGATCAAGACCCTCCAGCTACTTAACAGCAAGTCCCACCATTTAAATGTTGTTTGCTTTTAATTCTATGTAATGGCGCTTTTGATTCAAGTAATAAATTCAAGTATTATCATAACATCTGTGTGCATGCTTGTTTGAATGTGAACTAATTGCTATATCTATAATTATACTTGCTAGTTGACTACCAAACAACCTACTTAACGATTGGTAGAGGTCATCATGTCTTTCCAACAGTCGGGAGAGGCCCTACCACCTGCTCAACGACTGGTGGAGACTATCAGACCTGTTCAACAATCGACAGAGTCATAAAAGGATGCAAAACCCTAATGTAAGGTAAATTGGTAATTACGGTCCGGAACGTAATCATGAATTTACAGGTACATTAAGGTAGTGTGAAATTTTATCAAGGTTTCTGGTGGTTAACCAAATGTAAACCCTAGGTATCTAGTAGCTCATTTAGTAAATCGACTCCCACGTAACACGCCTCTTAACCACGCTATTCGAGACAGGTTACTCTATTCATTGTCGTGCCCTAACATAAAATTCGTCAGGTCACACTTGTCCTAATTTCTACCCAACCCCCCCTTCAACCTAGTGTTTCTCTTAACTTCGGGACGAAGTTCCTAAAAGTAGGGGAGACTGTAACATCGCAAAAATTTGCAAATTTTAATACGTATATAAAGTGCCTAAGTCTTATTTTTCCAACCACACAACTTATATATATATATGTATATATATAAGTGTAATAATAATAATAATAATAATAATAATAATAATAATTAAAAATCGGATTTTGTTTAAAAAAAATGGAGTTTATTTAACAAACCTTGCAACAATCTTGACTTAATTAAAGTCCAACCCAAACATTTAGAGCCCAGATCAGAAGCCCAGACGCGGCCCAACAAAGCCCACACCCCTTGGTCTGAAGCCCAAGGCCCACTCCCTCTTCCCTTACTACAAAAAAAAAGGGATTTGTCTCAGTCGGGATTCGAACCGATGACCATAGCCGAGCCAGCCACAACACAACGTGTTCCCAACCATCTGAGCCAAGACTCGTTTTTGCTTTTAACCCAGGCTTATTTATATTTAAACCCACTCTCGCGTCCCTTTTCTTCCTTCCTGTGTCGAGCAGCAGCAGCAGATATGGAATGATTTTTAAAATTTTGACCATTCAATTTACTTAATGGATTGATTACTTGATTATCGGCCAATCTTGACTCGGACACACAGCTAATACCATTCAATTGTTGCCTGATTTGAGATTAAACGCGTCCCACATTCAATTTTTAGTCAACACATACTAGTTCGATCACCTAGGCATGCACACTATAAATTAAACCTCTCAAACCACTCTTAACTCGCCGATTATCCTTCCTACACCTCCAATTTCTACCTATAAGCTTCTAATCTTGATTTGCGAACGAGTGTTTGACTTTTTGTGTTGACTGCCAAATCGAACTCGTTTCTGCATTGTAAGTACGATTTTTTTATGGGTTTTAGTCTTCGGCATTAACACATCAATAACCCTAAGTTTAATCGGGTTATTGATGTGTGAATCGTCCAATTTCAAATTCTAGGGCTCGTATGATAGATATTGGGGAAGAACACTAATCACGACTAATGTTTTTATTTTAAACGCACTGGATCCAAACACAACCACAGGTCTAGACCAAGTGGTTGTGTTGTTGGGTTGATATACAACAGACGCGGGTTCGATCCCTGCTGTAGCCTTTTTTTTTCCTTTCCTTTTTGCATTATTAATATATATATATATATATATATATATATATATATATATATATATAACTATTAGTATTTTAAAATTAGTTTTAAAATACTAAAACACTTTCAAAAATTCTACAAAAAATATTTTGTATCAATTTGATGAAAAAGTTTAACACCCAATTTTTAGTTTTCAAAAAATTTATTTATTTAATATATATAATAAATAAATCAAGATTATTCCATTTTATTTATAAAAATCTATAAAAATATCAAAACGATCTTATTAATTTCCACAAAAATTATTCTAAGTTTTTATAACAATAAACTTTTCTGAAATGATTTTTATTTCAGAAAAATCATTTATTTAATATTTTTAATCAACTTTTGTTAGTTTTAATCATAATTAAATCATAATAAATCCAATTTTTAATATTTTTGCACCAAAATTTTATACAAATTATTTCTGATCATTTAGAACAGAAATATGATTTTTAAACTGAAAATTCTTTAATTTTAGCAATTTTTAATTATTAAAGTTAAAGTTTGACAATTTGTAATAAATAGATTTAATAATCTATTTTAAAGAAAATAATTTTATAAAAATTATTTTTATACTTTAAACACATTATTGTGACCATTTTAAATTTAAATTTCATAAAAAGATTTTTAGTTATTTATTTACTAAATTTCTCTCAATTGGCGAATATTTTTAATATTAATCAAACAAGCATTTATCCCCAATTCGAAGCCCTTGAACATATACATTTGTATGCTAGATAGACTTAGACATATTTATTACCTTATTATAGGGTGATACTTGACACATTTGGGCAACACACTATTTTTCAACAAGATATAACATTTTAACAAGGTGAGTTTTACATAGCCCCTTTTCTATTTATCACCATTTTTGGGGTGAAACATGTTATAACATCATTTATGCAATTCAATCATCAATGTGTCTATGTGTTTTCTATGTTGCATTATGTCTTGAGCATGATTAGAGTAAGCACCATTCTAGCATAATCATTAACTCCGTATAAGCCGGCGGTATACATTGATAGATCTATTGGACTGACAATCCCACCCGGATACGTGCCTCCTACAAAGGTAGCGTGGGTGTTTGTTATCGTATAACATATTCAAGTGGACCATGAGCATATGGTATGTATCATATTATAACAGTCATCAGGGTTGGTTATGCACTCGATTTATTTCTAGTATGTTCTCACATATGGACTAGATTGACATGACACATGAATTGCTCAACATTTTTATTCAATTATCAAAAACCTATGTAATTCTCACCAACTTTTGTTGACCCAAAACCTTTTCAACTTAACATGTTTCAGGTTCTATTTGCTTGAAGATTTGAATTGATGCTTGAAGATATGTGTATAGTTTTATTCAATTTGATGTACAAATTCTAGAACAATTGTATGTAATTCAATTAAATCATTTAATGGAATTTATTATTTACCATGAGCTACTGAACAATCATCAATACGTGACATCCCGATGTTTCCGCCATCGGTTGGGGTGTTACATGGATCCATATCACAATGGTTTAGGTTTTTTTGAGTTTGCTGGTGGCAATGGGTTTAAGTCTGAGGATGAACTTAGGGCTGACCCTGATTACGTATCTTATTATTATTCGAATATGAATTTGAATAGTTTAGGTTTTTCTGGCTTGTTTTTTATTTTTATTTTTTTTCCGCTTAGAATGATATTTTCGTTCTCTTTCAGGGCACCAAAAGAAACAATTTCAGAAGAAAGGGCACCCAAGGAACAAGATTTTGATACATTGGTATGCCTTGTTTTCAGATTTTGGCTTGATGTATGTTAAAAGATAATATTTTTTTAGTTTTCTGATTTATCTGGTTCTTGTTCTTTTCATTACCTGATGAAAAATAAACACATTTTTTTCGTTGAAAATTTGATTACACCCTATTTACCTGCTGTTTGTTGTCGGCAGCGTCTGCAGCGTCCCCAGTGTCTTCGCCTGCAGGTGGTAGAGTGGTGGTGAGAGTAGGTAGTTTGCTGGCTGGAGCTTGATTACTGATGTCGTTTGCTGGTTGCTTTCAGCATACAAAAAAAGGTAACTGAATTAGAAACATGTATTTTATTGGTTTTAAAGAAATATATTCTGTCATAGAGTATCATAAGCATAAAAGGTGAAGGATAGACAACTGATTAGAAGGTGGACATGAAAGTAAATGACTTCATACCAGTTCATAATACTTAGATTGGAAGCTAAATAAGTGGGTCTAGAGGGAAGTGATTTGTAGGTTTTTAATGAAGGGAAGAGGTGCTCGCAATGTATGTAGGTTTTGTATGTGTTTTTGGTTCATTCAATGTGTGTGTTAAGTTGAATATATAAACTAATAAACCATTCTAACTTGTTAAACAAAACATAGATATAATCTTGAAAGTACTGATCTGCAGGAAACTTAAAGAAAGTGCGAGTAGAAAACATAACATAACAATCATTAGATTTGTAACATATGCACAATGTTGAAAAGTTTTACAATCATACAGCTAGTTGTTATTTTCTTCTTTTATCAATAGTCTAACCAAATCATCTATCTGCATCTTAGGAGTTTTGATTAACTACCTAAGGAATGCTCTCGTTTAATGTATCTGAGTTTACTAAACTGCATTTTATATGTATCATGTTTTCTTTTCTTACCTTGCAATACTTTTCTTCAGGTTGGTCTGCAGCGTCACCAGCATCTTTGGCTGCAGTTGGTAGAGTGGTGGTGAGAGGAAGGAGGCGGTGGGGGCTGTTGATGGATTTCATGTTTGTTTCTGTATGTTGTTTAGTGAAGAGTGTAGAATAGAGATAATTGTGAATTTGATATATACCCATGAACTACCCATCCCACGTTCCTTTTTTTAAGGGGTGGAGTGATAACATTTAACTTCATTTACAAAACATAAACTGCCAAAAATATGGAAAAACTGCCTATTTATAATGGCTGAGATTTAATCTCATCAATAACTACCTTCAATCAATGGTTAAGATTAAGTTGAAAAACAGTTTTTTGTGCAAATGTTGGTAGTTAATAGGTGGTGAACAATATATTAATAATTACATATTATGCTTTTACATTTTCTTTCATATGGTTTTAATTTGGGCACGTTGTTTTGCGCATGGTTTTTAAAAGGTTTAAATTTGGTTTACGCTTCCGCAGCTTAACTAAACTTGGTTTTTGAAAACGAACTAAATGGTTAGGGCATTTAGAGTTCGTTCATATGACTTATCGCTATGGGATCCTGGTATGTCATGCGCCTCGCGGTATAAACCCCGCAGTGGAAATTTGAGGGTGTGACAAATTGGTATCAGAGGCATTGGTTATAGTGAACTAGGACTGCATGTTGAGTCTAGTCTATAATCATCATAGCATAAGTACACTCAAAACTTAAGTGCACAACTAGCTTTTAGCTACATATATCTACAACGCATGATTTCGGGAGATATGTTATCTTCTAGTTCTAGACCTAATTATGAACACGTCAATGGTGGGAACCCAGGGTTACACCAGGTGGCGCATTACTGGGAGTAGTATCCTAACAAACCTCGTGGATGAGGAAACAACAATTGTACATGGGATAAAGCCCTTGCGAGCGTTGTGTCGCACGTACCCAGGAAAGCTGCACGATGCGCATGACGTGATACCATCAAACCGAATCAACTGTGAAGAAATTCAAATACCGAGACTTGTCCTTTTTCACTGAGCAAGGAGACAATTAGTTTCTGTTCCTTGTTACTTGATCTTTCTTACTTCCATTTGAAATTCAGACGGGACTGGGTTACACATATAGAACTTATTTCTTACTTTAGTACCTTACACCTAGTATGAGCGGGCGGACGTATGACTACATATCCCTGTTACTCATAAGTATATGGTAGATTCATGGGGACACATTAGATTGGGGCTTGTTACACACACTCTTGGGGAGTTACGAAGGTCTGCGATGCAGTGCAACATCTCAAAGGAAGACGAAATCTACTAGCGACTAATTGTCACGATTAGAGGAACGAATGGTGTTGTTGACCATTGAGCTGACTTACACAGGACCGGAGAAGGAGACTGTACGTGATGAGAACCATATAACATTGACATCGCGAAAGAGGAAGGATAAGGGATAGACGAGCACATGGGAAGTGAGGATGAATGATCTACTATCTAAGACAGAGCGTGGCGACGATTGGCTCTTACCTTTTCTTACCTTTCTTTTCTTTCTTTTTCCTTTACTGTCTTAGGTAAGACTGAGTTCTTATGATCAACGATAAGGTGGTTGAGGCCCTCGCATCTTTCCAAGCTAGTAAAGATCCATCTTGCTAAATCATTCGTTTCCCATGACTTCCACATTTGAACTTTCTTATTCCTTGAACGCACATGCCACAACAACAACCTACCATCATATTTTCAAGCCTTTTATTGGTCGTAAACCTCGATAACACTAACGGAACTGAAGGAGACCGTCTGATTGCTTCGATAGTATAAGTCATTTCCATGCGCATTTGCCCCGGGTGAGATGGGGTAATGTATGTTACATGCACTCTCAATGAGTTACAGATACTTGGATGGAGAACGTAACACCCTGTGATGAAACTTAGAAATTTGTTATATAAAGACGGATGGGTCTGAGATCGACGCCTACACTACCAAGCTACAGGAGTTAGATACTTTGTGCTCGAATCTAATTAACCAACTTTACCAGCGGATCGTATTGCATACCAAAAGGGTGGGTCCCTCATATTCATGGCTTGGCCACTGCAGCTCACCTACCTAGAATCTAACAAATCTTTCACCTGGCTCGCAAACTCATTGATGAGGCTGTTGAGCATGGTACTTTTCCGAAGCATAGAGCTTCATCTTCTACTTTTGGTAATAGCAAGAGAACGTGGGATAGTGTGAGGTACAAGTCCTTCAGCAAACAATAACCACAACGGTAACAACAACACTGGGGCTCGTGGAATAGCAATTGTGATTGGCTCGGGGGAAGCTAGGACTGATAAGAATGTCGTGACGGGTACGACACTCTTGCTTCTATTTTATATGACACTGGTTCGGACTATAGTTTTGCATCATCAAAACTTAGCAAACAACTAGGGATGGTTCCTACTCTTTTTGATACCCCGTACACCATAGAGCTAGCTGATGGGAAGCATGTTGAGGTAATCCACACCCATTGTGACTGTAAGCTCGAGTTGGATGGGCAATCGTTTGCCATCAACATTTTCCCTGTCACCCTTGGAAGCTTTGATCTCGTGGTTGGCATGGACTGGTTGTCTAAGCATCCCGCTGAAATTCTCTGCCGGGAGAAGATTATTCGTGTCCCCCTCCCAGGTGGAGAACTTTTATCTATACAGGGTAATCATGGTGGTGCCATGGTGGGCATCATCTCTTCTTGAAAGCCCAAAAGTGAATTCGTAAGGGATATCCAGCCATTTTGGCTAACATATCTGACACTCGAGCTGAAACTGAAACTAAGATTAAGGACATCCCAGTAGTCCGAGATTTCCCAGATATTTTCCCCAGAGGAACTACCTGGACTTCCACCTGTTCGTCAAGTGGAGTTTCAAATTGACCTTGTACCTGGAGCAGCTCCAGTTACACGCGCACCATACCGCCTAGCACTAGGCGAACTTCAAGAACTGTCTACCCAACTCCAAGAGCTATTGGATAGGGGCTTTATTAGACCTAGTTCTTCGCCATGAGGAGCTCCAGTTCGGTTTGATAAGAAGAAGGATGGGAGTTTCTGCATGTGTATCGAATGTTGAACAAAGTAACGGTTAAGAACCGCTACCCTTAACCTCGTATTGATGACTTGTTCGACCAGCTTCAAGGGTCAAGTTTCTATTATAAGATTGACTTGAGGTCAGGATACCATCAACTGAGAGTCCGAGAGAAGGATGTGGCGAAGACAGCCTTTCGAACTCGACATTATGAGTTTTTGGTGATGCCATTTGGGCTAACCAATGCACCGGCTGTGTTCATGGATCTAATGAACTGCTTGTTCAAGCCTTATTTGGACAAATTCATCATAGTGTTCATAGATGACATACTGATTTATTCCAAGAGCAGGGAAGAGTACGAGCAACATCTGCAGCTGATCTTGGAACTCTTGAGAAATGAGCAGTTGTATGCGAAATTCTCTAAATGTGACTTTTGGATTCGAGAAGTCCAATTTCTTGGACATGTGGTTAACAAGGCAGGAATACATGTCGATCCTGCCAAGATTGATGCTATTAAAAAGTGGGAGGCTCCAAAACTCCCATAGAGGTGCGCCAGTTTCTTGGTCCTGCGGGATATTATTGTAGATTCATTGAGGGATTCTCTAAGATCACTCAACCCCTCACTGCTTTGACACAGAAGGGTATTACTTACAAGTGGGGAGATGCCCAAGAATCTGCTTTTCAATTATTAAAGTCGAAACCTTGCAGTGCACCTATACTATCACTACCTAAGGGTACAAAGGACTTCGTGGTGTACTGTGATGCGTCTATCCAAGGGTTAGAGTGTGTGCTGATGCAGCGTGATAAGGTGATCGCGTAGGCTTCACCTCAATTAAAGGTTCATGAGAAGAATTACACCACCCATGACTTGGAACTGGGAGCAATGGTTTTTGCTTTAAAGATCTGGAGGCATTATCTCTATGGGACGAAGTGTATGATATTCACTGACCACAAGAGCCTCCAACTCATATTCGATCAAAAGGAGCTGAACATGCGACAACGTCGATGGGTCAAGCTTCTGAATGATTATGATTGTGCCATCAAGTATCATCCAGGGAAAGCTAACGTAGTAGCTGATGCCCTCAGTCGTAAGGAAACGAAACCCAAACGAGTGCGAGCTTTACAACTTACCGTACATTCTAATCTTCCTGATAAGATATGTGAAGCCCAGGGCGAGGCTTTGAAAGAAGAAAACACCGGGCTTGAAAATTTACATGGTGCGGATAAGCACTTGGAACTGAAGACGGATGGTCTTCAATACTTTATGAATCGAGTCTCGATACCACGTTTTGGGGATCTCAAACAACTGGTGCTCGATGAAGCTCACACCACTCGATATTTGGTACATCCTGTTTCGGACAAGAGGTACCAAGATCTTAAAACTCTTTACTGGTGGCCAAACATGAAAGCTGAAATAGCCACTTATGTTAGTAAGTGCTTGACTTGTGCGAAGGTTAAAATTGAATATCAGAAACCTTCAGGCCTACTCCGGCAACTAGAAATCCCTATGTGGAAATGGGATGGAATTTCTATGGATTTTATCACAAAGCTTCCTAGAACGCCAACGGGCCATAACATGATTTGGGTTATCGTGGATCGTTTAACTAAATCGGCACACTTTCTGGCAATAAAGGAAACGGACTCGCTGGAGAAACCAACAAATCTCTACGTCAAAGAGGTAGTCTCTGGGCATGGGATGCCTACTTCTATTATATCTGATCGCGATGCGCGATTCACTTCTCATTTTTGGACTACTCTCCAAAACGCTTTGGGAACTCGCTTAGATATGAGCACAGCCTATTACCCACAGACGGATGGACAGAGTGAACGAACCATCCAAATATTGGAAGATCTGCTACGAGCGTGCGTGGCGGATTTTGGCAACAGTTGGGATAAGCACTTGCCTTTGATTGAATTCTCGTATAACAACAGTTACCCCACTTCAATACAGTGTGCACCTTTATAGGCACTTTATGGACGCAAGTGTAGGTCTCCCATCTGCTGGACTGAAGTTGGGGATAGCCAGCTAACAGGTCCCGGACTTGTGCACGAAACTTCTGAGGAGATAGTGCAAATCAGAAATCGGATGGCTGCTGCTCGTGATCGACAGAAAAGTTACGCTGATAAGCGTAGGAAACCTTTGGAGTTCCAGGTTGGGGACAAGGTTTTATTGAAGGTGTCACCTTGGAAGGGGGTGGTACACTTTGGAATACGGGGGAAAGTGAACCCGCGATATGTAGGACCATTCGAGATTGTCAAAAAGATTGGTCCAGTAGCTTACAGGTAAATCCTGCCTGATGAACTCAGTGGGGTGCACAATGTATTCCACGTACTTAATCTGAAGAAATGCTTATCTGATATAATACTGGTAGTGCCACGGGAGGAGATCCAGGAGGACGATCAGTCACTATTCGTGAAAGAACCAATGGAGATTCTTGAGCGGGGCGTCAAGAAACTCAAACAGAGCACCAAACCTATTGTTAGGGTGCGATGAAATTCCCGTCTAGGACCGGAATACATGTGGGAATGCATGGATAAAATGCGACTCAAATACCCATATCTTTCTACTGAACCTGAACATGCGTATGAACTAAACTCTAAACGTGAAGCGACTCACTCAAAGTGAATTTTGGGGCGAAATTCGTTTAAACTTGGGGATGATGTGACACGGTAACCAAGAATACAATTTTACACTGGCTTCACTGTTTACTTGCTGAATTTTGGAACGAAATTCTTTTCAACTTGGGGATGATGTGACACCCTGCATTTTCAGGATATTACTTTTACTGAACTCTAGTTAACTTTCATGTACATTCGTGACTATACACCTAACTAGGGGTAGTTAAGAAGGTCTTTCGATATGTTATGGGATAATAACATATGTTGGATGATATTAACGTACGTTATAACTAGGAAGGTTTTGTCTTGACACACACACGAGTCCTGTATCCCGAACGTTGGTGATTTGTCAAGCATACATAATCATATGATCTATTGGGTGATGATGAGTGTGAATTAACATGCGTTTGTGAATTACATGTTTATGTGGATTACTGTTTTAATAGATAGTCAGTACGTAAACCCTATGAATTATGTGCATTCTGTAATTAACATGTTATGAGATGATAAAAACAATAGTTTTTACATAAGTTAATATGAATAATATTATCGTGACTATTCTCGGGATTAAAACCGTATTAACGGGCCCGTTTATCAAGAAAAGGCCCATAAACCCGAAACTTTGGCCCATGATCTTAACCCTAGTGTATTATGTTTATAAAAAAACACAAACCCTAGCCTCCATTTGCGCTATGAGTTTTCAAGAGGGCGTACCCTCTTCTTCACTTTCAATCTTGCATCAATTCCTTACAAGTTCAAGTGATTCGGGTGCTATCTTGGAGTTTCAAGGACTTAAGCGATTCAAGGTATATATTTTATGTGTTGTATGATAAGTTTTAAGGCTGGGAAAGTTGTAAAACCCCTAAGAAATACTTATGTTAAAATCGCAAATCAACATGTGTAGGATATCTTGGATGTTTGTTATGTATGTTAATGAGTATTGTTGATAAAAATCATATGTATAGCACATGGCACATAAAAATCAGAGGTTAAACGTGATAATATGGATTTTGTTGGTTAATATGAGTCTATTGCATGATTATGGGTTATTAAGGATGATTAGGGTTTATAAGAGTCATGTTGTTAAAATTCTGATTTCTGGCAGATTATCTGTAACGACTTGTATGGCTGTTATAGGGTGATTAACATGTGTAATCTTATTGTTTTCTGATACTAAAACATAACTTATGATGTTATCTTTTCAAAAAGACCAAAATCATACATTTTGGACTTGTTTTGATATGTATTCATGATTTTATAAGTTTAAAGGTCATATCAGATTTTCGGAATTATGAATTGGGTCAACTTTAAACGGTCATAACTCGATATTTACAAAGGGTTAAGTTATGCAATTTGGACAGAAGGTCAATATTGGAAAAACTTGGCTTTTCCAATTGGATTCACCTCGTTTGGGTGAATACACAATTTTTGGGAATTTTTCTACTAAACTGACCTGCTTTGGAAATTTTCTGGACATAGCTGTGTTGTACGAATTTTAATAATTTTTGTCTTTGGTTGTGAGACAAAACAAAAATATAGGTTATCAAACGAATCCCAATGAATAATCAGTAAAAATTTGGGAGTTTATTTCGTCCGTTAAGTATTTTAAATAATTCATTTTTCATAGCGTACAATCTGCCCTGAAAACGCAGATTGTGTAAGGGATGTTTACGTGACTTTGGAGTCTTATATGGTATGTATTTGACATGAAATTGCATGAATACTTATATGAGATGTATATGAGGTATAAAACTGATAATAATCAATATGATCACCAACGGGATACGTAGGACTTACTTGTGCATGTAGAGTCATTTGGTGTCACTACACGGTATGAACTTTAAAAGTCTTGGACAAACGAGTTGTATGGTGTGCTGGTTATGCACATATACTCACCTAGTGACATTTGTAATAGGGAGTCGGTAGCACATTTTTTTTTTGAGGAATTTGGATTATTCACGTTCAACCTAAGGTGAGTTTCACTACTCTTTTCTCAAAAGCATGCGTCTTGGGTTGAGACAACGTACTTAACTTTTTCTAGTCCGGGTTGGGACTACTATTTTCTAGTCCGGTTTGGGACTACTTACACATCCCGGGTTGGGATGCTATGGATCCTTGGGTGGGTCGGTGTTTGAATCCTTGTGTGAGTCGGGTTTTGCTAGTTCCCAAACTGTGTCCTTGATGAACTAAACCAACTCTATCATCTGTAAGTCCTTCACATACCGATTGAGTTACCGGGTTATGGCAAGCGGGTTATTAGTTGATAGCGCTATTAGGTTTACAAACCTCACACCGGCTCGGGGAGTGCAGGAGTGAACTATAACTTAACAGATTTTATCATTGTTGATAGGCAATGATGTAAGGCATGCAGCTCACATTTGTGACTACACGTACATCAGCAGTTCGGTATATCGGTGTTAGTTATCATGAATGGGTTACCTACCCTTGACATGCGATGAGCTAGTGTTTACACGGTTCTTGGAACCAACTCAATCACTTGTTTACGTGGTTTTGCAAACCAGCGCAGTTACATACTCATTTACTTTACTTAGTGAACTCACCAACATTGTTTGTTGACCCACGATTTACATGATTTTGCAGGTAGTTAGCTTCCGGTGCCAGGATTAGAAAGCACTTCACACTTCACTGCATTTAGGGTCTTGGGCATACACCTAAATTACATATTATGCTTTTACATTTTCTATCATATGGTTTTAATTTGGGCGCGTTGTTTTGCGCATGGTTTTTAAAAGGTTTAAATTTGGTTTATGCTTCCGCAGCTTAACTAAACTTGGTTTTTGAAAACGAACTAAATGGTTTGGGCATTTAGAGTTCGTTCATATGACTTATGGCTATGGGATCCTGGTATGTCATGCGCCTCGCGGTATAAACCCCGCAGTGAAATTTTGAGGGTGTGATAGGAGACCCAAGATCTGAGTTCAATAGGACAACCTAATTGTATGAATAGGTGAGGTCACTGTTGGGGTGAGTTGGAAACCCCTCGCTTTAAAAAAAGGGAGTTTGCCATAAGAGTTTGGTAAGCTTCCTAGTCCATTCCTAAAATTGACAAGCTTGAGGTTAAGCTTATGGCTTTTAATGATTTGACTCAGGTAACTAGTCCTAGTGAATCACCTATGTGAGAGAGAAGTGGGGTCGCTTCGAAGGGTATTGTTGGGGGGCACAATACGTAAGAGCTCTTGCAGAACCAGGCACGTGTCAGGGAGAGTCTTATATTAAGTGTATGCTATATGCTTAGAGCCAGTGGGCTAAGTGTGTTTCATGTGCGAAGGTTCAAAGGGTCACGCCTACCTATCGTATGCAAAACTCAATTGTTGAAATTTAATTGGAATGAAGTTGTTTATGAGGATAACTCCCATTCATGTGGAGGTTTGTTGGAATGTGAATATGAGTTTGTCCCACATTAGTTGAGAGATGAAAAATTAGTTCGTATATAAGAGGAAACCAAATGGAAGAGATTAAATTCTTTAGTCACATTGTACTTGAGCACCTACCCGCGCGAGGGGGGGGGGGGTTGCAAAAATGGGTTTTGATTCGAGAAAAATTCTTGAACCAACGTGACGCCCGCATGACCTGCGGACACGAATGCAGCTCGAAAAACCTGGGTCCGCGTGACGCTGGATTTTGCTACATGTTTTAATGTGTAACTAGAAGACTTTCCAGAAGAAGACTGTTAGTCTTCAACTACAGTTAATTTTGCTTAATAGAGCAATAATCGAGTTTAATTGACATTAATCTCGAATTGATTAAGTTACTACTGCATCATAAGTTTCATTCTCAAACAATTTTGAGTCTATAAGAGGTTGCACTCTTTTGTGCAGAAAGTGAGATAATAGAACTCAAAAAAAAAAAAAAAAAAAACACAACCAACAGATAAACACATTCACTTCTTGTAGGTTCTGATGCAGCCCATGTGAAGGGGGAAAATTGTGAGACCCATGTGAAGGGGGGAAATTATGGGGAGTGGAAGGGAGGGGGGGAAGAAGGAGGGGGGTGAAATGAATATTATTATTATTATTTGTGTGTTAGATTAAAAAAAAATCACCTATCTAAAGCCTCCAACACACGCCCATGAATTCTTCCCCGCCCAAACTTCCCTCCCCCCTCCCCTCCTCCACACCCCTGCGGGGCAGTGTTCCCCCCTATGAAAGGCTCTCCTGCCCCTCCTTCCCGCCCCACTCTGTCTACTCTTATAAATGTACATTTTTTAAAGTTAGCTTGGAACTTGGTATCGACCTTTGAATATAGTTCAAAAGAAACCCTTTAAAGTTAGCTTGGAACTTGGAACTTGGAACTATTTCTGGGTGTAGTAATGTATGGTTTCAAGAAACATAAATGATAAATGGTTAAACAATTAAAACATACCCAACTGCCTATGGCTACCTAAGAAAAAATAAGCGCCCAACTAGCTTTAATCTATTTGTTAGCCCGGAATTTAGAAAAATATGTCCAAGTTTCATTCCGGTTAAGAAAATATAAGCGCCCTTCTAGCTCTTGTGAATGTAGTTCAAGACTAAACTAAAGTTTGTCTATTAATTCCCTTACTTGAAACATGAATATCACTTACGGTTATACCACAAATTCCACTAAAAAGACAAGAAGTAACTAAAATCGAGAATTGGAGTACCAATCGGCAATAAGTTACAGATATTCTAACCCCCAAATTTGAAACTATCGTCGATGCCGAGTAAAATCCATCATTGTTCGTCCACTAGTGTGTCAGATTAGTGATATGTCACACACTGATAGCTAGGGATGTGTAAAAGGTGAGGAACCGACCCGACCTGATCCAGACCCACCAAAACTGTATACGCTTTTATTGTTGAAATTAGGAACCACGAACGAACCTTAAAAGACTATCCACACTTGATGAACTGATCCAACGGCCAACCCATTTGAGCATTAGCGGCGACAGTGTCGCCGCTAAATGTTGGGTGTCGAATCCAGCAAATAAATAAAAATATTCTACTTAGTATAAGTGAAAGTAGAGTTCGTGTCCTCAGGGATACAGACCAAATGATTATACCAAAAGCGTTTTCGCACAGATACTATTATAAAAAAGGGGGGGTTGGTGTAGTTTAAAATTAACGAAAATAAAACTAAAATTTATAAGACAAATGACTAAAAAAAATGTTAATTAAATTGTGAAATAAATTCAGATATTAAAGCTAATTCCAACACTAAGGCAGTTTCTTAATTTGACCCGGACTTATGATCATTAACAATTATGGTGCAATGATCCTTTAATTAAACAGTTTGTATCAATACTAGACGTCACGCCGTTCGGACATCCACTCTATCTAATGTCTAACCAAACGCCGTTCGTTGATTAGAGCCAACCCGCTACTCCAAGCTCATGTCGTTCGGATCTTAGTGTGCGGGTTGCAATGAAAGAAGCATCGATTACAATCAAACACTCACGCCGTTCGGATTGCTTAATTATATTGTTTAACTCTATAACAAATTTAAATTCATAGACAAACCTAAACCGTTATTTGTTCCTTTTATCAAATATATAAAACCGGTTAAAATTTCATAAATTGATGAACATTATTAGATTGATTAACAAAGTGGCCAATTTTATCAACCAACTAACATATTACCTAATGGTATAAAATCAAGAACCAACCAAGCAAACCATTCAAAAATCGGATCTCATAAGAGTTTCACATAAGTTTATGAATCAAAACTAAGAAAACATACCAAAGTGCCGGAATTAAAAAGGTTCTAGCCGGACATGGCGGCTAGTTCAATCAAAGCAAATGCAATATGAAACTAAAAAATAAAATCTTACGAAACAAATGTCCAATTGTCTTTAGTGCTCCATATAAAAAAATATATGCCAAAGTTTCTTCTTCTTCGATGCAGACCCCTCATCCAAGATCTGATTGTGAATGTTCCTTTTTTTCTTTTCTTTAATAATCCATCATAATAATCTTTTTGATCTCTTCTTGCCTTCGAAAAATCTCTACCAAAAATAACTCAAAGTTTGTTGTCATCTTTTTTTTTCGTTTTAATTCCTTCAATTAGTAACTTTCCAATTCAACCCCCTCTAGTTCTTTTCTTGCAGCTTGCAGCCAAAACTTCTTTTCAAGAGCGTCATTAAAGTCCAAGCAAATTGCGGCTTCGCCTCATCAATGCTCGCCATTTTTTCTTTCAATTCTCCACCCCTACAAAATCAACCAAAAACAAACCAAAGTAGATTCCGCCCACAAAAATATGCAATACACGAAAACAATGCAATATGTACAACCTAAATGCATAAAAACGCTAAAACAAGCAACTAAAAAGATGATAAAATATACCTAAAAATGCAACTAACAAATCTCACCAAGCTTAAACCTTTCCTTGTCCTCAAGGAAGTCAAGAATAAAACTAAGTCGAGGAGCAAACACGAAAACTAACAAAACACATATGCATGCTTGAACTAATTTTTTTTTTTTATCCCTTGGCAAAACTTCATGCTAAACACGTCCAACACATTCCCAAGACATAGACGACTAACATCAAACAGAGTCGAATATAAGCCACAAACCGTAGGAACACATTAATTCACAAGACTTACAACGATCAATAGATTTACGACCCGACAAGTCTAGATGGTACCAATTTTTAAAAACCATGGGCGTACCTATTCAAGTTTCGCCTTCCTTCAAGAATCTAACCATACATAGCATGTACCCCTCACAATAACACTCAACACTCGGTTATATATGCAATTTGGAGTGATTCTCTCAAAACCGGACAATAAAAACATCGTTAACATAAGCTTGTACATTAATCAAATCTACACCTAATTGTTAAAACTTCACATAGATCAAGAGGACTTTTTGGGTTGGCAAGGGCTAAGGTGGGAAAACATGGGGAAAATGGCGAAAACAAAAGAAAAGACAATCCAGTCTAATAAACAAAACTTCTAAACACATAGCAAAACTTAGTCTTTTTGACTCAACAATTTATTTTTTTTTCTTTCTTTTTTTTTTGTTTTATTTTTTTTTCACTTTTTTTTTTCAGTTTTTTTTTTTCATAACATACTCTTCTGTCTTATTTATATACTTCAATAAAGTCACGATGTAAACACAAGTTAAACCGGATGTAGAAAACGAATCATGGGTTAAATCAAAAGAAAAGGTCAAGGCTCAAAGGGGCTACTATTGGAAATGTTTCACTTGGGTTAAAAACAAAATAAACGAAAATAAAGATGATGAAAAAGGGCTCAACATATGGGTAATCCTAATGCCTCTGTCACTTCTATGTCAAATCTCAACCTAAGGTCTCAAAATGTATGTAATGCACAAGTTCTAAAACGATGAATCATGTCGGTATACACTCATCAAACGAAACAATGAATATATGTATGGAAATTTAAAGGCTCAAAACTCACTGAACGTATGGAATTGGGTTGCCGATACAAGCTATGCATAGCTATCAACTATCCAGTCAACTACACCATCCTAAGTACCCCAAACATTTTATATTTTCTAAAAAAAAATTGACTATGTTGGGCCTACTTTATCCCGCAACTTAAAGAATTTGCGTCCTAAAGCGTGTAAGCCCATACCGACCCGCCTTCAGCTTACGTTTTACAATGAATGAGATGTGCCTTTCGTGTGCAATCAGAAAACCTTGGGATTTTTTTTTCTCTTTTTTTTTTAGATATATATATGCTATATGCCACTAGAATGGATGCACAAACTAAGTAATGCAAAACAATAACAAGATGCAAACAAAAAAAATAGAAAATACCTCTCCCCAAGCTGGAATTAAGCAGTGTCCTCAATGCTCAGAGACGAGGGTGGAAAGCATCTAATGCGGCGGTGGAGGTGGCTGAGGCCCGTGCTGACACAGCTGGATGCTTCTTGGTGCTGCATAGTCCACGCCTTCTTAACATTTCAAGCTTATCACCTTCTTTGAGTTTGTTAGGCTTCTTGACACAGCTGGATGCTTGCTCTTGATTTGGCTTTGTCTTTGGCCGCTTTGCCAAGGTTGTGATGGCGCGGTTAAGCCACGCTTTGCTGATATCCGCATCTCAAAACCTGGTGCGTTTCCTCAAAAATCCATGAGATTCGACAAACATAAACACAACCAATTAATTTCAATAACATTAACAAACTCACTTACTCAAGTTGCCAATCAAAATAATAATAATAATAATAATAGGATTCAGCAACAAAATAAGATAGTTAATGTGAGCGTTGGATTTTAGCTAAAACAGGATTATATGATCATACAAGTCACAAATCTAGGTGCGGAAACCCTAGATCTGAACAAATTGATAAAACACAAATCACGACACAATCAAGATCATTTTCAATATTATTTCATAGATTAACTTTCATTCAAAAAGCATTTACAATGAGTTTATGTTAATCTAAATCACACAGATAATCTCTCAAAAACACCTATGAACCTGATCTGAACCTGGACACAAATGTCAACTCTCTTACATTATCAAAAACTCAAAATCTATATATAGGCACTGCACATTCGCCCCTTACAACTGGTCGAATGTGAGTATTTTCCACATTCGCCCACTACAAGTGGTCGAATGTGTCTTCTTGTCTTGTCCATTCTTCCTTCGCCCAATCCAAAACTACCTTCGCCCATTCTTTTCTTCCTTCGCCCATACATATCTACATTCGCCCATACAGATTCACCTTCGGCCATCACTAACATATGTTAATCAAGTATATCCAATCCTTAGTCGCAAAACGCATCAACAAACTCCCCCTCGACTATTGATTGGATAGTTTTCTCTGATAGTCCATCGTTTTGTTCATCAGCTTGATTCTGAGCTGCTTCTTCTGCTCAGAAGTCATTGGCGGCTCGAATGTTTTCTTCACAGGCTTTGACACATTAGCGATCTTCACAGTCTTGCCAAGTTTACCCTCTAAGTTGCTTCCTGCATTTATATCATACGCAAAACACACTCCAACAACTTGAGTATACTTTCTCGCTTGAGCAAAGTCATTGGGTTCATAGTAAATCGGATTGTAGAATAACATGATGATGTCTTCGAATGTGCAATTAATCAGCCACATAGGATCAAATACATGAACATGCTTGTATTTATCCTTTCCATCCCTCAACACGATCACCGCTTCTGCCTTCCTCCAATCGTAATACCAAAAGATGAAATCAGCACTGAAATGCTGTGGCATTGGCATCAACGGTATCTTCCTCATCACATTAGGTGCTTTGTAGATCAAAGTAACACGCTTCATATTGGTTTGAGGATCAATATCCCTATGAACTTTTCTACGGGGATATTGAGGCTTGAACCTGTTCCATCTTGTATGACTTTCCCAAACCAATTTGTCTGCGCACCAACCGACATGTGATCCATTTACCTCGGCACCTGACATTGGGAATCTGCATAAGTCTCTCACCGCCCAGTACGGTAGAGTAAGCAAGTCACAGAATCTGTTGAAGTACAGAATTCCGGTTTCCCATTTTGCAGCAATACACTTCAGTCTGCCTAAGTAAGTCCACCCGAGAGCTCTGCCTTTGAACTTGGCATTATGAAATCGATAAAAATTACCTTGAGCTTCAGGCTTAGGTCGGTTCTCATCCATTTCCTTCAACTTCTTCATATAATTCTTCAACTCATCAGACTGGTTAGAAGAATCTTTCTTTTCAGTTCCAAATACCTTCTCAACAAACTCTTCACTTCTTTTCTTTGCTTTCTGTTTCGCTGACTTATTTGGTATCTCAGTGAAGTCAGGAAATACTTCATTCTCATCTTCTTGTCTGAAATACTGGGGAAACTCTTCATGAGTAATATCTTCTATTTCAACTTCATTGTTTTCTGGAGTATGCACATCATCTGAATGACTTCCCATATCCTTTTCAGGAATATCAGGAATCGATTCATCCATCATAAACTCCTCAAACGTCTTTCCTACCCTCTGTGCTAGACCATCTAGTATTTCTTTCGCCACAGATGCAGGTAATTCCCCTTCTTCAAGATCTGGATCTTCATATTCCAACTCATATCTCAAATCATCAGTCTGGAATATTTCAGCGAAGCATCCTGTGAACTCAATAGTCCACTCTCTCTTTTCCAACATATTCTTATATATCTGTTTAGCATCCTCAGACAGAGATCTCACCTTCTCGTTCCAGAAAATACTTTCATCCGAATCAACATTCCCTCCTTTCTTCTTGGAACTCGATTCTCCAGTATCTTTCTTCTTCTGTGGTGTTTTCTTCTCATAACTAAATCTAGAAGTATCATCTCCTCCATCATGATCACTTCCACTGCTAAACTCATCACCTTGCTTTTCCCCGTACCTTCAGCATCATCATCATCATCATTATTGTCATCATCATCATCATTGTCATCATCGCTTTTATCCGATCCATCATCATCCACATCATCATCTTCTTCTTTCTCATAATCAGAATACTCATAATCAACTTTCTGTTCATCTTCTTCTTCATCTTCTTCACCCTCTTTCAACTGGGGTGCTCTGCTATACAGCTCTTCAATCAAACCACAAAGGCGTTTGTTTTCCTTCTTTAATTCTTTGTTATCAGCCTTAATCAGTTTGATTTTGCTCTTGTTTCTTTCACATTTTCTTTCAAGCTTCTCATTCTTTGCTTCAATCAACTTAATCTTATCATTTATATCATCCTGATTAGATTTCGAAGCAACTACAATCTGGAGCATCTTCTCCTCATTCTGCTTGAACTTAGTAATCTCAGCTTGTTGAGCAACCAGCATCTTCATCATGTCCTCCATCTTCTTATTAACCTGTTTCATAACATCATCATCTACAGTCACTTTCTTTGACTTTGATCTGGATGGCTCAACTTCAACAACTTTCTCTTTTTGAGGCTTCCTAAACATATCGAGCACTTTATCCATATCGATATTGAACTGGTCGATTGGTAAAGTCTCTGCCTCTTTCGCTTTCTTCTGCTTCTTGGCAACTGGTGAAGATAGTTTAGAAGGTGTACCAGCATCAGGTAATCTCTTTCCTTTCAACAACTGAGCCAATTCTTTCTCTCTCAATTCTTTCACACTTGATTTCTTTGCCATAGTCTTTTGTTTCTTTGTCTTCTTGGGCAAATTCACAACTACCGTATCTCCAACACTCAGTTCAGCTAGGTCAACACCTAAACCTTCATCTTCAACTGATTTCTTTCTTCTCTCAGCTTCTTCTATCGACTGATTCAAGGATTCAGACTCACCAACCATAGTGGCCTTACGTTTGGTGGTCCTCACATTCTCATCATCAGAATCCCACTGCTCATCAACTTCAGTCTCTTCTGAATCTACAGACTCTTCATCCACCAAACCCGATCCTTTCTTCGCCGTCGATTTCTTTCTAGCTACTTGTTGCTTAGTGCTTCCTTGATCTATAGCCTTTCCCTTGCCCTTCCCTTTGGCTCCAGGATTGACTACTTGACGTTTCCGCTTAGTGCTTGAATCAACATACACTAAGGGATCATCATTGTCCGAGTCACTCTCATCATGTCTTGCTTTGTTCTTGCCAGGATCAATTTAATCCGGACGAGCCAAAGCGCCAAATAATCTCCTGTTAGGTGGCTTCTCACTATCAGGCACACCTTTGTAACCTTTCATCCTCATCAAGGTTCTAATATTCATGTGATCTTGACCTAGGATCATTGTCGGATCCTTTTTCAGCATAGGATATTTGTAGTCAAAGATCATCATCAAAAACCTCGGATACAACATGAACTTCTTGTTCTTCATTCCCTTCAGCATCTCCAGCATGTGATCAAGAATCATCCCAGAAACATTAAATGGTTTGTTGAGTGTCAACGCAACCATTAATGAACTCAAACTCCTTCTCATCACGTCATAACCACCACTCACACATCCAAAGACATGAATCAGAACATGTGCAAAATACTTGTACTGCACTCCCAGCTTCCCCTTATACATAGATCCGTCAGTGATTGGACCTTTGTATTTCATTCTTAAGAAGCACGCCTTCTGTTCTGTCCACGATAACTCCCTGGGATCTTCACTATCTTCGAACTTAATCTGTAATGCCTCCCGAATATCAGCTTCAGTCAAGAACATCTCCATCTCCTGAATCTTGCTCTTGATGATCGTCTGATTCTCCCAGTAATCATACTTAGCATTCTGGTAAAAGTCTTCTATGATGTCTTTGTATATGATGGTTGGTGTGGCTAAGGCATGAACAATCCTGCTCCTTTTCAGAAACTCTATAATCCCTGTAAACTCCGTGTTCTTCTCAACGTCTCCTAGATAAGCGCAATAGTTGTGCGATCGTTCAAAAGGCCAACTGCTAGGAACAGATGTTTCTGCTACTGGTACTGGATCTTGAACTGTGATCTCAGCTGGAGTTTCAACATTCACTGCTGGTGATTCAATATTCTCGGGTTGTTCAGCCATCTGCACATGAAAATCAATAAAAACACGTCAAAACACAAAAACGACAAAATTATAAAATTTTGGTCAACCTGATCTGCACATTCGCCCATTTTGAAACTGGTCGAATGTGAGTTTATTTGGTCGAAGGTAGAAAATTATGGTCGGAAGTGAAAAAGTTCTAGGTAAAAATCACATTCGTCCACATTGTTCCACCTTCGTCCAACCTGATTCCACCTTCGCCCGGTTTTTGAACCGAAGGTGAAAAAGGTTTACCCCCAAAATTTGAAATTTTGCCATTGTTTGTTTTAACCTGTAATTTTGATTCTAATGTATGCTAACAAGTCCGACTAACACTCGTTTATAATCAATTTTGTCAATTAATCAGTTTACATAGGTTTTAAAGTGGAATTAGGGTTCAACAGTGTTCAATCGATCAAAACTAACATCTAGACATGTTATTATCCTAATTCCTTCCACATTCTCCCCCTAAAACCTATGATAACTGATCGGCTATCAAAAATAAGCAACAATAATCATCAAAAATCCCTAGAATTGAAACCCTAGGCCGTGTTCTTTAAACAATCAATTCTGATCTGTTTTGATGTCCATTACCTGCAATATGAGTCTTAAAATGATCAGTAAAGACGAGGGAACAAATCAATGAATCCTAGAAAACACGAGCAACAAGGTCTTGTACTGATGAAATTTTTGAAAAAATTTGAATGAGGAGCTCGAACCTGGAATGAGATATATAAAGAGATCCACGTTCGCCCGTTTGAAGTGGACGAATGTGGGTTAAATCCACATTCGCCCCAAATTAATGACACGAATGTGAAAGAATATCCACCTTCGCCCCTATTGAAAGACCCGAAGGTGAAACTTTGTACCCGGAAGTGGAAATTACACCCGGAAGTGAAAAATCCACCTTCGCCCAAAAACAAAACGGTCGAACATGATGATTTTTCCACATTCGACCCATTTAAGGGGCGAATGTGAAATGGAAAAATCTGAAAATTTCGCCAAATCACGAATTCGAATCCCGTTCAACATTTTTCAATCCGTTAAACTTCCAAAACTCAAATTTTCACATTTTGAATGTTACAAAGCCCAGATGGTGTTATCAAATCTCAGAAATTGACCATCAAGCATCCCCGGATATCAAAAATACAGCAGAAATGCAAATCTTTTGGATTTTCTGAAATTTTTATCAAAACACACCTAAAATCTTTTTGGATTTTGTATCTTTTTGACAATAAAAGTAAAATGCGACAAAGTAAAATGCATCAAAGTAAATGAAAGCAGTAAACATTTTGTGATTTCCGGTAAGAGGATCATATCAGTTTTCTGAGAAATTTGAACACAGCGTTGATCTGGTTCAATATTATCATTAGAAACAATATGTGACACGGCAATTGCTGATATTGTTGTCCACATAAGCTCACATGCAGACAATTACGCAATGCTTTAAAATGATACTAATTAGATGTATTAGACTAACACATTGTGGTTCCCACACACACGACATACTCCCGTATCAAGAAGTAATTTGCACAAAGACTCATTGTAAAGCGTGATTATGCTTTCGTTGTCTGAAATTGTACAAGATATAATGCATAGAGGTATACAGGTCAGCAAATTAATGCAGCAAAGTAACATATGCATCATACCAGGTTGAGGACTGATATTAATCATGATTTGCATCAATGATCAATACGATATTATAGATAATCTTTGACCATCATATAACATGGAAAGTTCCTCAATTCGGTAACTTTAGGTTTTGGCATAAAGCTCTTTTATAAAGACATCCTGTCTGATCTAGGTCCGTAATGACTTACAGCAGAAGATCAGATAGACTATCCCCAGACAACTAATAACATAACGACCCTAAACCTCCGAGTTTTGTACAAACACCCTATCAAACGAAATTACGGTACTAAGACCATATGCCCATGAGGTGTTCATCCACAAACGCGTAGTTTGTTATGTTTGTATCACTAATGCACGCAATATATAGTCTACGAAGCCTATCAGCATATCACAAGTAATCAACATACGTCTCATTAAAACTATACAATTCTTTAGCCTGTGTCAGATCCCCACTGATGTACTATCATTTCCTCTTTTTATCCAGGAAATCATTTTGGGTTTTTCTAATTTTTAGGTATTTTGAAAATTTTTCAATGTTTTTGGTTTTTCTGATAAAATGACTCCCCCTAAAATAAAGAACATATTTTTGGGTTTTTAATTTTTCTGAAAAGCAAAACAAAAAATTTTAAAAGAAACAATCCACTTGAAAGCATCAACTTCTTTGAGGATTAAACAACCCCCTTGAAAGCATCAACTTCTTTGAGGATTATGATAGTAAAGAGAAATTCCCAATTAGCAAAGAGAAATTCCCAATTAGCAAAAATTTAAAACTAAAACTAAAAACGAAAAATGATAAACCGAGGAGCCGATTAGTCCTGTTTCTCCTTTATATTGTTTACTTTCAAAAGATATTCAAAGCGGGATCTGTCAAAAGCTTTTGTAAACAAATCTGCACGTTGGTAGTCAGTATGGATTTTGACCATGTCAATCAATTCCTTAGCATAACAATCACGGATAAAATGATATTTAATCCGGATATGTTTAGCTTTAGAATGATTTTCAGTATTTTTAGTTAATGCAATTGCGGCTTCGTTGTCACAGTGTATAGGGGTTTTAAGAAACTGCAAACCGTAATCGACCATCTGTTGTTGAATCCAGAGCACTTGCGAACAGCAACTCGAGGCTGAAATGTACTCGGCTTCACATGTAGACAGTGCGACGGAAGTCTGTTTCTTGCATTGCCAGGTAATTAACCTGCTCCCTAAAAACTGGCAACCGGCTGTTGTTGATTTGCTGTCTTTGTCACAGCCACCCCAATCTGCATCACTAAAAGCAATAAAATCAAAATCATCATCATTAGGGTACCAAAGTCCTTTTGATGGACAACCCTTCAGATATCGAAGGATACGCTTGACCGCCGTCAGATGACTTTGTTTCGGCTTCGATTGGTAGCGAGCACAGAGACACGTTGCATACATAATATCTGGTCGAGACGCTGTCAAATACATCAGAGATCCGATGATTGCTCTGTATGTAAATGGGTCTGTTAGCTCCCCCTTAGCATCCACTCCAATCCCGTGATTGGGTTGAATCGGAGTATCCATCGGCTTAGAGTCCTCCATCTGGAATCGGCTCAAGATGTCGGCTACATATTTCGTCTGGTGAATGAAGATCCCGTCGGGTCTTTGATCCACCTGTAAGCCGAGGAAAAACTGCATTTCCCCCATAGCGCTCATTTCGAACTTCTCCTGCATAACAGTTTCAAATTCCCTGCACAAGAGTTCGTTAGTTGAACCAAATATAATATCATCAACGTAAATCTGTACTAGAAGCAAGTCATCTCCCGTCTTCTTCGTAAAGAGGGTGCAATCGACGAGGCCACGCTTGAATCCTTTGGAGATGAGGTATGTACTTAGCTCCTCGTACCACTGTCTTGGAGCCTGGTGCAGACCATATAAAGCTTTGTTTAGCACGTAGACCTTGTCCCGGTGGATTGGGTCCTCAAAGCCTGGTGGCTGCCCGACATAAACCTCCTCCTTGACTTTACCATACAAAAATGCGCTCTTGACGTCCATTTGATAGACTTTGAATTTCTTATACGAAGCAAACGCAAGGAACATCCGAATAGCTTCAATTCGTGCTACTGGTGCATAGATTTCGTTGTAATCAATTCCTTCGATTTGATGGAAACCCTGCACAACCAATCTGGCTTTGTTCCTTACAATAACTCCACGATCATCCTTTTTGCACTTAAACACCCACTTAGTGCCTATTTTCTTTCTTCCCGGCGGCAAATCTGTGAGCGTCCAGACTCCCAATTTCTGGAATTGCAATAACTCTTCCTGCATTGCCTCAACCCAGGCATCTTCATTCAAAGCGTCTTTGTATGTCCTTGTCTCTACCTGCGACACATAACATGCAAACGACCAATCATTTTGGCTACCAGATTTCTGAATTTTGGCATACAATGCTAAAGCACCAAAACTCTCTGGTGAATTAACGCTTTTAAGCTGCCCTCTGGTCATCACTCCACTACCAGGATCTCCGATAACTTGCTCCAGCGGGTGAATACGATGAATCCGAGATTCCGGATTAACAGGTACAATCACTCCCGTCTGAGCAGTCAAGTTCTCTAAAGCATCCTGATCATGACCCGTGTTAGATGATGAAGCAACATCTGGATTTGGAGTTGGGTTCACAGTTTGCTCTTCTAAGTCTTCTGCATTTTCAAGAACAGCTTCTTCAAATTGTTCATCTTCAGATTCTGAAGTGTCTAATGAAGTTGAAGCTTCTTGAAACAACTCTTCTTCTAGTGTAGGAGCACTGGTATCATTAGAAGCTGGTGGGGGGTTTACGGTGATTGGACGCATCAGCGGTGAAGTTGCCGCGTTTTCACACTCGTAAAGTAATCTGATAACAGCTTCTTCAACCAAGCTATCTAGGTTGAATGATTCAAAGAAATCTTTGTAATCAAACATCCAATCAGGGCCCGTGCCTTGCAAATTTTGTGTGTATCGTTGAACTTCCACGTTAGCCCAATCCTCCACTTGACGAGTTCTCTTGTTGAATACCCGTTTGAGCGGGGTTGCATATCCAACAAAATATCCCTCTTCAGCTTTAGGACTAAACTTTTCGCTTGGATTCAACATCGTGCATGGCGCCCCAAATGGTTCTAGATACTCTAAATTAGGCTTTCGTCGGTGTAACAGCTCATAAGATGTTTTTCCAAACTTCTTCACTGTTAGAACCCGATTTAAAGTGTAGTTTGCTGCATAAATCGCCTCATTCCAGAACATTACTGGAAGATTTGAGTCAGCGAGCATTGTTCTAGCAGCCTCAATCAAAGTCCTATTCTTTCTTTCAGCAACACCGTTCTGTTGCGGGGTATACGGAGCCGAATATTCATGATGAATCCCTTTGCTTTCACAAAGTTCATCCATCTTTGCATTTTTGAACTCCGTCCCGTTGTCACTCCTGATCCTTTTTATCTTCAAGTTGTAGATATTCTCCAGTCGAGTGAACAGAACTTGTAAGTTGGTAAAAGTGTCGCTTTTGTTCTTCAAACACATCACCCATGAGAATCGTGAATAGTCATCAGTGACGACTAAACAATAAAGCTCTCCAAGATGACTTTTGCGTTTGACCGGTCCAAAAAGGTCCATGTGCAATCGCTCAAGCGGCATCTCAACAGAGTTAACTTTCTTCACTTTATGGGACTGTTTGTGTTGTTTTCCTTTCATGCAGCTCACACACTTGTCGTTCAGATGGAAATGTTTCACGTTTACTCCATCGACAAGTCCATTTCTCACTAACTGATTCATTTTCCTCAGATGAATGTGCCCCATTCTGCGGTGCCACATTATCGATTCTTTTTCGGTCGCCTTGGATAGAAAGCATGTTATCTGTCCCTGTGATGTCATTGCCTTGGACATATCAAGAATATAAAGATTGTTGACTCGAGGTGCCATCAACATAACCCACTCCTTTGGAATCTTGAAGCCCGGTTTGAGAATATAGCAGGATTTGTCATCAAAATGCACAGAAAATTGTTTATCGCATATTTGACTAACGCTCAACAGATTATAGTCTATCTGCTTGACATAAGAAATCCGCTCGAACGTCACAATCCCGTTACTCACGCTTCCTTCCATCGTAATATATCCTCCTTTATTACCCGCGAACGCGACATATCCTCCATTAATGTTCTTCACATCGAACAACAACGCCAAATCCCCCGTCATGTGGCCTGAAGCTCCACTATCAACAATCCAGAGACTGCTAATAGGGCCAACTGAAGCTCCCTGCACACAAAAAGTAAACATTTAGTTCTTTCGGGGGACCCAAGCCTGAGTCTTGGGCCTTTGAACATTTGATTTCAAAGAAACATCCTCAATGACTTTTTCAACAACTTTTTGTTTTGAATCAACCATTTTCTGATTTTTCAAAACAGTGTCATTTTTCTCACTCACCTTTGAAGTAGAAGCTCCTGGAGTACCATTAGGTGTCCAAGATTGTTCAGACCTTTTGAGAATACGAATTTGAGATTTTGGTTTCTCAATAGGTTTCTGAACATTGTTACTAAAAGTAACTTTCTTAGCAACCTTATCTGAATTAACAGACTTAGGTCCAACATTTGACTTGACAATTGGTTTTTGTGGAACCTTTTGTCTATCAGCTGTTGTGTTTACCACAGGTTTTCTCCAAGATTGTTCCATTGCAATCCGATTCCTTCGATCATATTGAAATGGACGATTGTTCCTCATTTGAAAATTGTTTTGATTATAAAATTGTTGTTGTTGAGGAACAGCCCGTCTATGTGGTGGGACATAATGATCAATCGGCTTTCTCATGGAATTCTTAACCTCAACTTCATGTCTTTTATGCCTTACATATGGACACTGAGCAAGTAAATGCCCGCGTTCTCCACATTTAAAACATTTTCTATATTCCTCAAACACATAATGAGCATTTGGTCAAGCAAATGATCTGACAGGAAATTGATCATTATACTGTTGATTTCTTAAACTCTCAGGAAGTGGTCCTTTCGAGTAAGAAGGCTCATGAAAACCATTTGCTTTATCATTTGGTCGAATGAACTCAGTGACATGGATTTTTGGTTCTTGAGGAACTTCTGAAAACAGTTTCTTTAAAATTTCTGGTGGAATTTCATTGGTTCTTTCATGTTTTGGAAACCATATTATGCTTTCTTGCCAGATTTTATCAAGTTTAGAATAGTTAACATTTTTAATCGGAAATTCCTCATCAGAAATGATTTTATCGGATCCTTCCATCCGATAAAACACCTTAACAGGTTTGTCACTTGGTTCATTCAGCTCATTCTTTTTGACTTCATTCTTAACAACATTATCTTTCTTAACATCAACCTTTTCAGACTTTTTATCACGATTAGCATTTGCCATCGGATGAACATGATCAGATGGTGACACTGGTTCAGTAGTAATGATGTGATTTTCTTTTGGAATCTCACATTCATTAACAGATTGATCACTACCAGTATCATCATTTTCTGAGTCTGAACTATCACTCTCAGCATAAACACCCTCATTGTTCAAGCCCAAAATCGGTCTCACATCGGAATATGGATCACCAATACTCGAGGTATTAGATTCCTTTTCCGATGATGAGTCTGATTTTACCGAACTCTCCGGTATAACTTGGTGATAGTTATGGTTTTCAAAAAGAACCGGAGATGGTACAGACTTGTAATTGGTGGTGTTATCATCAATGATATGATCTACCACATAAGCAACATTCTTATAACTTTCCAACTTCTTGTTAACCTTTTCAGCAAAGCATTTTATGGCTGCCATTTCCAACTTGGTGTTTTCAATTTCATTGATATAGTTGTTTATGGCCAATTGTTTCAATGACAAAGTGTTTTTCAAGTCAGAAATGTCCTTTTTATAGCCATCTAATACTTTGTTGAAAGCATTCAACTCTTTGCGAGTAGATTGACAGTTCAAGATAGCACTATCTCGTGAAATTCGGAGTTGTTTATTCTCCTCTGTCAATCTATCACATGTTCCACAATATTTATCACTCATAACATCAGTGCTAGATTCAGAACTTACAGGTTTTGGCGGTTCAGTCATGGCCATCAACGCAAAATGAGCTTCCTTTCCAGTGAAAAACTTGGAGTAGTCGATCTTGGTGAAAGCATCATCAGCTATGCACGACTTCCTCGTCATCAAAAAGTCAGCTTCTGCCAGCAACTGGTCAATATCATCATCTAAAGAATCAACACTTGCCTCTGTGTCTGATTCGCTTTCAGAATCTGAATAAACTGATCTACACTCCTCGGGAACATCAGAAACTGAATCAATCACCATTCCAGAACTCTTTTCCTCAGCTTTAACCTCAACAGGTTCACTCTCCACTTCCATCTCAGTCTCAGAATCATCACTTTCACTCTCCTCAGTTTCTTTCTTCTCATCAACTGCCACCGACTCTTCCATATCAACCTGATAAGCAACACAAGCCACATTCCCACCAGTAGTCACTTCCTCAACTCCTTGTTTAGGTGGCTGGGTGCATTCCCTTTTGAAGTGTCCTTTTTCTCCACAATTAAAACACGTAACCTTCTCCTTGTTGAAACCATAGGTTGTGTTGGGAGAAGTTGCTAAATCAGTTCTTCCAGTTTTCTCGATGAACTCTGTTGCTCTCCTCATAATACTCGCAAAAGCCCATTGAATGTCAATGAGTTCCATCTCTTCCTTGTCTATCTGTGCGTAGTCTTCGTTGGTTAAGTTGTTGTTCCCAATCTGACTAGCAACCAACCCATTGTAGGATGAAACCATTGCTGAGACTAATGCAATGTGTTGCTGAGCAACCTCCACAGTCACATTTCCCAAGTTAGATGTATCCAAAACCACCGGTTGTTGTTTATGTTGAGTAACTTGGTTTACTGGTTGTTGTGTTTGGTTAGCGGTGTAAAAACTTGCTTGTTGCATTGGAGAGATTGGTGAAATGTAGGAACTATATTGTGGTGGTGTGTATGATGGTTGTGAGTAGGAATTGTATTGTGGTGGTGGTTGGTTTTGATGAATCCATGACATTGGAAATACATGCAACATGTGGTGCAACGCTTCCAGAGCTCGAGTTTCCAGCTGGAACTGAAGTACCTCCAAAATACAAACTGGGATTCTGAGGAATCTGTGACCTTCTAGCTTTCCTCCTGTCCTCCAACTCTTTGTTCTCCAGCTTTTCAATAAACTCTGAAATGGTCCAGAATTGATAAGCATCCTTCTCTCTGAGTACCTCCACATGCTGATCCCATTGTGGTGGTAAGGCATCTGCAAACTTATCCACCTGCTTAGTCATTGGAATCTGTACAC
Source organism: Ambrosia trifida (assembly GCA_028751855.1). Lineage (NCBI taxonomy): Eukaryota > Viridiplantae > Streptophyta > Magnoliopsida > Asterales > Asteraceae > Ambrosia > Ambrosia trifida. The sequence continues at coordinate 55,310,932 of CM054131.1, forward strand.
CATAACTAGACAATTCAGACAACAAATGCATATATCTCGGGGTTAGTTCTTTCAAGGTTTCATTATTAATAAAAGAAAAATTCTCAAACTCTTTGACTAATTCCTCCATTCTCAGACTCCTGGTCTTCTCATTACCATCATGCTTCCTCTTCAGCTTATCCCAAAGCTGCTTTGACGTGGTACATGTCCCAAACTGATGCAACAGGTCACTTGTGATTGCCTGCGTCAGTTGAGAGAACGCCTTCTTCTCTACCACATATTTCTTCTTTTCGTCCTCAGTCAAGCTTTCCAGAGGAATCATCTCACCTGTGTTCTCCAGAATCGGTGCTGTGTATCCTTTGACAATCATGCTCCATGCCTCTGCTCCTTCAACTCCCATGCCTTCCAGATGGATCTTGAACATGGTGTGCCACTGGTTATATTCTTGCATATCCATGAGCTTCGGTGGCCGAGTTCCACTACCTGTAGACAAAACCTTAATCAAAGTAGAAATAGCATTAGTGGTTTGAGTATTTACCGCCGCTGCAGCTACTCCCCAGTAATCTGATTGTAGTGCCGGATGTGCTACACTTTGAGGCATTGAATTCGTCGTTGTCATGTAGTTAAGTGGTTGTGAGGATTGCGTGTTCGTCTTTTGCGCTGCCACTGTCCATGGGTCCATTGTCTGCTGTTGTGGTTGTGTTGGTGCTGATCCCGAAGTAGTTTGAAAACGCCACATGATCACAATCTGAAAATCTCAACACTTAGAAAAATTTTTCAGCAAAAATCCTAGGTTCGCCCGAAATTCAGTACGTTCGTCCAAATAATCCTAGATTCGTCCAAAATTCAGTACGTTCGTCCAAAATTTCTCACTTTCGTCCCTTTCGGTTCTACTTTCGTCCAAACAGTAACAACCGAAGGTATAATTGACCAGAATGTAACCACAGAATAACACTATTCCACTTTCGCCCGAAATGAAACGGTCGAAGGTGAAAATTACCACCCAAAAGTGAAAAGTTTCAACAAGAATTTTCAGGTTCGCCCAAAAACTACTCAGGTTCGCCCACTTTTAGTCAGGTTCGACCACAACACTCAGTTTAGGTTCCAGGTTCGCCCAAAACTAGCAGATCTCATTTTGAAAAACGGTTATTGTTTGAAAAACGGTTATTCTGATCTCAGATTTTCAAAAGTTCATGGATTTGAATGATCTCAATCAGGTTATGTTTCGGAATTGATTTGGAACAACTTTAAGTCTTGGAAAACTTGAATTTAACCACAAATTCACCTTTAAATCGATCAAAAACTCTTAAAAACAAGGTTTATGTAAAAAACAGATGATATTTTGTCAAAAACATGTCCAAATCAGCTCTGATCTTATCAAATTTGTTGTTGTATGATCCTCTATGCGCTGATACCACTTTGTGAGCGTTGGATTTTAGCTAAAACAGGATTATATGATCATACAAGTCACAAATCTAGGTGCGGAAACCCTAGATCTGAACAAATTGATAAAACACAAATCACGACACAATCAAGATCATTTTCAATATTATTTCATAGATTAACTTTCATTCAAAAAGCATTTACAATGAGTTTATGTTAATCTAAATCACACAGATAATCTCTCAAAAACACCTATGAACCTGATCTGAACCTGGACACAAATGTCAACTCTCTTACATTATCAAAAACTCAAAATCTATATATAGGCACTGCACATTCGCCCCTTACAACTGGTCGAATGTGAGTATTTTCCACATTCGCCCACTACAAGTGGTCGAATGTGTCTTCTTGTCTTGTCCATTCTTCCTTCGCCCAATCCAAAACTACCTTCGCCCATTCTTTTCTTCCTTCGCCCATACATATCTACATTCGCCCATACAGATTCACCTTCGGCCATCACTAACATATGTTAATCAAGTATATCCAATCCTTAGTCGCAAAACCAGTTAAAAAATAAAAAATAGAATTGGCTGAAAACATGGTTCGAGAACCATTATCTTTCACAGAAGATTGTCACTTATGCTTTTAGGTATACCCAAGTTACCTAATACATTCAAACGTGGTACTCATGTGTTACACATTCAGGCCTTGTGAAGGAGGATCGGGTCTAGGGGTCATGGTGGCAGTGGGGTGGAAGAAGCCGGCTTTCAGAGGGCGGCAGCGGGTGGGGCGGAGGTTATGGTGTGGACCAGGGTGATTGTGGAAAGACGAAGAGAGAGAGAGAGAGAGAGAGAAAGAAAGAATACCTGACAGAGACGTGGTGGCTGTGGACGACAGAGGAGATGGTCGGCGGCGCGTGGTCAGCAGCGGCGGAGGTGAACTGTGGCAGCGGGGCGGTGGTTAGCAGCGGTGGTTGTACAGGGACGGGGCAGCGGTTCTTGGTGTTGGGTGTTGGGGTAATAAAAGAACTTTAGGATTTTTGTGAAGATTGTGTTTGAGATAGAGGTGTAGAAGAAGATGATGAAATTAGGTGTTATAGGGTTTTATGAAGATGATGATGAGATTGGGGATAGAGCAGAGTTCTATCTTTATTATGAATATTTATTCTTTTGTCAAACATTCTCAAGTTAAGTCAGAACCCTTACCTGGCCAGGTAAGGGGCTGACCCGCCCGGGTCTGTTGTTTTAGAGATTTTATTATTTTTACATTAGAACCTTTACCTGCCCTGGTTACTTGTGTTCGAGGAGTAACATTTACATCAGAACCAAGACCCGCCCGGGTCATTTGTGACACCCGCCCGGGTAAACGACGTTGAGATTTTTTTCGAATTTAATCAACTTTGACACGGCCGGGTCACTTTGGCAACTTGCCCGGGTCACACGTGACACCGGCCCGGGTCTGTTTTTTTTTTTAACATAAAGAAATAAGTAAATATGGAACCACGGGTTGCCTCCCGTGCAGCGCCTTTCTTTCACGTCTTTAGGCTAGACTTAGACCGAGTCTAATCTTGGTAATGCACGCATTCCAACTCCATTGCGCACTCTTCTTCGTGTTGGAATGCTTCATAAAACACTTTCAAACGATGCCCATTCACCTTAAACATCTTTCCTGTTTGTTCACTTGTTATTTCTACTGCACCATGAGGATAATCGCTAGTAACCACAAACGGTCCGACCCATCGTGACCGTAACTTGCAGGGAAATAATTTAAGTCTGGATGAGAATAACAATACCTTTTGGCCCACACTGAAAGTTTTTCGTGTGTTTACCTTATCATGGAAAGCTTTAGTCTTTTCTTTATAAATCCGGGAATTTTCGTAAGCATCGTTACGGATTTCTTCTAACTCTTGAATTTGTAGCTTACGATAAATTCCCGCTTCGTCAATCCTCAAGTTGAACTGTTTCACGGCCCAATAAGCCTTGTGTTCCAGTTCAACAGGAAGATGACAAGCTTTTCCAAAGACCAGGCGAAACGGCGACATACCTATAGGTGTTTTGTAGGCCGTGCGATATGCCCACAATGCATCACCCAAGCGTAAGCTCCAGTCCTTACGGTTTGGGTTAACCGTCTTTTCAAGGATCGACTTGATTTCTCGATTTGATACCTCTGCTTGACCATTCGTCTGTGGATGGTATGTTGTCGAAACTCGATGCGCAACATCATATTTCATGAAAAGTGCTTCAATGGTTCTATTGCAGAAATGTGTTCCTCTGTCGCTTATGAATGCTCTTGGTGTACCAAACCTGCTAAAATTATTAGCCTTCACAAAATCTGAAACAACTTTAGCATCGTTAGTTCTCGTGGCTTTTGCCTCCACCCATTTGGAGATATAGTCCACGGCCAGAAGAATATAAACATTACCAAATGACATTGGGAACGGACCCATAAAATCAATGCCCCATACGTCAAAAATTTCACACACTAAAATGGGTTGGAGGGGCATTTGATCCTTAGACCTCAAGTTACCGGTTTTCTGGCATTTTTCACAAGATTTACAAAACATGTATGAATCAAGAAATATCATTGGCCAAAAGAAACCGGATTCAAGTACCTTGTGTGTTGTTCGTTTTGGACCAAAATGTCCTCCACAAGCTTGTGAATGGCAAAAATCTAAAATTGAAGGTACCTCACTTTTGTCGACACACCTTCTTATGACTTGATCGGCACAAATTTTCAATAGACATGGATCGTCCCAAACATATCGCCTTGCTTCCTTCTTGATTTTATCCTTCTGAGCACGTGAAAGATCGAAAGGAAGAGTGTGCGTCACCAAGTAATTGACGATGTCCGCATACCAAGGAGTCGTCACTTCAGTAGCGAATAGCTGTTCATCCGGAAATGAATCGTTCAAAGGCATCGGATCTTCATTGTTGATGATCCTACTCAGATGGTCTGCTACTAAGTTATGCTTCCCACTTTTATCTCTAATCTCCAAATCGAATTCTTGGAGTAAAAGCACCCACCGAATCAGTCTCGGTTTTGCATCCTTCTTTGTCATGAGATATCTCAAAGCTGCATGATCAGAATAAACAATTACTTTAGTACCCAATAAGTATTGTCTAAATTTCTCTAAAGCAAAAACAATAGCTAAGAGCTGCTTTTCTGTAGTCGAGTAATTGCTTTGAGCATGGTCCAATGTCCTCGAAGCATAGTAGATCACATGTGGTACTCGATCCTTCCTTTGACCCAACACCGCCCCTACTGCATGATTGCTTGCATTGCACATGATCTCGAATGGTAACTCCCAATCAGGCGGTTGGATTATGGGTGCGGTAACTAGCAAGTCTTTCAAGGTGTCAAAAGCTTTCTTGCATGCTTCGGAGAAGTTGAATTCAACATCTTTTTGTAAAAGCTCACACATTGGTCTTGCTATCTTTGAAAAATCTTTGATAAACCTTCGGTAAAAACCTGCATGACTAAGAAAAGAACGTACCTCGCGGACAGAATTAGGATAAGGTAAAGATTTAATAATGTCTATCTTTGCCTTGTCAACTTCCAAACCTTTTGCAGAAACAACATGCCCCAGAATGAGACCTTGGTCAACCATAAAATGACATTTTTCATAATTCAAAATAAGGTTGGTCTCAATGCATCTTTTCAAAATCTTTGTCAAATTTGTTAAACATTCTTTGAAAGAATTTCCATAAACAGTAAAATCGTCCATGAAAACTTCAATGATCTCTTCAACATATTCTGAAAAAATGCTTACCATGCACCTTTGGAATGGGGCGGGAGCATTGCAAAGCCCAAAAGGCATCCGCCTATATGCAAACGTTCCAAAGGGGCACGTAAACGTGGTTTTCTGTTGATCTTCCGGTGCGACGGGTATTTGGTGAAAACCGGAGTACCCGTCCAAGCAACAATAATGGGTCTTTCCCGCTAACCTCTCTAACATTTGGTCAATGAATGGTAGCGGGAAATGGTCCTTTCGGGTCGAGGCATTAAGCTTTCTATAATCTATGCACACTCTCCACCCGTTTTGTACACGGGTGGGGACCAACTCACCTTGTTCATTTTCAGTGACAGTAATACCTGATTTCTTTGGCACTACCTGTACGGGGCTTACCCACTTGCTATCAGATATTAGGTAGATCATACCTGCATTCAACAACTTGAGAATCTCCTTTTTCACAACTTCCATCATAGGAGGATTTAACCTTCTTTGTGCTTCCCTTGTTGGCTTGTAATCTTCCTCCATAAGGATCTTATGCATACAAAGCGGTAGACTCAAGCCTTTGATGTCGGCTATAGTCCATCCTATTGCTTCCTTATAGTGCTTCAAAGTCTCAACCAACTCACTTTCTTGCTCCTTTGACAACTTGTTGGATATAATCACCGGTAAGGTTTCCTTCTCCCCAAGGTATGCATACTTTAAGTGTTCGGGGAGAGCTTTCAACTCCAAATCCGGTGCCTGCAACATAGATGGAAGAAGCTTTTGGTTAGTAATTGGTAGTTGTATTTTTGGAGCTTCGTACCTGGCTTTCCCTTGTGCATCCATAAAAGTCACAAGTTCCATAAGATCCTCCCCAAGCTTAAACTTTTCAGTAAGTTCTTTTTAATGGTCCTACATTTAGTGTTTTGAAAATAGAATTTGGTAGGACATTAATAGAGGCCCCAAGGTCGAGCATGGCTCGTGGTATAGTTAGATTCCCCAATTTGCAAGGAACCGTGAAAACACCCGGGTCCTTGCACTTTTGAGGTAATCCTTTTTGTAAAACCGCTGAAATATTTTCACCAACCTTAACAGTTTCATTACCTTTCAGCTTCTTCTTCGATGTGCAAAGCTCTTTTATAAACTTTGCATATCGTGGAACCTGTTTAATAGCATCAAGTAAAGGAATGTTTACCTCTACCTTTCAAAAGGTCTCCATGATCTCTTGCTCTTCCCTTTGCTTTTGTGTGCTTCGCAGTCTAGAAGGGAATGGAGGAGGAGTAGTGAACTTTGCCTTCACTTCATCAGATTTGGGCACCTCATGCTTTTCATTGCCCTTTTTCTCAACAACAACTTCTTCCTCTTCCTCTTGCAATTCAGGAGCATCATAACTCTTTCCACTTCTCAAGGTGATGGCACAAGCATTGTGTTTGGGATTTGCTTCGGTTTGTGGGGGCAACTTGCCTTGAGATTCTATCTTGCTGACCGAGCTAGCGAGTTGTGCCATTTGTTGCTCCAAATTCTTGATGCTGGATCTAGTCTCTTGTTGGAATGAGTGAGTACTAGTGGCTAAGCTCTTCACAATGTCTTCTAAAGATGGCCCTGAGCTTCCCGCTTGTTGTTGTGCAGGTGGTTGTTGCCTAGACTGATAGTTTTGCTGTTGTTGATTGCCTTGAGTGGACCGGCGTTGTTGAAATGGTGGCGGCCTCTGTTGATAACCCATATTGGAGGGATGTCTGTGACATCTGTCACTTTTTCATTATATATATATATATATATATATATATATATATATATATATATATATATATATTTATATATAATAATAATAATAATAATAATAATAATAATAATAATAATAATAAAAATTCAGATTTCTAGTTATGTAAATTTTTTTAAAAAAAACTATAACAAACTATATCTATAATCTTAAACCCAACTTCTTTTTTTTTTTGTTGTTTGTTTCCAGCCCAGTCCATCTGAGCCCAACCTTGAGCCCATCAGCAGAAGCCCAAGCCCCTTCCCCTTGCCTTCTCCTCTGCTTAAAAAAAAAATAGGGGGACGCCTCTGCCAGGGATCGAACCCGGGCAAGGCTGGACAGACACACACGCTTGAACCACTTGAGCCAAGGCTCTGTTCCTGATATAAATTTAACATAATATGTATATATGCCCAAATACCCTGCTTCCCTTCTCCTTCCTTTTTGTGTTCACTGTGTGCGACGGACCAAAGCAGCAGAAAAAAAGAAGTCAGCTGAAGCTGACTTTGTGGAACAATAACTCACTATTAATGCTTATAGTTGACCAATAAATTGACGCGTTCAATCAGCAAGGTTCAGCTAGATTTCGAGCATGTTTCACGCGTAACCATTCAAACATGGTCAAAACTTTCCAAATCGTTCACCCGAGTGTAGCCTATAAATTGGACCTCCCTACACCATCACATCTCGCCGAAAATCATCTCCTTACCATCAATTTCTGTAAACAATTCACCCTCAAGTTGTATTGATTCGCTTTTGACTTTGTGCGTTGACTCGCGAATAGAAATCAAAACGTTTGGTATGTTCTAATTCCTTATCACTGTTTGTTAATCGTCCCTTGTCTAACAAAAACCCCATGTTCAATCGGGTTTTATTGTAGTGGGAAATCGATTTCATGTTTTAGGGTTCATATGGGGAAGAACACTTATGCTGAAAACATATAAAATTATTACAAAACAAGAAATATCAACCAACTGACCCTCAGATCAGTTGGTTATACTTGTTGTTCAAAGGGTTGAACCGGCCAAGGGCCAGGGTTCGAATCCCACCATAAACAAATCTTTTTTTGTGTTAATCTTTTATACTTATATTTTCTTAATTCTTTTAAAAATCGTTTTAAAATACTAAACGTGTTTTATAAATTCTACAAAAATTATTATATGATCTTCAAGTGATAAAGTTCATCACCCAATTTTTTAGTTTTTCAAAAAATGATTTATTTAATATATATTATTAATAATACAAGTTTATTCATTTATATTTATTAAATTCTATAAAAATATCTAAACGATTTTATTAAATCTCACAAAAATTATCCTAAACTTGTATATTCTTAAACATTCCAGAAAATATTTTTATTTCAGAAAAACCGTTTATTTTATATTTTTAATTAATTTTTGTTAGTTTTAATCATAAATAATTCATAATAAATTCATTTTACAATATTTTTGTACCAAAATTTTACATAAATTATTTCTATTCATTTGGAACAGAAATACAATTTTTAATTCAAGAATTCTTTAATTTTAATATTTTTAGATATTAAAATCATATTTTGACAATATGAAATAATTAGATTAAATTTTCTATTTTCAAGAAAATAATTTTTTTAAAAATTATTTTCATACTCAAAACCTTATGATGTGACTATATTCAACTTAAAATTTTACAAAGAGACTTTTATCTATTTATTTATTAAATTTCTCATAATTAATTAACAATTTGTTTATTAAACGAATAAACGTTTATCCCCAATTTGAAGCCCTAGAAAATACATGTATCCTAGAGTTATTTCCCTTACACGTTATCAAATTCTTTAGGTTGATCCTTGGGATAATCTCTAACACATATTTCGTTGTCCAAGTCCAATTTCAAGTATTACGTGAACTGTGAGTATTCCTACCCCTTTTTGCTTTTATACATTTTTGGGGTGTTACATGTACACTATTACAATTTCAAATACAAGTTTACATTTTTACAATACAATTCTAGTACTATGTGCATTGCTTACAACGTGCTTTATGCTTAGACAATACATGTGGATTACATTTGTACTTAGTGAAATCATTAACATGGTACAAGCCGACCTTAACATTGGATAGCACTATTTGGATTGACAACCCGCCTAGATTGATTCTCCCCCTTTTTCATCGGAGAATCCGTGGCCAGTGTTAAGCTTTTATCCATTTATTGGATAAGTACACTACAGTTCATACAGTACATTATACAGTCACAGGGTTGATTTCGCTCATTTGTATGATACATAGTTTACATATTTGCACTGTAGCTTGCACTTGAATTGTATAACTTTTTAACCTACTATATATATCAAAACTAGGAATGCTCACCAACATTTCGTATGTTGACCAAATCTATTTTGTACATGTTTCAGGTGCAGTTTGATCTAGTGCTTTAACAAGAGATACTTAGTGCATTATTTTAAATCAGTTATTTCATTATTTACATTTCAGTTAAGACTTTGTATTTTCCATTTCCATGTAAGACAATTTTGGATTATTCAATAATATTAACATTTTAGTACCATGAGCTTTTGAACAATCGTCACTACGTGGCACCTCGATGATTCCGCCATCGGTTGGGGTGTTACAGATTGGTATCAGAGCCATGGTTATAGGAAACTAGGTTATTAGAATGCCTTTTAGCCTAGACTATAACCGAATTTCAACTTTCAGGTACAACATTTCCTAATTTATCATTCCCCTCATTTCCCTCTACTTTCCTTCCTCTATCTTCTCTTCTTCTCCATTTCTCCTCATCTTTCATCATGGTGCATAGGGATGGTGTCCTACAAGGAGTTAAAAGTCTACATCATCATGGAACAGGGGCAGTACCTTTCATGAAGACACTCTTAGGTATAATGCCTACTCTTACTTTTGTTCCTTCAAAGTTGTTGAACTTTAATGAGTGTGATAAGGACACGTGCAATCTGGAAGGGTGGACGCCTGTACACTGGGTTTTCTGGCATAGGCAAGCATAGCGCATAAATCCATTTACGGACCTGTTATGCTTACCTGGGGATTCCTGGAGTGAGTGTCCACTTATAGGCTAAAGCACGTCTTCTTTGATCACCATTGGGCTCAATTCCTTTGAAAAGTCAACGTTCTTGTTGGGCTTTACAGCTAGACAAGGGCACTCCAAGCATTTTATGCAAGCTTTTTTTTTCAATAATACTCTCTCGGTTCATATACAATATTTTGTATTTCATGATTTTCATATATTGCTTACAAGTTCATACTTTCATAACCATCTATGGATTTCACAATCACACTTCACCTTACCATCTTAGCCATTTTTTTTTATATTCAACACCCTACCCAAATCATATTATTTCATTTCTCCACATGTTATTTATTTTAAAAACTATAACCTCATACTTTAGCACAAACTAAAGATTTCTAAAACTTGTTGTATTACCTAGTAACTTTACAAAGTACATATTTTCCTCGAACTTAAATTCAATTGATTATTTATTGACGTAACAAACGATTTTCTATATAATGTTTTAAACTATTACAAAGCCTACTTAGCTTGTACTATTTAACAACTTTTGCCTTATGTACAAAACCAATTTTGAAAATATTTATTTTTTTTGGAATAATATCTAGTCTCTAGATTCTCCATCGACACTCACTCATTTTCAACTTGTTCAAATTTTTACAATATATCACAGTCATGTTTTCTTATACACTTGATTATAACCTTTGATCCAAACCTCAAAATTTACACTGCTACATAATCTCCTTACTATAAAATAAACTCTTTATCAACTATCTTCACAACCTTGATTCTGCTTCAAGATTTTTCATCATCCTCTCAAGAACTAAATTCCTATCCTTCACCTTCTCACACATGAGCTAGTTACCCATGATAATCAAACTACTAAAAACCTGATACTTGATTCTACAGGATTTTTCCAAAACATCATTTGTTTGTGAAACTTGATTTCCTCTTAATTTGACTATTCACGGGACATTTAATTATTCATGATACTCGTGTTTTCATTTTCTTGATCTTATTGTCATTTTGTACCCAATTATGTCATACTCATAGGCATATAACATCTAGAAATTTTCCTTACATACTATTGTGTACGTACACCGATTGGAAATTTATCATATTGATTACGTTTATTTTTATCATACAAGACTCTACCTTACATTCATTTGAAACATTTGGACCTGACACTTGATCTTACAGAGCTTCCCTATAAAAAAAAAACATCATTGCTTGATTGAAACTTGATTTTTCCCTAATTCGACTACCCATTGAACATTTAATTATTCATGATACTCGTAAACTATTCCTATAGGCCACTAAGATAACACTTACACTTAATAGTTGTAGTACTTACAAAACTTGCTTGCATGTGTGTACTATCCACACAACTCAGATAAACATTTCATTTAAAAGGCTCCTCGGACGAGTGGTAGCCCATACTTAAATACTATTATACTTACAAGTCATTGCAAACCCATGCAATTGACCTCATTATTACATGGCCTCATTTCATTGATAACATCCCATTGTAACTCAACGTGCTTGTTGTGTCATCTTCTTGTGAAACTTAATTGTTTAATGTGTGTTAGATTAGGATCATAGAAGGACATAAAACCCTAATGTAAGGTAAATTGATGATTCCGGTCTGGAACGTAATCATGAATTTACAGGTGCGTTAGGGTAGTGTGAAATTCTATTAGAGTTTTTGGTAGGCGTCCAGTATGTTTTCAAGGTATCAAAGGTGTGGTGGGTTAACTGCGGTACACCCTGTATACAAACACTAATGATGCATTGAAAGTGAGACTGGAAGTCGAACCAGGAACAAACTCTGTTACTTGGTAGTTCATTTAGTCTTTCTGTAGTCAATCAACCCGTACATTTATCATAGGATTCCTAAAACTTGAAACTTAGTGAATTACTAGATCCTTATTTTCCTTATTATTCGAGACGAACCTAATCCTTAACTCACACCTATCAAGCCTCTCATCCAAATTACTCAAATTTTCCAAACCACAGTTATCTTAATTTTTACCCAAGCATCCATAACCCTATGTTTCCAATAACTTCGGGACGAAGTTTCTAAAAGTAGGGGATGCTGTGACATCTGTCACTTTTTCATTATATATATATATATATATTTATATATAATAATAATAATAATAATAATAATAATAATAATAATAAAAATTCAGATTTCTAGTTATGTAAATTTTTTTAAAAAAAACTATAACAAACTATATCTATAATCTTAAACCCAACTTCTTTTTTTTTTTGTTGTTTGTTTCCGGCCCAGTCCATCTGAGCCCAACCTTGAGCCCATCAGCAGAAGCCCAAGCCCCTTCCCCTTGCCTTCTCCTCTGCTTAAAAAAAAAATAGGGGAACGCCTCTGCCAGGGATCGAACCCGGGCAAGGCTGGACAGACACACACGCTTGAACCACTTGAGCCAAGGCTCTGTTCCTGATATAAATTTAACATAATATGTATATATGCCCAAATACCCTGCTTCCCTTCTCCTTCCTTTTTGTGTTCACTGTGTGCGACGGACCAAAGCAGCAGAAAAAAAGAAGTCAGCTGAAGCTGACTTTGTGGAACAATAACTCACTATTAATGCTTATAGTTGACCAATAAATTGACGCGTTCAATCAGCAAGGTTCAGCTAGATTTCGAGCATGTTTCACGCGTAACCATTCAAACATGGTCAAAACTTTCCAAATCGTTCACCCGAGTGTAGCCTATAAATTGGACCTCCCTACACCATCACATCTCGCCGAAAATCATCTCCTTACCATCAACTTCTGTAAACAATTCACCCTCAAGTTGTATTGATTCGCTTTTGACTTTGTGCGTTGACTCGCGAATAGAAATCAAAACGTTTGGTATGTTCTAATTCCTTATCACTGTTTGTTAATCGGCCCTTGTCTAACAAAAACCCCATGTTCAATCGGGTTTTATTGTAGTGGGAAATCGATTTCATGTTTTAGGGTTCATATGGGGAAGAACACTTATGCTGAAAACATATAAAATTATTACAAAACAAGAAATATCAACCAACTGACCCTCAGATCAGTTGGTTATACTTGTTGTTCAAAGGGTTGAACCGGCCAAGGGCCAGGGTTCGAATCCCACCATAAACAAATCTTTTTTTGTGTTAATCTTTTATACTTATATTTTCTTAATTCTTTTAAAAATCGTTTTAAAATACTAAACGTGTTTTATAAATTCTACAAAAATTATTATATGATCTTCAAGTGATAAAGTTCATCACCCAATTTTTTAGTTTTTCAAAAAATGATTTATTTAATATATATTATTAATAATACAAGTTTATTCATTTATATTTATTAAATTCTATAAAAATATCTAAACGATTTTATTAAATCTCACAAAAATTATCCTAAACTTGTATATTCTTAAACATTCCAGAAAATATTTTTATTTCAGAAAAACCGTTTATTTTATATTTTTAATTAATTTTTGTTAGTTTTAATCATAAATAATTCATAATAAATTCATTTTACAATATTTTTGTACCAAAATTTTACATAAATTATTTCTATTCATTTGGAACAGAAATACAATTTTTAATTCAAGAATTCTTTAATTTTAATATTTTTAGATATTAAAATCATATTTTGACAATATGAAATAATTAGATTAAATATTCTATTTTCAAGAAAATAATTTTTTTAAAAATTATTTTCATACTCAAAACCTTATGATGTGACTATATTCAACTTAAAATTTTACAAAGAGACTTTTATCTATTTATTTATTAAATTTCTCATAATTAATTAACAATTTGTTTATTAAACGAATAAACGTTTATCCCCAATTTGAAGCCCTAGAAAATACATGTATCCTAGAGTTATTTCCCTTACACGTTATCAAATTCTTTAGGTTGATCCTTGGGATAATCTCTAACACATATTTCGTTGTCCAAGTCCAATTTCAAGTATTACGTGAACTGTGAGTATTCCTACCCCTTTTTGCTTTTATACATTTTTGGGGTGTTACATGTACACTATTACAATTTCAAATACAAGTTTACATTTTTACAATACAATTCTAGTACTATGTGCATTGCTTACAACGTGCTTTATGCTTAGACAATACATGTGGATTACATTTGTACTTAGTGAAATCATTAACATGGTACAAGCCGACCTTAACATTGGATAGCACTATTTGGATTGACAACCCGCCTAGATTGATTCTCCCCCTTTTTCATCGGAGAATCCGTGGCCAGTGTTAAGCTTTTATCCATTTATTGGATAAGTACACTACAGTTCATACAGTACATTATACAGTCACAGGGTTGATTTCGCTCATTTGTATGATACATAGTTTACATATTTGCACTGTAGCTTGCACTTGAATTGTATAACTTTTTAACCTACTATATATATCAAAACTAGGAATGCTCACCAACATTTCGTATGTTGACCAAATCTATTTTGTACATGTTTCAGGTGCAGTTTGATCTAGTGCTTTAACAAGAGATACTTAGTGCATTATTTTAAATCAGTTATTTCATTATTTACATTTCAGTTAAGACTTTGTATTTTCCATTTCCATGTAAGACAATTTTGGATTATTCAATAATATTAACATTTTAGTACCATGAGCTTTTGAACAATCGTCACTACGTGGCACCTCGATGATTCCGCCATCGGTTGGGGTGTTACAATGTCCCCAATTTTGATTGCCTCGTGGTTGTTCATACTGTCTCAAATTCTGTCCCGAGTAACCAATTGCATTTGCATCTTCAACATCCTCTTGCAATGTAGGACACATATCCGTGGGGTGTCCATGTTGCAAGCATATCCCACAAGCTTTTGATTTTTGTTCAACACCTTTCTCTTTGGTAAGTAGCATCACAGCTTTTGTTAATTCAGCAATTTGGCTTTCAAGGTGAGGAGTATTCACTTCTTTGACACCCCTTGGCGGATCAACAAACCATTCTTCCTCATGTGCTGAATGCTTTGAGTCTTCAGTAATTGATGTGATTAGAGCTCTAATTTGAGTAGGAGTTTTATCAAGTAGAGCTCCTCCACTAGAGGCATTTATCAAACGCCTTTCCATCAGTGCCAATCCTTCACAGAAGTACTGAAGGAGTTGATGCTCAGATATGTCGTGTTGTGGGCATCGAGCACATAGCTTCTTGAACCTGTCCCAATAAGTGTGCTGAGAATCCGGTTAAAAAAACCGAATTCATGGATCGATTACGCGAAAACAACTCGGTTTCAGACGGGAGATTCGAGACGAGACAGAAACATACGATAACAAAGTCATCACAGATTCGTATTAATTCAGAAACGGTTACAGACACTGTCATCAGTAGGATAAACGTCTATCTCGTGGCCGGGGGAGGTCGGGCATGACCTCCCCCTTGAGAGCATTCAGAGTACAAACTCAAATCACCAAATGAAAACTAAACATAAGATTGCTATTTATAGTCCAACAAACAAGTCCACCTTCGCCCAAATGAGGAGTTCGAATGTGGAGATTTTCCACATTCGCCCCTTCTGTTTGGTCGAACCTGAACTTTGTTTGTTGTCCTATATTTACAAATGCATCAGATCCATATAATGCCCTTATGGATCACCACAATCTCATGTAATTCAATACAAAGACTCAACCCTAGTCTATTCGACAGTGACGTCCACAGAAAGTGCATCAACAATCTCCCCCTTGGACGTTGCTGGCGAATCCCAAAAACACCTAGCATCTTCAGTCAGTTATTGTTGAAGTATCAGACACATTGTTACATCAACAATCTCCCCCTTGACTGATGCTTCACCAAGTTTCTCTGAGATCTCGTATGATAAATCAATCATGTTCTTGAGTAACTTCATCTGTTCGACAGAATACAAGCCGTAGACGAGTGGATCAAGCAATCAGAAGTTTTCTGCGGGAACTACCAATACTTATTGAGGACTTGAAATGCTTCAGAAACTGAAGTTTTTGGCGGGGCCAACAATATCTACCAATAGCTCTTGAAATTCTTCAGGACTGTGATCTTGAAACTTTCGTTGAACCTACGTGCCACATGACTCCTACTAAGATACCTCATTACTTTCAGAACATTGAAATCTCAAATTTGATTTCCTTCTTCATAACAACTCTTTAGAACAAGTTCCTTCAAACACACAGGAACTGGGTTGACTGTTCTTCATCTTGCGGAATAAAATCTGTCTATTTTCTGGCCCATAATAGTCATTTGAATCTGATTATCATACTGTTGATTCTTATGACTACCCCACAATAAAACGTTTCATCATCATCTTTTCTTCAACAATTTATGAAGACATCATCACCATTCTCCCAAAAATCTTCAAAAATTGCCTTACCCAAATTTTCGATAGAAAATTTTCGAAATTTTTTTTACCCCTTAAAATACCAATTTTTCATCCTCTATGTCGAAGGTGCGAAGGTGGAAATAAGGCTACGTTCGACCGTTTAATAAGGTCGAATGTATCATCATTGGATGAAATTCCACATTCGCCCAATCGTGAGGTACGAATGTAGAAAATTTTCTCCTTCGCCCCAAAAATTCTACATTCGTCCATTTAATCCACGTTCGACTGTTTAGAATTCCACATTCGCCCACCCGTTTTTCTGAAAGGTGCGAATGTGCAGCAAAACGTGTTCTTCTTCAATATTTTCTGCAAATCAGCCTATAAACACTCTAATTCTTTGAATTTGATGATGAAACTTGTACAGAAAGGTGCGGAAATGAAAACCTCACCCTCGAATTCACAAAAACATGGTGAAATCACATGATTTTGGGTTCAATTAAGAATCTAGGGTTTCTAGGGTTTCAACCTTTCAATCAAGAACTGAACTTTAACGTCTGAAATCATGAAAACGAGCTGTGATTG
This sequence comes from Ambrosia trifida, assembly GCA_028751855.1. NCBI lineage: Eukaryota > Viridiplantae > Streptophyta > Magnoliopsida > Asterales > Asteraceae > Ambrosia > Ambrosia trifida. Next base: position 55,327,665 of record CM054131.1, read on the forward strand.
ATTCAAACGACTGTTAGATCGTTCAAATCGGTACCATAGCTCTGATACCAGTTGAGAATCCGGTTAAAAAAACCGAATTCATGGATCGATTACGCGAAAACAACTCGGTTTCAGACGGGAGATTCGAGACGAGACAGAAACATACGATAACAAAGTCATCACAGATTCGTATTAATTCAGAAACGGTTACAGACACTGTCATCAGTAGGATAAACGTCTATCTCGTGGCCGGGGGAGGTCGGGCATGACCTCCCCCTTGAGAGCATTCAGAGTACAAACTCAAATCACCAAATGAAAACTAAACATAAGATTGCTATTTATAGTCCAACAAACAAGTCCACCTTCGCCCAAATGAGGAGTTCGAATGTGGAGATTTTCCACATTCGCCCCTTCTGTTTGGTCGAACCTGAACTTTGTTTGTTGTCCTATATTTACAAATGCATCAGATCCATATAATGCCCTTATGGATCACCACAATCTCATGTAATTCAATACAAAGACTCAACCCTAGTCTATTCGACAGTGACGTCCACAGAAAGTGCATCAACATGTGCAATGCTTCCCTTTTGATTTGCTTGATCCCGATGATCTCTTTACGAAGTATTGAAGCTTTGACTTCCGGGAAGTATTTGTCAAGGAACAGTGTTGCAAGTTCATTCCATGTGGTTACCGACCCCGGTGGCAGGTAATACAACCATTCTTTAGCTGAATCTTGAAGAGAGAAGGGGAATGCCCTTAGTTTGATTTGGTCTTCAGTAATGTTGTGTGGCTTCATACCTGAACACACAACATGAAACTCCTTAAGGAACTTATGCGGGTCCTCATTCTCTAAACCTCGGAAAACGGGTAACAGATGGATCAACCCGGATTTCAGTTCGAAGTTTTCCATTGCAGGGTAGTTGATGCAGAGTGGTTGTTGTGGGACATCACGATTCGCCCACTGTCTAAGGGTTTGTTTAGCTGCCATTGTTGGTTCGGGTGAGTTTGGTTCTTGATGGGTATGGGTGGGTGAGTGTGGTGGAGTAATGAGTGTTTGTGGATGTGAGAGAGATTCGGTTTCAGCTTCGGATTCACTTGACAAGAGTATGTCTTGCTAAATGTTATTGATCGGAGGTGAAGTGATAGAGGTTGGGGAGCTTGCTAACTTCTTTCGTTGTTTTGCTTGCTTCCTTAATCTCCTTGCAGTTTTCTCTATTTTCGGATCAACTTCAAGTGGTGTACCTGTACGAGAAGATCTTGGCATAAAACAATTAGAATTGCCGTATCCCCGGCAACAGCGCCAATTTGTTGGGTGTCGAATCCAGCAAATAAATAAAAATATTCTACTTAGTATAAGTGAAAGTAGAGTTCGTGTCCTCAGGGATACAGACCAAATGATTATACCAAAAGCGTTTTCGCACAAATACTATTATAAAAAAAGGGGGGGTTGGTGTAGTTTAAAATTAACGAAAATAAAACTAAAATTTATAAGACAAATGACTAAAAAAAATGTTAACTAAATTGTGAAATAAATTCAGATATTAAAGCTAATTCCAACACTAAGGCAGTTTCTTAATTTGACCCGGACTTATGATCATTAACAATTATGGTGCAATGATCCTCTAATTAAACAGTTTGTATCAATACTAGACGTCACGCCGTTCGAACATCCACTCTATCTAATGTCTAACCAAACGCCGTTCGTTGATTAGAGCCAACCCGCTACTCCAAGCTCACGCCGTTCGGATCTTAGTGTGCGGGTTGCAATGATAGAAGCATCGATTACAATCAAACACTCACGCCGTTCGGATTGCTTAATTATATTGTTTAACTCTATAACAAATTTATATTCATAGACAAACCTAAACTGTTATTTGTTCCTTTTATCAAATATATAAAACCGGTTAAAATTTCATAAATTGATGAACATTATTAGATTGATTAACAAAGTGGCCAATTTTATCAACCAACTAATATATTACCTAATGGTATAAAATCAAGAACCAACCAAACAAACCATTCAAAAATCGGATCTCATAAGAGTTTCACATAAGTTTACGAATCAAAACTAAGAAAACATACCAAAGTGCCGAAATTAAAAAGGTTCTAGCCGGACATGGCGGCTAGTTCAATCAAAGCAAATGCAATATGAAAACTAAAAAATAAAATCTTACGAAACAAATGTCCAATTGTCTTTAGTGCTCCATATAAAAAAAATATATGCCAAAGTTTCTTCTTCTTCGATGCAGAGCCCTCGTCCAAGATCTGATTGTGAATGTTCCTTTTTTTCTTTTCTTTAATAATCCATCATAATAACCTTTTTTTTTTCATTTTAATTCCTTCAATTAGTAACTTTCCAATTCAACCCCCTCTAGTTCTTTTCTTGCAGCTTGCAGCCAAAACTTCTTTTCAAGAGCGTCATTAAAGTCCAAGCAAATTGCGGCTTCGCCTCATCAATGCTCGCCATTTTCTCTTTCAATTCTCCACCCCTACAAAATCAACCAAAAACAAACCAAAGTAGATTCCGCCCACAAAAATATGCAATACACGAAAACAATGCAATATGTACAACCTAAATGCATAAAAACGCTAAAACAAGCAACTAAAAAGATGATAAAATATGACTAAAAATGCAACTAACACTAAAAGTCTTAAAAAATTTTAACATACCGCCAAACTCAGATCTCTCCCTCTCATTTCTCTCAATCCCTCACTCTCTGCACTCTCTCTCTGCACTCTCACTCTCCTCTCTCTCGTCTCACTCACCGCCACCACCGAGCCCCGCCCCGTCTCCTTCTTCTCCTCTCGCACTCCCTCCCTCTCTCTCGCAACCCCCTCCCTCTCTCGCAACCCTCCTCCCTCTCTACGGCACCTCCGCCGAGCAGCCCCACCACCACCGAGCCCCATCTCCCTCTGCCATCCCTCCCCCTCTCGTAAGTATTTACATATATTTTTTTTTTTTTTTGTGTTTTCTATTTTTTTTCTTTTTAATTTCTTTTTTTCTATTTATTGTTTGTTTTTTATTTATTTTTTTCAGTTTTTTATTTGTTTTTTTCACTTTTTTATTTCTTTTTTTTCTGTTTTTTTCTTTTATTTTCTATTTTCTATTTTCTATTTTATATTTTTAGTTTTTTTTCTTTTTTTCTGTTTTTAGGTTTTTTTTTTTTTTTTTTTTTTTTTTGATAATTTGTTTGTGTTTGTAGGAAAGGACCGATCCGGGTTAGTCGTCGCCGCTAAAGGTTAGTCGACGCCGCTAAAGGTATGTATTCTGTTTTTTATATTTTTTTTCTGTTTTTTTTTTATTTTTTCTGTTATTTTTTTTCTGGTTTTTTTTTTTACTTTTTTATGTTTTTTATATATTTTTCTGTTTTTTAATTTTTTCCTGTTTTTTTCAATTTTTATGTATGTATGTATGTATGTGTGTATGTATGTATGTATGTATGTATGTATGTATGTATGTATGTATGTATGTATGTATGTATGTATGTATGTATGTATGAGTGTATGTATGAGTATATGTATGTTTGCGTGTATGTATGTGTGTATATATGTATGCACATATTAGTATACGTATGTATGAGTGTATGTATGTATGCGTGTATGTATGTATGTATGAGTATGTATGTATGAGTGTATGTATGTATGCGTGTATGTATGTATGAGTATATATGTATGTATGAGTGTATGTATGTATGAGTATGTATGAGTATGTATGTATGTTTGAATGTATGTATGTATGTATGCATGTATGTATGTATGTATGTATGAGTGTATGTATGTATGTATGAGTGTATGTATGGGTGTATGTATATATGTATGAGTATGTATGAGTGTGTATATATGTATGAGTGTATGGATGTATGTATGTATGTACGTATGGGTATATGTATGTATGAGTGTATGTATGTATGCGTGTATGTATGTATGTATGAGTGTGTATGTATGTATGAGTGTATGTATATATGAGTGTATGTATGTATGAGTGTGTATGTATGTATGTATGTGTATGCGTGTGTGTATGTATGAGTGTATGTGTGTTTATATTTGTTTGTTATTACATATTGAGACTAGAAAGACATGCCCGAAAATGAATCCCCATTTAAAACATAGTAAGCTTAGAAATACCCCCCCCCCCCGAAATTGATTTAGTAATTAATTTCGAGTAGTCCCCGTTTTTGGACTGCTTTTTGAATACTTTATCTCATTTAGGATGTGAATGTGTACTACATGAGTTTACATAAGTGTGATGACTACCAACCCGAAGGCTTACTAGTCCTCGATTGTCCAGATCTTGACTACGTGTGTTAAAAAGTGCGTTTAAACGTTAACCGGACATACCAGACAGACCCAACATCCCGTTGGTGACCCATTACATCAATTAGTCATGCACATAAGGTTAACACATAAGTTTCAAACATAAAACACTTAATTTGCATCACAAATCGCATATACGAAGTCGTAAGGTCGAATCGGGAGTTTCCTGTGTTTGGTTCGCCCCCAAGGGCTTCTGGTTCGACCCATGGACCCTTGGTTCAAGCCTTATGATGTTCATTCAACCTATTCACAAGTTCATTTGACCTAACACATGTTTATTTGACCCTGACATATGTTTATTCGATCTTAACGTATGTTAATTCGACCCTAACACGTGTTAATTCGCCCCCGGGCACCCAGATTCGACCCTAGGCACCCACATTCGACCCCCAGACACCCACATTCGACCTTATGGTGCTACATTCGACCCATTTGAGCCACATTTGACCCTTTTGAACCACGTTCGGCCCTTTTGAGCCACGTTCGACCCTTTTGAGCCACGTTCTACCCTTTTGAGCCACTTTCGACCCCACGAAGGGTCGAATGAGTTCCACGTTCGACCTTTTGCTGCAGAACTTCATAAAACGCACCAAAACACATCTAAACGGTCCGAAAACATCACGAAACATCACCAATCACAGCAGTCAACTATCATTAACATATTCCTACAAAACCCTACCAATTTTATCCCGAAATCTATCCGTTTTACAAGTTACCCAAAATAGTAAATTATGGAGATGTCACATCAAACGCATGCAATCTTTACCCAATTAGGAAACTTTCTGAAATCAATCAATAATCAACTTAATATACTCAGATTATCATAAAAAAGAAACCCCCAATCATATCCTTATCACTATTGTAACACCCCAACCGATGGCGGAAACATCGGGGTGCCACGTATTGATGATTGTTCAGTAGCTCATGGTAATACATATGTTCAAATAATCCTTTAATACATTACAAAACTGAATTACATCAAAGTCTACATCAAATAATCAAGCAAAGCTTAAACTTCAAATATCTCATCATGCTAACTCTAGACTTCAAGCATCAGTATTTCCTGTAGAGTTTGGAAAAATGGGGGGGTCAACTAGAAGTTGGTGAGAATACATAATCCATGTTAAGCATATAGTTTAAGTATAAAAGTCTAGCAATTCGTATGTCTATCGTAAATTTAAGTCTACATGAATAGTATAATATGTTGACATAATCAAACCTCCGACTAGTTTAGGTCCATCCCGTCATCCACGGTTCACCTTAGTAATATGTTGAACGATAACAATCACCCACGTGACCTATGTAGGAGGTACACGTATCCGGGTGGGGTTGTCAATCCAATAGATCTATTATTGAGTATCGCCGGCTTGGCCATAGCTAATGATTATGTAAATGTTGAAACTTGTTGAAACTCGTTGAAACTGTTGACTAATTCATGAGGCAATAAAGTTTACTACTAGACATGCATGTTGAATTGCTTAAAATTGTTGCAAGTATAAAGAATCGCATAAACAGGATTACGTAAACTCACCTTGGTAAAGTATTAGGTATTGAGGAATAGTATAAGTGTAGCCCAATAGATTGCCAAGTATTACCCTATGTATAAGGCAACAAATAAGTCTAAGTCTATCTAGTTTATAAGTATATTTTAGGGTTTCGATTTGGGGATATCCAATTGTTAAATTTAAAATAAAATGTTAATTAAATAAAAGGGAAATTTGATAATTAAATAAAAGAAAGTCTTTTTATAAAATTTGAATTTAGAATGTTCACAATAATGTGTTTGAAGTATAAAAATAATTTTTATAAAATTATTTCCTTTAAAATAGATTTTTAAATCTATTTATTACAAATTGCCAAAGATTAACTTTAATATTTTAAAAAAACTAAAATTAAAGAATTATTATTTTAAAAATCATATTTCTGTTCTAAATATTTAAAAATAAATTGTATAAAATTTTGGTGCAAAAATAATAAAAATTGAATTTATTATGACTTAATTATGATTAAAACTAACAAAAATTGATTAAAAATATAAAATAAATGATTTTTCGGAATTAAAAATCATTTCAGTAAAGTTTACCATTGTACAAACATAGGATAATTTTTGTAGAAATTAATAAAATTGTTTTGATATCTTAATGGATTTTTATAAATATAATAGTATAAAATTGATTTAATTATTATAAATATTAAATAAATGAATTTCAGAAAAATAAAAATTGTAGATAAAGCTTTGACATTAGATTTTTTAAAAATAATTTTTTTAGAATTTATGAAAAGGTTTTAATAATTAAAAATGAATTTACAAAATTAAATGTAATATATATATATATATATTTTAGTTTGATTAAAAAGGTGAAAAAAATGGAAAAAGGGGCGCCCAAGCCGGGACTCGAACCCGGGTGCCCTTGGTCATAAGCAGCGATCACAACCACTTGGCCTAGGCCTGTGGTTGTGATTTAGCTCTGTTGAAATAAAATAAATATGCTACATCAATTCAGTTTATCCCCAAATTCAAGATTACGAGCCCTAGCTTTTCCAATCGAACAATCCACACATCTTTAACCCGATTAATGTTAGGGCTTTTGATGTGTGATTGCCGATGAACAAACCCCACAACATTAATTATACTCATAAGGTTGTATTGAGCTCGATTAGCCGGTCACGATAAAAAGTCAAACTACGATCGATTGACAAGCTTAGATGATGATTCAGAGAGATTGGTGGTTGAGAGAGGTGTATGAACGAGTTGTGAAGGCTCGAGGTTGATCAATTTATAGTGCTAAGCACTGGATCGTAGATATGGTAAGGATTGACCAAGCATTAAAGTTCACGCGTGTTCTTGATAATTTTGGTATCAATTGGACGATAATCAACGCGTTAGTGAGTCACTGAAGGCCGATAATTAAGAGTTCTTACCATAATTGCATGATTGATTGCTAAATCAAAGGATTGGTAAAAAAAATTATATAAATCTGCTGCTGCTGCTGTTTCGCGAAAAAGGAAAAGGAAAAAAGGAAAGGTGAAGTGGGGTTATATATATTATTTGTTGGTATTAAATCAATACAAGGGTGTGGAGCAGATGGATAACGCGTGTGTGTGTGTGTGTTGTGACTCTGGTTCGAAACCCGGCAAAGGCAATTTTTGTTTTTGATTTAGCGTGTAAAAGGGGAGGGGGTTGGGCCTTGGTTGTGGGCTGCTGGTATGGGGTTTGGGCTGGGATGACTTGGGTAATGGGCTACGGGTTTGGGTAAGAAAATCACAAAAATCAATTTATTTTTTAATCTAGTATATGTTATAATAATTATTATTATATTATTATTATTATTATTATTATTATTACTATAATAACTTTATATATATATATATATATATATATATATATATATATATATATATATATATATATAGAGAGATATATGTATGAATAATTATAATTGTGTAGAGGTTCAAAATATCACTAAAAATAATACACTTGTCGTTTTAATCCGAAACGTATAATTAATAAATGCGTAATGTTACAACTATCATCATGAACAAGCCCTAGATCTAATCCAAAATCCCCAAAATGAGCAAAACATCATCAATAATCAATTGTAACCTATCTCAATCATAAATCATCATCAATAACAGTCCTAGATAATTGTTATAACATCTATACAACAATCAATCAGCAAACGATACATAACACCACATAAAACACCATTAACACATGTTAATTTGTATGAAAACTCATTGTTTATGAATAGGTTTTGTTTAGAAAGATATTAGGAAGGTTTTTATCCATGAAAACATGTTTGAATCAGATCTGGACTCTTGGGGTTTAATGAAAACGAATTGAAATGCTTTAAAAATGATTTAGAATGAAGAACACACCTTAGATCTTTGTTTAGAAGATGTTTGTAGGTTAGATTATAGAAAACAAGGGCAAAAACTCCTTCCCCAGTGATTAAAGCTGCTAGAGAGTGTTTAGAGGCGTTTAGGGTTTGTGAAATGGTGAAAATGACAAAGTGTAGTATTTATACTAGTCCACATTCGCCCCTTTCGCATGGTCGAATGTACCCACATTCGCTCCTTGCTAAGGGTCGAATGTACCTTTACTGGTCGAATGAACTTCTATTGTTTTCACATCCCAGGTTCTCCCCCACGCTATGGGTCGAACCTGGACCTGTGTTTTCTAGTTTTTCCAGTTTGTCGTGTTTAACGCATTTTAACGCATCCTAACACATGAACATGCAATCTTAATCTATGTTTAACATATATAAGAATGGATAATCATCTACACATCGTTTAAACACATATTTGCATATAATCCACCATATAAGAATCAATCTACGCATAACACCTAATTTAGTTTATGTAATTCACCAACAACGGGACTCGTAACGTATGTGCGTGTGTGTGACTAACCCAATGATCCTCCAAATCATTGAACCCTGGACAATACGGACTGTGTTCCGACTCGACTGACCCCGTAAAATATGTTTAATAAATGTTTTTCGCTAAGGTAGACTTATGTGTTTATAAAATGTTGACCCAAACATGCCGGGTATCACATTTAAAACTTTTTTGTACAGTAACCCACCCTTTACTTTTTTATATATAAAGATACAGTTCGAAAATAATTTCACGAAATACAGTTTAGCATTTAAAAGATAAGGAATATCATTAATGAAAATTACAATAGAAGGTGTTACAATCAATGACAAATAATAACGGAAATACATATTGATTATAATTTGGTACAATAAGTAATCTAGGCTTGATCATCCATTAAAAATGATAGAATAAAGATCATCAAAGGAATAAGTTGTTAACAATGTTACCGACATCTACCAACTTTGTTTGATATTATTGGCTAAATTCATTATGGTATGCTTTCTTGTTTGTTTTGAATTGTGTGATCATGCATGAGTCATGCTTATTTTATAAACTTTCATGTCATTTAGCCATAATTGTGTTATTGTATGTTATACTAAAAGCCTTCTCAATGCATTTCCTGAACTTTGCTGGATCTATGAGCCCTTTCTCAGTTCCAATAGCAACCCTCAGCTGGTCCATGTAACTCATGATAGTCACCGTCAGACTCTGCGAAATAGTTAGAAAAAATTATTTCTCACTTGATAATTTTCTTTGATGATTTTTGCAAATGTTTTGTGACAGAAACTAAACCGGTTGCAAAGTTGCTACTGCTTTTCGACCAGATCTTGGTCGGTCACCGATATGATGATTGCTATGATTTGTGTCACAAACTGTGATCACACTTTGCCATTTTCTAGTAGTGTTAGTTTGAGTAATTAATGCAACATGATGAACCCTAATTATCGAGCAAATAGGGTGCATTTATCAAGTATTGGTTCATAATACTAAACAATGATACCTGTGGAACATTGACCACCATAAAATACAAGCCTTTAATAGGTTGGTTCGCGAGGGTCATCTTTTCGACTGGCCCAATCATATTTGACACTGTCATGCTTGAATTCTTCAAGGTCTGGTGAATGTATTCAGCTGTTGCCTTTATATGGATCATCGCATGCAATATTTTAGTTGAATTGAGTTTCAACCATAGAAAGTAATAATAGAGAGAATATGCATACATACCTCTGGACCTCTATATTTTCTCACAGATTCAAGTAGCATTCCAGTGAGAAAAATAGCAGATGAATTTCTCTTTCTCTTGATAATATTTTGTGTTTCTTGAACAAATTTTAGGGGATTTAAGCACTGATCATATTGATTCAGCTTGGGCAATGAAACATGTAAGAAACCGAATTGGTTTCCCCACTGAACTTGAGCTTCCTGATTTTGAACCATCTCATTAACCGACTTGTAACCACCAATAGATCTAGTGTTGAGCAACACCAATGCTGTGGAAGTTGCATTTTTTGCTTCTTCACATGTCTCTTCCATGTATAATCTGGTCCCGAGGAAAATTATTCCAGTAATTACGTCGTTTATCGTCTGTGAAAGACAAATTAGTAAGTGGAAATATCATATGCATTTTATGATATCGGTGAATATCTTTTATGTGGTGTTGTAATTAATGTTAAACATTTCTGATCAGAACTTAACTCACAAGTATTTATGCTTACATATATTGTAAACACTATTAGAATCTATGCATGAACAATTATTCATTAATAGAGTGTTTTTATAGTAGTTTAAAAAACTAATTGTAATACCGTTTTCACATACTAGTGAATACACTAAAAATAATTATAAAAATTTTTATTGCATACTCATATATTTATAATTTGAATATGTGAGTGTATGTCTGTTAAACGCGTACGTTATCAATTTAGTAGGTGCACAAATACAAAAACACAACCAAAACATTTATGCTATCATAATTATTGGAATTAACGTACGGGCATCTTGGCTCTCACACATACCAGTAATAAGAACATACTAATGTATTAAACCTTTCATCCCCCATTCACCTACCTCAACATATTTTTTTTTTGAACGATCAACTAAAGTATTGTCGGGTACTCTGTACGCGGCCCCCAATGACCGAAAGGGGCCCCAGACGGCCTCTAGTCCGTACGGACAGAGCCTTTTCGGCCCACCCGTCTCCTGTTCCAGGGAAAACCCGACCCACAAACCCGCTCGAAGGCACGACGGTAGTGAACTGGTAAAACCTGAAGGAATCAGGAGTCGAACCCATGACCACAAGGGTCAAGGGTCTCTCCATCACTTCCCAACCACCTACCCCACCACAAGGATAGGGGTATCCATCACATGCCTCTCGTAAGAATCGAACCCGACTCCCCCAAAGAGAGAACCGGCCCTTTTACCACTAGGCTACATGATCAGGATTACCTCAACATATTATGTCCGTAGAAAATATTGCTAATCCAATAGATACGCCGCCACATGGACCACATTAGAATATTTTCCTTAAGTACACAAGATAGACTACCATAAAGTTAAAATGCAAATTACATTAGGAAGATGTACGAAATCTAAAAACTACTATAATTAAAAGAGCATAGAATTTCATGAATAGAACTATTGAAGTCCTGTATATATTTTTGTTTTTTTGTTCGGCTATGATTTTGTTTGGGAGTCTATGTTCTGTTTTGTTTGTTCTCCGGATTTTTCCGCTAGTTCCTTGCTAGCTTTTGAATGAATAAAGTTTGTTTGGCCGTTAAAAAAAGTCCTGTATATATCTTCGTGGTAATTTATTAATTATTACATTACACTTTCTGCTTGCATTATTATTATTATTATTATTATTATTATTATTATTATTATTATTATTATTATTATTATTATTATTATTATTAATAATAATGGTACATGCTATTTCTACTCTACCTTACACCAATAATCATAAACTACTCCCTTGTCCTTTTGAATGTGTCTATGCCAAGTTGATTAACCTCACATTGGTTAGCATTAGTTGAGCAAAACAGTCAAACACTATCAAGATTTTCTACGGTATTCATTACTTATAAATAGACCTTAATACCCTAAATTCAAATACCATTCGAATAACTGAAGCGGAAATGGTTTTGGTTAATTAGATCAAATCCGTTTTGAACCTGAATTGGATTTATAAATCAGCTTTCAAATCCGTTAATTATCAAAATCCAATTCGGAACCCAATACTATTTATATTATTTATAATAAATATTCTTTTACATATAACTATCTAGAAAAATCTACAATCTAAGCATATTAAAGTTCTTGATAGGACGATTACTTTTACATATAACTATCTAGAAAAATCTACAATCTAAATCAGTTTATCACGTTGTTACGTTTATTTAATAGACATGTTCATACATGCACTAAATCAATCTATAACATATAATACATACAAATGTGAATCTAAAAACGGTGAGTAAATAAAATTATTCATAATAGGATAGTAAAAAAACCTCAATTCATTAATCTCAAACTAATTTAAGGATAAAATATCAATTTCGTTTTTAATTTTGCAATGTGTTTGAAAAAAATAATTTGTTTATCGAGGCAAGGGGAAAATAAGTAAATACTTCATTTGTCACTTAGGTTAAAGCATAAGTGTAAAAGGGTGTAAAGAAAAGAGTGTAAGAAAATTAGTCGTTAAAAAAGTATATGCTTCATTTGATTATGATATTAATTAAAAAATAAATAAAAAGTGAAAAATTGGAAAGAATTTTTTATGGAGGCAAAGGGAAATAAGTAAATATTTCATTTGATTGTCGCAAGTAATTTAGTTTGTATAATAATGTAGTCTATGGGTGATTTGTCTTTTCGTTTTGTTGTATGCCGGGTGATTTTTGCTAGTTTCCTACTAGCTTGGTGTTTAATAATATTTGTTGGCCGTTCAAAAAAATATATATATATATTTCATCTGATTATGATATTAATTAAAAAAAAAGATGAAAAATTGGTTGAATTAATTAAGCAAAGAAATAATGAATCTTATGGGTTCTCCTTAGTCAAAAGTTTTCAAAATGTAATTAATTCTATAGGATAGGATGTAAATGGAAAATAGTCATGGTGTATTTAGAAGAGTAAATTGCCAAAATGGCCCCTCAGGTTTGGCCCAAAATGCTTGTTTGGTCAGTTATCTTTTTTTTGTGCCAAAAGCACCCCTCACAGATCGAAAATTGCCAAAATGGCCCATATTTAACTGAGTTTCTAACTGAGGATGGAAAGTCAGTTAAATATCAGGGGCATTTTCGTCATTTCACTCTGTACTTCATCTTCTCCATATAAATGGCCCCTGTGTTCTTCTTCCCCCTCTATTTCATCTTCAACAACTCCACCTTCAACATTATTACTTATTACTCCAATTCAATTATTTTTGGGCAATTAACTCTATTATTTTTTTTAAGGTTAATAACCTCTTCTCCTTTCTTTGGCAGACCTAACCCCACCCTTTTCTCTCTCTAAACCACCACCACCACCACCACCTACTAACAGATCCTCTTTCCTGCGTGCCACGTTTCAAAGGCCGGTGTCCACCTCTTTATCTTTCAGACATACACACACAGCAAGTGTGTAATTGTGTGGTTTTTATTAATCCCAAACCAATTGATTTACCAGATCGATTTACTTCTTAATACAGGTTTCGAATTGAATAACCTGTATTATTAATGTTTGCATATTAGTATATGGTAAGTATGTGATATGAGATGTTTTCCGGGCTAGTTAATCAGAGCGTGTATCATGTTACCGTAATTATTAATTTATGGTGACTAATAACACACCGCGTTTGATACGATTGTGCATCAATTACACATCATTTAATGGCTGCTTCTAACTTTTCATTATGTGTACTTGAGAAAAACGTGTTTGTTTTTATGAACCAGTTCTTGTTTTTGTTGGGTCAAAATCAGATGCACACCTAAGTTATGGATTTTATTTTTGGTATTTGTTATTTGTTTGTTCGGTCTAAAGGGTCAGCTCCACCATATGGCCATAATATGCTTTTTTTTTCCTCATATTCTAAAACGATGAATGTGACAGGATATGGTGGCCCTTTATGAAGAGGATGAATTGCATCCCCTCAACGGTCAAAAGGATATGCATCTGAATTTATGTGGAATTAGGGATTTATAGGGGGTTTTGGGAATTAGGGTTAGTATGCTTTGAAGGGTTGTTGGAGAAGATGAAGTTCAGATGGGTTAAAAGGGGTTTTAAAAACGTTTAGAGATGAAATGACGAAAATGCCCCTGATATTTAACTGACTTTCCATCCTCAGTTAGAAACTCAGTTAAATATGGGCCATTTTGGCAATTTACTCTATTTAGAACAACCCTATTGTAAATGTGTTCTTAAAGGAGTATTAAATTGCTCAGTGGTGTGGGGCAGTATTGACCATGCACTAAATAATGTGGTGGGTGGCAATATGTTGTATTTAGAGCGGTATTAATGATTTAGGCCTGATGTTAGGTTGGTTTTGGCTGATACAGTGAGACACGGTCCCTTGGTCAATAGATGACCCCTGAACCATACTTAAAATATATTTACTTAAAAAAAAAAAAAAAAAAAACTATGAGATAAAAGATACACTACTTCAAACATTAACACTCATTGAACAAACATGAGAAGACTCAAACCCAACTAAATATTTCATATGAGCCAGGTATGAAGGTGTTCGCTAGTAAGGCGCCTAACGTGGTGGATATGGTCGTGGACATCAAGACATTGGGATTTTTATTGTATAAGCATAGATTTAAAGATGGGGTATAGTGGATTGGAATAGATGGTGTTCGTTTGATGTAATGTGATTGTCTCGTCTGTATTTCTTGGTTTTTCGGCCTCTTTCTCCGTCTTGGAGATAGTTTTCGGTTTTTGTTGGTTTTAGTGAAGTTCAATTTAAAAAAAAAAAAAAAAAAAACAACAAATATGCCTTATAGGAGCCGCAATTCTTGACCCTACCAAAGCCCGACAACAAAAATGGTTTGGGTTGACTGACACAACCTGTTTAAAAAATCAAGTGGGTTCGCGTGAACTGTATCCTCCTTAAATCCGCCCCTGTTTGGGTCAACCCGTTTTAAAAACAAGTCAGGTTCGGGTTGATAGGTAAAACATCAGATCAAATATAGTTGGTGAGTTCAAACTTTGTAGATGTATATTTAATTTTTTTTACCTATCTTTTTTTACCTATCTAAAGTATCGGTTTGAGAGTCTCGATTTTTTCACCCATATACATGACGCTCTAACTGATAACCTTCAATGTCAAACCTGCCTCAGTTTTCATACGAATCTGTCTCACCCTCCTATTTGTTTTGTCTGCCACTAATTACTACATACTTAACACATAAATACCAAATAACTTATGTCAAACAAATAATTACGATATACATGACAAAGTCAAATTAAGCTCTCTAGGACAAATAAAAAGAACATAAGGTATGTATCCATATTTAAATCTAATAGACATATATTTAGATACATGTTGTAACATATACAATTACCCTACAAACACAGAAGGAAAAATAATTGTATCATGCAACAAACACACACATGTAACAGCTTTGCATATAGGTCAGAAATGAACTTTAATATACCTCTTGACATAATTAAATCTTATAGACATATAATCGCGTTAATACTTTTCCATATATCATTTCATATCAACTATATTACAAAAACGTTTCCAATTACTATTTTTAATGAGACTACAAGAAAGCTATTAGTTAAATATATATGTTATGATGTCCACAAATAAAAAAAAATGTCCTCATTATAGTAATTAATAATGTATGCAGTCCCTTACACTAACAATAAAAAGGAACTTAACGTTTCTATTTTTGCGTGGTAAGTGATCATACCAGAAACAGCAAAGGAAAGACTCTCGAACCAACCAGGTGTGGAAAAGAACCATAACATATTAACATCATAACATCAAAATATCATTAATAAAATATGGCGATAGGATATGAGATGTGAATGCTCTACCATATCAATCACTAAACTAAAGGAAGTTGCAAAATCATAAGAGAAAAAATGTTCAAAAAAGGTTGATCAGTAAGTAGAAGTAGCACGCTCGATTCAACAAGTTCTAGCATTTTAGTTAAAAGGAGAGTTTGATGTGGATACTTAAAATTCAAATACCCAAACCTATGCCTACTTAAAAATATTTTTCAAAAAATTAAATCTTGTGGAAATTTAATGAAGTGAAAGGGACTTAACATGATACAAATAATTGAAAAAGAAGTAGCTAGATTCATACCACTTGAAGGCTGGACTTGATTTTCTTAACTTGATCCAAAGAGAATGTCATTGTCATTATATTGATCGGTTTAAACTCCACCCCTTCTTCGCCAGATCGTACCGGCGTCTGATCATCTTCCAAAAAACTACTTTTCAAAATACTCCATCCAAAATCCAAAACAGTGTTTAAGGCGCCACTTAAGGCCTTTGGCACAACACTCATGAAGCTCTTAATTTCATTATCCTGCTTAGCGGATTTTTGAAAGTTTGGAAAAGTTAAGGGGAGAGAAGGGTTATCTTCTCTTTGTAGACATGAGAGAAGAGCACCCATAAGAGAAAAACCATCACCAAGTGCATGGTGAAGCTTGAAAACAAGGCTTCCTGATGCATTGCTTGTTGGGTACTTGAAAACATGAATTTCCCACAATGGCCTTGTTTGTGGGAGTGGATCCATGGCTATTTTTGATAGGTAATCATTGAAATAATGATCATAAGATTCTGGTGATAATCCTTCTGGAAATAGTGGGACTTTGATATGATCTTCAGCCTTGACTTCAACTCTCTTCCACAGCTTGCCTCCTTCTCCATCTTTAACCTGTTAATTTTAATCATTAAGCAAGACGCACAAAATAAATAACTAAGGTTTATACACACACCATTGACAAATTATCCATACATTACTGTCAAATCACATGGGCAATAAAAGTCCTGGGAGTCGTGTGATATTTTAAATTGGGCAGTGTGAGTGTCATAGTGACACATTATACGGGCAATAATGTTACAATGATCATAATGGGTCGTATAAATTTATAGACACTGCGTAATATGACAATATTAGTTATATGGGCCATATAAATTTATAGACACTGCGAGATATGACATGTTTGCGATCTGCAAATGTTATACCCGTCGTATAACCACATACGTGTTGGAATCAAGTTTAATCAAGAAATCAAAAGTCAAAGAAAAAGTCAAACCACAAGTTTAGGAGCCAAAATATCAAGCATTGTGTCGATTATGTTTAGTTGTGTCAGTTAAGTAGAATCAGTTATTTAACCGTCTATGTATGGCTATATATGTCTTTCTTATGTACTGATTTTATTGTGTGGAATAATAATATAGTTTTTGTGTTTATCAAACTCTCCCACCCTTTGTTTCTATAGACCGAGTCAATGCACAATTCTGATGTGCATACTCAACATGTTCATCATATGTAAACCAAGTCTATAATATGCAAACAGGGGCGAAACTCAATAATATGGGACAGTATGAAGTTACAAGAATGTTAGTGTACAGATTTGGGGATGGTTTATAGGGCTGTACACGAGCCGAGCCGAGTCAGGCTGATCTCGAGCTCGAGCTCGAAATTAAACGAGCCAGCTCGGCTCGACTCGTTTTTCTGTTCGAGCCGAGCTCGAGCCGGCTCGAGCCAGCTCGTTATTTTTTTTATTATTTATTTTATTTATTTTATTTATTTTATTTATTTTATTTTTGTTACAAAGATTTATAAAATAAAAAAATAAATAAATAAAATTACACATATACATGTATAAGTATATTTTTTCTTTTTCTAAGTTAGGGTTTATTGTATTATAAATGGGGTGAGGTAGATAGATAGTATGAGTGGGACTTTCAAAATTTGAATTTTATAATTGGGTTTGGAGCCAAAATATATTACTTTCATCTATATATTAGTTACACATACACAAGCCTGAGTCGAGCCATATGTCAAGCCATCGAGACGAGCCACGAGTCGAGCCATATGAACACCCCTAGCTCGAGCTCGGCTCGATTACAAAACGAGCCAGCTCGGCTCGGCTCGAAAACAGAACGAGCCTTTTGGAGCGAGCTTTTTCCGAGCCTTTTTCGAGCGAGCCTCGAGCCGCGAGTTTTTTTACACCCCTAATGGTTTACCTATTGAATCAGCCA
The DNA here is from genome assembly GCA_028751855.1 of Ambrosia trifida. Lineage (NCBI taxonomy): Eukaryota > Viridiplantae > Streptophyta > Magnoliopsida > Asterales > Asteraceae > Ambrosia > Ambrosia trifida. The sequence continues at coordinate 55,345,551 of CM054131.1, forward strand.
ATATATATTATCCATATAATCCACTAAATCCAAATGGTCAATAATCTGATCATGAAATCACTCATTTTACTATCACACTAATTAAAAGTAAGGAAATATTTTGATTAATTACTACTACTTTTTTTTTTTGTTGGTCACACTACATGTTACTTCCTTTGTGCCTACCAACTAATCATAGCCCATGCACAATAAGACAAACATGGAAAAGGTCATACATATTATAAGCTGAAATCGATCTCCTGGAAAATTAGACATGTACATAAGCTGAGAATGTGTTAAAAAACAAGTTCTTTAAGTTATCAAGAAGCTTTCCAATAAAAAATTTGGGGTCATATTATCAAAGATTCTTTAACCATTTATCATAAAAATATCTGAATACATATGCAAAAGCTAAAAACCCCATTGTAGATCTTTCGTTTTGAAATCATTATTATCATCAAGATCATGAGTACCTATAGAGATAGTAGTGTTAGTAGTAGAAAGTTTAGATTACCATAATGGAAGAGAAACGAGGGTTAATGGGAAGAAAGACATTGTTAATGAGTGCAAGGCTTGAAGAGTCATCAATGGGGTTCTCAGACTCCAAAACACTAATGACCGAAACAGAAAGCGCTGAACTGTTGAAGTACTGCCCGGTTGGGCTCACCGGCTCTGACATTGTCACATCCTCCACACATCCTACCTCCACTTTCAACTCCATATTTTCTCACTGTTTCTATGTGTTTTGCTGCTAAATACTCTAGTTATAATGTGTTCTACTTGAGACCAGCTTAATAAGTATTTGTATAAGTTAGTGTCCCCACATACACTTGTAGCTTGTTAACACCAGAAATTGTGAGATTTAATGCTGTATGTTATAATGGTTTGTGCAACAGGCTTATTAGATAGACTATGTTTGACAAAAATTAATTTTTCATGGAAAAGGGTCACTTTTAATAGTGGCACATGGTAGTAGTTGCCGCCAATTAAAGCAATGCATTTACGGTTCCACGGAAGCATTTAATAAGCTGAGGAAAGATTTCATTTCCTCGTTTTTTTACAGCAAATATATATATATATTTTTTTTATCGGCAAACATACTTTTATTCCACGCCAAAATATATACATAGTTGTATCAAGCAAGATGCTCTCAACAACCGTCATACATCACCCGAATTAGTCACCACCTATTACATTATGCTATTCAATACATTACACACTAACTCACGTGATTGGAATATTAAACGCCAACCAATTCTCCCACGTCCACCCTTGCTTCTTGCCTTTGTACTTTATCCATGTAAATGCCGTTGCTCGAGTTTCGCCAAAGATTGCCTCCAGATTTGCTCTTTTTCCATTAAAGATCACATCATTTCTCGCCCTCCAAATCGACCAAATTCCAGCCAAAATGATCGTCTGTACCAACGTTTTCTTCTCCTTATCTACCTTTATTGTCTCATGAAAACATAGAAGGTCTTTAACAGTGAATGCATAAATCGGAGCTATCCCAATCCACATGCTAATCTTGTTCCAAATCATGTTTGCTACAAAGCAAGATGTCAACAAATGATTGGAGTCTTCATCTGCATCACCACATAACCTGCATAAAGTTGGGCTTTGTATTATCTTTCTTTTCTTCAACCCAACAAGCGTAGGTAATCTGTCTTGCACCGCACGCTAGCCAAAAATCGACACCTTCTTCGGCACACTTTTGACCCATTTGAATGGGTAAAATGGAATAGCATATATATATATATATATATATATATATATATATATATATATATATATATATACATACACATACTAGTAAAAAAACTCGCGCTATGCGGCGGCATTGACAATTAAAAATTCAGTTTGTTGGCGATGCGACGGCCGTGTTTGAGCGAAAACATCGTTTACAATAGTGTTTATTCTTTTTTAAGTGTGCATTATATTTATGGCTGGCAGAATTGATTTTGAACATCATACAAAAGTGAATGCAACAAATGATTATACTTTTTGGTACCTTTAGTTCAAGGAAGCGTTCAATTACCGGTTTAGTTTCAGCTAATTCGAATGTATAATTGACTTTTGATTTTCTTTTCTAGAGAGGTAGACCAAATCAAAATAATTTATAGTGATATCATTCATAGAGTTGTATCAGTTTTTCCAAAATCTCGATATTCTATTCGGCTTCATATAAAGTTTACATTGCTCTTTTAGTATAATAAACTATTTAGCTATTCATTTCTAAGTTGGAAAATTATGAAATTTGAAACTCAAAACATTCAAGGAAATTTAAAACTAACGTTTAGGGATATTTAAAAGTTGCAGTATAAACGCTAAAAGATTAATATTTAGAAATACGTAAAATTTGATAAAAAAACATACATAAATATTATATTAACTAAGTTCTCTTATCAAGTTCTCCTGGTATAACCGTCATGATGTATAGATATATAAGCACAAACATATATATCCATCCACAAGTTATTGAAAATCTCAAGTATTGTGGTATTGTCAGCACTCCGTGGCGGGTTTAAAGAACCTAATCGCGTGGTTTTAAAAATTGTAAAACTCATTGATATATGTTAAATTATCATATATAATTCCCTGATTAAACTTTCGAATTGCGCGTTTTCAACTGTTTCTGCATGAATTCGGTACTTAATCGCTTTGTATTATTTTTGCAGGCCTTAAACGGCGCCCCAAAGACAAAGTTGAAGAAAACAGGCGAAAACTGGATTGAACGGACATTTCCTACACAATCAGAAGAAACTGACAATTGTACACGACCGTGCAGGTCCACTTGACTCGGCTGCACTGCCAGTGCAAATGCACGTGCAACCAATGTTCTCAGAAACTTTGACCCGCACGGCCGTGCGATCCTTGTGCACTCCCGTGCGGGCTTGATTGGCTCGGTTGCACTGCCAGTGCACAAGCCAGTGCACAAGGCAGTGCAACCCTGTTCTCGAGTATCTCATGATCAGCACCGCCGTGCAACATTTGTGCACGGCTGATGTCGTGTGGGTGTTTTAAGAAAACTAAACTTCTTTTCAAAAAGGGCAGAGTCGCGGGGGAGATGCCAAAAGCTTTGATTGAAAAGACGAGCAAGTTAGAAAACAGAAAGACACTTATAAGTTTTAAATTTATAATTTAAAACGATAGTTGCTCAATGTTATAAACCCGACACAATAGGCAAGCGCACCTATCGTATATAGTATAGAAATGTGCAAGTACCGAGTATCGAATCCGTGTCCAATTTTTACTATTCAGCTTCCTAAAGTTACTTAAAAGACTTTTTAAAATGCGAAGAAAAATAAAAAGAGAGATGAAAACTTTTTAAGAAAAATCAGATGGAACCTGGTATGAAAATAGCTATCTTTATTTTATAGTGGTGTGTTTGAGTGCGCACTTGTGCTTAACTTAGAATTGCAACTGCATTTTCTAGAGGTATCTGTTTTCGCAAAGCTGTACAAACGACTGTGTTCTTAATGTTATTGTGAGGGTCTCCCGACCTGGTAAGCTCAGCTCTCAACACTGAAAGTAAAGTGACTCGAGACTGTGTCGACTCAACCCCGAATTACCCGCCTCCCGGTGTTGCTATATAGACATCAAACTATTCTAGATTTTTATGAATAACTTGTCGGTGGCCGGAGCATGACCGAGAAAGTTAGCACTTAATATCATAGAGGAGTCGTGACTAACCAGCACACGTGCATATATCCCCTACTTGGTTTAATTAACTTATCAAAAACTGACTGGTCTATCATTAACTGTGCGGCAGTATAATGATAAAATAAAGTAAAGACCGTTTTATTTCAACACGAGTTCATCAACCCTTAACCCACATAAAAGCTTCACATAGACCATGAAACCAAGGTGTAAGATTAAGGATTGACATATCATTAGGACCGAGTATAAAGACCATACTGTGACATCTGTCACCCTCGCTTTTCATCAAATTTACAATAATAGTCCTTCAAAATATTTCCATTATAGTCCCTGTAAAGTTCGTCGTTTTCAAATTTAGTTTTAGGGCGAACATAAATTTATCGTTTATATTTATTATGGATCGGGTATGAGTTTTAATCGAATGTGTATATGGAAACGTGTTCGTAAAAGCTTCTATAAAAAAAATTCAAGTTTTAAAAAGTTTTACAAACTTTTAAGTTAAATACAGTTAGTCTGGTTAAGTTTTCCAAAGGAAATAAACTAACCAAATCCTATTATAACTAACAAAGTTAATTGTGAAGGACTAATTCTGCCATTTTATAAAAATTTCAAAAACAGTTTGGCTCCCTCCTTCCTGGTCGTATTTCCGGTCAGGAAATTCCGGCCACCGGAATCCATTTCCGGCAAGACTTAAAACCGGGTAATAACGCCCCTTTGAACCGTTTCTTTTGTCATTTGAACATCTCCACCCGTTACACACAAATCCTTAATATTATAACAAGCTTTAAACGAGTTTTAATCACGGCTAAATTGAATTTAAGTCTTGTAACCGGCGACTTTATTACCGGAAACGTAAAACACATTAAAACCCGATTTTTCTACTCGTTCATTACAAATTGTACTCACCATTCTGTTTCTGCATTTATACTCTTTCGAAATCCACTTTAAAAACATTGTTCTGATCGCGTCTGAATGGGGTGGAAATCGGCTCTCATACTCGCCTTTTTTTTTTCTTCTTATTTCGGCCCTTTAACGACATTGTTGAATTCCTCGGAATTCCCATTACTTAGCTCACGATCGCTTAAGTTGGATTTTGATCGCTTTCGCAAACTGTGAGTATATCTTTCACCTTTTTCATGTTTTACTCCTTTGGGGCTATTCATGTACACTATGACTAAATGTTATTCTTTCTCTAAATGCAATTCTCATGTGTGTTTGCGTTATGTTAATTTGTGTGTCTATGACTTGTCAAAATCATTAACCTTTGAGGCCTGGCATTTCAATGAATAGTACTATGGTATATACCCTTGTGACTCTATTGAGAGTCCTCGTCATTGCTATGTATTACATTACTACTAGCGCATACTATATATATTTGCTTTTCTTTACATAGGGTTGATTTTGAACGGATATTACTTATTACATAATTGCAAATGGTACCGCACATGAATTGCTAAACACATTTCCTACTATATTTATTCAAACAGGGTATGCTCACCAATACATTTTGTATTGACAAAATCATTTTCGTACATGTTTCAGGTTCTTATGAGATTACTTCCAAGCATTTGGAACTTAGACTTAGATTGAGATTACTGTATCTTAGTTTAGATTACTAGTCGTAATTGTTGTATTTCTTTTAATGTAAAAAATTATTAAATTCAATGTATTCAAATTTACATTTCTAGTCCATGAGCTATTGAACAATCGTCACTACGTGACACCTCGATGTTTTCGCCATCGGTTGGGGTGTTACCAATACAAGAAAATGAAGCTAATGCAACCCCGGTAAAAGGTTGCATTAGGCCTTGAAAAGGTTGCATTAGGCCTAATGCAACCTTTTATCAAAGGCTGCGTTAGGCGAAGTTGCATTAGATGTAATGCAACTTTTTTATTAGCAAATGCAACCCTTTTAAAATGAGTTGCATTTACTATTTGATTGCAACCTTTTTAGTATGCAACCTTTTTACATTCTAATGCAACTTTTATAATACTTATACGCAACCTTTATTACATTCTAATGCAACTATTTTAATACTTATACACAACCTTTATTGCGGTTTTATTTACAAATATGCAACCTTTTCAACACTCAAATGCAACTATTATCATGTATTTAGCATAAAAATGCAACCTTTTTTTTCCAAATAAATGCCACATTTTTTATAATTTTTAGTGACAATGAAAGCATTTATACATTCAAATGCAACTTTGTAACACTATTGTTTTAAACACCACAGTAGCTATTAATATGCATTTGTATCTAAGTTAAGCTATAACAATAGTAACATAGATAGCATAAATAATGTATTGTACATTCATAGAGTTACTCGATTATTTACAGCATATTCAAATTAAAGTAAATTTTCATCAAAGATCTTGAATAGGGGATTGTGCAACCTCTTCTAGTCTCCCTTGTTCGACTAGACTGTTCAAACTTTCGAGCATGACTAATTCCCCAACAAACACTCTCAAAGATGAAGTTGTCGCTAACCAAGTGAAATAAGCACTGCAAATAAAAAGATGATGATGTTAGTCCTACATTATTAACTTAGAATTAAAAAAATAAGGTGTCATAATAAACGCCTCATACTAACAACAAAGCCAAATGTATTCTTTTGTACGTATCATAATCAACAAACACAGCAAAAAAAAAAATCAAAACATAGAAGGATACAATACAATAACCTCAATAGCAACTTCAATCAGATAAGAATAATGATTTTGCCATAAGTGATTCACCTGCAACAATAATATATAATTGATTTACTGGAACTTCACAATAAATACTAAACTCATATAACTCCAACATGCAAACTAAGAAAATAAGCTTAATACATAGTAACAGATTCAAAATCTCCTTAATGGGGTCACTTGATTGTGATTTTGACTCAAATATGTTCTGTCCCAAGTTTACATTCATAAGAGTTCAGCAAAATAAACATTACATACCCCATGTGATTCATCCTTAGCAAGTACAAGCTTATTCACCAAAAAAACATAAACCTTGTTCTCCTTATTGAGTCCTATTCGAGACCCATTCATGGGTTGTTTATCTCCTTCATAGTAAAATATTAACATTCACGAAGTTAGATAACATCACATAATGTCCGATGAAACAAATTAGTTGTAAAGGATGTTGCATTATATACATATTCGCACTATATAGAATATAATTCACTCACTTTTTCATGTAGTTGCTTGACTCTTGAACGTCTTTACCCAAACTTCGAATTTTGGGTTACTTGCCATCACATGCCCCTAATGTGATCACAACCATCTTGCACACGCTAGTTCTCTCTGTGACTAAAAATCTCCATATGCATAGCAAGGTTTGTAACTTTGTATATAGATAATGGTACCTGATTATCATTCCATAGAGTGTCAATCAAATGGTAACTCTGTATTTCTTGCCTTTTAAAAAAACAACTTACAAATTTATTTGATAGCAGCCTGTTTGCAAATTTTAAAAACTAGCGGGATTACACCGGCGCACTCAAATGGGCGGGAATTTGATTGGTTTTTTTGTGCACTATAAAAGATAGTCATAACATGCGTAATAGTATATCGACATGAATACTAGTTTGACCGGTTACATGAAAAAGGTTTGAAATTGTTGCTTCTAATATTCAGATGTTCTTGACAAATTGTGATAACAGGAGGTTATAAATCAAACTTAAAGTTTCAAAAAGTATCTTTGGATTTCTTCCTTCAACTCCATATTGCTTTAATACGATAGTAGTTTTACAATATCTCAATTCATATACACTTGACATAGCATATTAACATAATATAATAAGTGTGTAATTTGCTTCAGCAGAACACCATTGTTGAATTTGACCGGTGAGTGGGAAAACATGATGCCTAATCAACTTATATGATGAAAAAAAGCACATTTATGGGCATGTAACATAATAATCAAATTGATATATACTATGATAGGAGTTTAATAATATTATTTTTTTGTAAATTAAAATATAAAATATAATGACTACAATGGAGTTGGATTGTTGGTTCAAGAATACACAAATATCATGATCAAAGTAGGAATTAGAAAAACAAACATGAAGCCTATAAAACATATCAAACAAAACCTATAAACTATCGATTTCTCTTAAAACCAAGAAAGTCAATGGAGTATATTAAAGACTTTTTCTAATACCTGAAAATCAATGCAACTAAGAAAAGAAGGTGAAAGCAGGTGTCTAGTTGTTCAAAGCCAGAGCTTTATGGTTCAACCGTTCAAGAAGTTAAAGAATTTCCTATACATAGTTCAAACCACATTGAATAAACATAAATCCAAATATATTCCTGTAAACAAAGGCACGAAACAAATGTTAAAAGGAATATAATAATAACTAGAAAATCCTCACCTTCAAGAATAATCATTGTAGACGATTCGAGAATTATAGTAGAGAACCACACTTGCTTGCCCTCATCCACATGTCTCGTATAATAGATGAAACATTATTGGATAGGTGGGCCGATTAGGGTTAAGTGGGGGAATAGAGGTTGAGATCGATGAACTGGAGACCTAAATTAAGGGGAGTGAGAAACTGAGAATTAATTTAGAGGGAAACCAAATTGGGGAGGGAGTTTAAACTTTTTTGGGTGAGGAAAACATAACTAATTGGATGACAACTTTACATAGTTATAAGACTCTCCCCAATGCATCCTTAACCATCAGACTGTCCGTTGTGACTCGCGAGCCACAAACTTGTCCACGTGGCAAGCGAGCACCACGACACCCCCACGTGATCGCCTGTGCAAGCGACCGTACGTGAGCCAGCTCGTGTTTGTTAGCGGGCCGGCAATGGTTTAGTGTAATGTTTTTTTAGTGTACTTGTTTTTAGTAATGGAATGTATTTTTATATTTAATCTTAATGTTTTTTTAAGAAAAATGTGGTAAATATTTAAATATATTTGGTAAAAAAAACAGCCGCTCACCTTGATCCACAACATGATCATTCGTATTGAACCATTGTCAACTTCATTGTGTAGTTTCATGTCTTAAAGGGTTCCTTATGGGAGGTGGGGAGTTCGAGTCCTACCGGCACCAACATGCTGTTGGTGGACCGGGTTTTACCGCAGTGGGCCTTCGAGCAACGGGTTTTCCCCTGGAACTGGTGTGAAATTATTGGTGGCCCCTGGTTACTCTCGGAGTACTCCTTTATCCGGTGGGTACTTTGAGAGTGTTCGGGATTAATTTGTTGGTTGTTAAAAAAAAGACCATAATATGCAATAATAGCTCTTACATGTCTTACATTGTTATTATTATATTAGGCCATAAAGGGTTTTATCAGGTTGTAGTGGGTCATCTTAATCATAATGGGCCATAATATATCACTCATGTCTTAATGAACCATATTGGATCTTAATAGTCACTAAGGCTCTTAGTAGACCATGCTTAGCATTAGTGTTGTCATATTGGGCCTTTAACGGTTATATTGGCTTATTGGGTTGTAGTGAGTCATGTCAAACCATAGTTATCAATAAGAGATCCCACATGTCTTAATGGACTTTATTAGATCTTCATAGTTATGATAACCTTTAGTGACTCACACCATATTGTAATTGGCAATAACATATGTTACATGTCTAAAACAGACCCATATTGGACCTTAATTGACCATTATGAGCTTTACTAGGTCTTAATGGGTTATACCGAGTTATAGCGAGTCATATTATATTGTGAGGATAATAACATATCATACAATGTAAATGGATCGTAGACTCATAGTGAGCCTTGATGTACTAGGGATGGAAACGAGTCGAGCTCGACTAGACTAGATGTACTCATGTTTGGTTGGACGGGCGGAAAACATGTTTGTGTGGGCCTCACCACCATAATTGCAAACAATCTTATAAGCACCACCATATTAATTCCAGCTGAACAAACATATTGAACAGGTTGCGCAAAATCAAGTTAACATTGCATATATATCCCATATATCAGCACCTTATCAATCATAACATAAGCACACAACAAATAAGTTAAGTGTGTGCGTGCGCACACATATTAATGCAATTAATTTGGATCTAGTCTTTTAAAATAAGAGTCCAGTTGACTTTTAATAATGCAACCTATTAAAATAAGAGTTGCATTTTAATTTTCACAATGGAACCTTTCAATGAAAAAAGTTGCATTTCTTAGTAAAATACGCAACTTTTAAATAAAAAGGTTGCAAATTCAATATAATTTTGCAACTTTTTATAGAAAGGGTTGCATTATATCTTCTAAAGCAACCTTTATGTTCAACTATGTTGCATTAGAGTCAAATGCAACTCATTTGAAAAAAGTTGCTTCTAAAAAGTTGCATTAGAGTCAAATACACATACCGACCCTAAATGAGATCTTGATAGTTGAGGATTAAGTCACAAAGTGTGTGTGTATTTCTACCCACAAATGGACTAATCACTACTCAGGGGTTTAGGTTAGCTCACAAGTGCATAGGTTTTTACACACCATGGGTACCCTCATGAGTCCTTCCCATTTCCTATCAAGACACTCACAAGACCAATGACTAAGTCATTTGTTAATTAGACCATTAAACAAAGTTTAGAATAGTAAGAATTGTTAAGAACATAAAACACCACTTTAAAATAAAAGATAAACTATATTAATTCATACCAAGTGTCCATCCTCGCCCTAATAACTCCAATAGAAATCTAGCCTAGCATGGTTGATACAACAAGCTCACAAGGTTGGGTTTGTGTACAAGACATGGTGGAAGGTTGTATGAAGATTTCTAAGAGTTTTGAGTGATTTTGGGGTGTTTCTCTCTCACCTTGGTGTTTGTGGAGTGATAGCAGGCTCCAAGGGACACCTTTAAACCTCTCAAGGGGGCAGAAACTTCGTGGCGAAGTGTTGGTTTGCGAGTGGGAAGGGATGCTTTAAAATGTGGGGTGAAGGCCTCTATTTATAGGCATTTCAGCTCTTGCACGCCCTCGACGATGTTCTGGCATGCCCATGCTCGACGACGGGTACTGTTGTAGAGTCCTTTCTGCAGAAACTGTTGGTTTGTTGCTTGGCACGCCCGTGCTCCCTTATGTGGCACGCCCGTGCTCATCTGGAAAGTTAACCGTTTTGTTAGTCTTGGTCAGTTTTGGCCTTGGAGAACACGCTGGAGTAAAGAACGATCGTGCTACAATCATGAGCATGTCCATGCACCTTCTGAAACTCTGAAATTGACCTCCTTTGACTTGGAAATGTTGACTTGTTGACCCGGGATGGTTGCACGGACGTGAGGACGGCCGTGCCATATTTGGCAGATCTTCGAAGTTTTTAAACCTTCGTCCTTTTTGTGTCATTTTGTGCGGATTTTCACTTCTTTTCGTCACCAAACCTCCTAACCTGCGATTATCAACAAAGAAAGATAAATCCTGATAAAACAAGGATAAAAGCACGATTTTAGAGTATAAAACATGTGATAATTATATGTGAAAACATATCAAATTCTCAGCACATCAACGGCCGTGCAACTCCCTAGATATTTTTAGAAACCAAGTAGCCCACTTGCCTGTCACATCAGATGACATCATGATCAAAATAAAGTGCACGGACGTGCACACATGTGCATGGTTGTGCGCCTTTTTGAGATTTCTATAAAAACATAGCAGAACTCACTGATCAGATGTTGGGTAATTTTGAGACGATTTTAGACGATTTTCTGGACCTGTGACTTGCTGTCAAGGCGAAGAACAAGCTCGGGAGGTGATCTGAATCCATTATCATCATCCAATCCATCACATTAGGCATTTTTTAGTTTGCTCTTTAAACTTATATATTGTTCAAATCAGTTTGTATTAGCCTGAATATGATGTTTATGTTATAGACTGTAACATACGGGTAAAAACAAGTAATCGTTTGTAGCTAAAACAATCGTTTGTAGCTAAAATAATCGTTTGTATGTTAATCATGTTTTGTATGAATTTGGTGTCTTTCATGTTTGAATCTTGATGATCGTATTGCAACCAGTTTCATTGTTGTTGGATTTCTGGTTATGTTTGTATGACTTTGATGATTATCGTTTTGTGTTAGTCAGATACATGTTGAAAAACCGTCTGGTTAATCGATCGGTAGTAGACTAGTTAACTTTTTAATGTGTTTACACCATGAAACTAGAAATGGGTATTGGTTTAGTTAAAGTTAGGCGATAATGATTAGAAATACTTATCGGCACGTAAAAGGGTTTAAAAAGCTTAATGGTGTTGTTGCTGATCTTTGACACGGTTGTTGATCTTTGTGAGTTATTTTGGTGAAAATGGCCATCTTAGTAGATTTTTGTTCAAAGTTGGTAACAGGAAATAGTGTGTGATATGCTCTACTTTATGCTAGTCTCAGTGGTTGTATTGTGTTTTCGGTATTGCTTTCCTTTATTAGTGAGGTTAGAAAACACTTAACAGATGACTAACTTATCTTTAGAATATTCACATGAGATTATATCAGTTGTTCGCTAATGAACAATTTGGGGTGGTTAACGTGTGTTATCGTGTTAGCTTTCCGTATAGTTGGCATGTTAGGATTCCCGAAAGGAATACTAATTGTCTGAAAATGGGAATGTCGATCTCACGCCTCTTTAACATATGTTATGTAGTTGACATGCTAGGATTGTTATTATAGTGTCTTATATATATATATATATATATATATATATATATATATATATATATATATATATAGGCTAAGTATCCTGTGAAAACCCTCTTGAGTTGTGAAAACCCGTGAAAACCCTATGTAACAACATTGTTTTTTTCTAATTTTTTTAGAATAGCGTGTATACTTAATTGTATGAGTTTCGGCCCAAAAAAATCAAAAAAGCGCCGAATAGATTTTTTTAAAAAAAATTACGTAACACGGATGTTACATAGATTTTTTTGTTGTTACACATAAAAAAAAATTACGTAACACATATGTGTAACAAATAATCTACTCGGCGCTTTTTTGATTTTTTTGGCCAAAACTAATAAAATTGAATATAAAAGCTATTCTGAAAAAATCAGGAAAAAAATGTTTTTACATAGGGTTTTCACGGGTTTTCACAACTCGTGAGGGTTTTTAATTTAACCCAACCCTATATATATATATATATATATGTATGTATGTATTTGGAGTCTTACTTATGTTTATTTAGTGTTTTAGAATTAATCTAGTTTAAACAACTTCAAAACTATCTTTTATTGGTAAATCGAGGATAGAGTTTAAGTACTATTGCGTCCCCTCGCTCCATGGATCAATATCTGGTTCTTATCTGAGTTTACTACATATATGACAGGGTACACTTGCCCTTTTGTGTGTGTTTTAATATTAAGGTCTAAACCATTTTTATAAATATTAAAACCAAACGTGTGTTTATTCAGTGTAAAATTATGTGTATATCCGCACACGTCAAGTTTTTGGCGACGTTGCCGGGGACGTGATGAGCTTTAGGAATGAATCGAGTCAACCTTTTACCAGTGTACATGTTTGTGAATACTTGTTTATATTGTGTTGATTCTTTATTTCTTCATTTATTTTGTTAGTCCAAGATCCTCTCTACCGGGTATCAAACACGTACACAATCAAAGGCGGTATCAATGATTATGTAGAAAGAACAAAGAAAAGACTTGAAACACAATGATTATATTATCAAAGTGCACACGGTTTCAAGAACCGTCTGGCACACTATTGCGAGAACAAGATAACAAAACACAAAAAGACTAGCAACCCCAAAATGGCTAATGAACCCCATATTTATAGTTACATAGGGCGGCCATCATACATGGGCCAATAAGGCCGAACCCAATACCAATAACAAAATAACTCAAGACAACGCAAACCTTTAAAAACTAGCCCAACAATATCCCCCTAGGTTTGTGTTGACTTGAAGTGTCTCTACTGCTTCTTGCTGCGCTTCTTAGAAGTCTTCTTCATTTTCTCCATTGCCCTCTTCCACTCTTCAGGCGACTTGCCAACATATGGACCAAACAGTTCAGTTTCCACTCTTCCTCTTCTATCAGATGCTAACCCCAGTCTATCTATCTGAGCTACTGCACTAGTGAATGATTTCACACATACTTTATACGTGGGATCACACTGAATCTGATGTCTAGCAAGAACTTGAATGTCTTTAGTATGCAAACTCATCAGATCTTTGGCGTCAGACACTCTAATCTCATCGCTATCACAGACAATCACAGCAGATCCTGAAGTAGGATCATAGACCCAGAACCTCATATCCTTCAAGCATCCCCTGTCCATTGGCTTGGTCAAAGGAATAATCTTCAACTTTCCAGTAGGTGGCCACTGAACTGTCTTGTATGGCCTTCCATCAGCATCGAACAAACCCTTATACTTCACTAACATTGAGCTTGCAGTCTTCATATCCGTGAAATTCACCTTTGCTTGCTCCTGAATCTTCTTATGAAATGTGAGTCCAATCCTATTTCTTGGATTCCTCGTCTGATTTATGAAAGGAGCTCTTGCAAGTTCTGTCAAATCAATCTTGGTCCAGGAGTTGAAGGCAGAAGTAGAAGCATAGTATTCAACCGCTCCATTTCCTCTATGAACAACAAACACTCCCTTGTCATCATTATATCTCCAACACTCTATTCCAGTTCGATTACCATAAGTATCATAGCGATCACTGGTAATTGTCACGTATCTTTCAGGATGCTCCTCCATGGGATCAATAGATGGCTCAGCCAAATTCTTGAGAACATAAGTGCTTCCAGGATGACGATCTCTCACTCTGGGAACCTGATCTTCAAAATATTTCTTCATGTGTTCTTCATGTTCCTTTTCTGATCTTTCACGCTCAGCAGGAGTCATTACTTTGTCAACAAAAGATGATGTCTCTGAAAATTCCTTTCCAAACTTGTTCTCTAGTTTCTGAGTCAAGTTGAGTAGTCTAGCTGAAACATCGCCCAATCCAGTTTCCAACTCAGTAATCTTTTGATCTTTTTCATGGACCATCTCCATCAAACTCTGTACCTGAGCAGTTAGCCATACATTCTCAGTTTCCAGCTTCAGCACTTTAGCTTGCAAACTATGAACATCCACTTTAGCAAAAATATCTTCATCACTATTAATTTCTTCTTGATTTGCCTCTCTCTCTTCCGTCGTCAGAAATTCAACATCCACACGTTTTCCCTGTTCTTTATCGGCTAGAAAGGCCATCTGAGCTCTTTGAAAAGCTTCCTCATCAAATAAAACCTTACTCAAACCAGAAGCACCATAGCTTCTTCAGTTACTCTCCCTGTAATTGGTGCCTTACTCATGAATTGAGAAAATGATTCGGTTGCAGTTTCAGGAAAAGTAGTGGAGCTAATAACACCAACGGGAATATCAGTTGAAGCACCAGCATCAGTCATGACAATATCAGCAGCAGCAGAAACAGTCTCAGCAACAGGAATAGAAACATCAGCAGTAACAGTCAATCTTGGATCTCTTCTGCTTCTCTTCCTCGGCCTCAAATCAGAGTTGGGGTCTTCAGAAACTTCAGTATCAACAAATGTCTCAACTGCAACATCAGATGGAGGAATCCTTTGTTCAGCTTCTCGAACGGTATTTAATATGCTTGAAAGCACTTCTGCTTGAGGAATAATAGTCAAGCAGCAGTGTTAGGAGCTTCAGTCACAATCTCTTTTCCAATCAACTCTGTCTCAGCTTCGGTCACTGACTTTATTTCAGCATTTTCAATAATAAAGTCATCTATCTCATCGTCATTTAGATCATCAAAATCAAAGTTTTCAAATTGGTCTTCGTCATTTCCAACAGTCTTCTCATCATCTTTCACTTCTTCCTCATCTTCACTATCCACCTCATCTTCACTTTCCACCTCAGTTAAATCGAGGAGAACGTTGTTCAGCAGGTGGTGGTTCGACAATCTAAACATCATGTTCTTCAGCAACAAGTGCAGATGGTAAGTCTGAGGCTTCTTCAACAATCTCACTGAACTTTCCAAACTTAATAAGTGGGAATTTTCCGGTAAAAACCTGCCTTGAGTCTTTACGAACCTGCCTAATTAATCCAAAGATTTGAGAAGCCATGCATTTGTTATCATATGTTTCAACTGTCCTCTCAAGCTTTGGATACTTGGATTCTAGAATCATCTGCACAAATATTGGAAACTTGTAGAAATCCTTCTTGTTGAGGGTCTTCACATTTGTCAACATATCCTCAAAGATGCACTTTGAGTAATTGTAATCCCATCCCTCAATCAACGCCGCTATCCCAGAAGCATATTTCACTCCCATCTGATCTTGTCCACTCTTGTTACCACCCAAGCTAGCCAAAAACATATGTACTAATAGCCTCCAATAGCTTGGAAATAATTTCTTCAAGTTTGGTGGTGTAGACAGTTCACCTTCATACCCCATCCTTTGCAGCACAGGAACAAGCTTATCTTTTGAAAAACTAACGGGATCATCTGGAGAATCACCAAATAGTAGGACGTCTCGAACATCATGCTCAAAAATAGCCACCTCAGTTCCCCGAACCCTTGAACGAATCAAAGTATCTCTCTTGTTAGCCGCTGAGTTGTCCCAAAATTTAGTGATCCAGTCAGTGAGAACAACTGGATTTTCTCTCATAGCGTGTGAAACTCTACACGTGTTGAGCCCCACAATCAAAGACTTGAATTCCTGCATATACTCTTCAGGAGGATCAAATAGATAACACACCACATTATGACTGTTCTCAAACGTGGGCACATGAGGAATTGTCATTTCTGCAGAAAACAAATTGGATTAGACATCCAGTGAGATTTGCTAGACTTGGGGGGTCTTGACCCCATACACCCACGCATACATCGACATGTATGTGTGGGTGTACGTATAGGTCCATATGCTTGCTTTAGGTTGTATGTATTCGTATACATACATGTGTGTACATTTAAGCTAAAAGTGTTGAACTTTATCATAAAACTGGAGTATTTTAAGTTAGTTTTATTCGACATATATGATGTATAGTGTCGTGTACGAGTGTGTGGTGTTCGGGTGGAACATACTCGTGCTCGAAATGGTGTGAAACAAAGGAAAAGGGTTCAGTTCAAGTACCTTGTGTATAGCCAAAGGAAAATAAAGATATAAAGATAGTTCTTCCCACAATGTGACTCCTAGATTCTAGTTTAGCGACTTGTGGCTCTCGAATGATGATGAAGTTGATTGACGAAAGACTTTTTGGGGCTGTTGGTCCTCGGCCGGAAGGAAACAAGAGGGAAAAGGAAGGAATGTGATGGTGCTATGATTTTTTAGAGTGTTGGTTGCTTGTGTGGTGTCTTATGAGGTCTCCGTGGCCCATATATACTCGAGAGAGAGAGAAGAGGTGTAGGGTGTAAGTTTTAACTAGGGTAAGTCAACGTTGGTGGATTGTTGTGATGAAAAGGTGATTTCCATTTGTGTATAAGAGGTTGACCTTGTTTTGTGTGTGGTTTGTCTTGGGAAAGCAAGGGCCAAAACTTGTGAAAGGTTATGGAGGTTTTGGGTAGTCAAAATCCCTTTGTCCATGTTGTAGGTTAAAGCATCGTGCTATGTTGGTGAAACAACTTCTGAATGGAAGCATAAGAAGGGATGTTCATGTGGTTTTTGTTGGGGTTAACCTTGGGCGGCTCATGGGGAGGAAAGAGGTTTGGTTTGGGGTGTTCTAACATGATTAGATTATTGGCAAAAGGATCTTGTTACTATGTTAGTGTAACATCTAAGAGATAAGGTGCTATGGTATGAGTTTGAGAGTTTTGTAAGCATGTGTGTGTGTGCGCGCGCGCGATTGTATATATATATATATGTAGGTGACGGAAATTTGTCATTTTCCAAACATATGTTGGTGTGTGTGTGTCTTGTACAAGTTAGATAGTGTTCAGAACATTGCACATTCCTTTGCATTGGAAATGTGGGAAATGAAACTTCTAGGGAAGGAACAAGGGGGTTTTTGGCAAGTCAACTTGTGTAAGATTGGATTGTTAAGATAGTTTATGTTCCAATTTTGGCAATTGTCTTGGATTTGATGGGATTGTGTTTGGATGTGCATGTATACGTGTGTGTATATACATCCGTATGTTTGCATGCGTGTTTGGTGGTGTGTTTGTTTGATGTTACTAATCACACGAGTCTATATGAATCGAATTTTTGAGATACATGTGGGCTCGTTGTTCGTGGTTTTTAGTAGCCTTTTATGGATAATATGTCAGGTGTTCTATTGTTTCCGAACATTGTTTGTCTTTGTTCCTGTCGAACCAACAATTTTGAACCTTGTGTTTAATTGCATGGATCCCCATTACTAGGGTTTTGCATGGATTTCCTATATTCTAGCATGAATTATTCGACTAACTGTGACTTTGTATTAATTAGTGTATCTATTGATAGACTGTATGTTTCGGGATTGACTTGTTGGAACCCTGTATGGCCCATATTGTGATGCAACGGGGGAAATGTAATACCAGGCACAATGTATACCCCCGTAAGTGAATGTACGGTCATGACTTGTGATTTCGGCAGGTGTCACATTCTGGCTACAGTGTTTGCATTCGACAAGTTCAGATCATATTTAGTGCTGTCAAAGACCATTGTGTACATGGACCATGCAGCGATAAGATACCTTTGCAGCAATCAGGACGCGAAACCGCTCCTGATCAGGTGGATTCTGTTGCTGCAGGAGTTTGATATTGAGATTCAGAACAAGAAGGGTACCCTGAATGTTGCTGCTGACCATCTCTCTAGACTAGAGCACGGAGATGCTGAGCACTTGGTGTGGCAGACAATCAATGATAACTTCCCGCACTAGTTTTTAATGAGTGTTGAGTCTGTTGATGATGTATCGCCATGGTTTGCGGATTTCGTGAACTACCTCGACTGCGGGATCCTTATCAAAAGATTACCGCATCAGCAAAAGAGGAAGTTCTTCGCTGACCTCAAACACTATTTCTGGGATGACCCATTCTTGTTCAGGGTCGTGGCGGATTAGCTGATCCGCCGGTGCGTATTTGGAGTGGAGGTGGCTCAAATCTTTAAAGATTGTCATGAAGGGCCTACCGGAGGTCACCATGGAGCGAATTACACTGCTAAAAAAGTGTTAGCCTCCGGGTTTTGCTGGCCTACTGGCCTTGTAGTTACTTTAAATAATTGTTTGTTTGCACCTGGTTTAACCAGAAACATTATTTCAGTTTCTTTATTGTTTGAACAAGGTTTCAAGTACATTTTTAATGGTATTGCTATTTCTACTTACTTGAATGATGTCTTCTATTTTGAGGCTAAACCTCGAAACGGTATTTATGAGATAGATCTTCGAACAAACAATAACATATATAATCTTTCTAAACGTAACAAAGCTGGCAGTAATGAAACATTTCTATGGCATTGTAGACTTGGCCACATAAGCAAGGCACTCATAAAATGTCTCCAATCCGAGGGGATCCTTGAATCCACTGGACAGGACTCCTTTAATGATTGCAAGTCTTGCTTAGCTGGCAAACTCACCAAAGATCCTTTCACCCATGTTGGTGAACGAGCCAATAGTTTATTAGGACTCATACATACTGATGTATGTGGCCCTTTTAAAACCATGACTAGAAATCATGAAAGATACTTCATCACATTTATCGACGATTATAGTCGATATGCTTATGTCTATCTCATGAAGCATAAGCATGAAACTTTTGACAAGTTCAAAGAGTTTTAAAACGAAGTTGAAAACCAGCTCAGTAGAACGATAAAGATACTTAGATCAGATAGAGGTGGAGAATACCTCAACTTAGAGTTCCTCAATCATCTAAAAGAGCGTGGAATAATTTCACAGCCCACTCCTCCTGGCACACCCAAGCTTAATGGCGTGAGTGAGAGGAGAAATCGAACCCTACTTAATATGGTTCGATCGACGATGTGTAGGATTAACTTGCCTCACTCCTTTTGGGGTCATGCTCTTATGACCGCCGCCCGCCTAGTCAATCTGGCTCCGACTAAAAAGGTAAACAAAACTCCATATGAGATATGGCTTGGGCGTAAATCCAATTTGAAATACTTAAGAGTATGGGGATCTAATGCTTATATCACCAGCGATTCTGATGATAAGATCGATCCTCGTGGCGAAAAGGTTATTTTCGTCGGATACTATAACAAAAGCGGATATCTTTTCTACCATCCTGATGAAAAAACTATTTCCATCAAAAGGAATGGAAAGTTTCTCTAGGAAGAACTTCTTAATCGAGGAATTGGAAACAATATTGTGGATCTTGAAGAAATTCGAGAACCACAAACAACCGCTGATGAAGTCGGAACGTCTGATCAACAAGAAATTATTGCTAATGAATCAGAGATAAACACAAGAGTTTCCAAAAGTAGCAAGACTCGAAAAGAGCCTGACAGATACCTTTGGCATCTTGATGGTTCTGAAGTCCTGGTAGTAGCTGAGTCTAATGACGAACCTGCTAACTACAAATCTGCTATCTCAGATCCTGAATCTGCAAAATGGTCGGAAGCCATGAACGCTGAGATGCAATCTATGCGTGACAATCAAGTCTGGGACTTGGTTGAGCTACCCCCTGAATCTCGGGCAGTAGGGAGCAAATGGGTTTTCAAGAAGAAAACCGACATGCATGGAAATATACACACCTATAAAGCACGGCTAGTTGCGAAAGGTTTCACTCAGACTCAGGGTGTTGACTATGATGAGACCTTCTCGCCCATTGCTATGATCAAATCGATCAGGATATTGCTTGCCATAGCCGCGTACTATGACTACGAGATATGGCAAATGGATGTCAAAACCGTTTTTCTTAATGGACATCTCTCTGAAGATGTTTATATGGTTCAGTCTGACGGTTTTCTTGATCAAAAATATCCTAATAAGGTGTGCAAACTAAATAAGTCCATTTATGGACTTAAACAAGCATCTCGTAGCTGGAATCTTCATTTTGACCAAAAGATCAAAGAATTTGGTTTTCTAAAAAATGAAGATGAGCCTTGTGTTTACAGAAAGGCTAGTGGGAGCACTATATCATTCCTCATCCTGTATGTGGATGATATACTGATAATTGGAAACAACATCCCTATGCTCAACGAAGTTAAACACTATTTGGGAACTTGTTTCGCGATGAAAGATCTTGGAGAACCAGCTTACATTCTAGGAATCAAGATCTATAGGGATAGATCTAAGCGGCTTCTAGGGCTAACTCAAAGTACATACATAGACAAAATGATGACACGCTTTAAATTGGAAAACTCCAAGAAAGGAGGTGTTCCTATGACTAAAGGTACTGTCTTGAACAAATCACAATGTCCTTCAACGGACATTGATATTATGCGAATGGAAGCAATTCCATATGCTTCTGCGATTGGTTCTATCATGTATGTTATGTTATGCACTAGACCTGACGTCTCGTATGCTTTAAGCATGACTAGCCGTTATCAGCAAAGTCCTGGCATAGCCCATTGGACTGCAGTCAAGAACATTCTAATGTATCTGAGAAGAACTAAAGATATGTTCTTAGTATTTGGAGGAGTGGAAGAAGAGCTCACTGTAAGATGTTACACTGATGCCAGTTTTCAAAGTGACCAAGATGACTCTCACTCACAATCAGGTTTTGTATTCACTCTGAATGGAGGAGCTATCTCATGGAAAAGCTCCAAACAGAGTGTTGTGGCGGATTCAACCACCGAATCTGAGTATATAGCCGCATCAGATGCTGCAAAGGAAGCTACTTGGATGAAGAAATTCGTAGCCGACCTTGATGTGGTTCCAAGCATTCGGAAACCCATAGAGATCTTTTGTGATAACACAGGTGCTATAGCTCAAGCCAAAGAGCCTAGATCTCATCACCAGGCCAAGCACATTCTAAGAAAATTCCACTATATACGGGAAATTGTGGAACGTGGAGACATCATGATAAGCAAAGTAAACACATATCAAAACCTATAGGGCTTAGATTAGCTAGCCATATATTTTGATTTAGTATTTGGATGTACGAACATTTAAACAGTTGTACTTTTGAATTCGTTTTTATTTACTAGTTGAATATAATTCTGAATCTTATAACTGTGTTCGTTTTTAATATGTTAACTCCATGAATATTATATTCAAAATTATCCGTAGTCGACCAGACTCGTGGGAGCGACTCTGAATTAAGACTATTCTGAATTTGGACTCAAGTAGTTAACTCCAAGTTCACAGACCTCATTGTGAATGACGTGGGATGTAACTCGCTTCAAATCATCTTCATGGATCTTAGTCATAAGATGTTTTGATATTGGTATACTCATTTAGTATCCTCTGACCTGAGATGCATATTAGAACTTTCGTTTACCAAGGATTATTCTTTGATTACTGTCAACCACTGTCGCGTAACTGCCAGTCATAAAGGCTATAATTGGGAATAGTTCTGAGGTTCAGTGGGAGTTGTATGTAATCAATAAGGGATTATGTACTCTTATATAATATGTAACAGTTAGACATCGTGGCGCCCTCGTTGATTCAAACTGGTGAAGTGTAAGGCCTTACCCAAACTAAATGTGTGTTTGATTGGACCACTATGAATCTTGATCGAGAACAATAATAATTGAACACCATATGAGAATGAACTTAATCCATGTCTCATTGATTCAATTGATGTCTTTTACGGAAAGGATGAATGACAACGATTTCCATAAGTCTATTGTCTTGTCTAAAACAAGATGTTTTGGTTAATGACTTTAAAGAGTCATACCTTGTTGGGGGCAACCATGTGCAGCTAGAGCACCGCTGACTGTCTGTGTTAAGGATTTTTATCAAATACCGTCCAAGTGGGAGATTGTAGGATTTATATGTATGGTTTCGATAAATTAACGCTGCTGACTGAGCTATGACCCTTAAGAGTTACACCTTAGGCAATGAACATCAAATCCACTTAACTTGATTGACTGGTAATTACGAATAATTAACGAGACGAAATCTATTTATGTAATTATCTAGAATAATTATATAAATCGATAAAACGGTTTTTATTATTTATACTGGTTATAAATAATATAATCTTTATTTATTAATAAACGGGTTGCGGCCTATTTATTGTGTATTGGCTTTAAATCGCGTCTTGGACTTGATCTACGTGCATTAGGTTTGAGGCCCGATAAAGATTAAATATGTGATGGATGATTGTTTAAATTAAATTTTTCTAATTATGGTTTTTATTTATTATTTATGGTAATGATTGATTACCCATTACTATATAATTCCATACTGACAAAATCATCTTAATATATATTTTGACATCCCACGAAAGCAATTTAGAAATAATAATAAGAGGAAAGTTGGCCGCCTCCTTGAACTAGCTGTCACCGGCTTTTGTTTTATCCGGTGCCGCTTCGTATTCGCAATCGCCACCCGTACCGTTGCTTCCGTGTTCGGTTCTAGCACTCGTTCGTTGTATGTCGGTGTCTTAAACGGTTAATCTTTAACCACTAAGGTATATCTATCTCATTGGTAGATTAATATTGTTTGTACCGTGTTTGTATGTTTTGTAACCAGATCCTGTTCGGTAGTTTTTGGTGTTAAAATTTTATAAATATTCCGCTGCGTTTGTTAATTTTATATTTAATTTTAACAAATATATCAAACCCGTTTTGATTAAAAAGTAAAGTTGACACCACTGAAACCTAACAATTTAAACACTCGTCATATTGGTTTAGCTTGGGCAATGAAACATGTGAAAAAACCAAATTGGTTTCCCCACTGAACTTGAGCTTCCTGGTTTCCAACCATCTCATTCACTGACTTGTTACCACCAATAGATCTAGTGTTGAGCAACACCAATGCTGTGGACCTTGCATTCTTTGCTTCTTTACATGTTTCTTCCATGTATAATCTCGTCCCAAGGAAAATTATTCCGGTAATTACATCGTTTATCGACTGTTGAATAGCAAATTAGTGATTAGATTTGTCATTGCGCATGACATCAGTAAATATCTTTTACCTTATTTTCTCCTCACAATTTTTAAACGTTAGTAACTTTTATATACGGCATTTAAAAAAAATTACACCAAATTAAAGAACGTTTTATCATCTTTCCACCGAACACCATAGTGCTATTCAAAAAATGAAAAAAAAATGACTTTTTTTAGTGGGTTATTATTCATGCAGAAAAAACACACAGACGCACACACACACACAATAATTTTAGGTAATTCATTAATCAAGTTAAGGCAAGTCCATAATCATGTTATGACAGTATATATGTTGTTGAACCTATTATTACATATAAGAACCCGTTAACTACATATATATTCATAATTATAGTCAGTTTTGTAAGAATCTAATTTATTTATTTATTTTTTGTATTTTGTTTGTTGTTTATAGAAAAATTGATTACAAAGGTTGTTAACCGGTTAAATGTGGCCTATGATTCATAGACACTAGGAAAAAAGTCTCTAGCTGATAAGTGATAATTAATCACATTCATATGTGTGTACACACATATGCTAAGGGGAAGGGGCGCAACACCCTTACACCATAACACCCATCAATTAGTAACGCCCCTTCATTTCTATCCTTAAGTACACTCAAACTATAAAATCATTGAAAACACTTACCCAAATACCCTCAAGTTATCTCACACCACACTCACTAGTCACATTCCCTCACAAAATCCAAGACACTCACACTTGTCAAAAAGGGGAAAACGGTCAACCCCCACAAAGGTCACATTGCTCCTTTTGTCGGGTAAGGGAACCTATCCTACCAGCCAACCCACAAGGGTGGCGGCAGAGTTCTTTCAAGGGTTGGATTTGGAGTCCTCAAACCATTACCCGACCAGTACACCGTCCCTCCTAAGGCTATGGGGTGTGGTCACCCTTCCCCCTTCCTTCCCCCTTGTTCACGTCAGCGCCATGTCATTTCCCCCTTCCCCTCCCCCTTCTAGGGGAAATGGTTCCCCCTTCCCCCTTCCCTTTTTTATTAATTTCATTTTTATTTATTTTATAAATTAGATTTTCACTAAAATATTTTTTTCATTTAAACATAAAATAAACTACATAGACATTTTAAAAAAAAAACCGAACAATACAATAAAAACCGGAAATAAATAAAAAAAAAAACCATCAACTAAACGCTCCTCCAAACGCTCCTCCAAGCCATTTTCTTGCGATTTTGTCTTTTATTTTCGCCGCCACCGCACGTTCCGTTTCATCAAGGTTATCGAGCGGTTCTCTCATCAACGCCAATTCGGTTGTTTCCTGTCTCGCCATTTCCATTTTGAGGCGTTCCCTTTCCAACTCTATCCTCGCCAAGTCTCTCGCCGCGGCGTCTTCTTTGTCCTTCCTTTCCATCTCTAGTCTCGCCAACTCTCTCGCCGCCGTTTCTTCCTTCTCCTTCTTTCTTTCCAAGTAGCGATCCGTTTGCTCTTGTTTAAAATCGTTAAAATTTTTTAGCAACTCTTCAATTTTTTCCACCGCCTTGTCTCTCGATCCGTGGCCGGTATCAACACCCTTGCCTTTTGAGGCCGCCGCTTTCTTGGCGCGGTCCCGACCAATCGGCCTCTCACTCTCACTTGGTGGAGCCTCGTCTTCAAACTCCGGATCGTCGTTTATGTTGATAGTACAACGAGCATCGGACCCACCACCACTATAACTCCCCGTTGCGCTCGTTTTAGACCGCTTCGCTTGTTCCACCTCATTAGGCACCGGTTTGAACTTTTCACACTTCGCCAAAATCTCATACGCCTTCATGTACCCAAACGCCCCATGCTTTTTGGTGTACGCGTCAAGAGCAACCTTCAACACATGCTCATCGCTTTGCCCCGACGCACGATTATTCCAAGCTCTTTGATAAAAACCCCCAAAAGCTTGACATTTTGTCATCAAGTCCCGACACTTGGTACTCACGGAGTGAACCCGACGGTATTCTTCACGTTGTAACAACTTGAAAAATTCCTTAACAACTTGGTTCCAAAACCCCTCTTTTTTCCGATTAGTTGCTACAACTATATAAAAAAAAAAGTTAGTTTTTATAAAATATTAAAAACGAAATTTAAAAACAAATATATACATATATATATATACGAATTTTAAAAAAAAATATATACCTAGTATTGGGTCCGTAGAAGCGATAACCCAAGCTTGTGCTAGCGCCTCCAACTCGATGGGATTCCAAGGAATGGAATCGGCCTTGGTACTAGGACCGTCATCTTTGGCCCGTTTTTTCCCCTTTTTGACGGTTTTTTTGCTTGGGGCCGGTTCGGTTTCGGGTTGGGTTTCGGGTATGTGATCATCGTGCGAGGCCAAAGAAACATAATCGTGCTCGTGTTGTGTTTGTGTTTCGGGCATTGGTTGCCATTGAGGTGGTTGCATTTGAGGTGGATGCATTTGCCATGGTTGTTGTTGAAATTGCCATGGATTCAAAGGGGCGTTAAACGCGCCAAAAGATAGTGGTTGAGTCGCGGGAGTACCGGGTGTGTTAGGAAATCCGAACGGGGGTTGGTTTGAGGGGTTACCGGGTGTGTTAGGGAAGAAAGGACGCCTTGGATCCATGAAGATTTTTATAAAATCTTGTATAAAAGAGTAAAAAGTTTATAAAAAGTGTGGAAAGGTGTATAAAATTGTGGGGTATTGTGGGGTAAAATGTGGGGTTGGGTTGTTATTTAAATAGGTTTGAAAAATAATTTTTTTTTTCTTTTTTACTTCAAACGGTCAAAATTATTTTTCCAACGTTCATATTTTTAATTTTGTCCTTGGAATACGCGTCGGGGAGCTCGGGGATTTCCTGCCGTTTGTGCCGTCGGGGGGGTCGGGGGGGGGGGGGGGGGGCGGTGTTCCCTTCGGCAAAAACATCCAGCTCGGATGCCGAGCCCCTTCCCCGAGCCCACACCCCATGGCCTAAGTACGTACATTATCAATTTAGTATAGATGCACAAATACAAACACAACCAATAGACATTTATGCTCTCATCATAAATGTGAACTAACGTATGGGCATCGTGGCTCCCACCCATACCAGCAGCAATTAACATGCTGATTGTATTAAATCTTTCAACCCTTTCACCCACCTCTCAACATATCATATATCTTAAAAAAATTGTGGATAATCCAGTAAATAAGTTTCCACATTAGAATATCTATTAATTAATATATATAAAAGAATTGAACATTGCTGACGTGTCGTGCAATGGTGCTTTCAACCTCTCCATGAAACTGCCACGTGGCATCATAATTAAAAGATTTTAGTGTTTTTGAATTATTTCCTTTTTTAATTAAAAACAAGATAAACATAAAACCCTAAATTTATCTCTCTATCTCTACATTCTCAATTACTAAAATTAAATTGAGTTATTTTAGAAAAAAGAATTTAAAAACAAATTTAAATTTTTCTTTCTTGTGTTTCCTCCCATAATTTTTAAACGTTAATATCTTTTATATTCGAGATTTTTTAAATAAAAAAATTACACCAAATTAACGAGCGTTTTATTATTTTTCCAACGAGTACCATAGTGCTATATAAAAAACGAAGAAAAAAACGACTATTTTTTGTAGGGATTTGTTCATACAGGAAAAAAAAAACACAAAGTGTTCAGGTTATTCATTAATCATGTTTTTTCTTTTAAACCAGGTTCTTATCTACGATGTTGAAATTCAGCCCAATCGCCATGCTATCATTGGAATTTTACACTTCTTAAAATGGATAGGTATACTTAATCAAGAGAAGCTAGGAGAAAGAATCGTGCAAGGTTATTTTTTTATTTATTTAATTACAAGAGTAATAATTATTACTATTAGTATTAGTATTATTAGAATGGTTATATTTTTCAATCCCGGGACACTCCCAGGATAAAAGCTAGTTATTCTTTAAATACACAAGATACGCTGCCACACAATTAAAATGCAAATTACATAACTACCTCTAAGAGACACATATCACTACCATGAAGGCTAGCATCACGTTGGTTGCTTGCATTAGTTGATAAAAACAGTTAATTAATACTGTGTGTAAATTTAATATTCCGCGGACTATTTTACAACTTCCATCTAGCTAGATTTACTACGGTATTCATCAAATTAAATTAGATATCTTAGTGACAATCAAGACACTTGGACATGGCTGTTAGGCGATGCTGTTTTTTCAGCTAAAGGAGTAAAGAAGTGGCTATTTGAGTCAGGTAATATGCTCCCGATCTCCTCTTTCCAGTGGTGTAATGGGATTCCGAAGAAAGTTGAAGTCGTTGCGTGGCGAGCTGCTCTTAATCGCCTTCCCACAATGGATGCTCTGGCTCGGAGGAATGTTCAGGTAAAGACACAGGTATGCAAGGCGTGCGAGATAAGTGTAGAATCTGTGGAACATTTATTTACAGGTTGCCCGGTTTTTTCTGAAGTTTGGCAACTTGTTTTTACATGGTGTAATGTCCCGAATGTCTTTGCTTTTCACGTAAACGACATTTTGTCTTATCATTTGACGGCTAAACAAGGAGATCGAGTTAGGAAGGCTTTCTATGCGGTAATCTTGACGACGTTTTGGAGTATTTGGCGGGCAAGAAATGAGTTAGTCTTCAATCAAAAACAGGTTTCTATTCGGAAAATTATGGATGAGATCAAGATTATGAGCTTTCTATGGATTACCAATCGGGCAAAAATGATGGACATGACGTGGGAAGCCTGGGGCGGTTTTCAAGCGACTAGAATGGGATAGATTTTTTTTGTTTTTTGTTTCGGCTATATGTTTTTTCATTTTTCATTTCGGCTTGTTCCCCGGATTGTTTTCGTTAGTTTCTTGCTAGCCCGTTTATAAATAAAGTTTGTTTGGCCGTTCAAAAAAAAAAAAAATTCATCAAATTAAATAACCTAAGCTATTCAAAATTTGTTGTTAGCAACCCAAACTAAAATATTGGCAATATATTACCTGTACTGTTAATCTATTGGATTCTAACACCCAATTTGCGTTAAGTCACTAACCCAGTTAGATTAGAGGTACCACGTTAACATGCCACGTCAGATTGTGGGTACCACATCAGCATGCCATGTCAGATTGGGGGGTGCCACGTCAGCCAAAACACTAACTAGGTTAATAGTACAAGTTATATATGGGCAATTTTTTAGTTTGGGATGCCAATGACCAATCTGAATAGTTTAGGTTATTAAAATCAAATTCCCATTTTTGTAATTGCTTAAATTATATCAACTTTGTCTTTGACGAGCCTTGAATCCTTAATCTTGAGAAAAGCAACATCTTAACTTCAATATTTTTGTGTATTAAACTTAGCCTCTCACATCCCTTATGTATGTTAGTTATTATAAAAATATTTTGCAAAACTATGGGCAGTATTAATTGACCATGCATTAAATAATGTACTCAGTGCAACACTGACCATGGGTTGGTGTTAATAAATTGTATTTTAATAATTTGGACTGACGCTTAGTTAGTTTAATTTGGCTGAAATGATGAGAAGCAATCCCTTGATCAAAATATTACCCCTAACCCTACTTAAAATGTTATTTACTTACTTAAATAATCCCTTGATCAAGCAATCCCTTGAGCAACGATTTGTTGCATTGGTGAGTGTGATGAACTCCAATGATACGGTGGTGGATAACTTGGTGATGAACAAGAAGTTGTTGAATACGTTACCATAAAACTGGGATTCCAATGTGACCTTGATCAAGAGAACCAAGGACCTTGCAAGAATGACATTGTCTGAGGTAATTTCTTTGGTGAAATCTTATGATATGGATGACAAGCAATGTTACTATACTCGTACTGCAAGCTACAATCTTGCTAATGCTTCGTCTTCCAAGAATGCACTTATGTCCTAACAAGAACAAGAACAAGAACAACAATGTTCATCACTATACTCATATTTAGCCTGTGGATCTTCTGATCTTCCAATATTTGAAGTTTCTTCATCCACTACTCCTGTCAACTCAACATCATTGGGTGTTGTTGTTGCACCATCATCCGTTACTACATCTTAGACACCTATCAAAATCCCGAAGGAAGTTGAAAAAAATATGAATCTGTGTGCAGGATTTATGAATTCTTACAATGCTTTTATGAATGGGAAACGGACTACAAATAATGTTGGGGAATGTGAGATTGATGATGTTCACCTGATGATGCGGCAGAGATGGATTTGACTTGGCAAATGGCAATTGTGGTTTATAAGTCAAAGAACTTTGTGAAGCGAACAAGTACGAATGCATGGGAAAACTCAAAGCAAAATCTGGGATGGGACAAAAAGAAAATGATGGACTACAACTGCGACGAGCAAGGTCATTTTGCTCGTAAATGTACCAAACCGAAGAGGGAAAGAACCAACAATGTGATTGTGACGGTTGAAAGAGCTCTAGGTTCTACTGCTCCTACAGTTATATCTTCAGCTACCACCTCTATAACTCATGCTTCTGTTACTCACACTGATTCCTCGTCCTCAACCCTAAGCAATGCTATGGTGGTCCAGGAGGGAGCAGGATGGGATTAATCTTCTCAGGCACAAGATCTGCAGATTACTGAAGATACAATCTACAAAGCACTCATGGCACAAATTGATGATAACTATGTGTCGAATACTGCAATGGTACATTATGAAATTATAGCTGAATCATGTTGTACTGAAAATGCCGGTTAAAGGTAAATGGTTTTAGAGAAGAAACTCTCTCCGCTTACAAGCAGCTTGAATATCAAAAAATGATTCACTACGATACTAAAAAGAAAAATATAGAAAAACTAAAACTAGATATCAAGTGCTTGCATCAGGAGGTAAGTGATCATAAGTGCAGATACTTGCACTTTAAGAGACTATCTCACACTTTCACTACAGAATTGATAAGCATAAAATCAAAATTTGAAAATCTAGATTTTAACTTTAGAAAATTTGACTGTTCCAGTGATACAGTTGAGAAAATGATCAATTCTCAGCTAAAGTTCACAAAAAAGGACATAAGAAATAAGGGCTTGGGATTTGTGGAAATCCCACCTCCATTTAATCAAAATTATTCCTCTATTCCCATGTCCGATAAGGAATTATTGGCTCCCCCTATTAAAGGATGTGGTCCTCTAATAGAAGAGCTAATAAATCCAATTATGGTCTTGGGACTCTAAAACACTTATTATGGATGGAAAATATTAAAATTTTAATATTTTTGACTTCCTGTATTGTTTCGGTTATTAAATATTTACCGGGTATCACCTTAATTATGGTAAAAGATTGGTTAACCAACTCTCAATTCAACTACTTTTCCAATCAAACTGATGCAATGTTTTGCATCATGTGGGGACTTTGCTATTCTCAAGAGACTACCTTAGTCGAAATAAATTTTATTTGTACTAAAACCAGTTAAGTATATATATACAAATCACGTACGGAGATTCACGATTTTTGCCAGATGTCACATTCTCCCCCCGTTAAGCAAATTTCGTCTGCAAATTTTTACTTGAAGTCGGGATATCACTTCTTCACTTGATCACCTCTTGACTACGTGAACTCATGCCCACGATCAACTGTGACATCTGAAAAAAATTTCACACGTTTTTACACTTGTTTCATGGTTTGCTTGTTAAATTTCATGACGAAATTCTTTTCAACATGGGGATGAGGTGACAACCTGCACTTTCAGGTTAATACTTTAACCTAACTAGTGTAGTTAGCTTACACATACGTATATGACATAATGCTTGACTAGGGTTAGTTAAGAGAGTTATTCAATGCATTGTTAAATCACAATAACTTATGTAACGGTAATTCATGGAATTACCGAAACACACACACGACTCTTGTACTCTGAATGTTGGTGATCTGTGAAATAAACGTTTTCATATGTGTAATTGGATGATTAGGAATGTGAACTTATATTTTACATTATTTCTTTCTTAATAGATAATCGTTATCTGAATTCTATCAAATGCGCGCAATACGTGAACGTTATGTGAATATTATGTTACATGATTATCGGTACTATTGTTTTATAAGATTTTAGTGGGAAAAACATTAGTAGGAACATTCACAAGCTTTAGGCCTATTAATTGGTTCGTTTATTAGTAAAAGGCCCCACAAAGCCCGCTAGTTGGGCCCAAAGCCCAACAAAACAACTCTTGCATCTTGTTTTTATATAAAACAAATAATAAGAAACCCTCCCCCAAAACCCTATTTCCCCTATGAAAAAGAAACCCCCACCCCCTCTCTCTTTCAAACAATCTCCAAGCAATTTTGATCAATTCTAAGCTATTCTAAGGATTAGTTGTTGTGTAGGATCATCTAGAACGCAAATCTCTTCTTCAATTAGTAGGTATAATAACAATTTTTATTATTGTTTTTATGATTCTTGAAAGTTTTATAAACCCTAATATACAAACAACATTTAAATCAAGGTGTATATGTTTATAGATTGTTAGAGATGAATAGGATGAATGTTTTGATTTGATACTTTGACTTAATTTATAACTAGTTCACAGCGATAGTACTATCCATACAACGTATGGTCACACTTATGCATTTGTCCTCTTTCTCAACTCATGAAACAATTGGTTATAGTTCATAACGGGGTGTGTCCACCATAGGCTCATCGTTACCTAAGTACCCATATAACTTATCAATATTCCCATACGTCACAACACAATTTAAAACATATCTTTCCCCCCGAGTTTAAAAACATTTAAATACATTTAAAAGGGGGACGTGAATACTCACCTCAGCACATCATCAATACAGCATGCAGTCTAACACAACTAGAGAATAGAAATCAACTCAACTCAACAACCTATAGTGCATTATTTTCATAAGACATTATTTTATAATGCGTGTTTATTTGGCATGTTGTTTTTAGCCAACTCCCAACAACATTATAATATTCAAGTCCCGTTTTATTAAAAAAAAAATATGTCCTAGGCCCGTTGGTGATGGATTCCCGATGTTAACTTATTAATAACTTAGTTTTTATAACCTCAAATATCAAATATGTTATTCTTAAGTTAGCCGGGTTTACCTAGGGTTGTACACGAACCAAGTCGAGCCAAGCTAGGCTAAGCTCCAGCTCGAACATAAACGAGCCAGCTCGGTTTGGCTCGTTTTTCTTGTCGAGCTGAAAAGCCGAACTCGAGCTCGGCTCGTAAATGTTCGAGCTGAGCTCGAGTTGGCTCGAGCCAGGTCGCTATTTTTTATTATTATTTTTACAAAAATTTATTAAATAAAAAACAAAAAAATACAATAAATTACTAGAAAAATAATTGCCAGAAAAGTAAAATTACACATATACATGTATAGTTTATTATTTTTCTAATGTTTTAAATAATGGAAGGCATACTAAAAGTATTATATGTATAATTTGTGTTTTTTTCTATTAATTTTCATATTTTATTAATTAATTAAACTTAAAATGTTAACACTTCAACCTCCTCTCACGTATTTTTTAATTTAAACACTTAAAAATAAATTTAATACATATAAATAAAATAATTCGAGCCAGCTCACAAGCTGAGACATGGCTAGCTCGAGCTCGAGCTCATTTACAATCGAGCCGAGCCAAGCTGGCTCGTTTTTTTTCAAGCTTTTCTCGAGCTGAGCTTTTTTCGAGTTTTTTTCGAGCGAGCTTCGAGTTGCGAGATTTTTGTACACCCCTAGGTTGACCGAAGTATGCCCCGATCACCGTCCGATTTTCCTCACACGTGGTGATCGTTATTTACAAATAAAAATCAATATTTAACTCATCTTCCCAAGTCTAAGTATTATTTTTGCAATCAGATACTCTGGAGCTTGACAACTTACAAAAATATATGTTTTTTAAAAACTCCCGTAATTATTCTTTCAAAAAATATATTTGTATACTTTTAGAATAAATACTTTATCATTAACATCTCATTTCTCAACATAAACTTTACATCAACGTTTTTAGTATTGTCCAAGTTATCCGTGTGTTGACCCGATTAGTTAACTATATATATATTTACACGACTACAGACTAAAAATATAGTTAACTTAATACATTTTCTATTCACCAAAAATCAACCCTCAAACTCCCATCTTTTACACTTGATACCCTACTTTTGTAAAAAGTTACTTTTCATCAGTAACTTTCTAAAAGTTCAACTTCTTCCTTTAAGTTTGTAAATCTTCTCAAAACACTCACAACCTTACAAACTTTACATTTTATTCCCAAACTTTGAAAAAAAATAAGTTTTATCATAACAACTAACTTAGTTATAATAACTTAAGTTTATTGTTTCACTTTATGTTAAAACTCATGATAATGTTCTTATTTTATTTTAAAAACTAGTTATCTAGGTTTCTATTTTAAGTTAAAGTTGAGATTATTATCTTTTACATGTTAAATTCCATAATCTATACCATCTTTGTTTTGACATAATTTTCATAATATGATGTAAGCTATGTGTTTTATTATAATCTTTATAAAGAACATTTTCTATTTTAAGAAAACTCATCTTTTAGACTTACCATCTTTAGATCCATGGTTTTAATAAATCGACATAACAATTTTGTAGATCTATATAAAACAACATTTAACAACAACAACATCACCATCGTCACAACCCCCCCCCCCATGATTATTATAACACACATAACCTTACCTTCAACTGTTAATCTTGTGACAACAGTTAACGACCCAGGTCAACATACGTACGCATTTCATCAATAACTATCATTTTATGGTCATATTTAGACATTTTGCACACACTATAATCCCCCCCCCCCCCGCCCCCCAATTCTAGTGAAGCATGGGTTGTTTAGAAAACTCAACAAAGGTCAACCGTCTATGCATGCAACACCCGAACAATCACCAAACGAACACTCAATGGGGTTACTACCCTCTAACATACGGTTACTCATCACTAACACATGTAAGCAATCACAAAGACTACCATGTGTTAGCATCTAATAAACATGTGTTCATGAATTCAATAACCCATAAAAACTAATACATGTTGATATCGTCATCAGGCACCCTTGCCATCTAGACAAGGCCAAGTTGCATTCCTATGCAAGTGAATGACAATAATTGGTATAAACTAGCATTCCATTCAACATATACATTTAGCCTACACAAATTATTGTTCATACCATCGAGTTGTACCTAGCCGAAGCCTAGTTTGATACACACACATACGGTATATATGTATGTACACCAACATATATGTTTAGTATCATAACTAACTGGATAAATCTCCTTTCTTTGTCCCACCTTCGGCCGAATATAACCATGACCACACAAATCCTTGTCAAACCTTTAAACTTACACTAAATTAGTAACCTACATTTCTAATCCCTATGTGTGATCATGAACTAAAAACAATGTGATCTAGGCACCTATATTTCGGCCGAAACCAACACAACAACATCTTGGTACATCACTTTTAATGGAGTGTCCAAACCTTAGATGAATGTGGCAACATGACATCATAAAACACCATCTTGAGCACATGATCTTTACCACATTTTGCGTAATCTTCCTTTGTCTATCTTGGCCGATTACCTACACACAAGGATGAATCACTTGTCACTATCATACTAGGATCTCAAGTACACTTCTTGTAACTTGGAGAGCCAATCGACATCATGGAAGAACAAGCATGAACTATCATTTTCAAACACTTCCACCTCTTGTTCTTATCTCGGCCGAAGTACAAGAAGACGCCCAAAGACAAGTCCCTTTTCATATGAGTTTGTCACAATTGTCCCCAACATGTATGACACCATTACCCCTAAGTCCATCCTTTTCCTCTTATAGTTTAAGAAAACAACACCCCTCCCTACCCCATCACGATTTACGGCCAAGCAACCATCAACATCACCCTTTCATTTTCATAAAACACTCTTGGCATTTTGTGTCATGCATGATGTAACACCCCAACCGATGGCGGAATCATCGAGGTGTCACGTAGTGACGATTGTTCAAAAGCATATGGTACTAAAATGTAAATATATTATTGAATAATTTAAATTGTCTTACATGGATGAAATGGGAAAAATACATAAGTCTGAACAAAACATGAAATTTGAAATAAATTATTAAAAGCAAGCACTAAAATCCAATGATATGGAACTAAGATCAAACTGCACTTGAAACATGTACAAAATAAGTTTTGTCAACATATGAAATGTTGGTGAGCATTCCTAGTTTTAATACATATAGTAAGTTGGAAAAATGTTATACAATTCAAGTGCAAAGCTACAGTGCATTTATGTAAACTATGTATCATACAAATGAGCGAAATCAATCCCGTGACTGTATAAATGTACTAAAATGAACGACGGTGTACTTATCCAATAAATGGATAATAACTTAACAACGACCATGGATTCTCCGATGAAAAAGGGGGAGAATCACCTAGGTGGGTTGTCAATCCAATAGCGCTATCCAATGTTAAGGTCGGCTTGTACATGGTTAATGATTTCACTAAGTACAAATGTATTCTACATGTAATGTCTAACCATAAAGCACGTTTGTAAGCAAATGCACATAGTACTAGAATTGTATTGTAAAAATGTGAACTTGTATGTGAAATTTGTATAAGTGTACATGTAACACCCCAAAGGTGAATAAAAACAAAAAGGGGATAGGAAATACTCACTTTTGCCAAATGACTAGATGAATAAGCGAGCGTGAAAATGCGAGCAATCCAAAGATTCAACAACGAAACCAGTCCAATTTAGAAGAAAAGAAACCGAATAGGAAAAATATCAAACTTTCAATTCGCCAATTACAAGAGCTTATAATCAAATCATCAAATGTAGAAGTAATATACTCTAGAAGAAAGGTATGGGGGAGAGTTTAATCGAATTGAAACAATCGATTTAGAGGAGCAAAGTGTAATGGGTCACAAGTGAGTTTTTATACTAGTTTTGGATTCAATTAGGCTTTAAAATCGGTCAACACAATAAAGTAAGGTTTTAAGATGAATTGACTATTTGACTAGGACTTTGACTAGGATTTTGACTAGGACTTTAACTGGAACTTTGACTGTTTGACTGTCTTAGCGGACCGCGAGGCTAAAAAATAATTTTTCTAATTTAATCAATTTTAAGTTATAGACTTGTTTCCTTCTGTTTCTAAGTTGTTTTAGGACCGAAAATTAAGGGCTTTGAGTATCAAGGTCTGAAACATACGTGCTCGGGTGTAGATGTGAGTATAAAACGTGCATACTTTTACTTATAAAAATTATAAGTTTTATTAAATTGTGAATTTTGGTCCTATTAAAATACGAGGGTTAAAAATGAAAATTTTAAAATAGTTGAGGAACCAATTATGCACATTTATGAAAAGGAAGGGTGCAGGTTGTCACAGTCTTCCCTACTTTAGAAAATTTCGTCCCGAAATTACTTCAAGTGATGGTTTCCATGAAACAAAAAACATTTGTAAAAAGGCAAGTAGATTTTAAGAAATGCATCAGCCATGATTTGACAAAGTTTGAAGTAGTTGTTTAATACCCAAAATAAGAGTTTGAAAATCCTTAAAGTTTGACCAAAGGTTAGAGAATTAAGAGTTTATAATGAGCAAGGTTTGGGAAAAGTATGTAACTGTTAGGGCAGGGCAGTGTTATAGTAGCTTCCCTTACATTAGAGAAGTTTCTGATCGAACTTTATTAAGGACGTGCAACAGGATTTCGACTAACAGAGAGTGTAAGAGTATACAAAGTTTGTGTTTTCTGTGTGGATGGTCCAGAGAAAGACTCTAGGAAGTCGAATTGAAGCTCGTGTAAGAACATTCTTATCGAAAATACTAGCTATTAGTCAACGATCTAATAAAGAGATAGTAATAGGTAGGTTCTTGGTCAGACTCCTAGTCCGCTCCCGCAGTATCGCTCGTGCTTATATATAGGGTGTACCGCAGCTAACCCACCACACTATTGATACTTTGGACTCGTACTGATTGTCTACCAATAGCCTAAGTTGAATCACACACCACCCCCAATGTACCTGTAAATCCATGATTGCGTTCCGGACCGTAATCATCGATTTACCTTACACTAGGGTGCTATGCTTTTCCATAACACTAACATAAGTAATACAAGAAACAATGCGTGCAACCAAAATGTGTTAAGTAGTAGATACTGCTCAAGTATAAGATGCGGTTAGAAGTTCTTCCCCTTTCAGGTTCACCCTTTAACCGTAATGAGATTAATGTGTAAGTATAAGACATGATTACGGGTTCTTCACCTTTTGGGTTCACCCTTAACCGGTAAATTTCTGCTCACATCATTGGGCTCTAAACAATCATATTGATAAACTCTGAGGATTACACCGTTCCCCTCGGGTTAGAGGAATAATCTGAACCCAGTCGTTCATGGGAACTGGCTTAGATCTCATACGAGCTATCAATTAGTATGTTCGTTGGCCATGATGATGAACCAAATAATGTAATGTATAACAGGATTTTGTTCACAACAAAAAAAAAATATGCATACCAAATATGCGTTCATGTAAGTATATAAGTATAACATAGAATTTCGATTGAAAGAATAGCATAACGTAAATCGAGTAAATCGCACAATTTGCACAAAATGAAAGTAAACGAGTTAAATTAATGCTCAAAACTAGTGTTGTAAGAATAACTACTAATAACTAGTGCGAGAATAGTTGCGAATAACGCGTGAAAATAGCTACCAACAAAAGAATAATACAAAAATAATAAGATAATGTACGAACGTAACTATAAATAGAATGGTGTAAAAAAAATAGTGAAATTTACTGTAAATGAAAGTGCGCAGAACAGACGTATAGTCTACTGGTATGAGGATAACTTTTTGGAAACCAAAGAATGTTTTAAGTTCAAAATAGGTTCACTTGAAAAGATTTCGTAGGTACACATTTTCATGTGTTTACGAGAAGTCGAGTTTGAAAAGTGTTATAAGGTATATTATTAGTTGAAAATTCCTCCCGAAAACATATATTGGATACGTTATATGAAAACATGCAGATTTACATTTGATTTGTAAAATATGCAATGCAAGTTTATAAAATGCAAGATGAAACCATTTCATGAAGTGTGTGTAAATCTAATGTGTTTTGAAAGACCAAGATTTAAAATGATGTGAAGGTTGTGAATGATCCCAGATGCCTTGACGAATTTTGGAAAATAAAATTTTATGTATTTAAACATTTCTTTAACTTGTGGGTTGAAAAGTCGGAAATTTTTAATTGTTATGAAATGTTGAGAAAATCGAAGTGTTACCCGTTAAGACTGGGTAAACTTGAAACCTTTTAAATTTTCAAACTTTTACGAAATTTATACATTGAAAGATCATTTATTTGCAGGATCGTTAAGGCATCTCTTTGGGCTCATAGTGGGCTATTTGTTTCAAGGCACAAGGTGTATGAAAAGTGTGTTCTAATTTGGCGAATAGGCTTTGTGAAAAGACTTATAGAATGCGTTGTCAAATTAATCATTTTAGAGAGTAGTGTACTAGTGCGTATCGTGTAGGTAGGCATTTATGTATGAGTTTAGTCTGACTAAGAAGTTCTAACTAATGGTAGTTAGCTATGGCTTAGGAGACTGGGTGCAGCAATTTTAGTATTAGGTATATGAGGATATACTGTGACTTCGATCAAGTAAGTTTGTAAACATGAAGGTATAAAACAGGTTGAAATAATAAGTTTGGAAAAACCATGTTCATTTTTAATTGTATGATGACGCAACATTACTAAAATCAGGATGTGATCAAAGTTAAACACAGAGTTTAAAACTTAAGTCGTGGGTAAAAATGTTTTAACGCAAAACGAGTAATACCTTATAGTGTAAGAATCATGAGCATAAGTGAAATAGTGTAAGCTTTAATGTGATAATATATCGAACAAAAGTTTTAGTAATGATGATAAGGGATTCAAAAGCGAATGATCAATGAATAATGGCATATGAAACATCAAGTGATTAAATGGAATCTTCAAATGATAAACAAACATAAATATCAATGATATAAAACATTGGAATTGTTTCCATAAGAAACTTTGACCAACTCAAGTATTTGAAATTTCCTAGTGACTTGTGGGGGCGTACTTTAGCCTATAAGTGAATGCTCATCTCAAGAGTTCCAAGGTAGGTATACGGGTCCCTCGTCTAATTGGGATTTATACGAAATATCAGGCCTAGACAGAAAACTCAGGATACAGGCGCTCACCCTTCCAGATTGCACGTGCCCCATCAATAGTGAATTCCAAAACTTCAGCGAGATAAAAAACGAGATGCAAAAATAGATCCTTGAGATTTGGATTTCACTCCAAACTCAAATATGTATTTCAAAATTGAAAATAATTGTGGAATGAAACCAATCACTAAGTTAAGGATATCACTCCCAGCTTAGTGGTTAAGTTCCTTTTTGAAAGAAATACTCTTTGAGGTGTGGATGTCACTCCTATCTCAAAGATATATTCCTAACATAAATAACATTTAGAGGAGTGAAACCAATCACCAAGGTATGGATGTCACTCCTAACTTGGTGATATCATTTCGTTTGTGAAATACGAGTATCTTCTTCTTTAAACAACATACCGAAAGAATAACGAGAAAGAATCATAGCGAAAATATCTTGAAAGAAAAATAATAGGATAAAGAGAAATAAACACGAGGGGAATCGTGAATGTAAGCTTGGTTATAGACTAGCCTAAAAGGCATTCTAATAACCTAATTCCCTATAACCATGGCTCTGATACCAATCTATAACACCCCAACCGATGGCGGAATCATCGAGGTGTCACGTAGTGACGATTGTTCAAAAGCACATGGTACTAAAATGTAAATATATTATTGAATAATTTAAATTGTCTTACATGGATGAAATGGGAAAAATACATAAGTCTGAACAAAACATGAAATTTGAAATAAATTATTAAAAGCAAGCACTAAAATCCAATGCCATGGAACTAAGATCAAACTGCACCTGAAACATGAACAAAATAACTTTGTCAACATATGAAATGTTGGTGAGCATGCCTAGTTTTAATACATATAGTAAGTTGGAAAAATGTTATACAATTCAAGTGCAAAGCTACAGTGCATTTATGTAAACTATGTATCATACAAATGAGCGAAATCAATCCTGTGACTGTATAAATGTACTAAAATGAACGGCGGTGTACTTATCCAATAAATGGATAATAACTTAACAATGACCATGGATTCTCCGATGAAAAAGGGGGAGAATCACCTAGGTGGGTTGTCAATCCAATAGCGCTATCCAATGTTAAGGTCGGCTTGTACATGGTTAATGATTTCACTAAGTACAAATGTATTCTACATGTAATGTCTAAGCATAAAGCACGTTTGTAAGCAAATGCACATAGTTCTAGAATTGTATTGTAAAAATGTGAACTTGTATGTGAAATTTGTATAAGTGTACATGTAACACCCCAAAGGTGAATAAAAACAAAAAGGGGATAGGAAATACTCACTTTCGCCAAATGACTAGATGAATAAGCGAGCGTGAAAATGCGAGCAATCCAAAGATTCAACAACGAAACCAGTCCAATTTAGAAGAAAAGAAACCGAATAGGAAAAATATCAAGCTTCCAATTCGCCAATTACAAGAGCTTATAATCAAAGCTTCAAATGTAGAAGTAATATACTCTAGAAGAAAGGTATGAGGGAGAGTTTAATCGAATTGAAACAATCGATTTAGAGGTGCAAAGTGTAATGGGTCATAGGTGGGTTTTTATACTAGTTTTGGATTCAATTAGGCTTTAAAATTGGTCAACACAATAAAGTAAGGTTTTAAGATGAATTGACTATTTGACTAGGACTTTGACTAGGACTTTGACTGGAACTTTGACTGTTTGACTGTCTTAGCCGACCGCGAGGGCTAAAAAAGTAATTTTCTAATTTAATCAATTTTAAATTATAGACTTGTTTCCTTATGTTTCTAAGTTGTTTTAGGACCGAAAATTAAGGGCTTTGAGTATCAAGGTCTGAAACATACGTGCTCGGGTGTAGATGTGAGTATAAAACATGCATACTTTTACTTATAAAAATTATAAGTTTTATTAAATTGTGAATTTTGGTCCTATTAAAATACGAGGGTTAAAAATGAAAATTTTGAAATAGTTGAGGAACCAATTATGCATATTTATGAAAAGTGAAGGGTGCAGGTTGTCACACAAGACAATAAGAATATAAAACATTCCTCTTACACCTTTCTAGTGGCTTACCATCCAACTCATGCCAACCTAAGACTTAACCTTTGCCAAATATGGAAGATTTGGTGATAAAAACCAATCGGCCGATCCATTTGAAAGCCACCAAACATCTTGACAAAGCTATTTCACTATTAAAGCATATGTACTAATCAACGGACACAAGGAAACTAGGTGTGAGGATTGCCATATAATCTACTATATAAGGAGGTTACCACAAGGAATGAACCTACACCAAAACTAAAACAATCTTGCTTCCTTCTTGACTACCTACGGCCGTTAACCTCTACCCACATAACCCCAAACCATCGGCTAGCATAGGAGCTCAAGTCGGCTAGGGAGTACAAGAACTTGATCAAGCATCCAAGGTTACTAATCATACTCGAAAACATGTGGTATTCTTTCAACAATCGGTCCTATATTGTTCACCCAACCCACCCATATGATCGACCACATATACACTTAGCTCACACATTGTTCTAACTTGTGTTATCATCGGCTAAACATTACTTACATTGCCATGATACCTCATTCAATTAATTGTAACTGGGTTCTAAATCACATGGGTAGGCTAAGTGTTGATAATTGTCCAAGACAAAGAGCTAATGACAAACTAACAAAACGGTTTTTATGAATCAAAGCTTATTCAATTGATCTTCAAACTAAGGCTTATAAAGAGTGATTTTATGATTGACTTTGCCACCAAATTTACTAAATTACCTTGCAAACTCTCGATGATAACTTGGCAAGCCTAAGATCAATCACTATTGATCCAATCGAGCATCAAAATCCAAGGCTTGTATAGTGCAATGTTTCGGATATGGCTACCAAACATGTGTTAGGATGAGCTGAAACACGTGTTAGCTCTATAATAGATCAAAATGGTACTTATAATATGTAAGGATCACTATTCACGACACAAACACAAGGGCATGGCCCACTTGCACTAAAAACCAAAGCACACAAATGCGGGGTGAACAACTTGTATGATAAACAACCGGAACGTACAATTTACCGTGCTCTTAATAACTCTATGGCAACTATTGTTGGACGGTAGCTATCACACCTTGTCAGCTTCACTAGACCACACGTGACATTATCAGGTGAGTTTTCACAGCCCCATTTTACTGTTTTCACATTTTTGGGGGAAAAACATGCTACAACAAGTACATCATCATTGGGTGTGTATATTCTATTTTGACTACCATGTGGAACATGAGACAAGTTGGTTCATGAGATCTCAACAGTCCTCGTCCTTACATTATACTATAACCATTAGCTATCAGAAGACATGGAAAACTTTAATAGATCTATTGGGTTGACACCCCCACTCTTGGTTAGTCGCTCTAACCGGTTACATACAAAGAGTGTTAGTATTCTACTATATATACATTGTCTTTAGTGTACATTGCACTAGGCACCACAGCCAAGAGGTTTGGTTACGGGACTCATGGTTTGCACAGTAATCATTCGCTTAGCTAGCTTATGATTGATCATACACGAATTACAAAAATGTTTACTTGTTACATACAAACCCGTGAACTCACCAACATTATGTTGACAAATCTTTTATGCATGTTTTTCAGGTAACTAATGGCGAGCAGCGGAGGTTTGAGAGAGTGGTCCAATCATGCACCGGGTGGTACCACTATGGATTGGGTTTTGTCAATCCCGTAATATTGTAATTTCAGTTTCATGAATTTCAAATAACTTACTTGCTTTCAGACAATGTTACTATGTTTTAATTAGTTTTGTGACAATATCCATCAGTTGATGG
The DNA here is from genome assembly GCA_028751855.1 of Ambrosia trifida. Classification (NCBI taxonomy): domain Eukaryota; kingdom Viridiplantae; phylum Streptophyta; class Magnoliopsida; order Asterales; family Asteraceae; genus Ambrosia; species Ambrosia trifida. Next base: position 55,389,021 of record CM054131.1, read on the forward strand.
TACTTTTTAATAAATTTTTGTGTATTGCTTGTACATTGTGCTTGAAAACCTTTCGAGGTCGCATCCCCGTGTTTCCTCCATGGCGGGGTGTGACAAATCTTGCCAAAATCTTGAATACAATTTATGAAGAAGAAAATAAGGTTCATCCACCTGTTGTATCTGTTGCATTACAGGTTTACGTTGAAGAGAGTGAAGACCTTAATATGTATCTAAGACCAAGAAAGAGAGGCAAACAAGATCCAAGACTAAATATTGGAATAACAACCACTGCTACTGATGTTATAGCTACTAATGCCATAGTTATTGTTTCTGAAACTTTGCCCACTACAATGGTTGTTGCTGACTCTATTACTGGTGTTTACTGTTGTTGTTACAAGTTATGTTCTTGATTCTGCAGTCACCACATCCATGACTATTCCCGTGATCCCTATTGTTAATGAAGTTGCTCATGCCACATCCTCATTCTCCCAGTTTATGAGTAAGGCACCCATCATTGGTATACTTGACACACGAGGAAGTTCTTCTGCTACAGGTCATGGTTCAGGTGACGTGTTATTTGATCAAGTTGAATTTCATAGAGCTCAAGCTACTTATGGTGCCGAGAAAACTCGGGGAAAGAGCGTGGATGAAGGATTCCTGATTAGTGAACCTGTAGAGAAAAATGTTGGAGATGACAATGGAAGTAATTTCGATCCCTTTATTGAAGTTGACGTGCACCGTCTACAGAGGAGAGTGGCTAAGCTGGAACAAGACAAGATTTTTATGGGTATACAGGTTACAAGTTTGATGGAAGTGGTGACTGAGAAAAATCAAAAGATACAGGAGTTAGAGACAAACTTTGGGTGATGTTTATGCTCGTTTTATTAATCTAACACACAAACTAGAGATCAAGTTTGGTTTAGAGTTTGCTGATACTTCTAATATTGTTGAGAAAGTATTGACTCCTACTGAGAGGGAAATGGGACAGAAGGAGATTGAGGAAAATATAAGAAAATACTATACTGATGAACTGGCGAGAACTGCAAATCAGAAAAAGAGAGTAAACATTGTTTAGACCAACACTGCTCTAGATAAGAATCATCATTTTGATGAAGGTTTAGAGAGATATATTACTATGAGTGGAAAAATTAAGTTTCAAAAGGTTGGTTATCGCTTTGGGATTAGGTGTTGAAGGTATAATGACGAGAAGGGAGCTTTTATAGTTCACAGAAACAATGGTGAGATTGAGTATTATGCTTCGACTTCTACATTTGAGTCATGGGCTAAAATTGATCTGGCTGAACTTGCTCGTGCGCCGTTCTTCAATGAAGTTATGGATCCAAAGAACATCATTGGTACTCATTTACATGCTAAGATTATGAAACATTCTTTGAATAATTTTAAAGACATGAAGTAAACTGAATCATTTGTGAGGGAGTATAAGCATGTATTTACTCCAAATGGTATGCCATTCAGAACTGTTCAATGGCTTGCTACCAAGTAGATGAAGATTATTCCGTTTGCAAAGAACATGGAGGCTGGAAAGTTGAAAGTCATTAAGTATTGGATATTTTATCTAGTATCAAATGCAACTGTGAGTATTTACGAGCATGATGAGTTCAGGATCTTTGATCCACGAGATTTGATGAGCATGGATTCGAGCGACATTCAAGTGTAAGCTAAGAATCAGATTCAATGTGACCCTGCCTATGAGGTTTGTGCAAACACGTTTACTTTTGTTGTTGCTCAAATTATCAATATAAACATGGAAGCTGATAAACGAGGAAGAGTTGAGACCAAGTTGCTTGGTCCGTATGTCGGAAAGCCCTTGCCCATAGTGAAACCAAAGAAGAAATCATGACGTGGTCGTAGTAAAAAGTGAAGATTAAAAGACCCAAGCCAAGACAAACCTAGGGAATATTGTAAGACTTTGATGTTTAGAGGTTTATGTTTGTCTTGTAATGGGAACCGTCCCTATGTACTATAAATAGGGAGTCCTAGGTCATTTGTTAAGTTAGTCTTTCTGGTGTTTTGCTTTTCTTGGTGTAAGCGGTTATGGTGTACGAGACGACTTATTGAAGTTCTGTGCACCAAGGTTAATCAATACAATCTTTCGATTTTCCTTTGTTCTTCTTTGTCTTCTTCACATTCAATCTTGTTTTCCACGCTTGATTGGGTGTTTGTTTGATGCCAGGTGAAGGATCTTGGCCGACTTACAATAAGTGTTTATTTTTGTTATCAATGGTTGGTTAATGTTTATTTTTGTAATTTTCCCTTCAATATACCATTAATTGCCAGCGACCAAATCCAAAGAACACCTAATAATGACCGTGTTAATACTTTTCAATATATCATCTGATATTTACTGATGGAATACGACGAGAACAATCTTACAAAAACTCTTCCCATTGTTGTTTTTATTGAAACTACAAGAAAGTTGTTAGTTAAATTATATGTTAGTGTCTCCACTATCCAATAATAGATTTCTTCATTACATTAATTATTAAGGTAATATGGTCCCTTACATTAACGTTGAAGTAATATTTAAACCTAGAATAACCAAACCTATGTCAAATTAGGCATATTTTAAATAAGAAGTTAATGTTGTGACACCTTTATATTCATTATGTTAAATGTTAATAGGAAATAGATTCATACCACTTGAAGGCTAGTCTTTATTTCCTTAATTTGATCCAAAGAGAATGTCACTATCATTATATTGATCGGACGAAATTCCACCCCTTCTTCACCGGATCGTATTGGCGTTTTATTATGTGACACCCGACATCTTTAGGTTAACATTTTATAAAACACATAAGTCTACCTTAGCGAAAAACGTTTTCAAACGTACTTAACTATGTCAGTTGAGTCGTTATGAGGTTTCTGGGAATCATCGGGAGTCGGTACAATGATCCACGGGATCATTGAGAGTCTGTCCATAACCATGTGAACAAGGATTGGCGATTTGTAGAATCGTCAGGTTTAATGCACACACGCAAATATCGAGTCCCGGGAACTGTTGAACGGATGGGAACGTGTTTGTTATTATGCATTATATGTTTATAATCATTATATGACTTGTCGGTATGTGAATACGTGCTTATATGTGTTAAAATAGTGTTTAACGCGCCAAAAACCCAAAGCTACATGTTATAGGCGATTAGGGGACAAACAGGTGATTAGGAGCATGGTTGATAGCCCACTCGCATGTTATTACATGCGAGTAGGGTGTACTCGCTAGTAACATAGGCGATTAGGGCATCCTAATTGCCTGTTGCAGCACGTAATCGCCTGTAATGTGTCTGACGACTAGAAACACCTATAAATACCATGCTTGACTTGTAACACATCATTTGTGCAACCCTAGATGTCCCATAACCTCTCTCAACCCATAAACACCCTCTGGAACACGTTTTTGCCAAAGAAATCACCTTTCCAAGCTTTACACCCCATAATCTTGCAAATTCAAGGTGTGTTCTTCATCCCAAACCTTTGTAATGTTATTGTTTTACTCCCTAAAGGTCCTGACCTAATTTCTAAACATTTGTGTCTTTGAAAACTTATTAAAATCAATTTCTAAACAAACCCAAACCTTCATACTTGTTCTATGTGATGTAATCATGCAAAGATAGGATTTTTATTGATAAAACATGATGATTCTCGTGTATTTGATATGTTTCTGAGATAAATAGGTTGTTAGAATGATTATTGATGAGTTTGAAAGTTCATAGTTGTGTATTGTTGATAATAGGCGTTTTGACCCGTTTGAATGATTATGAAAGATTGATGATGATATGATGTATTTTGTTGATTGCTTGAGGTTAGGGTTTACTCTAGGATGATGCTAGAACAGTAGGATAATGTTGGACAATGTCGTTACGTAATGAAATCTGGATATTTGCTATTTGGGGTAAGTTTTGCATGATTGATGTGATGTTTACATGCTAAATATGCTATTTTGGGAAACGCTTGCATTCGGGGCTGTTAGAACGATAATAAATTGGGGGTTTTTGATTGGAAAAGATTATAAATGTGTTGGGTTTGATATTGGGTGTTTCCACATGTTTTGGATTTGATTTGGTGTGAGCGAAAGATTTTAGCTAAAACAGGATTATACGATCATACAAGTCACAAAACCAGGTGCGGAAACCCTAGTTCTGAACAAATTGATAAAACACAAATCAAAACGCAATCAAGATCATTTTCAACATCATTTCATAGATTAACTTCTTTCAAATAAGCTTTTACAATCAGTTTTATGTTAATCTAGAACACACACACAATATCTCAAAACAACCTCTGAACCTGACCTGAACACAGACACAACTGACAACTCTATTTTATAATCAAAATCACAAAACCTATTTATAGATACTGCACGTTCGCCCCTTTTCACTGGTCGAATGTGGGTCTTTTCCACATTCGCCCATTATCAATGGTCGAATGTGTCTTCTTGTCAGTTCCAGTTCTACCTTCGTCCATAATCATTCTACCTTCGCCCACTTCTTTCTTCCTTCGCCCACTATTATTTACCTTCACCCACTTTAACAAAAACATTAACATATGTTATTTATGTTTATCCAATCATTAGTCGCAAAATGCATCAACAAACTCCCCCTCGACTATTGATTGGATAGTTTTCTCTGTTGGTCCATTGTCTTGTTCATCAACTTGATTCTGAGCTGTTTCTTCTGCTCAGTAGTCATTGGAGGCTCAAATGTTCTCTTCACTGGTTTAGACACATTCGCTATCTTCACTGTCTTACCAAGCTTACCCTCCAAGTTGCTTCCTGCATTGATGTCATACGCAAAACAAACTCCAACCACTTGAGTGTATTTTCTTGCTTGAGCAAAGTCTTTTGGTTCATAGTAGATCGGATTGTAGAAAAGCATGATGATGTCTTCAAATGTGCAATTAATCAACCACATAGGATCAAATACATGAACATGCTTGTATTTATCCTTTCCATCTCTCAACACGATCACAGCTTCAGCCTTTCTCCAATCATAATACCAGAAGATAAAATCAGCACTAAAATGCTGTGGCATAGGCATCAACGGTATCTTTCTCATCACTGCAGGTGCTTTGTAGATCAAAGTTACTCGCTTCATATTGGTTTGAGGATCAATATCCCTATGAACTTTTCTTCGGGGATATTGAGGCTGAAATCTCTTCCATCTTGTTCGACTTTCCCAAACCAATTTAACTGCGCACCAACCAACATGCGATCCATTTACTTCGGCACCTGACATTGGGAATCTGCATAAGTCTCTAACCGCCCAGTATGGTAGAGTAAGCAAGTCACAGAATCTGTTGAAGTACAGAATTCCGGTTTCCCATTTTGCAGCAATACATTTCAGCCTGCCTAAGTAAGTCCACCCGAGAGCTCTGCCTTTGAACTTGGCATTATGAAATCTGTAAAAGTTACCTTGAGCTTCAGGCTTTGGTCGATGCTCATCCATTTCCTTTAATTTCTTCAAATAATTCTTCAACTCATCAGACTGGTTAGAAGAATCTTTCTTATCAGTACCGAATACCTTCTCCACAAACTCTTCACTCCTTTTCTGAGCTTTCTGTTTTGCTGACTTATTTGGTACCTCAGTGAAATCAGGAAATACTTCATTTTCATCCGTTTGTCTGAAGTACTGAGGGAACTCTTCATGAGTTATATCTTCCATCTCCACTTCATTGTTCTCAGGAGTCTGCATATCATCTGAATGACTTCCAATATCCTTTTCAGGAATATCTGGAATTGATTCATCCATCATAAACTCCTCAAACGTCTTCCCTACCCTCTGTGCAAGACCATCTAGTATTTCCTTTGCCACAGATGCAGGTAATTCCCCTTCTTCAAGATCAGGATCTTCATATTCCAATTCATATCTTAAGTCATCAGTTTGGAATATCTCAGCGAAGCATCCTGTGAACTCAATGGTCCACTCTCTCTTTTCCAACATATCTTTATACAACTGTTTAGCATCATCAGATAGAGATCTCACCTTCTCATTCCAGAAAATACTTTCATCTGAATCAACGTTCTCACCTTTCTTCTTAGAACTTGATTCTCCAGTATCTTTCTTCTTTGATGTTCTCTTCTCATAAGTGAATCTAGAAGTATCATCTCCTCCATCATGATCACTACCACTGCTAAACTCATCTCCTTTCTGTCTCCCAGCACCTTCTGCATCATCATCATCATCATTATTGTCATCATCATCATCACTTTTCTCCGATTCATCATCATCCTCATCATCATCTTGTTCTTTTTCAGATTCAGAATCTTCAAAATCAACTTTCTCTTCTTCTTCTTCTTCTTCATCTTCTTCACCCTCTTTCAACTGGGGTGCCCTGCTATAAAGCTCGTCAATCAAATTACTAAGGCGTTTGTTTTCATTCCTTAGTTCTTTGTTATCCTCTTTAATCAGCTTCAATCTGTTCTTATTCCTCGAACATTTGCCTTCAACCTTTTTGTTCTTTGCTTCCAACATCTTAATCTTATCATTTATCTCATCCTGATTAGATTTCGAAGCAACCACGATCTGAAGCATTTTCTCCTCATTTTGCTTAAACTTAGCAATCTCAGCCTGTTGAGCAACTAACATCTTCATCATATCTTCCATTTTCTTATTCACTTGCTTCATGACATCGTCATCCACAGTTACTTTCTTCGACTTTGATTTAGATGGCTCAACTTCAGCTACTTTCTCCTTCTGAGGCTTTCTGAACATATCGAGCACTTTATCCAAATCGACATTAAATTGATCGATTGGTAAAGTCTCTGCCTCTTTCGTATTCTTCTGCTTTTTAGAAACAGGTGAAGACAGCTTAGATGATGTACCTGCATCAGGTACTCTTTTACCCTTCAATAACTGAGCTAACTCTTTCTCCCTCAGCTCTTTTGTACTCGACTTCTTGGCCATGGTCTTTTGCTTCTTTGTCTTGGGCAAATTGACCACCACAGTATCTCCAACACTCAACTCTGCTAAGTCAACACCTAGACTCTCATCTTCAACAGATTTCTTCCTTCTCTCAGCTTCTTCAATCGACTTGTTCAAGGATTCAGACTCACCAACCATAGTGGCCTTACGTTTGGTGGTCCTAACATTTTCAGTATCAGAATCCCACTGTTCCTCTACTTCAGTCTCTTCTGAATCTATCGACTCTTCGTCCACCAAACCTGATCCTTTCTTCGCTGTCGATTTCTGTCTAACCGCTTGTTGCTTAGAGCTTCCCTGATCCACAGTCTTTCCCTTGCCCTTCCCTTTGGCTCCAGGATTGACTACTTGTCGTTTTCTCTTAGTGTTTGAATCAACATACACTAAGGGATCATCATTGTCCGAATCACTATTATCATGCCTTGCTTTGTTCTTGCCAGGATCAGTGTAATCCTGACGAGCCAAAGCTCCAAAGAGTCTCCTATTAGGTGGCTTTTCACTATCTGGCACACCTTTGTATCCCTTCATCCTCGCTAGAGTACGAATGTTCATGTGATCTTGACCAAGGATCATAGTCGGATCCTTCTTCAACTCTGGATACTTGTGGTCAAAGATCATCATCAGAAATCTTGGATATAGCATGAACATCTTGTGCTTCATACCTTTCAGCATCTCCAGCATATGATCAAGAATCATCCCAGATACGTTAAATGGTTTGTTGAGTGTCAACGCAACCATTAACGAACTTAAACTCCTTCTCATGACATCATATCCACCGCTCACACACCCAAATACGTGGATAAGAACATGTGCAAAATACTTAAACTGCACTCCCAGCTTCCCCTTATACATGGATCCGTCAGTAATTGGACCTTTGTATTTCATCCGTAAGAAACAAGCTTTCTGCTCAGTCCATGATAACTCTCTGGGATCTTCACTGACTTCAAACTTGATCTGCAGTGCTTCCCGTATATCAGACTCTGTCAAAAACATCTCCATATCTTGAATCTTGCTCTTGATAATTGTCTGATTATCCCAGAAGTCATACTTCGCATTATGGTAGAAATCTTCAATAATGTCTCTGTATATGATCGTCGGTGTGGCTAATGCATGTACAATTATGCTCCTTCTCAAAAACTCTATGATCCCGGTGAACTCAGTATTCTTCTCTACGTCACCAAGATATGCACAACAGTTGTGAGATCGCTCGAACAGCCAACTGTTTGGAACAGATGCTTCAGCCTGTTGCACCGGGTCTGGAACAACATTCTCTGCTGGAATTTCCACATTTTCTACTGGTGCTTCAACATTTTCGGATTGATCAGCCATCTGTACATCAAAAACAGAAAAATACGTCAAAATGCAAAAACGACAAAAAGTTTAAAAATTTTAAAGTTTTACAGGTCTACATTCGCCCCTTTTTGGTCTGGACGAATGTGTGAAATTCTGGTCGAAGGTGACATTTTTAGGTCGAATGTGTACAAATTTTGAACAAATATCACATTCGTCCGTTTTATTATCACCTTCGCCCAATCAGTTTCACATTCGCCCATTTTAAGAACCGAAGGTGAAACATGTTTATCCCCAAATTTAAAAATTTTGCAAACTTGTTTTTAACATCTCATTTTGATTTAAATGTATCCTAATATGGCCGATTATCACTCGTGTATCACCAATTGTCCATTAGTTTCAATATATATCAGTTTTTAAAGGTGAATTAGGTTAAAACAGTTCATTCAATCAATTGATCACACAAACGATGTTAATAACCTAATTCCTTTAACCTTCTCCCCCTAAAACTGATATGTATTGAATGTAAAACAAAATCAAGCATTAATAAACATCCTAGACCCCTAAATTGAAACCCTAGGTCCGGCTTAAAAACACGACGATTCTGATCTTTAAACAGCTCCAATACCTGTGAAATTAGTGTCAAATTGATCAATAAAAGACAGGGAATGAAATGCACAATCAAAAGAAATCACAGCAACAAGGTCTGGTTATCGAAGAAATTTTGAAAAATTTTGTGAATGATAGGTTCGAACCTGAAAGGCTTATATATAAGAGCCACCTTCGCCCGTTTGGTATGGACGAATGTGGGATAATTCCACATTCGCCCCAAGTCAATGACCCGAATGTGAAATGTGCTACCCGAAGGTGGAATGATACCCGAAGGTGAAAATGTCCACATTCGTCCAAAATGGAAACGGTCGAAAGTGATGATTTTTCCACATTCGACCCAATTAAGGGACGAATGTGAAATGGAAAAATCTGAAAATTTTGCCAAATCACGAATTCGAATCCCGTTCAACATTTTTCAATCTGTTAAACTTCCAAAACTCAAATTTTCACATGTTTGAATGATACAAAGCCCAGATGGTGTTATCAAGTCTCAGAAATTGACCATCAAGCATCCCCGGCTATCAAAAATAAAGCAGAAATGCAAATCTTTTGAGTTTTCTGAAATTTTATCAAAACACACCTAAAATCTATATGGATTTTTTTTTTTTTTTTTTTTTTGACAGTAAAAGTAAAAATGCAACAAAGTAAAATGTATCAAAGTAAATGAAAGCAGTAAACATTTTGTGATTTCCGGTAAGAGGATCATATCAGTTTACTGAGAAATCTGAGCACAGCGTTGATCTGTTATAATATTATCATTAGAAACAATATGTGATACGGCAATTGCTGATATTGTGATCCACATAAGCTCACATGCAGACAATTACGCAATGCTTTAAAATGATACTTGTTAGGTAATTTTAGACTAACACATTGTGGTTCCCACACACACGACATACTCCCGTATCAAGAAGTAAATGCACAAAGACTCATTGTAAAGCGTGATTATGCTTTCGTCGCCTGTAATTGTACAAGATATAATGCATAGAGGTATACAGGTCAGCAAATTAATGCAGCAAAGTAACATATGCACTATACCAGGTTGAGGACTAATATTAATCATGATTTGCATCAATGATCAATACGATGTAATAGATAATCTTTGATCATCATATAACATGGAAAGTTCCTCAATTCGGTAACTTTAGGATTTGGCATATAGCTCTTTTATAAAGACACCCTGTCTGATCTAGGTCCGTAATGACTTACAGCAGAAGATCAGATAGGCTATCCCCAGACAACTAATAACATAACGACCCTAAACCTCCGAGTTTTGTACAAATACCCTATCAAACTAAATTACGGTACTAAGACCATATGTCCATGAGGTGTTCAGCCACAAACGCGTAGTTTGTTATGTTTGTATCACTAATGCACGCAATATTTAGTCTACGAAGCCTATCAGCATATCACACATAATCAACATACGTCTCATTATACTATACAATTCGTTAGCCTGTGCCAGATCCCCTACTGATGTACTATCATTTCCTCTTTTTATCCAGGAAATCATTTTGGTTTTTCTAATTTTTAGGTATTTTGAAAATTTTTCAATGTTTTTGGTTTTTCTGATAAAAAGACTCCCCCTAAAATAAAGAACATATTTTTGGGTTTTTAATTTTTCTGAAAAACAAAACAAAAATTTGAAAGAAACAATCCACTTGAAAGCATCAACTTCTTTGAGGATTAAACAATCCCCTCGAAAGCATCAACTTCTTTGAGGATTATGATAGTAAAGAGAAATTCCCAATTAGCAAAGAGAAATTCCCAAAAAAAATTTAAAACTAAAAATAAAAATAAAAAAAAAAACGATAAACCGAGGTGCCGATTAGTCCTGTTTTTCCTTTATATTGTTTACTTTTAAAAGATATTCAAAGCGGGATCTGTCAAAAGCTTTTGTAAACAAATCTGCACGTTGGTAGTCAGTATGGATTTTGACCATACCTATCAATTCCTTAGCGTAACAATCACGGATAAAATGATATTTAATCCGGATATGTTTCGCTTTAGAATGATTTTCAGTATTTTTAGTTAATGCAATTGCGGCTTCGTTGTCACAGTGTATAGGGGTTTTAAGAAACTGCAAACCGTAATCGACCATCTGTTGTTGGATCCAGAGCACTTGCGAACAGCAACTCGAGGCTGAAATGTACTCGGCTTCACATGTAGACAGTGCGACGGAAGTCTGTTTCTTGCATTGCCAGGTAATTAACCTGCTCCCAAAAAACTGGCAACCAGCTGTTGTTGATTTGCTATCTTTGTCACAGCCGCCCCAATCTGCATCACTAAAAGCAATAAAATCAAAATCATCATCATTAGGGTACCAAAGTCCTTTTGATGGACAACCCTTCAGATATCGAAGGATACGCTTGACCGCCGTCAGATGACTTTGTTTCGGCTTCGATTGATAGCGAGCACAGAGACACGTTGCATACATAATATCTGGTCGAGACGCTGTCAAATACATCAGAGATCCGATGATTGCTCTGTATGTAAATGGATCTGTCAGCTCCCCCTTAGCGTCCACTCCAATCCCGTGATTGGGTTGAATCGGGGTATCCATCGGCTTAGAGTCCTCCATCTGGAATCGGCTCAAGATGTCGGATACATATTTCGTCTGGTGAATGAAGATCCCGTCGGGTCTTTGGTCCACCTGTAAGCCGAGGAAAAACTGCATCTCCCCCATAGCGCTCATTTCGAACTTTTCTTGCATAACAGTTTCGAATTCCCTGCATAAAAGTTCGTTAGTTGAACCAAATATAATATCATCAACGTAAATCTGTACTAGAAGCAAATCATCTCCCGTCTTCTTCGTGAAGAGGGTGCAATCGACGAGGCCGCGCTTGAATCCTTTGGAGATGAGGTATGTACTTAGCTCCTCGTACCACTGTCTTGGAGCCTGGTGCAAACCATATAAAGCTTTGTTCAGCACGTAGACCTTATCCCGGTGGATTGGGTCCTCAAAGCCTGGTGGCTGCCCGACATAAACCTCCTCCTTGACTTTCCCGTACAAAAATGCGCTCTTGACGTCCATTTGATAGACTTTGAATTTCTTATATGAAGCAAACGCAAGGAACATACGAATAGCTTCAATTCGTGCTACTGGTGCATAGATTTCGTTGTAATCAATCCCTTTGATTTGATGAAAACCCTGCACGACCAATCTGGCTTTGTTGCGAACAATAACTCCACGATCATCCTTTTTGCACTTAAACACCCACTTAGTGCCTATTTTCTTCCTTCCCGGCGGCAAATCTGTGAGCGTCCAGACTCCCAATTTCTGGAATTGCAATAACTCCTCCTGCATTGCCTCAACCCAGGCATCTTCATTCAAAGCGTCTTTGTATGTCCTTGGCTCTACCTGCGACACATAACATGCAAACGACCAATCATTTTGACTACCAGATTTTTGAATTTTGGCATATAATGCTAAAGCACCAAAACTCTCTGGCGAGTTAACGCTTTTTAGCTGCCCTCTGGTCCTAACACCACTTCCAGGATCACCGATAACTTGCTCTAGCGGGTGAATACGATGTATCCGAGATTCCGGATTAACAGGTACAATCACTCCCGTCTGAGCAGTCAAGTTTTCTACAGCATCCTGATCATGACCCGTGTTTGATGATGAAGCAACATCTGTAGTTGGAGTTGAGTTCACAGGTTGCGCCTCTAATTCTTCTGCATGTTCAAGAACTGCTTCTTCAAATTGTTCATCTTCAGATTCTGAAGTGTCTAATGAAGTTGAAGCCTCTTGAAACATCTCTTCCTCTTGTATAGGAGCACTGGTATCATTAGAAGCTGGTGGGGGGTTTACGGTGATTGGACGCATCAACGGTGAAGTCGCCGCGTTTTCACACTCGTAAAGTAATCTGATAACAGCTTCTTCAACCAAGCTATCTAGGTTGAATGATTCAAAGAAATCTTTGTAATCAAACATCCAATCAGGGCCCGTGCCTTGCAAATTTTGAGTGTATCGTTGAACTTCCACGTTAGCCCAATCCTCCACTTGACGAGTTCGCTTGTTGAATACCCGTTTGAGCGGGGTTGCATATCCAACAAAATATCCCTCCTCAGCTTTAGGACTAAACTTCTCTCCTGGATTCAACATCGTGCATGGCGCCCCGAAAGGTTCTAGATACTCTAAGTTGGGCTTTCTTCGGTGTAACAGTTCATAAGATGTTTTTCCAAACTTTTTCACTGTTAGAACCCGATTTAATGTATAATTTGCTGCATAAATCGCCTCATTCCAGAACATTACCGGAAGATTTGAATCAGCGAGCATTGTTCTAGCCGCCTCAATTAAAGTCCTATTCTTTCGTTCAGCAACACCATTCTGCTGTGGGGTATACGGAGCCGAATATTCATGATGTATCCCTTTGCTTTCACAAAGTTCATCCATCTTGGCGTTTTTGAACTCCGTCCCGTTGTCACTCCTGATTCTTTTTATCTTCAAATTGTAGATATTCTCCAATCGAGTGAACAGAACTTGTAGGTTAGTAAAGGTGTCACTTTTGTTCTTCAAACACATCACCCATGAAAATCTTGAATAGTCATCAGTGACAACTAAACAATAAAGCTCTCCAAGATGACTTTTGCGCTTGACCGGTCCGAATGTAACATCGCAAAAATTTTTCCCCAAATTTTAAATATAAAAACCCCTCATTTTTGTACCTAAGTCTTTATTCTCCTAATTCACAACCTATATATATATATGTATATATATATATATATATAAAAGTATAATAATAATATTAAAAAATAATTTTCAGATTTGAAAAAAAAAAATAATAATAATTAGAAAACAACAAACTCATGTTTTAACAATTATTAAGCCTAGTCCACATTCTCTATAATTGTGATTGGAGCCCAAATCAGAAGCCCAGACCCGAGCCCACACCCGGCCCAGGTCTGAGCCCAACTACCCCTTTACCTTTATTTAAAAAAAAAAGATGGTTTGTGTTTATGCCGGGTTTCGAACTCGTGACCTCCCACACACACACAAGCGTGCTAACCACCTGAGCTAGCCTTGATATCTGGTTTTATTCCAACCCAATTTATATAAATACACACATTCACCTTCCTTTTTCCTTCTTCCTTAACAGCGAACATCAGCAGCACTGTTATTAGTTTATTTTTTTTTCTTTCTTTTTTTTTCCATTTTTGACTTATTAATTAACACTAATAACGTGTAATTAACCATTGTTTGACTTGAACTCGTGATTATCGGCCTACAATGACTCACCAACGCGTTGATTATCAATTGATTGATAATCAATTAGCCATGAACGCGTCTAGACTTTAATAATTTGTCAAACCTTCTAAAACGACTAATTCGTAGGCCTCACTATAAATTGATACCTTCTACACCTTCACAACTCGCCACTCAATCTCTCTCAACTCTCAATTTCTTCATATAACCTCTGTTCATGTTATTTTGATTCGTGATTGACTTTTATACTTGACCAAGCAAATCGTGTTCAAACAAACTTGTAAGTCTAATTTCTTCAGTGGGTTTTGTTGGTCGGCATCCACACAATGAAAGCCCTAACATTAATCGGGTTATAGATGTGTGGATCGTTCGATTGTAAATACTAGGGCTCGTAATCATAATTTGGGGAAGAACATTGTTTCAGCGTATGATATATATATTAAACAAACTGGAATCAAACACAACCACTGATGTAGATCAAGTGGTTGTGTTGTTGCTTTGATAACGAGTTGGCGCGGGTTCGATTCCCTGCTGCCACAACTTTTTTTTTGGTTTTGTTGTTTGATTGTTTTCTTTGACAAACAAACTTACACAAATATATATATTTTTTTTAAAAAAATTCATTTTAAAATACTAAAACACTTTTTAAAATTCTACAAAAATTATCTTGTGCTAATCTGATATAAATGCTTCACCTAAAATTTTTAGTTTTCAAAAATTTATTTATTTAATATATATAATAAATAAATCAAGTTTATTCCATTTTATTTATAAAAATCTATAAAAATATCAAAACGATCTTATTAATTTCCACAAAAATTATCCTAAGTTTTTATAACATTAAGCTATTCAGAAATGATTTTTATTTCTGAAAAATCATTTATTTAATATTTTTAAGCAATTTTTGTTAGATTTAATCATAATTAAATCATAATAAATCCAATTTTTAATATTTTTGCACCAAAATTTTATAGAAATTATTTCTGATTATTTGGAACAGAAATATAATTTTTAAACTAATAATTCTTTAATTTTAGTATTTTTAAATATTAAAGTTAAAGTTTGACAATTTGTTATAAATAGAATTAATATTCTATTTTAAAGAAAATAATTTTGTAAAAATTATTTTTATACTTTAAACACATTGTTGTGACCTTCTTAAATTTAAATTTCATAAAAAGATTTTTGGTTATTTATTTACTAGATTTCTCTCAATTGGCGAATATTTTTAATATTAATCAAACGAGCAATTATCCCCAATTCGAAGCCCTAGAACTTATACATTTGTAGACTTGATAGACTTAGACATATTTATTACCTCATTTTAGGGTGATACTTGATACATTTGGTCAACACATTTCTCAACAGATATAACATTTTACCAAGGTGAGTTTTACATAGCCCCTTTTCTATTTATCACCATTTTTGGGGTGAAACATGTTACAACATCATTCATGCAATTCAATCATCAATGTGTCTATGTGTTTTCTATGTTGCATTATGTCTTGAGCATGATTAGAGTAAGCACCATTCTAGCATAATCATTAACTCCGTACAAGCCGGCGGTAAACATTGATAGATCTATTGGACTGACAATCCCACCTGGATACGTGCCTCCTACAAAGGTAGCGTGGGTGTTTGTTATCGTATAACATATTCAATTGGACCATGAGCGTATGGTATGTATCATATTATAACAGTCATCAGGGTTGGTTATGCACTCGATTTATTTCTAGTATGTTCTCACATATGGACTAGATTGACATGACACATGAATTGCACATCATTTTTACTCAATTATCAAAAACCTATGTAATTCTCACCAACTTTTGTTGACCCAAAATATTTTCAACTTAACATGTTTCAGGTTCTATTTGCTTGAAGATTTGAATTGATGCTTGAAGATATGTGTATAGCTTTATTCAATTTGATGTACAAATTCTAGAACAATTGTATGTAATTCATTTAAATTATTTAATGGAATTTATTATTCACCATGAGCTACTGAACAATCATCAATACGTGGCACCCCGATGTTTTCGCCATCGGTTGGGGTGTTACAGATTGGTATCAGAGCCATGGTTATAGGGAATTAGGTTATTAGAAAAATAATCTAGTCTATAACCATAGGATTTAACCAGTACTTGCTTCTTTTACTTGCTATTCTCTATCTCCTACTTCTTATCCCTACTTTCATCCTTACGAGAAGGCTGCTCTCCATCACTGGAACTACTCTTAGACTAATAGGATAAATTCCTCAGGTTTAACCTGAACCCCCTTGAGATCTCGTCGAAGTTCTAGATCTTAATAACGAACACGTGCAATCTGGAAGGGTGAACGCCTGTATTCTGAGTCTTCTGTCTAGGCTGGCATTGCACATATATTTCAATCAGACGAGGGACCCGGATGCCTACCTGGGAATTCTCGGGATGAGTGTTCACTTATAGGCTAAAGCATGTCTTCATATAGAATCTGGAATCTTTGATAAGTCAACGTTTTCGTTTATTCGTTTTAATGAATAAATGATTACATTCCTTATATTACCTCATACACTTCATGCCTCATAAAAAAAACTTCATTGTGTCCCTTACAGATCATGTCTCCACGCCACAGCACTCGCATTAACAGTGGTGACAATCATGAAGAAGAGAGCAGCAACCACAACCACGACCACAACACTAACCACAACAATGGAGGTGACGCCCAACTAGCTACGATTATTTCTCAACAATTGGCACAACAAATCACAACTATGGTTTCTAACTTGTTGGCTCAAGTCATCCCAATGAATGGGAACGGCAATAGAAATGGAAATGGCGATGGAAATCACATAAAGAACGGAACCTTAGTTCGGAAAGGCAAGAAAACAAGTATTGTGGCCGCGGTAACTACCGAGAACCAGAAGCGTAAGACCAGGAATCCTAATGTAAACCTCACTACACAAGCCTCCAACAAGAAGCCTTATACAAGAAACTTTCCATTGTGTAACACATGCAATCGACATCATCCCACTGTTTCAGCATGTCGCGTGTGCACCAATTGTGGTAGATATGGCCACCTGGCCAACACATGTCGCGAAACCCCAAACCCTAATGCCAATCAACCCACCAACCCAGCTCAAGCTGATAATCCTAAACGATACAACTATGGTCAATGCTATGAATGTGGGAACCCAAATCACTTCCGTAACCGATGCCCTAAACTAAACAGAGATCAAGACCCTCCAGCTACCTAACCGCAAGTCTCACCATGTGACTATTGGTTGCTTTAATTCTATGTATTGACACTTTTTGGATTTAAGTAATAAATTCAAGTAATATTATAACATCTGTGTGCATGCTTGCTTTAATATGAACTAATTGTTATATCTATGATCATACGTGCTTACTTGTACAACAATTAGTTGACTACCAAACAACCTACTTAACGATTGGTAGAGGTCATCATGTCTTTCCAGCAGTCGGGAGAGGCCCTACCACCTGCTCAACGACTGGTGGAGACTATCAGACCTGCTCAACAATCGGAAGAGCCATAGAAGGACGCAAAACCCTAATGTTAGGTAAGTTGGTGATTACGGTCCGGAACGTAATCGTGAATTTACAGGTACGTTAAGGTGGTGTGGAATTTTATCAAGATTTTCGGTAGTTAACCAAATGTAAACTCTAGATATCTAGTAGTTCATTTAGTAAATCAACTCACACGTAACACGCCTCCTATCCACGCTATTCGAGACAAGTACTCTATTCATTGTCATGCCCTAACATAAAATTTTTCAAGTCACACTTGTCCTAATTTTTATCCAATCCCCTTCAACCCTGTGTTTTCAATAAACTTCAGGACGAAGTTTTCAAAAGTAGGGGAGACTGTAACATCGCAAAAATTTTTCCCCAAATTTTAAATATAAAAACCCCTCATTTTTGTACCTAAGTCTTTATTCTCCTAATTCACAACCTATATATATATATGTATATATATATATATAAAAGTATAATAATAATATTAAAAAATAATTTTCAGATTTGAAAAAAAAAATAATAATTAGAAAACAACAAACTCATGTTTTAACAATTATTAAGCCTAGTCCACATTCTCTTTAATTGTGATTGGAGCCCAAATCAGAAGCCCAGACCCGAGCCCACACCCGGCCCAGGTCTGAGCCCAACTACCCCTTTACCTTTATTTAAAAAAAAAAGATGGTTTGTGTTTATGCCGGGTTTCGAACTCGTGACCTCCCACACACACACAAGCGTGCTAACCACCTGAGCTAGCCTTGATATCTGGTTTTATTCCAACCCAATTTATATAAATACACACATTCACCTTCCTTTTTCCTTCTTCCTTAACAGCGAACATCAGCAGCACTGTTATTAGTTTATTTTTTTTTTCTTTCTTTTTTTTTCCATTTTTGACTTATTAATTAACACTAATAACGTGTAATTAACCATTGTTTGACTTGAACTCGTGATTATCGGCCTACAATGACTCACCAACGCGTTGATTATCAATTGATTGATAATCAATTAGCCATGAACGCGTCTAGACTTTAATAATTTGTCAAACCTTCTAAAACGACTAATTCGTAGGCCTCACTATAAATTGATACCTTCTACACCTTCACAACTCGCCACTCAATCTCTCTCAACTCTCAATTTCTTCATATAACCTCTGTTCATGTTATTTTGATTCGTGATTGACTTTTATACTTGACCAAGCAAATCGTGTTCAAACAAACTTGTAAGTCTAATTTCTTCAGTGGGTTTTGTTGGTCGGCATCCACACAATGAAAGCCCTAACATTAATCGGGTTATAGATGTGTGGATCGTTCGATTGTAAATACTAGGGCTCGTAATCATAATTTGGGGAAGAACATTGTTTCAGCGTATGATATATATATTAAACAAACTGGAATCAAACACAACCACTGATGTAGATCAAGTGGTTGTGTTGTTGCTTTGATAACAAGTTGGCGCGGGTTCGATTCCCTGCTGCCACAACTTTTTTTTTGTTTTGTTGTTTGATTGTTTTCTTTGACAAACAAACTTACACAAATATATATATTTTTTTTTAAAAAATTCATTTTAAAATACTAAAACACTTTTTAAAATTCTACAAAAATTATCTTGTGTTAATCTGATATAAATGCTTCACCTACAATTTTTAGTTTTCAAAAATTTATTTATTTAATATATATAATAAATAAATCAAGTTTATTCCATTTTATTTATAAAAATCTATAAAAATATCAAAACGATCTTATTAATTTCCACAAAAATTATCCTAAGTTTTTATAACATTAAGCTATTCAGAAATGATTTTTATTTCTGAAAAATCATTTATTTAATATTTTTAAGCAATTTTTGTTAGATTTAATCATAATTAAATCATAATAAATCCAATTTTTAATATTTTTGCACCAAAATTTTATAGAAATTATTTCTGATTATTTGGAACAGAAATAAAATTTTTAAACTAATAATTCTTTAATTTTAGTATTTTTAAATATTAAAGTTAAAGTTTGACAATTTGTTATAAATAGAATTAATATTCTATTTTAAAGAAAATAATTTTGTAAAAATTATTTTTATACTTTAAACACATTGTTGTGACCTTCTTAAATTTAAATTTCATAAAAACATTTTTGGTTATTTATTTACTAGATTTCTCTCATTTGGCGAATATTTTTAATATTAATCAAACGAGCAATTATCCCCAATTCGAAGCCCTAGAACTTATACATTTGTAGACTTGATAGACTTAGACATATTTATTACCTCATTTTAGGGTGATACTTGATACATTTGGTCAACACATTTCTCAACAGATATAACATTTTACCAAGGTGAGTTTTACATAGCCCCTTTTCTATTTATCACCATTTTTGGGGTGAAACATGTTACAACATCATTCATGCAATTCAATCATCAATGTGTCTATGTGTTTTCTATGTTGCATTATGTCTTGAGCATGATTAGAGTAAGCACCATTCTAGCATAATCATTAACTCCGTACAAGCCGGCGGTAAACATTGATAGATCTATTGGACTGACAATCCCACCTGGATACGTGCCTCCTACAAAGGTAGCGTGGGTGTTTGTTATCGTATAACATATTCAATTGGACCATGAGCGTATGGTATGTATCATATTATAACAGTCATCAGGGTTGGTTATGCACTCGATTTATTTCTAGTATGTTCTCACATATGGACTAGATTGACATGACACATGAATTGCACATCATTTTTACTCAATTATCAAAAACCTATGTAATTCTCACCAACTTTTGTTGACCCAAAATATTTTCAACTTAACATGTTTCAGGTTCTATTTGCTTGAAGATTTGAATTGATGCTTGAAGATATGTGTATAGCTTTATTCAATTTGATGTACAAATTCTAGAACAATTGTATGTAATTCATTTAAATTATTTAATGGAATTTATTATTCACCATGAGCTACTGAACAATCATCAATACGTGGCACCCCGATGTTTCCGCCATCGGTTGGGGTGTTACAGATTGGTATCAGAGCCATGGTTATAGGGAATTAGGTTATTAGAAAAATAATCTAGTCTATAACCATAGGATTTAACCAGTACTTGCTTCTTTTACTTGCTATTCTCTATCTCCTACTTCTTATCCCTACTTTCATCCTTACGAGAAGGCTGCTCTCCATCACTGGAACTACTCTTAGACTAATAGGATAAATTCCTCAGGTTTAACCTGAACCCCCTTGAGATCTCGTCGAAGTTCTAGATCTTAATAACGAACACGTGCAATCTGGAAGGGTGAACGCCTGTATTCTGAGTCTTCTGTCTAGGCTGGCATTGCACATATATTTCAATCAGACGAGGGACCCGGATGCCTACCTGGGAATTCTCGGGATGAGTGTTCACTTATAGGCTAAAGCATGTCTTCATATAGAATCTGGAATCTTTGATAAGTCAACGTTTTCGTTTATTCGTTTTAATGAATAAATGATTACATTCCTTATATTACCTCATACACTTCATGCCTCATAAAAAAAAACTTCATTGTGTCCCTTACAGATCATGTCTCCACGCCACAGCACTCGCATTAACAGTGGTGACAATCATGAAGAAGAGAGCAGCAACCACAACCACGACCACAACACTAACCACAACAATGGAGGTGACGCCCAACTAGCTACGATTATTTCTCAACAATTGGCACAACAAATCACAACTATGGTTTCTAACTTGTTGGCTCAAGTCATCCCAATGAATGGGAACGGCAATAGAAATGGAAATGGCGATGGAAATCACATAAAGAACGGAACCTTAGTTCGGAAAGGCAAGAAAACAAGTATTGTGGCCGCGGTAACTACCGAGAACCAGAAGCGTAAGACCAGGAATCCTAATGTAAACCTCACTACACAAGCCTCCAACAAGAAGCCTTATACAAGAAACTTTCCATTGTGTAACACATGCAATCGACATCATCCCACTGTTTCAGCATGTCGCGTGTGCACCAATTGTGGTAGATATGGCCACCTGGTCAACACATGTCGCGAAACCCCAAACCCTAATGCCAATCAACCCACCAACCCTGCTCAAGCTGATAATCCTAAACGATACAACTATGGTCAATGCTATGAATGTGGGAACCCAAATCACTTCCGTAACCGATGCCCTAAACTAAACAGAGATCAAGACCCTCCAGCTACCTAACCGCAAGTCTCACCATTTGACTATTGGTTGCTTTAATTCTATGTATTGACACTTTTTGGATTTAAGTAATAAATTCAAGTAATATTATAACATCTGTGTGCATGCTTGCTTTAATATGAACTAATTGTTATATCTATAATCATACGTGCTTACTTGTACAACAATTAGTTGACTACCAAACAACCTACTTAACGATTGGTAGAGGTCATCATGTCTTTCCAGCAGTCGGGAGAGGCCCTACCACCTGCTCAACGACTGGTGGAGACTATCAGACCTGCTCAACAATCGGAAGAGCCATAGAAGGACGCAAAACCCTAATGTTAGGTAAGTTGGTGATTACGGTCCGGAACGTAATCGTGAATTTACAGGTACGTTAAGGTGGTGTGGAATTTTATCAAGATTTTCGGTAGTTAACCAAATGTAAACACTAGATATCTAGTAGTTCATTTAGTAAATCAACTCACACGTAACACGCCTCCTATCCACGCTATTCGAGACAAGTACTCTATTCATTGTCATGCCCTAACATAAAATTTTTCAAGTCACACTTGTCCTAATTTTTATCCAATCCCCTTCAACCCTGTGTTTTCAATAAACTTCGGGACGAAGTTTTCAAAAGTAGGGGAGACTGTAACATCGCAAAAATTTTTCCCCAAATTTTAAATATAAAAACCCCTCATTTTTGTACCTAAGTCTTTATTCTCCTAATTCACAACCTATATATATATATATGTATATATATATATATATAAAAGTATAATAATAATATTAAAAAATAATTTTCAGATTTGAAAAAAAAAATAATAATTAGAAAACAACAAACTCATGTTTTAACAATTATTAAGCCTAGTCCACATTCTCTTTAATTGTGATTGGAGCCCAAATCAGAAGCCCAGACCCGAGCCCACACCCGGCCCAGGTCTGAGCCCAACTACCCCTTTACCTTTATTTAAAAAAAAAAGATGGTTTGTGTTTATGCCGGGTTTCGAACTCGTGACCTCCCACACACACACAAGCGTGCTAACCACCTGAGCTAGCCTTGATATCTGGTTTTATTCCAACCCAATTTATATAAATACACACATTCACCTTCCTTTTTCCTTCTTCCTTAACAGCGAACATCAGCAGCACTGTTATTAGTTTATTTTTTTTTTCTTTCTTTTTTTTCCATTTTTGACTTATTAATTAACACTAATAACGTGTAATTAACCATTGTTTGACTTGAACTCGTGATTATCGGCCTACAATGACTCACCAACGCGTTGATTATCAATTGATTGATAATCAATTAGCCATGAACGCGTCTAGACTTTAATAATTTGTCAAACCTTCTAAAACGACTAATTCGTAGGCCTCACTATAAATTGATACCTTCTACACCTTCACAACTCGCCACTCAATCTCTCTCAACTCTCAATTTCTTCATATAACCTCTGTTCATGTTATTTTGATTCGTGATTGACTTTTATACTTGACCAAGCAAATCGTGTTCAAACAAACTTGTAAGTCTAATTTCTTCAGTGGGTTTTGTTGGTCGGCATCCACACAATGAAAGCCCTAACATTAATCGGGTTATAGATGTGTGGATCGTTCGATTGTAAATACTAGGGCTCGTAATCATAATTTGGGGAAGAACATTGTTTCAGCGTATGATATATATATTAAACAAACTGGAATCAAACACAACCACTGATGTAGATCAAGTGGTTGTGTTGTTGCTTTGATAACAAGTTGGCGCGGGTTCGATTCCCTGCTGCCACAACTTTTTTTTTTGTTTTGTTGTTTGATTGTTTTCTTTGACAAACAAACTTACACAAATATATATATTTTTTTTAAAAAAATTCATTTTAAAATACTAAAACACTTTTTAAAATTCTACAAAAATTATCTTGTGTTAATCTGATATAAATGCTTCACCTACAATTTTTAGTTTTCAAAAATTTATTTATTTAATATATATAATAAATAAATCAAGTTTATTCCATTTTATTTATAAAAATCTATAAAAATATCAAAACGATCTTATTAATTTCCACAAAAATTATCCTAAGTTTTTATAACATTAAGCTATTCAGAAATGATTTTTATTTCTGAAAAATCATTTATTTAATATTTTTAAGCAATTTTTGTTAGATTTAATCATAATTAAATCATAATAAATCCAATTTTTAATATTTTTGCACCAAAATTTTATAGAAATTATTTCTGATTATTTGGAACAGAAATATAATTTTTAAACTAATAATTCTTTAATTTTAGTATTTTTAAATATTAAAGTTAAAGTTTGACAATTTGTTATAAATAGAATTAATATTCTATTTTAAAGAAAATAATTTTGTAAAAATTATTTTTATACTTTAAACACATTGTTGTGACCTTCTTAAATTTAAATTTCATAAAAAGATTTTTGGTTATTTATTTACTAGATTTCTCTCAATTGGCGAATATTTTTAATATTAATCAAACGAGCAATTATCCCCAATTCGAAGCCCTAAAACTTATACATTTGTAGACTTGATAGACTTAGACATATTTATTACCTCATTTTAGGGTGATACTTGATACATTTGGTCAACACATTTCTCAACAGATATAACATTTTACCAAGGTGAGTTTTACATGGCCCCTTTTCTATTTATCACCATTTTTGGGGTGAAACATGTTACAACATCATTCATGCAATTCAATCATCAATGTGTCTATGTGTTTTCTATGTTGCATTATGTCTTGAGCATGATTAGAGTAAGCACCATTCTAGCATAATCATTAACTCCGTACAAGCCGGCGGTAAACATTGATAGATCTATTGGACTGACAATCCCACCTGGATACGTGCCTCCTACAAAGGTAGCGTGGGTGTTTGTTATCGTATAACATATTCAATTGGACCATGAGCGTATGGTATGTATCATATTATAACAGTCATCAGGGTTGGTTATGCACTCGATTTATTTCTAGTATGTTCTCACATATGGACTAGATTGACATGACACATGAATTGCACATCATTTTTACTCAATTATCAAAAACCTATGTAATTCTCACCAACTTTTGTTGACCCAAAATATTTTCAACTTAACATGTTTCAGGTTCTATTTGCTTGAAGATTTGAATTGATGCTTGAAGATATGTGTATAGCTTTATTCAATTTGATGTACAAATTCTAGAACAATTGTATGTAATTCATTTAAATTATTTAATGGAATTTATTATTCACCATGAGCTACTGAACAATCATCAATACGTGGCACCCCGATGTTTCCGCCATCGGTTGGGGTGTTACACCGAATAGGTCCATGTGCAATCGTTCAAGCGGCATCTCAACAGAGTTAACTTTCTTCACTTTATGGGACTGTTTGTGTTGCTTTCCTTTCATACAGCTTACACACTTGTCGTTCAGATGGAAATGTTTCACGTTTACTCCATCGACAAGCCCATTTCTCACCAGTTGATTCATTTTTCTCAGATGAATGTGCCCCATTCTGCGGTGCCACATTATCGATTCTTTCTCGGTCGCCTTGGATAGAAAGCATGTTATTTGCCCCTGTGATGTCATCGCCTTGGACATGTCAAGAATATAGAGATTGTTGACTCGAGGTGCCATCAACATTACCCACTCCTTTGGAATTTTGAAGCCCGGTTTGAGAATATAACAGGATTTGTCATCAAAATGCACAGAAAATTGTTTATCGCATATTTGACTGACGCTCAACAGATTATAGTCTATCTGCTTGACATAAGAAATCCGCTCGAAAGTCACAATCCCATTACTCATGCTTCCTTCCATTGTGATGTATCCTCCTTTATTACCTGCGAAAGCAACATACCCTCCATTGATGTTTTTCACGTCAAACAGCAATGCGAGATCCCCCGTCATGTGGCCTGAAGCTCCACTATCAACAATCCATAGACTGCTAATAGGGCCAGCTGAAGCTCCCTGCACACAAAAAGTAAATCATTTAGTTCTTTCGGGGGACCCAAGCCTGAGTCTTGGGCCTTTGAACATTGGTTTTCAAAGAAACATCCTCATTAACTTTTTCAACAACTTTCTGTTTTGGATCAATCTTTTTCTGATTTTTCAAAACACTTTCATTTTTCTCACTTACCTTTGAAGTAGAAGCTCCTGGAGTAGCATTGGGTGACCAAGATTGTTCAGACCTTTTAAGAATACGAATTTGAGATTTTGGTTTTTCAATTGGTTTCTGAACATTGTTAACAAAAGTAACTTTCTTGGTAACCTTATCTGAGTTAACAGACTTAGGTCCAACATTTGATTTGACAATTGGTTTTTGTGGAACCTTTTGCCTATCAATTGTTGCGTTCACCACAGGCTTTCTCCATGAATGTTCCATAGCAATCCGATTTCTTTGATCATATTGGATTGGACGATTGTTCCTCATTTGAAAATTGTTTTGATTATAAAACTGTTGTTGTTGAGGAACAACCCGTCTATGTGGTGGAACATAATGATCAATCGGCTTTCTCATGGAATTTCTAACTTCAACCTCATGTCTTTTATGCCTTACATATGGACACTGAGCAAGTAAATGCCCACTTTCTCCACATTTAAAGCATTTTCGATATTCTTCTAAAACATAATGAGCATTTGGTGGAGCAAATGATCTAACAGGATATTGATCATTATACTGTTGATTCCTCAAACTCTCAGGAAGTGGTCCTTTTGAGTAAGTGGGCTCATGAAAACCATTTGCTTTGTCATTTGGTCGAATGAACTCGGTGACATGGACCTTTGGTTCTTGAGGAACATCCGAAAACAATTTCTTTAAAATTTCTGGTGGAATTTCGTTTGTTCTCTCATGTTTTGGAAACCAAATAGTGCTTTCTTGCCAGATTTTGTCAAGTTTAGAATAGTTAACATTTTTGATTGGAAATTCCTCATCAGAGATGATTTTATCAGATCCCTCCATCCGATAAAACACCTTGACAGGTTTGTCACTTGGTTCATTCTCAAGATCCTTTCTACTCTCATTCTTTTCAGACTTTTTCTCACGATGCACAGTTGCCATCGGATGCACATGTTGAGATGGTGACACTGGTTCAGTAGTAATGATGTGATTTTCTTTTGGAATCTCACATACATTAACAGTTTGATCACTACCAGTATCATCATTCTCTGAGTCTGAATTCACACTTTCAGCATAAACACCCTCATCATTCAAGCCTAAAATCGGTCTCACATCGGAATGAGGATCACCAATACTCGAGGTATTAGATTCCATTTCCGATGATGAGTCTGATTTTACCAAGCTCTCCGGTATAACTTGGTGATAGTTATGATTTTCAAAAAGAACCGGAGATGGTACAGACTTGTAATTGGTGGTGTTATCATCAATGATATGGTCTACCACATAAGCAACATTCTTATAACTTTCCAACTTTTTATTAACCTTTTCAGCAAAGCATTTTATGGCTGCCATTTCCAACTTGGTGTTTTCAATTTCATTGATATAGTTGTTTATTGCCAATTGTTTCAATGACAAAGTGTTTTTCAAGTCGGAAATGTCCTTTTTATAGCCATCTAATACTTTGTTGAAAGCATTCAACTCTTTGCGAGTAGATTGACTGTTCATGATAGCACTATCACGTTCAATACGGAGTTGTTTAATCTCCTCAGTCAATCTATCACATTTCTCACAATGTTTAACAGTTTTAACATCAGTGCTAGAATCAGAACTTACAGGTTTAGGCGGTTCAGTCATGGCCATTAGTGCAAAATGAGCTTCCTTTCCAGTGAAAAACTTGGAGTAGTCAATCTTGGTGAAAGCATCATCAGCAATGCACGACTTCCTCGTCATCAAAAAGTCAGCTTCTGCCAGCAGCTGATCAATATCATCATCTAAAGAATCAACACTTGTCTCTGTGTCTGATTCGCTCTCAGAATCTGAATAAACTGATCTACACTCTTCAGGAACATCAGTAACAGAATCAATCACCATTCCAGAACTCATTTCCTCAGCCTTAACCTCAACAGGTTCAATCTCCACTTCCATCTCAGTCTCAGAATCATCACTTTCACACTCCTCAGTTTCTTTCTTCTCATCAACCGCCACCGACTCTTCCATATCAACCTGATAAGCAACACATGCCACATTCCCACCAGTAGTCACTTCCTTAACTCCTATTTGCATACCCGACCAGTCAAACCTTTCATCCTGTTGAGTCACCAAAGCTTGGTTCTGACTCGCATTCTGTTGAGTCTCATTAGGTGTAGTGATAGGTATAACTGTTCGGTTTGTGTTGTTAGGAGATTGGTTTTGAATCTGGTTTTGAGTGTTTGGTTGTCTGTTTTGGTTGTTAAAGTTTCGGTTTTGGTAGTTGTTGTTATTTTGGTAAGAAACTTGGTTTTGTTGTTGACGGTTCTGGTAATTTGCATTGAAAGGGTTTCGATTACCTTGTTTAGGTGGCTGGGTGCATTCCCTTTTAAAGTGTCCTTTTTCTCCACAATTAAAACACGTAACCTTCTCCTTGTTGAATCCATAGGTTGTGTTGGGAGAAGTTGCCAAATCAGTCCTACATGTTTTCTCAATGAACTCTGTTGCTCTTCTCATGATACTCGCAAAAGCCCATTGGATGTCAATGAGTTCCATCTCTTCCTTGTCAATCTGTGCATAGTCTTCGTTGGTTAAGTTGTTGTTCCCAATCTGACTAGCAACTAACCCATTGTAGGATGAAACCATTGCTGAGACTAATGCAATGTGTTGCTGAGCAACCTCCACAGTCACATTTCCCAAGTTAGATGTATCCAAAACCACCGGTTGTTGATTAGGTTGAGTAACTTGGTTTATTGGTTGTTGTGATTGGTTAGCGGTGTAAAAACCTGCTTGTTGTATTGGGGAGAGTGGTGAAATGTAGGAATTGTATTGTGGTGGTGTGTATGATGGTTGTGAGTTGGATGATGTTTGTGTCAAGTAATTGGTGGTTGGTTTTGATGATTCCATGACATTGGAAATACATGCAACATGTGGTGCAATGCTTCCTGAGCTCGAGTTACCAACTGGAACTGAAGTGCCTCCAAAATACAAACTAGGATTCTGAGGAATCTGTGACCTTCTAGCTTTCCTCCTATCCTCCATCTCTTTGTTCTCCAGCTTTTCGATAAACTCTGAAATAGTCCAGAATTGATAAGCATCCTTCTCTCTGAGAACTTCCACATGCTGATCCCATTGTGGTGGTAAAGCATCTGCAAACTTATCCACCTGCTTAGTCATTGGAATCTGTACACCATAACTAGACAATTCAGACAACAAATGCATATATCTAGGAGTTAGTTCTTTTAGAGTTTCATTATTAATAAAAGAAAAATTCTCAAACTCTTTGACCAATTCTTCCATTCTCAAGCTCCTAGTCTTCTCATTACCATCATGCTTCCTCTTAAGCTTATCCCAAAGCTGCTTTGATGTAGTACATGTCCCAAACTGATGCAACAGGTCACTTGTGATTGCCTGTGTCAATTGGGAAAAAGCCTTCTTCTCCACCGCAAACTTCTTTTTCTCCTCCTCCGACATACTCTCCAACGGAACTTGTTCACCGGTATTCTCCAACACTGGTGGTGTGTATCCCGTAGCAATCATTCTCCAAGCCTCTGCTCCTTCTACTCCCATGCCTTCCAAATGGATCTTGAACATGGTATGCCACTGATTATACTCTTGCATTTCCATGAGCTTCGGTGGCCGAGTTCCACTACCTGTAGACAAATCCTTAATCAAAGTAGAAATAGCATTAGTAGTTTGAGTATTTACCGCCGCTGCTGCTACTCCCCAGTAATCAGATTGTAGTGCCGGATGTGCTACACATTGAGGCATCGTGCTCGTCGTTGCCATGTAATTAAGTGGTTGTGAAGACTGTGTGTTCGTCTTTTGCGCTGCCACTGTCCATGGGTCCATCGTTTGCTGTTGTGGTTGTGTTGTTGCTGATCCCGGAGTAGTTTGAAAACGCCACATGATCACAAACTAAGAAAAATCTCAACACTTAGAAAGATTTTCAACAAAAACCTAGGTTCGCCCGAAATATTCTAAGTTCGACCAGAAAATTCTATATTCGTCCAAACTTTATCACTTACGACCCTTCTGATTCTAAGTTCGCCCAAACAGTAACACCCGAACGTAGATATCAACAGAATGTAAAAACAAAATAACACCCTTCCACTTTCGCCCAAGTATAACCCGGTCGAATGTGAAAATCTGTACCCGAAAGTGAAAAGTTCTACACAAATTTTTAGGTTCGACCACTAACTACTCAGGTTCGCCCACTCTACAACACTTTCGACCACTAAACTCAAGTCAGGTTCCAGGTTCGCCCACCATGATCAGATCTTACTTTTGAAAAACGGTTATTGTTTGAAAAACGGTTATTCTGATCTCAGATTTTCAAAAGTTCATGGATTTGAATGATCTCAATCAGGTTATGTTTCGGAATTGATTTGGAGCAACTTTAATTCTTGGAAAACTTGAATTCGACCACAAATTCTCCTTTAAATCGGTCAAAAACACTTAAAAACAATGTTTATGTAAAAACAGATGTATTTAGGTCAAAAACATGTCCAAATCAGCTCTGATTTTATCCAATTTGTTATTGTATGATCCTCTAGGCTCTGATACCACTTTGTGAGCGAAAGATTTTAGCTAAAACAGGATTATACGATCATACAAGTCACAAAACCAGGTGCGGAAACCCTAGTTCTGAACAAATTGATAAAACACAAATCAAAACGCAATCAAGATCATTTTCAACATCATTTCATAGATTAACTTCTTTCAAATAAGCTTTTACAATCAGTTTTATGTTAATCTAGAACACACACACAATATCTCAAAACAACCTCTGAACCTGACCTGAACACAGACACAACTGACAACTCTATTTTATAATCAAAATCACAAAACCTATTTATAGATACTGCACGTTCGCCCCTTTTCACTGGTCGAATGTGGGTCTTTTCCACATTCGCCCATTATCAATGGTCGAATGTGTCTTCTTGTCAGTTCCAGTTCTACCTTCGTCCATAATCATTCTACCTTCGCCCACTTCTTTCTTCCTTCGCCCACTATTATTTACCTTCACCCACTTTAACAAAAACATTAACATATGTTATTTATGTTTATCCAATCATTAGTCGCAAAATGCATCAACATTTGGAGGGTTACACGCGCGAAAAAGTGGAACAACACTGTAGGGGGCGATTAGGGAGTCCTAATCACGTGGGGGACACGGAGTAGCTCTAATCGCATGAAAGTAGGGGCGATTAGGCTCCTACTCATGTGTGTAACATGCATTTAGAATCCTAAATGCTAGTTTGACTTTCCTAAATGCATGTTTGATCTCCTAATCGCATGTACTACTGCTGTACGTGGATTTTGACATCCCGAGACATGATTTGACACCTAAGAACATGCTAGGAACCCCGGGACATGTCTAATGACTTGGTAACACGTGTTCAGACTTGTTTATGCATTAATTGAGCGTTATGCTTGACTTAGCGAAGTGTTGCGTATGCTAAGTGTTTAATTGCATGTGTTGCATGATGTCTTGTAATTGGCTAACATGTGGATTTTCGGGTCACCAATGGGATGTCGGTCTTGTCAGGAATGGTCGGTTTAACGTTCAAACATGTTTTCAACATACACAGTCACGGTCTGGACAATTGGGGACTGATTAGCCTTTGGGTTAGTAGTCATCACACTTATGTAAACTCATTGATATGTCGCCACTAGTAGGGATTATCACACACGTATCGGGTTTCTATTTTACTGAGGCACACTCTAAGGTCAGTTTCACGGCCCCACTCTTTACTGTTTTACATTTTCGGGGGAGATAACATGTTGTATTCTTTAAACATGTGTCAACTATGATTTCATAAAAGATGAGTGTACTATGTTTTGGTATTCATGTATTCATTACGTTTTGGAGTATTCATTGAGATACTATGCGATCTTTTGGAAGTCCCAGGGAGAACCATGAATGTGTGGGGATGCACAACTGGGGAAATGCGGATAGATCTATTTGGGCGTGACCGGCCCTACTCGTCGACTGGAGGTCGGACGGGTGCATGTGGTCTCTTAGGTATTTAGTGTTCAGTATGCCGTATTCGGTATTCATTATTCATTCGGGCAATATTCAGTATTCATAGTATTCGAGTCCAGTAATGGTTTTCCAATCACAATAGTAACTGGTATTCATATGGTTTGCATGCATGTGGTCTGGTTTGGCCACGAGTATTCATTAAAACTATTGGGAGTCAGTCTACACGAAAAACCTGTGAACTCACCGGCATTATTTGCTGATGTTTTTATGCTTCCACTGTGTTGGAACGGTTTTTGAAACTTAATGAGCATTTTACGTCGTTTTCGTATCATATAGTTGTCGTTTATTATGACCGTTGACTTGGATCCTGGCGTGTCACGCGCCTCGCGGTAAAACCCCGCACGTGGAAATTTGAGGGTGTGACAGATTGGTATCAGAGCCAATGGTTATAGTGAACTAGGACTGCATTTAGAGTCTAGACTATATCCGAGTATCACACACATTAGACGGTCACACATATTTTGAGTCGTGTCGTTTGGTAAACGTAGTAACCGTGTCGGGGTGTTGGTGTCCTCATCACACAGTATCACATTATCTATCTTTCGTTATTCCTACCTTTATTCTATCTTCTTCTTAGGGTTTGAAGATGAAGAGGCTTATCGCTTATACTTGGCAGTAGTGTAAATTGGGGTGGCTTCGGCACATTCTTGAGATTTGTCCGGGATTTGGATATCTCTCCTCCATGCCCTAATGGACACACTTGCCTACACACACTATCATGCGCTAGTACTTGTTATGGTACACCTCTAAGTGATTGTTCACTTTGGGGTCGTTGTACGATAATATCTCTTTTAAGGATGTGGATATTGGGTGACTTGAAGTTCTAGCTAGGAGCACGCCTAGAGGACCATGTAGAGCTATTTATCATTTTCGGGTGCACACGAAATCATAAATCAAAATGCATGAAAATCTTGGTGGACTTCGTGTTCGGACTGATCGTTATGCTAGAACCCCGTTCTGAATTCCTTGATCACTGGTAGTTTAATCTAGTGGTGGTGTTGAGTTTCTTGTTTTGTGATTTGGCAAATCATGTCTGGTCGTACTGGTGGACGTACTGGGGGACGCCGTGGTGGCGGTGGGGGTCGCACCTGTAACACCCCAACCGATGGCGGAAACATCGGGATGTCACGTATTTGATGATTGTTCAGTAGCTCATGGTGAATAATAAATTTCATTAGATGATTTAAATAAATTACATACAATTGTTCTACAAGAATTCGTACATCAAATTGAATAAAACTATGCACACATCTTCAAGCGTTAATTCAAATCTTCAAGCAAGTAGAACCTGAAACATGTTAAGTTAAAAATATTTTGGGTCAACAAATGTTGGTGAGAATACATAGGTTTTTGTAAATACTTGATAACAATAGTTTATACAACATTCATAGTTGTATGATGATAGAGTATGATACCGACATGTAACAATGCGTCTTTGTACAACCAAACCTTGTGTCGACTGAGGCCTAACTCGCGAGTTAGTCTAATGTTGTTACTGTTTTCGATCATCCCTGAATTTATGCGGGGGGATGGGTTTGTCAGACCTATAGCGCTATAATCTAAACAGGCGGCTTGATCATTGTTAATGATTGTACTATGTCTTTTTGTTACAGTCAAATGATAAAATGATGTTGTAATTGAATCACAAGTAAATATTAGTAAATGATAGTATAAAATGTTTAAACATGTTTCACCCCAAAAATAGTGAAAATAGAGTAAAGGGGTTATGTAAACTTACCTTAAAATGTTAAGTCTCATGATATAGAATATGTGTTGCCCAACAATGCCAAATATCACCCTATAATAAGGTAATAAATATGTCTAAGTCTATCCACAAATGTATATGTTCTAGGGCCTCAAATTGGGGATAAATGCTCGTTTGATTAATAATAATAAAAATGTTTGATAATTGAGAGAAATTTAGTAAATAAATAGACAAAAATCTTTTTACAAAATTTGAATTTAAGATGGTCACAATAGTTTAAACTATAAAAATAATTTTTATAAAATTATTTTCTTTAAAATAGAATATTAAATCTATTTATTACAAATTGTCAGAATTTAACCTTAATATTTAAAAATACTAAAATTAAAGAATTATTAGTTTAAAAATTATATTTCTGTTCCAAATAATCAGAAATAATTTGTATAAAATTTTGATGCAAAAATATTAAAAATTGGATTTATTATGATTTAATTATGATTAAAACTAACAAAAATTGATTAAAAATAGTAAATAAATGATTTTCAGAAATAAAAATCATTTCAAAAAAGTTTATTGTTATAAAAACTCAGAATAATTTTTGTGGAAATTTATAAAATTGTTTTGATATTTTTATAGAATTTTATAAATAAAATAGAATAAACTTGATTTATTTATTATATATACTAAATAAATAAATTTTTGAAAACTAAAAATTGTATGTTAAACTTTTTCACTAGATTAACTTAATATAATTTTTGTAGAATTTATAAAAGAGTTTAAGTATTTAAAATGAAATTTAAAAAAAAAATAAAGGAATATATATATATATATATATATGTTTAATTAAAAAGAATGTTTGTTGGTGCCGAGATTCGAACTCGGGCCCTAGGCCGGTTCGTGTGTTTAAATCACAAGCCCAGACCAACTGGTCTGGACCCTGAGAACGATTAGTTCCTGATTATTATAATTATATACAATAATAGAAATCTAATTTTTATTCAATTTAAAAGAAGGAAAAAAATAAAATGGTTGTGAGGGAACTCGAACCCGTGCCGTCTGGCCGGTTCATGTTTTAAAGTTACTGAGCATTACCAACTGATCTGTATCAGGTTTGTGTTAACATTTGTTTTCAAAATATTTTTAAGCAGTGCCTTAGCAAGTCATCTTCCCCAAATATGAATGTATGAACCCTAGATTACTAATCAATAACAAAACGCAATAAACCACAATTAACCATGGGGTTAATGGTTTATAGATGCCGAATAAACTACAGACAACAAGAATTAGCATCATACCTAACGATTTGCTTTCCAATTCGCAAGTCAAACAATTCGTCAAAATCGTCCAAATCCACGAACAACAACGAAAGAAAAGAAATACTTAGTGTATGTGTGTGTTTCTCGGCGTGGTTACATTGTCTAGAAAGGATTTATTTATACAGAAATCATTTAGAGGAAAGTTTTTAATTCTTGACCAAAGAATGGTCAAAACCGAGTCAATTAAGCTAAATTAAAGGCTGAGAACACGTCTAAGATGAGTTGTGATTGTTTAGAGTTCGTGGTCGGTCAACTAAAATCAATAATTGATGATGATTGTTCCGAAATTTATGGCTAAATCATGGCTTGAAATTTGGTCAAAGGTGAAGCTCCTTAGTCAACTGTTTTGAGCTGCTGTTTGCGCGCAGAAGGCAAAGAGAAAAGGAAAAGTGGGCCGTCCCTTGTTCATGGGCTTGGATTGTTTTGTTTGGGCTCCGATTTTTTTTTTTTTTTTATAAAGGATAGGTGGGCTTAAGGTTTAATAATAATAGGGGTGGGTTTAACTTTGCAAAAGTTAGTATTATTATCATTATAATTATTATTATTATTATTATTATTATTATTATTATTATTATCATTATTATTATTTTTATTATTATTACATATATATACATATATATATATATATATAAGTGTGTGTGTGTGTTAGGGATGATAAAGGTGTATAAAACAAGGCTTTTACGTATAAAAATTTGGGGGAAAATTTTGCGATGTTACAGTCTCCCCTACTTTTGGAAACTTCGTCCCGAAGTTTATTGAAAACGCAGGGTTGAAGGAGGTTGGGTAGAAATTAGGACAAGTGTGACCTGGAAAATTTTATGTTAAGGCATGACATGAATAGAATAATCTGTCTCGAATAGTATTGATAAGAGGCGTGTTATGTGTGAGTTGATTGACTAAATGAACTATTAGATATCTAGAGTGTATAACCTTGATAGAATTTCACACTACCTTAATGTACCTGTAAATTCATGATTACGTTCCGGACCGCAATCACCAATTTACCTTACATTAAAATTTTGCGTCCTTCTATGACTCCACCGATTGTTGAGCAGGTCCGATGGCCTCCACCAGTCGTGGAGTAGGTTGTAGGGCCTCTCTCGACTGTTGAAAAGGCATAATGACCTCTACCAATCGTTGAGTAGGTTTGATAGCCTCCACCAGTCGTGGAGCATGTTGTAGGGCCTCTCCCGACTGTTGAAAAGGCATGATGACATTTATTATACACATAGATTGCAAATTGATAACATGTTTATGCAAGCAAGTTTATAAGTATAACAAGCACAGTATGAGTTTATATAATTAGTTCATATTCGAACAAACATGCATTTTGATTATACCATGTAAACAACTCTTAGAAAAATTTCAATACTAGAATTTATTACTCAAATAGAGTCAATACATAGAATAAAAGCAACCAATAGTCAAATGGCGAAACTTGCTGTTAGGTAGCTGGAGGGTCTTGATCTCTGTTCAGTTTAGGGCATTGGTTACGGAAATGATTTGGGTCTCCACATTCATAGCACTGACCATAGTTGTATCGATTAGGATTAGTAGCCTGAGCTGGGTTGATCGGTTGGTTGGCATTAGGATTTGGGGTCTCACGACACGTGTTGACCAGATGGCCATACTTTCCACAATTAGTGCACGAGCGACATGCTGAAGCAGTGGGATGATGTCGGTTGCATGTGTTACACAATGGATAGTTTCCTATATAGGGTTTCTTGATAGGAGCTTGTGTAGTGAGGTTGACATCAGGGTCCCTGGCCTTACGCTTCTGGTTTTCAGTAGTTACCGCGGCTACAATATTTGCTTTATTGCCTTTCCGAACTAAGGTCCCGTTCTTTACGTGATTGTCAGTTAAGGAAGCTGCTAAACGCTTGGCCTCTTCAAGGGTAGCAGGGTTCCTTCCCCATACCGTATCCTGAATCTGCATGGGCAAACCACCGATATACTTCTCGATGGCTACAGGTAGCGGAGTTACCTTATGGGGCAATAACAGACTGAGCTCATGGAAGCGGGTATTATAAGCAAGGTTTTCCCCACTATCCTGAGTAAGGGTGTGGAACTCGTCCTCTAATTTCTTGACCTCGTTACATGGGCAAAATTCATCTTTCATTATCTCCTTGACTTGATCCCAGGTCATAGTAAGTGCAACTTCAGCTCCTCGGGTGCGCTTTTCCTCATTCCACCAAGCGAGTGCTCGTTTGTGAAGAACACTCATAGCATAACGGACCTTAAAGTTATCGGGACACTCACTGTTAATGAAGGTATTCTCAATACCCTCAAACCATTGTAGGAGACCAGTAGCTCCTTCATCTCCACTGAACTTAGGGGGATTACAGGAATTAAAGTGCTAAAAAGTGCAAGCTGGGAGACCATTCCCGTTTCCATTCCCGTTCCCATGGTGGTTTCCATTACCGTTTCCGTTGCTGTTGCCGTTTCCATTACCGTTCATCTGCATGACTTGAGCCAATAAGTTGGGTACCAGAGTCGCGATCTGTTGTGCCATTTGTTGGAAAATGATCGCAGCCAGTTGGGCATCAATGCCATTATTGTAGTTGTTGTTGTTATGGTTGTCGTGGTTGTTATTGTTGCTATTTCCTTCCTCATGATTACCACCATTGTTATTGCGGGTGCTGCGACGTGGAGGCATGATCTGTAGGAGACACAATGAAATGAATGAGGTTATATAAGGAATGTAGTCATTTATTCATTAGTTAAAACGAATAAACGAAAACGTTGACTTATCAAAGATTCTAGATTCTAATAACTTAGTGAAGACATGCTTTAGCCTATAAGTGAACACTCATCCCGAGAATTCCCAGGTAGGCATCCGGGTCCCTCGTCTGATTGGGATATATACGCAATGCCAGCCTAGACAGAAGACTCAGAATACAGGCATTCACCCTTCCAGATTGCACGTGTTCGTTATTAAAATCTAGAACTTCGACGAGATCTCAAGGTGGTTCAGGTTAAACCTAAGGATTTTGTCCTATTAGTCTGAGAGTAGATCCAGTGATGGAGAGCAACCTTCTTGTAAGGATGAAAGTAGGGATAAGAAGTAGGAGGGAGATAGAGAATAGCAAGTAAAAGAAGCAGGTACTGGTTAAATCCTATGGTTATAGACTAGATTATTTTTCTAATAACCTAATTCCCTATAACCATGGCTCTAATACCAATCTGTAACACCCCAACCGATAGCGGAAACATCGGGATGTCACGTATTTGATGATTGTTCAGTAGCTCATGGTGAATAATAAATTTCATTAGATGATTTAAATAAATTACATACAATTGTTCTACAAGAATTCGTACATCAAATTGAATAAAACTATGCACACATCTTCAAGCGTTAATTCAAATCTTCAAGCAAGTAGAACCTGAAACATGTTAAGTTGAAAATATTTTGGGTCAACAAATGTTGGTGAGAATACATAGGTTTTTGTAAATACTTGATAACAATAGTTTATACAACATTCACAGTTGTATGATGATAGAGTATGATACCGACATGTAACAATGCGTCTTTGTACAACTAAACCTTGTGTCGACTGAGGCCTAACTCGCAAGTTAGTCTAATGTTGTTACTGTTTTCGATCATCCCTAAATTTATGCGGGGGGATGGGTTTGTCAGACCTATAGCGCTATAATCTAAACAGGCGGCTTGATCATTTTTAATGATTGTACTGTGTCTTTTTGTTACAGTCAAATGATAGAATGATGTTGTAATTGAATCACAAGTAAATATGAGTAAATGATAGTATAAAATGTTTAAACATGTTTCACCCCAAAAATAGTGAAAATAGAGTAAAGGGGCTATGTAAACTCACCTTAAAATGTTAAGTCTCGTGATATAGAATATGTGTTGCCCAACAATGCCAAATATCACCCTATAATAAGGTAATAAATATGTCTAAGTCTATCCACAAATGTATATGTTCTAGGGCCTCAAATTGGGGATAAATGCTCGTTTGATTAATAATAATAAAAATGTTTGATAATTGAGAGAAATTTAGTAAATAAATAGACAAAAATCATTTTAGAAAATTTGAATTTAAGATGGTCACAATAATAAGTTTAAACTATAAAAATATTTTTTATAAAATTATTTTCTTTAAAATAGAATATTAAATCTATTTATTACAAATTGTCAGAATTTAACTTTAATATTTAAAAATACTAAAATTAAAGAATTATTAGTTTAAAAATTATATTTCTGTTCCAAATAATCAGAAATAATTTGTATAAAATTTTGATGCAAAAATATTAAAAAATGGATTTATTATGATTTAATTATGATTAAAACTAACAAAAACTGATTAAAAATATTAAATAAATGATTTTTCAGAAATAAAAATCATTTCAAAAAAGTTTGTTGTTATAAAAACTCAGAATAATTTTTGTGGAAATTTATAAAATTGTTTTGATATTTTTATAGAATTTTATTAATAAAATAGAATAAACTTGATTTATTTATTATATATACTAAATAAATAAATTTTTGAAAACTAAAAATTGTATGTTAAACTTTTTCACTAGATTAACTTAATATAATTTTTGTAGAATTTATAAAAGAGTTTAAGTATTTAAAATGAAATTCAAAAAAAATAAAGGAATATATATATATATATATATATATATATATATGTTTAATTAAAAAGAATGTTTGTTGGTGCCGAGATTCGAACTCGGGCCCTAGGCCGGTTCGTGTGTTTTAAATCACAAGCCCAGACCAACTGGTCTGGACCCTGAGAACGATTAGTTCCTGATTATTATAATTATATACAATAATAGAAATCTAATTTATATTCAATTTAAAAGAAGGAAAAAAATAAAATGGTTGTGAGGGAACTCGAACCCGTGCCGTCTGGCCGGTTCATGTTTTAAAGTTACTGAGCATTACCAACTGATCTGTATCAGGTTTGTGTTAACATTTGTTTTCAAAATATTTTTAAGCAGTGCCTTAGCAAGTCATCTTCCCCAAATATGAATGTATGAACCCTAGATTACTAATCAATAACAAAACGCAATAAACCACAATTAACCATGGGGTTAATGGTTTATAGATGCCGAATAAACTACAGACAACAAGAATTAGCATCATACCTAACGATTTGCTTTCCAATTCCAAGTCAAACAATTCGTCAAAATCGTCCAAATCCACGAACAACAACGAAAGAAAAGAAAAACTGAGTGTATGTGTGTGTTTCTCGGCGTGGTTACATTGTCTAGAAAGGATTTATTTATACAGAAATCATTTAGAGGAAAGTTTTTAATTCTTGACCAAAGAATTGTCAAAACCGAGTCAATTAAGCTAAATTAAAGGCTAAGAACACGTCTAAGATGAGTTGTGATTGTTTAGAGTTCGTGGTCGGTCAACTAAAATCAATAATTGATGATGATTGTTCCGAAATTTATGGCTAAATCATGGCTTGAAATTTGGTCAAAGGTGAAGCTCCTTAGTCAACTGTTTTGAGCTGCTGTTTGCGCGCAGAAGGCAAAGAGAAAAGGAAAAGTGGGCCGTCCCTTGTTCATGGGCTTGGATTGTTTTGTTTGGGCTCCGATTTTTTTTTTTTTTTTTTTTTTTATAAAGGATAGGTGGGCTTAAGGTTTAATAATAATAGGGGTGGGTTTAACTTTGCAAAAGTTAGTATTATTATCATTATAATTATTATTATTATTATTATTATTATTATTATTATTACATATACATACATATATATATATATAAGTGTGTGTGTGTTAGGGATGATAAAGGTGTATAAAACAAGGCTTTTACGTATAAAAATTTGGGGGAAAATTTTGCGATGTCACAGCACCGGCGGTGGACAAGGTGGTGGGAACATCACCATGACACAGGCGGAGTTGGATAGCATGCTGCTGCAGCAGTTGAACATTGCGTTGGCTGCTTTCCAGGCTGATCAGCAGACCCTGGGAAATACTAATCAGATGCAGTCTGGGTGTACCTACAAGAAGTTCATGGACTGTAAGCCCCATAACTTCAATGAGACTGAAGGGGCAGTGGGACTGCTCCGGTGGTTAGAGAAGATCGAGTCGGTGTTCGTTATGTGCAACTGTCCTTACGCTGATCGCGTCAAGTATGCTTTTGCCACTCTAGAAGGACATGCCCTGACCTGGTGGAACTCTACCACTTCTAGCTTTGGACTGGATGAGGCCAATGCTATGCCATGGTCTGAGTTTATTCTGTCACACCACGACAATGGCGGAAACACGTGGCGCGACGGTTCAAGAGCATAAAGTAAAGGTTAACGCAAATCACAAGTAATTTAAGAAAATGGGTCATTTATTTAGGCGTCAAATCTTGTTCCAAACATTACATAAAAAGTAAATTGTTTATAACACAAATGTAGAGGTTTCTCAAATATATCCCATAACCTTGGGAAATAAAGGTGAAACCCCGCAAAATATTTAACGCCGCATCGGAGGATTCCATGACCCAGCTTGCCCAGATTGCCTTCATCTAATTACCTGAAAGATATGTTTAAAATTTCGTCAATATAAATATATTGGTGAGTTCACAGGTTTTTAGTTTCCAAAACTTGAATGCTTGGGAAATACCATGTTATGACAATATATAGGAGTTGCAAATTCCTATAATTCTACTTGAGACTATAATCAAACCAAGACGTATAATAAATATGCCCCGCTCCAAGTCGTTACTCGGTATCCTACGACTTAAGTTCAGAATATATGCACCCCAGGCATACACTAATGCATAATCGACGCTATCGATTAGGGGTGGGCCTTGTCAGGCACCAATAGTACTATCCAATATTCCACCAGTTTCATTTCCCTGAATAAATGATTATAGAGGCGAGGACTCAACCCCGAGTGGCGGTCACACCTCAAGTAATAAATCCGTCAAACATTTTCCCTAACATATCTTTCCCCCGAAAACGTAAAAATAGTTTAAAATGGGGCCGTGAAACTCACCTGAATCACTGTCCGGCTCACTAAGCAGATAGCAAAAAGGGTCTCGCACCTACAAACGTCCTAGACGTATAAGTCACTATCCCTATAGTGCATGTGCCTTGGCAAGTTGTACACCCAACTCCCGACCACAAGTTATTCCAAATCCCGTTTAATTAAGCGCGTATCCTAGGTTTCGTTGGCGTTAGATTACCCTTTCTGTTACAAGTTATATATTACTCTTGTTAATATTTCCTTAACTTGTACCTTATTATCATCGACTCGACTTCACTTAACGTATAATTATTTTCCCATTTAAATAATTATACTTAAGATCGTATCGCTCGATATAATATATATTTCAACACTCGACCCGACTCACTTTGCCGCACATTTGTTTTTCCCATTTAAACAAATATGCTAAGATCTTGTCGTTCGATTGTATATTCTCAACACCCGATTCAACTCACCATACCGTATATTTATTTTCCCATTCAAATAAATATACTAGGATCTTGTCGGCACGGCATACACATATATATCTTTGTCTACTCGTCGCGGCTTTCCTTCCCACATATCTACTTTCCCATTAAGTAGATATACTAGAATTTTGCCGAGACGAGCGTACATATATATAAATGTGTAATTTTTCTTGTTAAGTATATACGTTTGTTTTTAACGTCTTACTTGTTTACGTTATGTTTTTCTCCCACGAATAATTCCTTCAATACTTAGGAAAGTGTTTATTAGTTTTCACCCATGATGTATATATATATTTTACTTCCTAAAAATATATATTTTCTCATCTTGCCGCAATGGCATTTTTCTCATGTTTTGTCCGTGTACGGTTCGCTAACGCGTCTTAGTTCGATATCTTAGCTCGAATAGTCAATTTTTCCAAGTTTTTCCCAACATGTGTTTTATTGAAATATTATCCATATTTCTTCCTCCTAACACATGTTACTTGGAAGGTTTAAAAATACTTTTGTATTTTTAACCCAACTTGTTAACTTAGACACAAAAATGTTTCCAACACTTTTATATTCCCATTTATATAAAAGTATTCATTTTTGTATAAGTTTCTCAAGTTTTAATT
This sequence comes from Ambrosia trifida, assembly GCA_028751855.1. Classification (NCBI taxonomy): domain Eukaryota; kingdom Viridiplantae; phylum Streptophyta; class Magnoliopsida; order Asterales; family Asteraceae; genus Ambrosia; species Ambrosia trifida. Next base: position 55,431,886 of record CM054131.1, read on the forward strand.
TTTGTTTAACATTTTTATAAAAATCTCTACTTTTATAAAAATCCTTATGTTAATACAAGTCCATATTTTTATAACTTCCACTTTTATAAAAATACACTTTTTATACAAAATACCCAAGTATGTTTACTAGTATTTACCAAATCAACCTTGGAAAATTATTACTTATACTTTTGACACCAAACTTTCCATTATTGCATTTTTGGACTAATAGTTTCTAAAATGTTCGTTTTAGTCCTCTAACTTTCAAAGTTACAATATTAGTCCCTTAACTTTCAAATGTTGCATTTTTCCACTCTAACTTCCAAAGTTAGCATTTTTCACTCAAAATAGTGGACTTTGAAGATTCATCTTTTTATTGGTAAGTTATTTTTGTATCAAAACACTTTTATTAGTCTTATATTTCATATATAAGGCTACTTGTATGTGTGTTTTATGTATTTGCCCATTATATCAAAATATCATTCTTCTAAGTAAGTAAACTTTAATTTTTCATCTTCTTTATTCATGATCTTCTAACATGTTCCATCATTTATTATGTCTTGGATGGTCATATTAAGATGATTAAAGTTACTTTTTAACACATTCAAGTTTATTCCATAAATCTTAATCAAGTCATCATCTACTTAGTGTATGTGTAGATTTTATATATTTTCAAGAACACTACTTTATCATCATCAAATCCATGATTCATTCACATATCTTTAATCATTTATTTTACTCATGTAAAACCTATTAAAGATTATGTTTCAAACCACATTTTAAACCCTTCATGTACAACTTGCTTCTAAGAACACATACATGAATATTAATAATCAAAACAAGGTTAAGAAGCTTACTACTAGCACAAGGCTAGGGAAGACAAAACCTTGGATTTTGAGAGGGGTTTAGTGTGTTCTTCCTTAATGGTTAAGCTCCAAGCTTGAAACACACAATAGGGGTTTGGATGATGGATTGTTTAGGAGTAATTTGGAAGTGTTAAACTTGAAGGAAAATGTGTGTGTGTGTGGTGATACCTACGGCCACAAGGAAGGAAAAGAGGAGGAAGTTGTTTTGCTTTCAAGTGTGCATGCTATCACCTTTATACTATCCTTATAATATCTCCCAAGATCACACTTGATCTATCAAGGTTTTGCATGGATTGTGAAGTACTATGGAAATCTTTGGAAAGTATGTTGGGTGGGAGGATGGCCGTGGGTTTGTATGTATGAATGGATGGTTGCTTGCAAATCTTGCTAAATCTTTGTAATCCTGTATAATCTTTATATAAGATTTACTTACAAGCATGTGTGCACTAGGTAATGATAAGATGAACTCTTGTCTTGGATTATTAAGGCCAAGGGCCGATTTTTCTTACAAGGGGACAAGAGGTTTGCATGCTTTTGTACTTGTATAAGTCTTACAACTTTTGTCTTTTGTAATGCATGCTTAATTCCTAGATTACTAGGGTATTATTATTAAAACACAAGCAAGAAGGTTGCAAGGCCATTTAGGCCGGCCACTTTTGTGGCTTGGGTGGGGTCCACAACTTCAAATATTTACCCAACACTTGTTAAGTTTAATTCCTCGTCGTTCGGGTGTCGATCGGGTATTTTTCGGGATTTAATCACGCGTTATTCGGACATTAACAATACCTTTAATAACCCTTAAATATAGTCTAATTTAAGCGTTGATTCGTTATTTAGGCTTTTGCCGGGTGAAATTATGAGTTATACGCGTATCGGGTGCGGTACGCGCATTTTATTCGTTACCGGGAGATTTGTATGAGACGTTTCCACTTATGGTTTTGGAGTTCCAAAACTCATTATATTTTGTGAAAATACCCTTTATTTTATATCCTGGGTGTCCGGGATCCTTTTCGTTTATTTAATTATTACCGGGTAATTGCCAACGTCCATACCGGATGGTTTATTCGCACATGATCCAATCATGTTTTACCATTAAACGTATGCATTCCTATGCATTATTTGGAAATTGCTATCTCCTAAGGCCTTGATAATTAAATCACACATAATTGCATTTAATTACATTAATCATATATTAATTAATTTGTACGGAATTACCTTATTTTTGCCGGTTGTTACATATTCTGATGTTGCGAGCGGAGTATTGCCCTAGAGATGAGATTATGAGGTTGGAACACGAGTTCTGGAATCTGAAGATGGTTGGGTTGGGGATCGAGGAGTTTACTGCTAGGCATAACGAGTTGGTCGTGATGTGTCCTGGTTTGGCTACACCTGAGTACCGGAGGATTGAGCACTACATTGTTGGGTTAGTGCCGGAGATTGCTGGGCATATTGCTGCCACTGGTCACACTACTATGTTGGCTACTGTTCGGGCAGCTCACAAGCTGACCAACATGAAGGTTGCTGAGGGTGTTTTTACCTCCGATGGGTGCTACTGTGAAAGCCCCTGTGGATAACAAGAGGAAGTGGGAGAGTGCAGGGAAGAACGCTGGGTCGTCCTAGCAGCAGGCGAAGAAACAGGATGTGGTGGGAGTGTCATCTGAGCAGAGGTCTAAGGGGTATTCCGGGAAGCTCCAGAAGTGTGCTGAGTGTGGGTTTCATCATACGGGTGATTGTGAGAGGTTTTGTTGTCATAGGTGTCAGCGTTTTGGTCATCATGCTAAGAACTGTAGGACTACTCTTCAGCTGCAGCCGGCTCAAGCTACTATTGCTGCTACCCCTGCTACAGCTCCTCAGGGGAAGCAGGGATGTTATCACTGTGGGGATATTGGGCACTTCAAGCGGGACTGTCCTAAGGCGAAACAAGGCGAGGGTGGCGGTCGAACTGGTCGTGCTTATGTTATCGGTGCGAGGGAGAACATGGAGGATCCTGACGCTGTTACTAGTGAGTTTCTTTTCTTAGTATTCATTGTACTTTGGTTTTATCCTTATTCACATCATTAGGCATTTCGCATTCATCTTGTGTTTTCGGTCTTGTACTTGGTTATCATTTTGCATTCATGGGTTTATCCTTATTCGCATCATTGATGTGGGTCCTTTGGAGATGCTACTTGGACGGTACCGGTGTGTCATTTATACCAATCACAGTAGTCTCCAGTACGCCTTCGATCGGGAGGCGATTCCCCGACATGGAGTACCTGTCGTTATCATTCTTCGTTCGTGATTCTCATTCCGTTTGCATTTCGGGGAAGCGTTACTTGGGCATATGCTTAGGTCGGCACTCGTTACTGTTGAATCTGAGTGAATCTCGGGACGAGATTCCTTTCAATAGAGGGATGATGTGACGACTGGGAAATTTTTCTTTTTCATCATTTCATTCTCTGTGGCTTCGGGACGAAAATTCTTTCAACAGGGGGATGATGTGACACCCGACATGTTTAGGTTAACATTTTATAAAACACATAAGTCTACCTTAGCGAAAAACGTTTTCAAACATACTTAACGTGTTAGTTATCATGCATTATATGTTTATAATCATTATATGACTTGTTGGTATGTGAATACTTGCTTATATGTGTTAAAATCGTGTTTAACGTGCCAAAAACCCAAAACTACATGTAATAGGCGATTAGGGGACAAACATGCGATTAGGAGCATGGTTGATAGCCTACTCGCATGTTATTACATGCGAGTAGGGTGTATTCGCTAGTAACATAGGCGATTAGGGCATCCTAATCGTCTGTTGCAGCACGTAATCGCCTATAATGTATCTGACGACTAGAAACACTTATAAATACCACCCTTGACTTGTAAAACATCATTTGTGCAACCCTAGACGTCCCATAACCTCTCTCAACCCATAAACACCCTCTGGAACTCGTTTTTGCCCAAGAAATCACCTTTCCAAGCTTTACACCTCATAATCTTGCAAATTCAAGGTGTGTTCTTCATCCCAAACCTTTGTAATGTTATTGTTTTTCTCCATAAAGGTCCAGACCTGATTTCTAAACATTTTTGTGTTTGAAAACTTATTAAAATCGATTTCTAAACAAACCCAAACCTTCATACTTGTTTTATGTGATGTAATAATGTAAAGATAGGGTTTTTATTGATAAAACATGATGATTCTTGTGTATTTGATATGTTTCTGAGATAAATAGGTTGTTAGCATGTTTATTGATGAGTTTGAAAGTTCATAGTTGTGTATTGTTGATGATAGGCGTTTTGACCCGTTTGAATGATTATGAAAGATTAATGATGATATGATGTGTTTTGTTGATTGCTTGAGGTTAGGATTTACTCTAGGATGATATTAGAACAGTAGGATAATGTTGGACAACGTCGTTACGTGATGAAATCTGGATACTTGCTATTTGGGGTAAGTTTTGCATGCTTGATGTGATGTTTACATGCTAAATATGTTATTTTGGGAAACGCTTGCATTCGGGGCTGTTAGAACAATAATAAATTGGGGGTTTTTGCTTGGAAAAGATTTATAAATGATTTGGGTTTGATATTGGGTGTTTCCACATGTTTCGGATTTCATTTTGAGGGTTACACGCGTGAAAAAGTGGAACAGCACTGCAGGGGGCGATTAGGGAGTCCTAATTGCCTATGGGACACGTGAGTAGCCCTAGTCGCAAGGAAGTAGGGGCGATTAGGCTCCTACTCGTGTGTGTAGCATGCATTTACAATCCTAAATGATAGTTTGACTTTCCTAAATGCATATTTGATCTCCTAATCGCATGTACTACTGCTGTACGTGTATTTTGACATCCCGAGACATGATTTGACACCTAGGAACATGCTAGGAACCCCGGGACATGTCTAATGACTTGGTAACACGTGTTCGGACTTTTTTATGCATTAATTGAGAGTTATGCTAGACTTAGCGAACTGTTGTGTATGCTAAGTGTTTAATTGCATGTGTTGCATGATATCTTGTATTTGGCTAGCACATGGAATGTCAGGTCACCAATGGGATGTCAGGTCTTGTCGGGAATGGTCGTTTTAACGTTCAAACATGTTTTCAACATACACAGTCACCGTCTGAAAAATTGGGGACTGATTAGCCTTCGGGTTAGTAGTCATCACACTTATGTAAACTCATTGATAGGTCGCCACTAGTAGGGTCTATCACACACGTATCGGGTTTCTATTTTATAGAGGACGCATTCTAAGGTGAGTTTCACGGCCCCACTCTTTACTGTTTTACATTTTCGAGGGAGATAACATGCTGTATTCTTTAAACATGTGTCAACTATGATTTCATAAAAGATGAGTCTACTATGTTTTGGAATTCATGTATTCATTACGTTTAGGAGTATTCATTGAGTTACTATGCGATATTTTGGAAGTCCCCGGGAGAACCATGAATGTGCGGGGATGCACAACGGGGAAATGTGGATAGATCTATTTGGGCGTGTCCGGCCCCACTCGTCAACTGGAGGTCGGACAGGTGCATGTGGTCTCTTAGGTATTCAGTATTCAGTATATAGTATTCTTTCGGGCAGTATTCAGTATTCACAGTATTCGATTCCAGTAATGGTTTTCCAATCATAGTATTAACAAGTATTCATATGGTTAGCATGCATGTGGCCTGGTTTGGCCACGGGTATTCAATAAAACTATTTGTAACACCCCAACCGATGGCGGAAACATCGGGATGTCACGTATTGATGATTGTTTCAGTAGCACATGGTATATATTGAAATTTTAAATAATTTATTGATAACATAAATATCCAAATTGAAAAGATGTCTAAAAATCCCAAAATACATAACATCAAATAAAACAAATAACTTCAAATAACTTCATAGAATCCATCTCGCATACTCTAAGCCTCAGCTTCATTGTTACCTGAAACATGTTAATTTTGAAAATATTTTTGGGTCAACAAAAGTTGGTGAGAATTACATAGGTTTTGATAATTGAATAAAACTTGTAAAATTCAAGTGTCATGGCAAGTCTAGTCCATATGTGAAAACATACTATCAGGTAAATCGAGTGCATAATCAAACCTTATGACTAGAATATTGTGGTCCATCCCATACGCTCATGGTTCACTCGATTATGTTATGAATTCGATAACAATCACCCACGCTACCTATGTAGGAGGTACACGTATCCGGGTGGGATTGTCAGTCCAATAGATCTATCATTGTATACCGTCGGCTGATCAATGTTAATGATTATGCTAGAATATTGTGCTTACCCTAGTCATGTTTAAGACATAATGCAACATAGAATAACACATAGACACTTTATGATTGAATTGTAGATAGAATGTTGTAACATGTTTCACCCCAAAATAGTGATATAGAAAAGGGGCTATGTAAAACTCACCTTAGTGTTAAAATGGAGACCCTTGTTATATAAGTAAATGTGGCTTGTGTGTATCCAAATATCACCCTATTTCAAGGTAATAAATAAGTGTTGGGGAAAACTTAATAAGTCTAAGTTTTCTAGTCTAAAATGTGCTAGGGTTCCTAATTTGGGGATTATTAATTGATTTATGATTACATTTGAATAATTATTAAATAACTTTAATAAATAAAGAAAAAATTAATATAAATATTTCTGACCAATATTAACTAAAAGTAGTTGAATTATAATGTAAAAATAAATTTTTATAAAATTATTTTCTTAGTTAATGAATTTTTATATATAAATAATTATTTGACAAAATATAGACTTAAAATTTAAAAATATTAAAAATTATAAATTTCGAATCAAAAATTTATATTTCTGATCTAAATGATTAATAATAATTTATGTGAAATTTTGATGCAAAAATAATAAAAAAAGAATTTATTATGATTTATTTATGATTAAAATAACAAAAATCGATTAAAAATAATAAATAAATGATTTTTCAGAAATAAAAATCATTTCCGGAATGTTTTCTGTTTTATAAGTTTAGGATAATTTTAGTGGAATTTTATAAAATCGTTTTGATATTTTTATAGAATTTTATAATTATAATAGAATAAACTTGTAATATTTATTATATATAATAAATAAATAATTTTTAAAAAACTAAAAGTTGGATATTAAACTTTATCATAAGACTGACTTAAAATAAATTTTGTTGAATTTATAAACTATGTTTAGTATTTTAAAATCCAATTTTAAAAATAATATAGGTTATATAGTTATAAAAGAAATCCAAAAAAAAGATTGCATGTGCCAACGCTCGAACCCGAGTCCTTGGCCGGTTCCGAGGTTTTAAAATCACAAGCCAAGACCATCTGGTCTAGACCCTGAGAACAAATAATTATTGGTTGAAATTAATTATATAGCATAACTGATCTGTTTCAATAATTGGTTTAAAAAAAAAAAGAAACGTGCGGGACTCGAACCCTGGCCGTAGGCCGGTTAGCGTCTTAACATAGAGAATCATACCAACTGATCTACTGATCAGTCGGTGATAGATAATGTTCTGTTTAAATATATAACGATGTCTGCAAGTGGTTTATCCCCAATCTAGATCGCATGAACCCTAGGATTTTTAATAATCAAAATTAACGAGCAATAACCCGATTATTCATGGGGTTATTGCTGTCCTATGGCTGATAAACAAAACCAAACAAAAAAATTGAACTTACAAACTGATTTTAATGACGAATTTGCCCGGTCAACCGTATAGTCAAACGCGAACAATTGGAGATTAAAGTGAGATTTTTAGAAGAAATTGAGAGTGGGGATAGAGTTATCGGCGATTGGAGACTGAGAATGAGTCCTCAATTTATACTATAACACACGTAGGTTCGAATTGGTAAGTTTGACTCATTTTTAAAACATTGACGCGTGATTGAACGATTTTTGGTATGTTTTAATGATGATTAAGCGTGTAGACTACGCGTGTTAGTCTGTCAATCAGTAATCTTGCCATAATAGAGAACAATAACGCGTAATTGTGCACGAATTTGGAAGTTTGAATCGCAGTTGACTTTTTCCAAGTCAACTGTGATGAACATGGAAGGGTTTAAATGTAATTGGGTTAGGATATGTTCACAAGGAGATGGGTAGCCCAGCTGGTTGTGTCGTGTGTTTGTTTGAACCGGCCTTGGGCACGGGTTCAATTCCCGGCCCAGGCATTTATTTTTTTTACAATTATTTCCAAGGTTTCATGTTATAATATAATTATAGTATGGTTCTAGGAGTCCAAACGTGACACGAAATATTTTTTAAAAGGTACGATAATGATAAAAATGCGACGTTTTATTAATAAATGTCACGAAGTTGGAGTTGGAGAGTCTGGTGGGAAAAGGTGTGGGTACTTAGACTTCATCTGGTCCTTGCGTTCCCAAGTGAACTCTGGACCTCGTTTAGATTCCCAACGAACCTTAACGATCGGAATGCGACCGCGCTTGAGTTTCTTGACTCCAGTATCCACAATCTCAACAGGTTTCTTGACAATGTGCATAGTTTCATCGATTTGCACATCTTCAAGAGGGACATGGAGGTTCTCATCTGCTAAGCATTTCTTGAGATTCGAGACGTGAAAAGTTGGGTGAACATTGTTTAACTCAGGTGGAAGATCAAGTTTGTAAGCTACTTTTCCAACCCTGTCAAGCACTTTGAATGGGCCTACGTATCGAGGAGCTAGTTTTCCCTTTCTACCGAAGCGAATCACTCCCTTCCAAGGAGACAACTTAAGAAGTACAAGGTCCCCGACTTGAAATTCCAAGGGCTTTCGACGTTTATCAGCATAGCTCTTCTGTCGACTTCTAGCCTTGAGAAGATTATCCTGAATGAGTTGGATTTTATCTGTGGTTTCCTGGATCAGTTCAGGTCCAGTGATCTGGGCTTCACCAACCTCAGTCCAACAGACAGGTGAACGACACTTACGACCATAGAGTGCCTCGAAAGGAGCCATGTTAATGCTGGCATGATAACTGTTGTTGTATGAAAATTCAACCAAAGGAAGATGAGAATCCCATGCGCCACCAAAATCAATGACACATGCCCTGAGCATATCCTCAAGTGTTTGGATGGTCCGTTCGGTTTGACCATCTGTTTGAGGGTAATAAGCGGTACTCAGGTTTAGCTTGGTACCCAAAGCGTCTTGTAAAGAATCCCAAAAGTGAGAGGTGAAACGACCATCACGATCAGAGATAATGTCCAAAGGTATACCATGGCGACATACAATTTCACTCACGTACATCTTCGCTAACCTTTCCACAGAATATTTCTCACGAATTGGTAAGAAATGGGCTGACTTGGTTAGACGGTCAACGATTACCCAAATGCTGTCAAAACCTTTGGGTGTACGAGGGAGTTTAGTGAAGAAGTCCATTGCTATGCTCTCCCATTTCTACACAGGAATTTCTGGTTGTTCAAGCATACCAGATGGTCGTTTATGTTCAGCCTTGACCTTTGAACAAGTAAGGCATTTTTCAACGAAAAAAGCGATATCTTTCTTCATACCAGGCCACCAATACGAATAACGAAGATCTTGGTACATCTTGTCAGCTCCAGGATGAATAGAATAACGAGACTTATGAGCCTCGTTCATAAGGAAAGTACGAAGATCATCACGGTCAGGAATCCAAAGTCGATTGAGAAAATAAAGTAGACCATCAAGTTTAGTTTCAAGTTGAGTCTCAGCACCACAAGACATTTCCTCGTACATGTTACCTTAGGTGACTGAAGTATGTTGAGCCTGGAGGATACGATCCTGAAGATTAGTACGAACTCTCGCACAATGAAGTTTGATGCGCTCTTTACGACTGAGTGCGTCAGCCATAACATTCGCTTTGCCAGGATGGTAGCGAATCTCGCAATCATAGTCGTTAAGTAACTCAACCCAACGTCATTGCCTCATGTTAAGATTTTTCTAGTCGAAGACATGTTGGAGACTTTTGTGGTCTATGAAAACCACACATTTGGTTCCATAAAGATAGTGTCTCCAAATCTTAAGAGCAAAGACGACTACGCCCAATTCAAAATCATGGGTGGTATAATTCTTTTCGTGAGTCTTAAGCTGTCTAGACGCATAAGCAATAACCTTGCCTCGTTGCATGAGAACACAACCAAGACCTTGGTTTGATGCATCACAATAGACCACGAAGTCATCATTACCATCGGGTAGAGACAGAATAGGAGCTTCACAAAGTTTCAGCTTAAGAGTCTCAAATGCTTCCTCTTGTTTTCTTCCCCACTCATAAGGTTTACCCTTGTGAGTTAAGGAAGTGAGAGGAACAGCGATCTTGGAGATGTTGGCAATGAATCGACGATAATAACCGGCTAAACCAAGGAAGGAACGGACTTCAATTGGAGTTTTAGGAACACTCCAATCTTTGACAGCTTCGATCTTCGCAGGATCAACATGAATTCCGTTCTCATTGATGACGTGTCCTAAAAATTGAACTTCCTTAAGCCAAAATTCACATTTCGAGAACTTGGCATACAGTTGTTCTTTCTTTAGGAGACCCAAGATAGAGTGAAGATATTGTTCGTGATCGGATTTTGATTTTGAGTAAATCAAGATGTCGTCAATGAAGACGATCAAGAATTTGTCGAGGTAGGGTCTACAAACCCGATTCATTAGATCCATAAACACTGCGGGAGCGTTGGTCAATCCAAACGGCATGACCATGAATTCGTAATGACCATAACGTGTACGAAAGGCTGTCTTGGGAATGTCTTCTTCGTGAACTCTAAGCTGATGATAACCAGAACGAAGATCAATCTTCGAGAAGTGGGTTGCTCCTTGAAGTTGATCGAAAAGATCGTCAATCCTAGGCAAGGGATAACGATTCTTGATGGTGAGTTTATTAAGCTCACGATAGTCGATACACATCCTGAGAGATCCATCTTTCTTCTTTACGAACAAAACAGGGGCTCCCCATGGAGAAGAACTGGGGCGAATGAAACCTTTATCAGAAAGTTCCTGCAACTGACTGGCAAGTTCTTGCATCTCAGAGGGTGCAAGACGATAAGGAGCTTTGGCAACTGGATTTGCACCAGGAATAAGATCGATCCTGAATTCCACTTGACGAGCAGGAGGCAAACCAGGTAAATCCTCTGGAAAGACTTCAGGATAGTCCCGAATGATTGGAATATCTTGGATACTTTTGCCCTTGTCTTTCTTTTCTATCACGTTAGCCAAGAAAGCCATATACCCCTTTCGTAAGTATTTTTGAGCAGTAGTACAAGACATGAGTTTAAGCTCACCACAAGGCTTCTCACCATAGATCTTCAAAATGTCACCAGATTCAAGAGGAATGCGAATGACTTTCTCAAAGCATAGGATTTCAGCACGATGGGTTGACAACCAATCCATGCCTACTATGACATCAAAGCTTCCAAGATGCATAGGAATGAGATCGATAGGGAAAGTATGTTCATCAAGGTTCAACACACAGTTACGAATAACAGAATCGATCGAGATAGACTTCCCACTAGCTACCTCTACCACTAAGGGTTCCTCTAGGTTAGTTTGGGGTATGTTAAGTAAGGGTTCAAACCTTAGTGACACAAACGACTTATCAGCACCCGAATCAAATAATATAGAAGCATAGTGGTTATTAACAAGAAACGTACCATTAACCACCTCGTTGTTGTCGCGGGCCTGATTAGCATTGAGGTTGTACGCGCGACCACGAGCACCTTGGTTCTGGTTGCGGTTCTGGTTTTGATTGCGATTTTGGTTCTGGTTCTGGTTCTGGTTTTGGTTGCGATTGGGGCAGGCATTGATATAGTGGTCTGGGCTGCCACACTCGTAACACTGACCACGAGAAGGCCTATTGTTTTGTTGGTTGGGAGCTGGGGCATTTCTGACTGGGTTATTTTGGGTAACAGGGCCATTAGCAGGAGAAGCTCGACAGATATTCACAAGATGTCCATACCTTTGACAATTAGTGCAAAACCGACATGGCACCTGAGCTGGGTGGTGGTATTTGCAAGTGTTGCACAAGGGATGAGGTCCGGTTTATGGCTTCTTATTAGGTGCGGGGGTGGCAACCACTGTAAAGTTTCGGGCCTTACGTTTCTTGTTAACAGAGTGTTCAGTCTTAATCTCCTTAGCCGTCTCTGGTGTAGCTTTGTTAACATCTTTCTTAGCACCTTTGCGAAACAGAGTACCATTCTTCACGTGGTTGTCAGTCAGTGCAGCTGCTAAACGTTTGGCTTCTTCCAAGGTGGCAGGATTCCTTCCCCATACCGTGTCCTGAATTTGCATAGGTAAACCACCGATATACTTCTCGATGGCTACTGATAGGGGAATGACCTTATGAGGCAACAACAGACTGAGCTCATGGAAGCGGGTATTATAAGCAAGGTTTTCCCCACTATCCTGAGCAAGGGTGTGGAACTCGTCCTCCAATTTCTTGACCTTGTTACGTGGGCAAAACTCAGCTTTCATTATCTCCTTGACTTGATCCCAAGTCATAGCAAGTGCAACTTCAGCTCCGCGGGTGCGCTTTTCCTCATTCCACCAAGTGAGTGCTCGTTTGTGAAGAACACTCATAGCATAACGGACCTTAAAGTTATCGGGACACTCACTGTTAATGAAGGTATTCTCAATTCCCTCGAACCATTGTAGGAGACCAGTAGCTCCTTCATCCCCACTAAACTTAGGAGGATTGCAGGTATTAAAGTGTTTGAGGGTGCAGACTGGGAGACCATTCCCGTTTGCATTCTCGTTCCCATTGTGATTTCCATTGCCGTTTACATTTCCATTGCCGTTTCCATTTCCATTGCCGTTTCCATTCATTTGGATGACTTGAGCCAGTAAGTTAGGAACCAGAGTTGCGATCTGTTGCGCCATTTGTTGGGAAATCATTGCAGCCAGTTGCGCATCACCTCCATTGTTGTGGTTAGTGTCGTGGTTGTGGTTGTGGTTGCTGCTCCCCCTTCATCATGATTGTCACCACTGTTAAGGCGAGTGCTGCGACGTGGAGGCATGATCTGTAAGAGACACAATGAAATGAATGAGGTAATATAAGGAATGTAATCATTTATCCATTAATTAAAATGAATAAACGAAAACGTTGACTTATCAAAGATTCTAGATTCTAATAACATAGTGAAGACATGCTTTAGCCTATAAGTGAACACTCATCCCGAGAATTCCCAGGTAGGCATCCGGGTCCCTCGTCTGATTGGGATATATGCGCAATGCCAGCCTAGACAGAAAACTCAGAATACAGGCGTTCACCCTTCCAGATTGCACGTGTTCGTTATTAAAATCTAGAACTTCGACAAGATCTCGAGTTGGTTCAGGCTAAACCTGAGGATTTTGTCCTATTAATCTAAAGGTAGATCAGGATTGCAGCAGACGAACAAGAGCAGTCAACTTGTAAAGGCTTAGGGTTGTATAAGGTGTAGGATAGGGATAAGAATAAGGACACAATTAGGGTTACAAGTAAGAGATGCAAGTACTATTTTAATTTCCTAAGGTTATAGTCTAGATTATTTTTCTAATAACCTAATTCCCTATAACCAAGGCTCTGATACCAATCTGTAACACCCCAACCGATGGCGGAAACATCGGGATGTCACGTATTGATGATTGTTTCAGTAGCACATGGTATATATTGAAACTTTAAATAATTTATTGATAACATAAATATCCAAATTGAAAAGATGTCTAAAAATCCCAAAATACATAACATCAAATAAAACAAATAACTTCAAATAACTTCATAGAATCCATCACGCATACTCTAAGCCTCAGCTTCATTGTTACCTGAAACATGTTAATTTTGAAAATATTTTTGGGTCAACAAAAGTTGGTGAGAATTACATAGGTTTTGATAATTGAATAAAACTTGTACAATTCAAGTGTCATGGCAAGTCTAGTCCATATGTGAAAACATACTATCAGGTAAATCGAGTGCATAATCAAACCTTGTGACTAGAATATTGTGGTCCATCCCATACGCTCATGGTTCACTCGATTATGTTATGAATTCGATAACAATCACCCACGCTACCTATGTAGGAGGTACACGTATCCGGGTGGGATTGTTAGTCCAATAGATCTATCATTGTATACCGTCGGCTGATCAATGTTAATGATTATGCTAGAATATTGTGCTTACCCTAGTCATGTTTAAGACATAATGCAACATAGAATAACACATAGACACTTTATGATTGAATTGTAGATAGAATGTTGTAACATGTTTCACCCCAAAATAGTGAAATAGAAAAGGGGCTATGTAAAACTCACCTTAGTGTTAAAATGGAGACCCTTGTTATATAAGTAAATGTGCCTCGTGTGTATCCAAATATCACCCTATTTCAAGGTAATAAATAAGTGTTGGGGAAAACTTAATAAGTCTAAGTTTTCTAGTCTAAAATGTGCTAGGGTTCCTAATTTAGGGATTATTAATTTATTTATGATTACATTTGAATAATTGTTAAATAACTTTAATAAATAAAGAAATAATTAATATAATTATTTCTGACCAATATTAACTAAAAGTAGTTGAATTATAATGTAAAAATAATTTTTATAAAATTATTTTCTTAGTTAATGAATATTTATATATAGATAATTATTTGACAAAATATAGACTTCATATTTAAAAATATTAAAAATTATAAATTTCAAATAGAAAATTTATATTTCTGATCTAAATGATTAATAATAATTTATGTGAAATTTTGATGCAAAAATAATAAAAAAAATGAATTTATTATGATTTATTTATGACTATAATAACAAAAATCGATTAAAAATATTAAATAAATGATTTTTCAGAAATAAAAATCATTTCTGGAATACTTACTGTTTTATAAGTTTAGGATAATTTTTGTGGAATTTTATAAAATCGTTTTGATATTTTTATAGAATTTTATAATTATAATAGAATAAACTTGTAATATTCATTATATATAATAAATAAATAATTTTTGAAAAACTAAAAGTTGGATATTAAACTTTATCATAAGACTGACTTAAAATAAATTTTGTAGAATTTATAAACTATGTTTAGTATTTTAAAATCCATTTTTAAAAATAATATAGGTTATATAGTTATAAAAGAAATCCAAAAAAAGATTGCATGTGCCAAGGCTCGAACCCGAGTCCTTGGCCGGTTCCGAAGTTTTAAAATCACAAGCCTAGACCATCTGGTCTAGACCCTGAGAACGAATAATTCTTGGTTGAAATTAATTATATTGCATAACTGATCTGTTTCAATAATTGGTTTTAAAAAAAAAACGTGCGGGACTCGAACCCTGGCCGTAGGCCGGTTCGCGTCTTAACATAGAGAACCATACCAACTGATCTACTGTTATATAACTATGTCTGCAAGTGGTTTATCCCCAATCTAGATCGCATGAACCCTAGGATTTTTAATAATTAAAATTAACGAGCAATAACCCGATTATTCATGGGGTTATTGCTGTCCTATGGCCGATAAACAAAACCAAACAAAAAAATTCAACTTACAAACTGATTTTGATGACGAATTTGCCCAGTCAACCGTATAGTCAAACGCGAACAATTGGAGATTAAAGTGAGATTTTTTGAAGAAATTGAGAGTGGGGATAGAGTTATCGACGATTGGAGACTGAGAATGAGTGCTCAATTTATACTATAACACACGTAGGTTCGAAATGGTAAGTTTGACTCGTTTTTAAAACATTGACGCGTGATCGAACGATTTTTGGTATGTTTTAATGATGATTAAGCGTGTAGACTACGTGTTTTAGTCTGTCAATCAGTAATCTTGCCATAATAGAGAACAATAACGCGTAATTGTGCACGAATTTGGAAGTTTGAATCGCAGTTGACTTTTTCCAAGTCAACTGTGATGAACATGGAAGGGTTTAAATGTAATTGGGTTAGGATATGTTCACAAGGAGATGGGTAGCCCAGCTGGTTTTGTCGTGTGTTTGTTTGAACCGGCCTTGGGCACGGGTTCGATTCCCGGCCCAGGCATTTATTTTTTTTACAATTATTTCCAAGGTTTCAGGTTATAATATAATTATAGTATTGTTCTAGGAGTCCAAACGTGACACGAAATATTTTTTAAAAGGTACGATAATGATAAAAATGCAACGTTTTATTAATAAATGTCACGAACGTACATAGAAATAAATATGAAATGTTACACTATTAGGAGTCTGTCTACACGAAAAACCTGCGAATTCACCGGCATTATTTGCTGACGTTTTTAGCATGTTTGTCTTAGGTCGCTAAGGTAGCATGTTTGTTAAACATTTCAGACTTTGAGTTTTACTTTTGAATTGTAATAATATATTATGCTTCCGCTGTGTTGGAACGGTTTTTGAAACTTAATGGGCAGTTTACGTTGTTTTCATATCATATAGTTGTCGTTTATTGTGACCGTTGACTTGGATCCTGGTGTGTCATGTGCCTCGCGGTAAAACCCTACACGTGGAAATTTGAGGGTGTGACATATTGTCTTCCAAGAAACTACTTTTCAAAATGCTCCAACCAAAATCCAAAATGGTATTTAATGCGCCATATAAGGCCTTTGGTGTACAATACTCATTAAGCCCTTACTTTCGTTATCATGTTTAGCGGATTTTTGTATGTTTGAAACAGTTAAGGGGACAGAAGGATTATCTACCCTTTGTAGACATGAGAGAAAAACCATCACCAAGTGCATGGTGAAGCTTGAAAACAAGGCTTCCAGATGCATTGCTTTTTGGGTACTTGAAAATATGAATTTCCCACAATGGCATTGTTTGTGGGAGTGGATCCATTGCCATTTTTGATAGGTAATCATTGAAATAATGATCATAAGATTCTAGTGATAATCCTTTTGGAAATAGTGGGACTTTGATATGCTCTTCCCCTTTCACTTCAACTCTCTTCCAGATCTTTCCTCCTTTACTATCTTTAACCTGTATATGTAAATTTGGTCTAATGATTAAGCAAGAAGTGTTAGAAATCGGTACCAAAGACACACACGAATTAAGCCAAAACTTGTTTCGTATTATTTGATTGTGATATATGACTTACAAAACTTCCATCTATTTTATAAGCCTTTATTCCTTGTCCACCAAGGAACTATAATAATCTAGAAACTTCTTTTGACTTAAACTAGGAAATCTATCTCTAAAACCTAGTTTACAAGATTGACAACTAAGTCCTTCTAGTTACCTAACCTTGCATTACAAGATTAATTTATCATTCACCCCCCTAATCTTGTAACACCAACGAGTCCTTTCATCTCATTGAACTTCAAACATGGCAACGCTTTAGTAAGAATATCGGCCCTTTGTAAATTCCCACTTATGTGCTCCACTTGAATTTGTTCTCGCCCAATATATTCTCTTATGAAGTGGTACCGGGTATGAATATGCCTGCTCTTACCAAAGAACACTGGGTTCTTCATTAATTCTATCGCGGATGAATTATCAACTTTCAGAGTCACCTTTTTCTCCTTTTCACCCGTCACTTCTGATATTAAACCTCTAAGACATAATGCTTGACAAGATGCTTTCGTTGCTTCCATGAACTCTGCTTCACAAGACGATAATGCAACCGTCCCTTGTTTTTGAGAAACCCAAGTTATCGGCGCATCGTTATAATAAAACACTACTCTTGTTGTGCTTCTACCATCGTTTATATCCATCGCATAGATGCTATCACTGAAACGAAGCAACACTCGGCTTCCACCCTTCCGATACATAATGCCGAGATCAATGCTTCATTTCACGTACCTCAACACTTGTTTTACAGCTTGTGCGTGAGTTTTAGTAGGCCTCTGCATAAAGCGGCTCACATATCCGACCGAAAAGCTGAGATCCGGTCGTGTGTGAGTCAAGTATCTTAGACTCCCAACCAGTCGTCTATACTCGGTAGGGTTGATCTCCACGCCTTCATCATACTTTGATAACTTCAGACCTGGATCAAGCGGAAATTGAGTCGCATTTCTCTCCCACATTCCAAACTGTTTTAGAATTTTGGTCGCATATCCAGTTTGCTTGAGTGAAATTCCTTTGTCACTTTGCTCAACTTCAATTCCGAGATAATAGTACAACCTTCTAAGATCACTCATCTCGAACTTTGCTTCCATTTGCCTTTTGATCGAATTAATATCATCATTGGACGATCCAATGATAATTAAGTCATCAACATGCGTGCCGACAATCAACAAGCGCTGGTTCATATTCCTTCGGTACACCGCTTGTTCCCTTTTACACCGCGCAAATCCAAGTTCTTTCAAAGCCAAATCAAGTTTGATGTTCCATGCTCTTGGCGCTTGTCGCAATCCATAAAAAGCTTTAACAAGCTTGTAAACGTGATTATCTCGACCCTTCTTCACAAATCCTTCTGGTTGAGTTACGTAAACTTCTTCCTTCATCTAACCGTGCAAAATGTCGATTTTACGTCAAGATGATGCACTTCCCATCCCGAGTTCGCGGCCAAGGCTAGTAGAAACCTAATGGTTTTGATCCTAGCAACCGCCGCAAACACTTCTTCGTAATCAATCCCATACCTTTGTACATATCCTTTTGCTACCATGCGAGCCTTTAATTTTGAAATCTTTCCTTGCACATCCTTCTTTACCTTAAACACCCACTTTACCCCGATGGGTTTAATCTTCGGTGGCGGCTCTACCAGCTTCCAAGTATTGTTCTTCTCAATTGAACTTATTTCTTCCTCCATAGCTTTCATCCAATGCTTCCATTTTATCGTTCAGATCCGCGCGTGATGCGCGAGATCCTCCTTCTTCTTTAGCCTGCGCTGACGTTGTGTGCGCTGTCATTGCACCCATGTCAAACATTCTTGACGCGAAATCACCTGTGTGCGCAAAGTTTTCTGTATGCACGAAGTCTTCCGCATGTGCGTTATCACCTGTAGGTTGCACAAACGCTTCAGACTCATGCACGTCTTCTTCTGTGGGCTGCGCTGGCGCTTCAGACTCAATGACGAAATCTGTCTGTGCGCTATCTTCGGTATTAGTGTGGGACACGTAATCCTTCTATCCATACTCTTCCGTCTCTTTGAACTTTACGTCCCCGTCTCGAACTATGTGTACCCGTCCATTGCTCGGGTCAAACATCTGATGCGTATTCTTTCCCGTTTCCGGATGAGAACCCATGTACACCATTAGCAAGCTTCTATCATCCAACTTCTTCTGTCCAGGTGTTAAGATTTTAACAAACCCTACACACCCGAACACTTTAGTATATGAATGATCTGGTTTCCTTCACTTGAGCTTTTCATAGGGCGTTAAGTCTTGCATTGCCTTCGTTGGAGAGCGATTCAACAAATAAA
This sequence comes from Ambrosia trifida, assembly GCA_028751855.1. Classification (NCBI taxonomy): domain Eukaryota; kingdom Viridiplantae; phylum Streptophyta; class Magnoliopsida; order Asterales; family Asteraceae; genus Ambrosia; species Ambrosia trifida. The sequence goes on from CM054131.1 coordinate 55,451,005, forward strand.
CTGAGTGCATGATTGCTTCTCCCCAAAAGACTTGTGGTACGGACATGGCCTTTAGGATGCTTCGAGTAGTACCGATTATTGTGCGATTTCGTCATTCAACTACCCCGTTTTGTTGAGGGGTATAGGGAGTCGTGTATTGCCTTGCAATTCCTCTTTCCTTACAGAAATATCCTAGAACATGCAATGTGAACTCTCCTGCATTAACGGTTCTCAAGGTTTTTAGGCTTGTCCCAAGTTTCCTCTCCACTCCTTTGATGAACTCGATTAGAATTCCAGGAACTTGGCCTTTGGTTTTCATAATGTAAGCCCATATAAACCTGTTGTAATCATCTACAATCAGTAGCATGTACCTGTTTCCTGCGGTCATTGGTGAGATGGCTATGCATAGATCAGCATAGAGTAGCTTAATCGGCTTTGACGCACGATACTTGACTTCCTTTGGAAAAGCTCCCCTTGTTTGCTTTCCTATCACACATGCGTCACATATTGCGGAAGGTCTCTTGATGAATGGTAGCCCAATCGAGATTTTTGATAGAGTCCTCAGTGCATCAAAACTAAGATGACCGAGTCTAGCGTGCCAAAGCCAACACTCGTCATGCATCTTAACCTGTAAACAGATTGGCGCAAAAACTTTTAGGTTAATCTTATAAACACGATTGGTTGAACAAGGTACCTTCATTAGAACTGATCCGTTTGGTTCAAACATCCACAATACGCCATGCTCGATCGTTATTTTGTGTCCTGACTCGTCCATTTGCCCGAAACTGATTATGTTATATTTCAGCGAAGGTATGTAGTAAACATCCTTCAAGATCCGTTGCTTACCCGACTTGCCTTCTAGGATAATTTTGCCGCGGCCTCTGATCTCTACGCATGAACCATCTCCGAATCGAACCTTCCCTTTTATCTGGTTGTCTAAACTTGAAAACCAATCCTTGTTTCCCGTCATATGATTACTCGCGCCGTTATCGAGAAACTATGTGTTGTTTTCTCGCGAACTCTCATCATACTTCTTCAGATCAACTTGGTCTTCATTCAAGTACACTCCTTCATGGGTTGCCATATAGAGCACCAGTCCATCATTAAGGTTGAGGTTATTCTCTTCAGTTTTGTTTCGGGTGGGGCAATCGCTTGAAAAGTGTCCCAACTCGTCACATCGGAAACACTTAAGTTTCGAACGATCCTCTGTTGTCCTTTTAGTGGTTTCCTTCTCCCTTACGTGACCCGAACCTCTTCCTTTACCCCCTTGTGAAGATAAACCTTTGGCTGATGCTCTTCTTCCGCGGCCGAAGTTCTTTCCCTGCTTCTTCTTGGCTTCCCACTCCTCGTACGTAAGAAGAAGATGTTCATGCTCTGTGGTTTGATTATCTTCGGACCCTATCCTCTCTTCATAGGCATTAAGACGTCCAACCACGTCGTCATACGTGACTGTTTTAAGATCGATCACCTGCTCAAGTGACGCGACCATGTGAATAAACTTCTTCAGCAATTCGTTTAAGAACCTCTTGACAAGCTTCGATTCTTCTATTCTTTCTCCAAGTGTTGATGCTTTAGAGGCGATACTTGCAATTATGCATGAGAATTCGTCCACCGAACTGGTCTCTTTCATCTTTAGGTTTTCGAATTCGGACATCAAGGTTTGAAGCCGCGCCTCCTTCACCCGCTCGGCTCCTTGGTGTCGGTTTTTAATTGCTTCCCACATCTCCTTGGCCGTAGTCAGGTCTCCGATCTGGAGCATCGAATCTTCGGGTATTCCTTGGAATAGAAGTGCTATTGCAATGTTGTTTTTCTTCACGTTAGCAGTTGTCCCCGATTCTATCATCTCCCAAACACTGTTAACATTCAGGATTACCTTCATCTTCATCGCCCAAACCGTATAGTTCACCGGAGTTAATAGTGAGATTTGGAGAGATGTCGTGTTGTAGTCTTTGGCTGTAACGATCTGTCGATTAGCATCGTCTCCCATTGTAAACGATTTATGCACAACACGTCTTCTTCTACCGCAGCCTGCTTCCGACCAGACTAAACCCATCGCTAAGATCCTTCCGATCGCAAATCACTATTGTCAATCGGTTCTTGTCTAGCCAAACTTTCTGATCATTATCGAACGTATTTTTACCCAACCCTAAGCTCTGATACCAATTGTTAGAAATCGGTACCAAAGACACACATGAATTAAGCCAAAACTTGTTTCTTATTATTTGATTGTGATATATGACTTACAAAACTTCCATCTATTTATAAACCTTTATTCCTTGTCCACCAAGGAACTATAATAATCTAGAAACTTCTTTTGACTTAAACTAGGAAATCTATCTCTAAAACCTAGTTTACAAGATTGACAATTAAGTCCTTCTAGTTACCAAACCTTGCATTACAAGATTAATGTATGTGAGGATTGAATTGTCAAAACAAAGACTATGATCAAACAAGTCTATCAATTCAGGTGTGGAATCCCTGAATCGATTACAAAATGATAATATAATCAGCAAAACACACAAATCTCAGTGAAAGTTTTCATTTCATTGATAAACAAGTTGATAATCTTTACAAAATGATGTGTACAATGATATATAATAAGATCAGACTCAAATACACCCTAGTGAGAGAACACACTCAAAGGAGGGAAACAAAATGACCAAAAGTTAACATTAAAAACTGATTCAGCCTTTATATAGACCTGCACATTCGACCAAACGAATGGGTGAATGTGCAGGTTCGACCAAACAATCTGGGCGAATCAACACAATACATAAACAACCACTTCCTTCAACCTTTGAGCTCTCCCTTCGACCATTTGTATCTACATTCGACCATTCTAAATTCCACTTTCGACCGTACGATATTGACATAACAAGATTTGATTAGCAATTCAAAAGAATTAGTCGCACTTCGTGTATCTACAAACTCCCCCTCGACTAGTGCTTAAATTGCTTCAGCCTACGATCTTCATCCATTCTCTTGTTCATCAGCTTGATGTGCAGTAACTTCTTTTGCTCTTTAGTCATAACTGGTTCATGAGTTTGCTTCGGTTTCTTATTTTCTGTCTTCTGAACTTGAACAAACTTCCCCAGCTTCTTATCATAATCACAACCCACGTTAACATCCCATGCAAAACATAAGAATACCACACATTGGTATTTAGCAGCCTGTTCACTGTCTTTCTCTTCATAGTATATTGGATTGTAGTACAACATGATAATGTCTTCATGAGAGCAGTTTATCAACCACATCGGATCAAAGATATGTATCTTCTTGAAATCATTTTTCCCATCCTTCAACAAGATAATAGCCTCTGACGTCTTCCAATCATAGTACCACCATATAAAGTCTTTTGAGAAATGTTGTGGAATAGGCATCAAAGGTATATGTTTCAGAACTGTCGGTGGATCATACTTCAAAGTAACCTTATTCATCCCCGTAATTGGATCTTTCTTCTTTTTGTGAACTATCCTCTTAGGATACTGCGGGATGAACACATCCCATTTCGTTCTACTTTCTCTCGCCATGCGATCTGCAAAGTAACTGACAACATCGTTGTTCACTGTAGCACCTGACATCGTGTGTCTGCAGATATCGCGTACAGCCCAATAAGGTAGTGTCTTTATATCATGGAATCTGTGAAAGTACAGATTCCTTTCTCCCACTTTACAGCGACACACCTTAGCTGTCTCAAATATTTCCACCCGAGAGGTTTTCCTTTAAACAGTTCGTTATGGAACTTGTAGAAACCACCCTGAATTTCAATCTTTGGACGGTTGGCTTCTTTTTCTTTAAGCTTCCTCAGCAAGTTCTTCAGATCGTCAGATTGTTCAACATTCGGTTTCTGACAATCTGAGTTCTTGAAACCTTCATCAACGAACTTTTTGCTTTTCTCACGAGCATGTTTCTCAGCTTGGCTCAACAGTTCCTCAGAGAATTCTGGAAATCCAGAATCCTTATTATTTTTGAAGTATTCTGGATATTCCTCACTTGTAATATCTTCCATTTCAACATCTTCAAACACTGGAATATCTCTATCATCAGAGTGATTTCCTGCATCTTTCTCAGTAATATTTGGAATGTAATTCTCACTCATTAACTCTTCAAGAGATTTTCCAACCTGTTTAGCCAGTCCTTCAAGTATCTCTTTAGAAACGGCTGCAGAAACTTCTCCATCTTCAAGATCAGGATCATTGTACTCGAGTTCAAATCTCATGTCATCTGACTCAAATATTTCTTGAAATCTTCCTGTCATCTCAATCGTCCAGACTTTGTTTGTTAACATCTGACGATATAACCTCTTATCCTCCTTAGATAAAGATCTGATCTTCTCATTCAAGAATATATCATCATCGTCAGTATTACCACCAGGAGCTTTCGAACTAGACTCTCCTGCATCTTTTCCTGAATCTCTCTTTTCATACTTATACTGATCCGTGTTATCATCATCATCATCATCATCATCATCATCATTTGCAGAGCTATTATCATCTCCAGAATCATCACCTGAACCATCATCATCATCACCATCTTTCTTCTTCTCAAGAGCATCACCGGCATCCTGATCAAGTTCTTCATCATCTTCTTCATCAGACTCAGACGGTTCAAAATCAACAAGCTCTTCCTCTCTTTCTTTATCCTCTTCTCCTTCTTTCAATTGTGGAGCTCTCTCATACAAATCATCAATAAGCTTTTTCATACTCTTATTGTTAGTTCTCATCTTCTTGTTCTCAAGTCGTAAAGTTATGATTCTTCGTGTATTTCTCTGTTCATGCAATAACAACTCTTGATTCTCTTTCTGGAGTAATTTGATCATAGCTGCTAACTCTTCCTGGCTCTCCTGTGAAGATTCAACTACATCCAACATCTTCCTATCATTCTTTCTTAACTGCTCAATCTCAACTTGTTGTTGGTTAATGATTTTCATCATTTCAGTTAGCTTCTGATTAACTGCATCCATCACATCTCCTGATACAGTAACCTTAGGAGTTGAAGCCTCAGCAACTGGAGTCTTTTTCTTAAACTTATTCAAGACTCTATCCAACGCAACATTAAAATCATCAGTTGGAATGTTAGATTGCTCAGCAGTAGATGTTTTCTGTTTCTTAGCTGCTGGGGATGTCACGGGAGACTTAGAGCTAGACAAAACAGGAACTTCCTTTCCTGCAATTAAGCTTTCAATTTCCTTAGCTCTCCTTTTCATCGGCTTTTCAATCTCAACATCCTTAGCTTTCTTTTTGTAAGTTGGGTTCTTTTGTTTTTCTCCAGTCTTTGGCGATCCACCAAAATCCTCAGCACCCATACCAAGACTCTCGTCAATATCGTCCATCACAATCGGACTCTTCATTCTTTGTTCTTCTAAAGTTTGATTCAGACTTTCAGATTCACCAGCCACAGTGGCCTTGGGCGTGGTGGTCTTGACAGTCTCGTCTGCAGAATCCCATCTCTCTTCCTCCCGAGTCTCTTCGGAATCCATAGACTCTTCATCAGCCAACTGTATTCCTTTCTTAGCAACATTCTTCTTCCTCCGAGATGTTTTCTTAGGCGGTTCTGCTTCAACTTCGTTTTCCTTACCCTTTCCTTTACCACTCGTCGCACCAACATTAACAACTTGCCTTTTTCTTTTAGCTTCAGGATCAACAGGACATAATGGATCATCATTATCAGAATCACTGTTGGCATTCCTAGCTTTATCAACACCTGGATCTTCATAACCTGGATTGATCAGGTGACCAAACAAGTTCTTCAAAGGTGGTATTTCATTCGCCGGCACACCCTTATATCCTTTCATCCTCACCAATGTGTTCAAACTCATATGATCCTGACAACAATCTGAGTAGGATCTTTCCTTAACTTCTTGTACTTCTGATCAAATATCATTTGCAGTAAACACTTCTTACTCTTCAATCCTCTCAATGATTCAAGCATGTGGTCAAGTATCATCCCGGATACATTGAATAGTTTGTTCAGAATCAGGGCAACCATTAAAGAGCTAATACTCTTCCTCATCACGTCGTATCCTCCACTCACAGACCCGGAGACATGCAACATCACGTGAGCCAGGTATTTAAACGGTGGACACAGTTTACCATTGTGTAAGGCTCCGTCTGTGATCGGTCCGTTGTATTTCATCCTTAAGAAGCATTTCCTCTGTTCAATCCAAGATAAGACTCTTGGATCAGTCTTCTTGTCAGTCAGCTTCAAGGCTTTTCTAATGTCATCTTCAGATACTATAACCAGCTCCCCATGAATCTTACTAACAATAGCAGTTTCGTTATTCCAAAAGTCGATTCTTGCATTTGTCCAGAACTCCTTCTGATGATCCCTATAAATGATAGCAGGAGTGGCAATAGCATCAACGACTCTACTCCTCTTCAGAAAATCAACAATACCGGTGAATTCGATATGTTTCTTCAGATCGCCAAGAAAAGCGCAGCAATTATTTGCCTCTTCAAATGGTAGTTCTTCTTCCGGCTTTTTCCCGGCTGCCTTCTCTGATGAACCTGCTGGTATATCAGAACTTTGAGGTTCAGACATGATTAATCTACAAAACAAAACACGTAAACACATTAAAAACGGACAAAATAAACAAAATTTGAAATTTTTGATTATGGAATTCCACATTCGACCATATCGTAGGTTCGAATGTAGGAAATAAGAGGTTCGAATGTGAAAAGTTGAATTAAAAAAAGTACATTCGACCATTTGTCCACTTTCGACCGTTTGAACAAGCCACCTTCGACCAAAAAGTCACATTCGACCCTTTTGAAATGGTCGAATATGGTTGTTCATCTTCAAAAATCACAGATTTTGATTTTGAATGTTTTAACATGCCATTTTGATTTGTTAAGCTTCTAATAAGTCCGATTAACCTTTATCAACAACCAATTGTTATTATTGTTTAATACTTAAGTGTTTTTCCCTAAAATCTAGGGTTCTAAGGGTTTTGATGATCAATTCATTAATCTAATGTGATTTAACCCTTGATTTTGTTATCCTCTCCCCCTAAAACACTTAAGTATTGAATCCCAATCAACAATTTTCTCTATTACAGTCCATAATCCATGGTTTGATTCAATGAAAGGTTCGATCGTATAATCAACAATTCTGTCATGAATATTGGATGGATACCTGCAAATTTATGCTTGAAATGATCAGCAAAGAACAAGGAATACAATGATATGATTTTAAACAAATGAGCAACAAGGGGTGGTAATCTCAGGATTTTGAAATGAAGAATCGAAGGTGTAGATAAGGTTATATAGGCTCCACATTCGACCCTTTCAGTTGGGCGAATGTGAAAATATTTCCACTTTCGACCCTATTTAAAGGTTCGAAGGAGGAAATATGGTTCGAATGTGCAACAGACATAAGAACACTCACATTCGACCGTTTAGAAAGTTCTAATGTAAAAGCAAAATTCCACATTCAACCCATCGAAGGGGCGAATGGAGATTGGAATTTTTGAACTTTTAACCAAATCTCAAAATCGAATCCCGTTCAATATTTTTCTTAACTTTTAAGCATCCGACATTCATTATTTCTCATTTAAAGATCACAAAACTCAAATGGTCCATCAAGTTTCAGAAAATCACCATCAACCACCATCGGTTATCAAAAATAATATAGAAATGTAAAATCTTTTGGATTTTCTGAAAGTTTTTGTTAAAACACACCTAAAATCCTTTTGAGTTTTTGTGATTTTTGATGAAAAATTTAAAATGTAAAGATAAAGAAGTAATTGTTTTGTGATTTACGGTAAGAGGATCATATCAGTTATTGAGAAATCTGATCACAACGTTGATCTTTTGATTTATATTATCATTAAAGACAATGTGTGATCCGGCAATTGCTGATATTGTTGTCCACATAAGCTCACATGCAGACTGTTGTGCAGTGCTTTAGACTGATATGGATATTTATAGTATAAACTCAATTGTCTGTGGTTCCCACACACACGACATACTCCCGTATCAAGGAATAATTGCACAAAGACTCATTGTAACGCGTGATTATGCTTTCGTCATCTGTAATTTACAAGGTATGAGGCATAGAGGTGTACAGGTCAGCAACTCAATGCTACAAAGTAACTTGTGCACACTACCATATTGAGGGCTGATATCAATCATGATTTGCATCAATGATTGGATACGATGCATTAGATAATCTTTGATTATTATCATACATTGAAAGTTCCTCTATTTGGTAACTTTAGGATTTGGTATTAAAGCTCTTTTATAAAGATACCCTGTCTGATCTAGGTCCGTAATGACTTACAGCAGAATATCAGATAGGCTATCCCCAGATAACTAATAACATAACGATCCGAAACCTCCGAATTTTGTACAAAAACCCTATCAAACGAAATTACGGTACTAAGACCATATGCCCATGAGTAGTTCATCCACATAACAATTCGTTTGATATGTATGTATCAGGCACGCAGTAATAGGTCTACGAAGCCTATCAACACATCACACAGACTCAAACACACGCCTTATATTGCATTACACTTCTTTAGTATGTGTTAGATCCCCACTAATGTACTATCATTTCCTCTTTTTCTCCTGGAAATCATTTTTGGTTTTTCTAATTTTTATGGCTTTATGACTTTTTCAATGTTTTTGGTTATTCTAAAAATAAACTCCCCCTAAAATGAAAAACATATTTTTGGGTTTTTGAATTTTTCTGAAAAATGGTAAAAACTAAAACTAAAAAGCGATAAACCAAGGTGATGATCGGTCTTGTTTTTCTTTTATACCATTTGCTTTTAACAGATATTCAAATCTTGATTTATCAAAAGCTTTGGTAAAACGATCTGCACGTTGATAATCAGTGTGGATTTTCACCATATCGATCACCTCTTTTGTATAACAATCACGGATAAAATGAAATTTAATTCGGATATGCTTAGCTTTCGAGTGATTGACTAAGTCTTTAGTCAATGCAATGGCGGCCTCATTATCACAGTAAATAGGGGTTTTAAGAAATTGCAAACCGTAGTCGACCATTTGTTGTTGTATCCACAGAACTTGTGAGCAGCAGCTTGAAGCTGAGACCTATTCTGCTTCACATGTTGATAAGGCGATTGTAGTTTGTTTCTTGCATTGCCAGGTCATGAGCCTACTCCCCATAAACTGGCATCCAGCCGTTGTGGACTTGCTGTCTTTGTCATAACCTCCCCATTCTGCATCACTAAAAGCAATTAGGTCAAAATTATCTTCATTGGGGTACCATAGTCCTCTCGACGGATAACCATTCGAAAATCTAAGGATTCGTTTGACAGCTGCTAAATGACTTTGTTTCGGCTTCGATTGATAACGTGCACAGAGACATGTGGCGAACATTATGTCTGGTCTGGATGCAGTGACGTACATCAGAGATCCGACGATTGCTCTGTATGTAAAAGGATCAGTCAGCTCCTGTGTATGCGTGAAAGGATCGTATAACAACAAAGAATGATCAAACAAGTTAGTTTTAGGTGCGGAATCCCTAAAACTATCACAGAATAATAGTCAAACAGATTAAAACATGCAGATCATCATTTTCAAAAGCTTTTCATTAATTAACAACTCGATTACACGTTGAAATATGATTACAAACAAGGTAAGAACGTGAAAAGAGTTAAACAAAACACTAGAGAGAATATCAGAAAGTGGAGCGAATAATAATGACCAAAAGTTACATTCAAAAATCAAACTTGTCTATTTATAGACTGCACATTCGCCCAAATTGATTGTGCGAATGTGCAGGTTCGCCCAAGTTACATAATAAACTATATTCACATTCGTCCACAGCATCTTCCTTCGCACCTTTTCTTCTTCCTTCGCACCTTCAGAAACTCTCCTTTGTACCTACAATTACTCCTTCGCACCAACGACAATCACCAAAAACAAATTTGTTGTTCAATCCGAAGCACTAGTCGCACTTTTGCATCTACAAACTCCCCCTCGACTATTGCTTGGATTGCTGTCGACGTTGTTCATCCATTCTAATATTCATCAGTCTGATATGTCGTTGAATCTTCTGTTCTTTCGTCAACACCGGTTCCTGAAATTGCTTTTGCTTCGGCTTTTTCAATTCGGGCACCTTTTGCTTTTCAACAAACTTTCCCAGCTTCTCGCCATAGTCACAACTAGCATTAATATCATACGCAAAGCACAGAAATACCACACGTTGGTACTTTCCTGCTTGCTCAGCATCCTTCGCATCAGAATAGATCGGATTGTAAAACAACATGATTATATCCTCATGTGAACAGTTTATTAACCACATGGGATCAAAAATGTGTACTTTCTTGTAGTTCTTCTCTCCGTCTTTCAATACAATCACAGCCTCTGCAATCTTCCAATCATAATACCACCAGATAAAATCTTTAGCGAAGTGTTGTGGGATTGGCAACAAAGGAATATTTTTCAACACTCGCGGTGGTTTGTACTTTAACGTCACCTTGGGCATACCTGTAATCTGATCAATATCCTTTTTGTGAACTATTCGTTTTGGATATTGTGGTTTAAACAAATCCCACTTGGTTCGGCTTTCTCTCGTCATCTTTTCAGCAAAGTAGGTAATCTGACTATTTGACGCTCCCGTTAAACGGTGACGACAAATATCACGGATTGCCCAATAGGGAAGAGTCTTCAAATGATGAAATTTATCGAAATATAATATCCCCTTCTCCCACTTTACTGCAATACATCTCAATTCTTTAACAAACTTCCAGGCCAAAGCACGACCTTTGAAAATACCACTGTGAAGTTTGTAAAAGCTTCCCTGAATTTCAGCTTTCGGACGATTGTTTTCTTTTTCTTTCAATTTCCTCAAAAATTCCTTCAAACTCTCCGACTGCTCGAACCGTGGTTTGTCATGCCCTTTGAAGATTTCATCTTCAAATGCTTTACTCTTCTCTTTCGCCAGTTTCTCGGCTTGGTTTAGCAATTCATCTGAGAATCCAGGAAATCCACAATCTTGATTAGTCTTGAAGTATTGTGGATACTCCTCACTAGTTATGTCTTCCATTTCAACATCCTCAAACGCAGGAACATCACGGTCATCAGAATGATTACCGGCTTCCTTTTCAGGTATCTTTGGAATGAAATTGTCAGCAAGTAATTCTTCCAAAGTCTTTCCTACCTGTTTTGCTAAACCCTCAAGTATCTCTTTTGAAATCGCCGCCGAAACCTCTCCATCTTCAAGATCAGGGTCATCAAACTCCAACTCAAATAATTTATTGCTCGACTCGAATATCTCTGGAAATCTGCTGGTCATGTCAATCGTCCAGAATCGATCTGTGAGCATCTGGCGATACATGTTTTTGTCGTCTTCAGATAACGATTGCAGTTTCTCATTCCAGAATATATCTTCATCCACATTCTCTCCAGGAGTCTTAGAGCTCGACTCTCCACCCTTGCTTGAGTCACGCTTTTCATATGTAAACTTGTCAGCGTTATCATCATCATCATCACTACTACTATCGAAAGCAGAGTTGTTTCCATCACTCGATCCACCATCTGAATCTCCATCATCTCCATCATCTTTCTTCTTCTTCTTAGTGTCATTTCCTGCATCTTCATCAAGTTCTTCATCTTCTTCTTCGTCAGATGGTTCGAAATCGACCTGTTCTTCTTCTCTTTCCTTATCTACTTCACCAGCTTGAAGTTGAGGAGCTTGAGAGTACAAGTTTTTGATCAAATCATCCATATGCTTGTTACTCTTCTTCAACTGTTTATTCTCCTCCTTCAAGACGATAATTCTCCTGGTGTTTCGTTGCTCGTGCTTCAGCAACTTCTTATTTTCTCTTTTCAATCTCTTAATCGTTTTCTTCAAAACTTCATTATCATCAGCTGATGTGACTACGACCTCCAACATCTTTTTATCATTCGTCTTTAATTGCTCAATCTCAGTTTGTTGTTTGTTGATTATATTCATCATCTCAGACAATCTCTGATTCACAGCATTCATTATATCACTATCCACCGAAACTTTCTTCTTCATAGGTGGTTCAACAACATCAGGCAGTTTGCCTTTTCTAATCTTCTTGAGCACGTTATCCAATGCCTTGTTAAACTGATCAACAGGTATATCTTCACTCTGTTATGTGCTCGATGTTGTCGCAGTCTTCTGCTTCTTCTGTGCTGGTGCAGTAACCGGTGACTGAGAACTAGAAGCCGGTGGTAGTTTCTTACCAGCTATCAATGATTCAATCTCTTTCTTTCTCTTGATACTCGGTTTCTCTGTTTGCTTCTTCTTTGACTTAGCAGCTTGTACAGGAGAACCAGTAAAAGTTTCATCTATGTTCATAATCAATTCAACTTCATCAACAGGAATAGGACTCTTGTTCCCTTGATCTTCTACATCCTGACTAGTAGACACACCAGCCTCAGTGGCCTTGGGCGTGGCAGTCTTTACTGTCTCAGCATCTGAGTCCCAACGTTCATCTTCTAGCGTCTCTTCTGAGTCAACCGACGCCTCATCAACTAAGTGTAATCCTTTCTTTGCCATGCTCTTATGTCTTCTTGGTGTGTTTTTCTTCTTCTCAGGCTCAGTTGCAACCTCTAACCTTATCTCTTTCTTCTTTGTCTTTCCACTCTTTGCGCCGACATTCACAACCTGTCTTTTGCGTTTCGCATCAGGATCAACAGGATGTAATGGATTATCAGGATTAGAATCACTATTTGCATGTCTCACAAGCCCTTCACCCGGATCTGTATAATCAACTCTTGCTAGGTGTCCAAATAAACGCCTTACTGGAGGACGTTCATCAACTGACAATCCCTTATACGCCTTCATCCTAGCAAGTGTATTAAGCGACATATGTTCTTGAACAACTATGTGCTTAGGATCTCTTTTCAACTCCTTATACTTGTTGTCAAACACCATCTGGAGGAAACGAGGATATAAAAGAAACTTCAGATTCCTCGTGCCGTTCACAGGCTCCAGTAAATGAGTCATCAGCATGCCTGAAACATTGAACGGTTTGTTCAATACTAAGGAAACCATCATAGAACTGATGCTTTTACGCATTAAATCATATCCTCCAGCTGCAGATCCGAATACATGTATTAAAACGTGTGCCAGATATTTGAATTGAGGGCACAGTTTTCCCTTGTGCAATGAACCGTCAGTGATTGGTCCATTGTATTTCATTCTGAGAAAGCACTTTCGCTGATCCATAAAACTGAACTCTTTAGGATCTGTCGGCTCATCATCTAAGTTCAACGCTTCTCTCAGATCTTCTTCACAAACAATCACTCTCTGCCCTTGGATCTTGCTCGTCAAGCATGACTCGCATTTCCAAAAATCAAGCTTCGCTCCCGACCAAAACTCTTGCATCATGTCTCTGTAGATAATCGTCGGTGTAGCAATAGCATCTATCACCCTGCATCTCTTCAAGAACTCAATAATACCAATAAACTCTGTGTGCTTCTTAACCTCTCCGAGATACGCACAGCAGTTATGCGCATTCTCGAAGGCTAAAAGCTCTTCAGAAACCGTCTTGGCCGGCTGTGAGGATGATCCAGCTTGTTCTGTCGTCTTCTCTTGCTCAGGCATCGTTAAATCTGCAAAACAAACAAAGACACATGTTAAAAATCGACAAAAATTCAAACTTGAAAGTTTTTGGTAAATAACCTTCTCATTCGCCCAAACGGGGGTACAAATGAGAATTAACAAGGTACGAATGAGAAAGATAGATGGTACGAATGTATGGGTTTTGATAAAAGGTTTCATTCGTCCAAATTTTCTACATTCGACCGTTTGGTTATCTCCTTCGCCCATTCGTAATGGTCGAAGGTGACTGTTCTTAATTTGAATTTTCAATTTTGATTTTAAGTGTTTCTGATCATGTTCTTTTGATTGACACAGATCCTAACAATGCCGATTGACTATTCTAAACTAGCAGATTCATCAATTATACATTGTATTTGTGTTTTCAATTAAAACTAGGGTTCTAAACACAACTATTGATCAATTGAACAAACAGTTGGTTTTGAATCCATGGTTTTTGATAATTCTCCCCCTAAAACACACATACAATGAAACCTAATCAATCTTTGTTATAATGAAGTTGATTTTAAACAGTTTGAATAGTTAGGGCTCGAAACAGAAAACAGGAATTAAATCCTTCAATCCGTGATGATAACCTGTAAAAGATGGTGCAAAATGATCAGTATGAAGAGACGATCACAATGAAAAGGTTCAAAATAATCAAGCAACAAGGTGAGGTTAAGATGAAAAATCTGAAAAATTTTGAATGGGGTTCGAATGAGATAGAAAGGTATATATAGGCATACTCCTTCGCCCATTCTATACGTACGAAGGAGAAACTTTTGTCTCCTTCGACCCTAGTGAAAGGTTCGAATGAGACAAAAGGGTTCGAATGAAACTTGTGTTCAAGAACACTCTCCTTCGCCCATTTAGAACATACGAAGGAACATGAAAATCCCACATTCGACCAACCGAATGGGCGAATGAGAAATGGGATTTTTGACAAATTTTCCAAATCTCAAAAACGACTCCCAGTCCAATTATTTTCCAACTTTTAAGCATCCAACAATCATATTTTCACATTTTAAAAGTTACAAAGCTCAAATGGTATAACAAGGTTTAGAAAATCAACATCAACCACCATTAGTTATCAAAAATAAGGTGGAAATGAAAAATCTTTTTGGATTTTCTAAAGTTTATTCTAAAACACACCTAAAATCTTTTTGAGTTTTGTAATTTTTTTAACGAGAAAATAAAATGCAAAAATGTAAATGAAAAACTGTAAATGTTTTTGGGATTTCCGGTAAAGGGATCATATCAGTTTTTGAGAAATCTGATGACACCGTTGATCTTTTTGAATTATTATCATTAAAGACAATGTGTGATCTGGCAACTGCTGATATTGTGATCCACATAAACTCACATGCAGACTTTTGTGCAGTGCTTTAAACTGATACTGATATTTATAGTATAAACGTAATTGTCTGTGGTTCCCACGCACACGACATACTCCCGTATCAAGAAGTAAATGCACAAAGACTCATTGTAAAGCGTGATTATGCTTTTGTCGTCTGTAATTGTACAAGATATAATGCATAGAGGTATACATGTCAGCAAATTAATGCAGCAAAGTAACATTTGCACGATACCAGGTTGAGAACTTATATTAATCATGATTTGCATCAGTGATTAATACGATGTAATAGATAATCTTTGATCATCATATAACATGGAAAGTTCCTCAATTCGGTAACTTTAGGAATTGGTATAAAGCTCTTTTATAAAGACACCCTATCTGATTTAGGTCCGTAATGACTTACAGCAGAAAATCAGAGAGGCTATCCCCAGACAACTAATAACATAACGACCCTAAACCTCCGAGTTTTGTACAAATACCCTATCAAACAAAATTACGGTACTAATACCATATGCCCATGAGGAGTTCATCCACACAACAATGTGTTTGATATGTATGTATCAGGCACGCAGTAATAGGTCTACGAAGCCTATCAGCACATCGCACAGACTCAGACACATGCCCTATATAGCAGTACATTACTTAGAATGTGTCAGATCCCCACTGATGTACTATCATTTCCCTTTATACTCCATGAAATCATTTTTGATTTTTCTGATTTTTATAGATTTTCGAATTTACTGTTCCCAAGGATAAGCTGGAGCATTTCAAATATGTGACTGCCCAGATATCGTTTGTTCACAGAAATCTGACGGCATTAAACTAAGGGAAGAAGATATAGCAGTCAGCAAAGAAATTATCTCATTTTTATGTATTTTGAAATTTTTCAATGTTTTTGGATTTTTGAAATTTTTCTGAAAAACAGTAAAAATTTAAACTAAAAAGTGATAGACTGAGGTGGTGATCAGTCCTGTTTTTCTTTAATACCATTAGCTTTTAGAAGATAATCAAATCTGGATTTGTCAAAAGCTTTGGTAAAAAGATCTGCGCCTTGGTAATCAGTGTGGATTTTGACCATATCGATCAACTCTTTAGCATAAAAATCACGGATAAAATGATATTTAATCCGGATATGTTTAGCCTTTGAGTGATTTACTAAGTCTTTTGTTAATGCGATTGCGGCCTCATTATCACAGTAAATAGGGGTTTTAAGAAATTGCAAACCGTAATCCACCATCTGTTGTTGGATCCAAAGAACCTGTGAGCAGCAGCTCGATGCTGAAACGTATTCTGCTTCACATGTGGATAGTGCAACTGCGGTTTGTTTCTTGCATTGCCAGGTCACGAGCCTGCTCCCCATAAACTGACATCCAGCCGTTGTGGATTTGCTGTCTTTGTCACAGCCGCTCCAATCTGCATCACTAAAAGCGATTAGGTCAAAATTATCATCATGAGGGTACCAAAGTCCTTTTGATGGACAACCCTTCAGATATCTAAGGATACGCTTGACAGCTGCAAGATGACTCTGTTTCGGCTTCGATTGATATCGTGCACAAAGACATGTCGCAAACATTATATCAGGTCTAGACGCGGTAAGATACATCAGAGATCCGACGATTGCTCTGTATGTAAATGGATCAGTCAGCTCCCCCTTAAGGTCAACTCCAATCCCGTGATTAGGTTGTATCGGGGTATCCATCGGCTTCGAATCATCCATCTGGAATCGGCTCAAGACTTCAGAAACGTATTTCGTCTGGTGAATAAAGATCCTCGTTGGTCTTTGCTCCACCTGCAAGCCTAGGAAAAACTGCATTTCTCCCATTGCGCTCATTTTGAACTTTTCCTGCATAACTTTTTCAAATTCCCTGCACAGAAGTTCGTTAGTTGACCCGAAAATAATATCATCACCATAAATTTGTACAAGAAGCAAATCATCTCCTGCTCGTTTCGTGAACAGTGTGCAGTCTACCAGTCCGCGTTTGAATCCTTTCGAGAGAAGATACGTGCTCAGCTCCTCATACCATTGTCTCGGAGCCTGGTGCAACCCATAGAGAGCTTTGTTTAACACATAAACCTTATCCCGGTGAATAGGGTCCTCAAAGCCTGGCGGTTGACCTACGTAAACTTCCTCTTTGACCACACCGTAAAGAAATGTGCTCTTTACATCCATCTGATACACCTTAAATTTCTTCCATGATGCAAACGCTAGGAACATTCGGATAGCTTCCAAGCGTGAAACCGGTGCATAGATTTCATTGTAGTCGATTCCCTCAACTTGATGAAAACCTTGAACGACCAAACGAGCTTTGTTTCTCATTATGAGTCCTCTATCATCCTTCTTGCACTTAAACACCCATTTGGTTCCAATTTTCTTTCTTCCAGGGGGCAAATCTGTCAGTGTCCATACACCGAGTTTCTGGAATTGTAACAACTCCTCCTGCATTGCTTCCACCCAGGCATCATCCAAAAGAGCTTCCTTGTAAGTCCGCGGCTCGACCTGCGAAACATAACAAGCGAAAGACCAGTCATTTTGAAAACCAGATTTTTGTATTTTGGCATATAAAGCAAGGTTGCCAATATTTTCTGGTGCTTGAGCATTTCTCAACTGCCCTCTTGTCATCACGCTGCTACTAGGATCACCAATAACCTGTTCAAGCGGATGTATCCGATGTATCCGAGATTCCGGATAATCAGGTACTTGTACTCCCGTTTGAGTTGTCAAATTCTCTGTAGAAACCAGATCATTACCCACATTCGATGTTGAAGCATCAGTAGTGGTTGGGTTCACTGGTGGTGTCACTGTAGCATTATCCAGAATAGCTTCACTTGTTGCATCATCGTCTTCATCTTCTAAATCTGATGAATTAAGCGTTGTAGAAGTTTCTTGGAACACCTCTTCTTCCATCACAGGAGCAGTGGTATCATTAGAAGCTGCTTGGGGGTTTACCGTGATCGGACGCACTAACGGTGAAGTTACAGCATTTTCGACCTCGTAATATAAGTGAAGTACAGCTTCTTCAACCATGCTATCTAGATTGAATGATTCAAAGAAGTCTTTGTAATCAAACATCCAATCTGGTCCTCCACCCTGTACATTTTGTGTGTATCTTTGTACTTCGACGTTAGCCCACTCCTCGACTTTTCTAGTTCTTTTGTTGAATACCCGTTTTAGTGGGGTTGCATATCCAACAAAATAACCTTCTTCAGCCTTTGGTGCGAACTTCTCCGAAGGATTCAGCATTGTACACGGGGCACCAAATGGTTCTAGATACTCCAGATTCGGCTTGCGTCGGTTCAACAGCTCATAAGAAGTTTTGCCAAACTTCTTCACTGTCAAAACCCGGTTAAGAGTATAACATGCTGCGTAAATAGCTTCGTTCCAGAACATGACTGGAAGATTTGAATCCGCAAGCATAGTTCTCGCCGTCTCGATTAGAGTCCTGTTCTTTCTTTCTGCGACACCGTTCTGCTGGGGTGTGTACGGAGCACTATATTCATGATGAATTCCCTTGTTTGCACAAAGATCCTCCATCTGAGCGTTTTTAAACTCCGTCCCATTGTCACTCCGGATTCGTTTGATCTTCAGACCATATATATTCTCCAGACGTGTAAACAGAACCTTCATATTGTCAAAAGTGTCGCTTTTCTGATGCAAGCACATGACCCATGAAAATCTTGAATAATCATCAGTCACCACAAGACAGTACAACTCCCCGGCATGACTTTTACGTCTGACTGGACCAAATAAGTCCATGTGCAAACGCTCAAGCGGCAGTTCAACGGAATTGACTTTCTTTGGTCTATGGGCCTGTTTGTGCTGCTTTCCCTTTTTGCAACTAACACACTTGTCATTCAAATGGAAGTGTTTTACATTAACTCCCATGACAAGTTCATTCTTCACTAACTCGTTCATCTTTCTCAAATGGATGTGTCCCATTCTCCTGTGCCACATTATGGATTCTTTTTCTGTAGCCTTAGAGAGGAAACACGTGACTTGGCCATGGGTGGTCATTGCTTTGGACATATCGAGAATATACAAATTGTTTACTCTCGGTGCCTTTAGCATCACCCACTCTTTCGGAAGTTCAAACCCAGGTTTCAAGATATAGCAACATTTGTCGTCAAAATACACAGAAAATTGTTTATCACAGATTTGACTAACACTGAGCAGATTGTAATATATCTGTTTCACGTACGATATCCGCTCAAATGTCACAACCCCATTGCTTACACTACCCTCCATCGTAATGTAGCCTCCTTTATTTCCAGCAAACGCCACATAACCTCCGTTTATGTTTTTAATATCAAAGAGTAACGTGAGGTCCCCTGTCATGTGACCAGAAGCTCCACTGTCAACAATCCATAGACTGCTAACAGGGCCAGCTGGAGCTCCCTGCACATATAAAGTAAAGCAGTTAGATCTTTCGGGGGACCCAAGCCTGTTTGGTCTTGGGTCTTTGAACGGGTTGTTTCAAAGATTCTTTCAATTCACAAACATCTTGGGTTAACTCAACCCCTTTCTTCTCACTATCAACTTTCTTTTTCTCATTCTTCTCATTCTGTGAAGTTGAGGCTCCTTCAGATTCCTTAGATGACCAGGATTGCTCAGATCTTTTCAAGATCCGGATCTGAGATTTTGAAGTCTCAGCCAGTTTCTTTACTTCATCTTTAAATGCAACCGTCTTGGTTACCTTCTCTGATTTAACAGAGACAGGTCCAACTGCTTGTTTTCCATAAGGTTCAGAAGCAACCTTTTTGTTATCAGCAGTTGAGTTCATCACAGGTTTCTTAACTGATTTATCAGTGGCTATCCGGTTGCGCTTATCATACGTCATCGGACGGTTTTCCCTCTTGTTGTAAAAATTGTTTTGATTATAATAAGGTGTTTGCTGAGGGAAAAACCGTCTTTGTGGATAACCGTAGTTGTCAACCGGATAATCATGATGTTGCCTCATCTCCACCTCGTGCCTTTTGTGTCGTACGTACGGGCAGGCGGCAAGTAAATGTCCCCTTTCCCCGCACTTATAACACGCACGGTATTCCTCATAGTTTTCTTTGATCGGCGACTTGGAAAAACTAGCAATGGGATAACGATCAACCATGCATTGTTTCCTTAAACTCTCAGAAGCTGGTTCCTTTGAGTAAGTCGGTTCAATAAAACTGTTTGCTTTATCAACAGGCAAAACAAATTGTGTGAAATTGACCTTGGCATCTTTATCCGAATAAATTTTCTCTAAAATTTCTGGAGGAATGTCATTGGTTCTTTCAAATTTTGGAAACCAAATCGTACTTTCCTGCCAGATCTTTTTGATTTTGGAATAATTGACGAATTTAATCGGATATTCATCATCAGATAAAATCTTATCGGAGCCTTGCATCCGATAGAAAATTTTGACAGGTTTGTCACACGATTCATTGCTCATTTCATTGGTTTTCTCAGTTTTAATCTCATTTTTCTTTTTAACCGGTTTAACCACATTTTTCTCAGATTTAGTTTCAATTTTCTTTTCAACAGGTTTGCTCACATTTTTCTCAATTTTCTTTACCTCTTTCTTTTCAACACACTTACCAACAGACTTTTCAGTTTTCTTAACCACATTCTTTCGATGAGCATTTGCCATGGGATGAATGATCTGAGACGGTGAGACTGGCTCAGTAGTGATTATATGATTTTCATCAGGAATATCACTTTCATTTTCAACCGTCTCAGATTGTTCATCTTCTTCATCTGAATCATCAGCAGCGACCACACCCTCATCATTTCCCAATACAGGTCTCACATCAGAATACGGGTCTCCTACACTAGAAATGTTGGGCTCGTTTTCTGATGTGGAATCAGAATTGACTAAAGTCTCTGGTGGTATTGCATGTAAGTTGTGGTTTTCAAACAATACCGGAGATGGGACCGCCTTATAGTTTGCACTATTCGACTGGGAGGGTTCTTCTATGATATGGTCAACTACATATGCTATGTGCTTGTAACTCTCTAACTTCTTGTTCACTTTTTCAGCAAAGCACTTGATGGTTTCCATTTCTAACTTAGTGTTTTCCATTTCATTAATATAGTTATTAATGGCAAGTTGTTTAATTGACAATGTCTTTTTAAGTTCAGACACATCCTTTTTATAACCATCAAGAACTTTGTTGAAATCTTTTAAATCTTTTTGATAAATCTGACAGTTTATTTTGGCACTCTCAAGTTGGACCTTGAGAAGCTTATTTTCATCTGTCAGTTTTTCAAAATCAGCACATTTAACACATTTAACACACACTTTAGATTGAGATTCAGAACTTACCGGTTTAGGAGGTTCTGTCATTGCCATCAAACCGAAGTGAGCTTCCTTCCCTGCGAAGAATTTGGAGTAGTCAATCTTGGTGCACGCATCATCCACCATACATGACTTGCGGGTCATAAGAAAGTCAGCTTCAGCTAGCAGTTGATCAATGTCATCATCTAGTGAATTCACACTAGCTTCTGAATCATAATCACTCTCCATATCCGAATAAGCTGAATCGTAGTGCTCTCCAACATCCGTGACAGAATCAAGAATCATACCAGATTTCTTGTCTTCACTCTCAGCAATCACATCCTCATTCACTTCCTCAATTTTCAACTCCGACACTTTTTCAATCACAAATTCCTCTTCAATCTCCTCATTCTCATCCAAACTCATCTTCTGTGCCACACAAGCCACGTTCCCAGCAGTAATCTCCTCCACCCCCAATTGCATACCCGTCCAATCAAAACCTTCATCCTTTTGGATCACAAGTGCTTGGTTTTGATTGTCATTTTGGTTTTGGTTTTGGTTTTGAGTGTTAGGTGTAGAGATAGGAACTATGGTTCGGTTTGGATTTTGTTGAGGTTGGTTTTGAGTTGTGGGTTGTCTAGTGTTGGTATTTTGTTGACGGTTCTGATAATTGTTTTGGGGTTGAAAGCTTGAGATGTTGAGACTGTTGTATGAAACTTGATTTTGGTTTTGGTTTTGTCTGTTTTGGTATGTTGAATTGAATGGGTTTCGATTACCTTGCTGTGCTGGCTGTGTGCACTCTCTTTTAAAATGACCCTTCTCACCACAGTTGAAGCATGTAACTTTTGCTTTGTTGAATCCGTATGTGGTGTTGGGAGAAGTTGAAAGGTCAGTTCTTCCAGTCTTCTGAATAAAGTCAGTGGCTCTCCTCATTATGCTTGCAAAAGCCCACTGAATATCCATAAGCTCCATCTCCTCTTTGTCGATTTGAGCGTAGTCCTCATTGGTGAGATTGTTGTTTCCAATTTGACTCGCAACCAAACCGTTGTAAGATGCAACCATAGCAGACACTAAAGCAACGTGCTGTTGAGCAATTTCAACAGTCACATTGTTAAGATTCGAGGTCTCTAACACAATCGGGCTTTGACTTGATTGTGCTTGAGTAATCTGCATCTGATTCATGTGAGGAGTATATTGTTGTTGTTGTTGTTGAGGTTGACTTGCAGTGTAGCATGCAGCTTGTTGTAATGGTGAAAAAGGTGGAATAAAGTTTGGTGTTTGATAAGGTTGTTGTGTGTATGATGGTGTGTAAGATGAAGTTTGGGCAAGATAGTTGATTGGTGGTTTTGTGGGTTCAACAACATTGGATATACATGCAATGTGAGGAGCAACATTTGAAGTAGTGCTTGAAGCAGCAAGAGAGTTAGATGTACCACTCACATATAGATCTGGATTCTGTGGAATCTGAGCTCTCTTGGCTTTCCTCTTATCCTCCATTTCCTTGTTTTCCAGCTTTTGAATGAACTCGTTAATAGTCCAATACTGGTAGGCATCCTTTTCCTTCAACACTTCAATGTGTTGGTTCCAGTAGGGTGGTAAAGCATCAGCGAATTTATCCACCAATTCTGACATTGGTATGCTGATCTCATAGCTCGACAATTCTGTGAGCAAATGGCAATACCGTGGAACCAACTCTTTTAGGGTCTCATTGCCCATGTAACTGAAGTTTTCAAATTCCTTCCAAAGCTCTTCCATTCTCAGCTTCCTTGTCTTCTCATTACCATCATGTCGGTTTCTCAGCATATCCCATAATTGTTTGGATGTTGTACACGATCCAAACTGATGCAACAAATCAGTGTTGATCGCCTGGGATAGCTGAGAAAATGCCTTCTTCTCTATCGCAAACCTCTTTTTCTCATCATCCGCCAAATTCTCCAAAGGTATCGGTTCTCCAGTATTCTCCAGAATAGGAGCAACATACCCCTTTACTATCATTTGCCATGCCTCGGCTCCCTCAAGACCTTGTCCCTCAACATGAATCTTAAACTTCGTCTTCCATGTGTTGTACTCCTTCATGTCCATTAGCTTTGGTGGATGATTTCCGCTTCCTGAGGATAGATCATGAATAAGTGTGGATATAGCGTTGGTCGTCTGCGAATGAACTGCAGCTGCTGCTACTCCCCAATAGTTGTCAATAGGTTGTTGTAAAGGTTGAACAACTTGTTGAGGAGCCGAACTAGTCATAGCCATGTAATTGATTGGCTGTGATGGTGGACTAGTCTTCTGGGCTGCAACCGACCATGGATCTTGTGTTGTCTACTGTTGTGGTGCTTGAGTAGGTCTAGGCGTTGTTGGGAAGTTCCATATCTTGACCTGTAAACGTTTAAACACGAAAAAATTAGAAATGTTTTAAAACAGGATTCTCTTTCGTATGATCGAACGTGCGAATGAGAAATATTCTTCTCCTTCGACCGTTTTGATTGATACGAATGTGGACTGAAATCACAAAATCTCTTTCGACCGCTTTCTTCTCTCGTTCGACCGTTTTTCTGCTCCTTCGACCGTTCGATCAATCGAAGGTGACACCACTGGACGAATGAACAAAATAAGCAATGAAAGTCTACTTTCGACCACTAAAACACCTCCTTCGACCACAAAATCCCTCTTTCGACCAAATAGAATTCCACTTTCGACCACTCTCTCTCTTTCGACCCCTGAGAATTCAAAAACGGTTATTCTTTGAAAATCCGTTAATTTTGATCATGTTTATCAAATGTTGATGGATTTTGATGATCTAAATCAGGTTTTGAATCGGAATTGATTTGGAACAACTTTAATGAAGAGAATTATCCAATTTAACCTTGAAATCAAGTTGTAATCAATCAAAATCTTATCAAATCAGTTTGTTCATTGAAAACAGAAATTTTTTGATCAAAATTGGGTCCAAATCAACTGAGAAACTATTAATTTGTGGTTGTTTGATCCAGAATGGCTCTGATACCACTTTGTGTGTGCGTGAAAGGATTGTATAACAACAAAGAATGATCAAACAAGTTAGTTTTAGGTGCGGAATCCCTAAAACTATCACAAAATAATAGTCAAACAGATTAAAACAAGCAGATCATCATTTTCAAAAGCTTTTCATTAATTAACAACTCGATTACACGTTGAAATATGATAACAAACAAGGTAAGAACGTGAAAAGAGTTAAACAAAACACTAGAGAGAATATCAGAAAGTGGAGGGAATAATAATGACCAAAAGTTACATTCAAAAATCAAACTTGTCTATTTATAGACTGCACATTCGCCCAAATTGATTGTGCGAATGTGCAGGTTCACCCAATCTGTCTGGTCGAACCAAGTTACATAATAAACTATATTCACATTCGTCCACAGCATCTTCCTTCGCACCTTTTCTTCTTCCTTCGCACCTTCAGAAACTCTCCTTCGTACCTACAATTACTCCTTCGCACCAACGACAATCACCAAAAACAAATTTGTTGTTCAATCCGAAGCACTAGTAGCACTTTTGCATCTACAGCTCCCCCTTGGCGTCAACACCAATCCCGTGATTAGGTTGTATCGGGGTATCCATCGGCTTCGAATCATCCATCTGAAATCGGCTCAAGACTTCAGATACGTATTTGGTTTGATGAATAAAGATCCCCGTTGGTCTTTGGTCCACTTGCAAGCCTAGGAAAAACTGCATCTCTCCCATCGCACTCATTTCTAAATTTTCCTGCATAACTTTTTCCAATTCTCTGCACAAAAGTTCATTAGTAGATCCAAAAATAATGTCATCAACATAAATCTGCACTAGAAGCAGGTCATCTCCTGTTCGTTTTGTGAACAATGTGCAATCTAACAAACCTCGTTTGAATCCTTTGGATAGAAGATATGTGCTTAGCTCCTTATACCATTGTCGTGGAGCCTAGCGCAACACATAGAGGGCTTTATAAAGAACATAGACCTTATCCCGGTGGATAGGATCCTCAAAGACTGGTGGTTGACCTACGTAAACTTCTTCCTTTACCACACCATAAAGAAACACACTTTTAACGTCCATTTGATACACCTTGAATTTCTTGTAAGATGCAAACACTAGAAACATTCGGATAGCTTCTAAGCATGCAATTGGTGCATAAATCTCGTTATAATCGATTCCTTCCACTTGATGAAATCCTTGTACGACCAATCGAGCTTTGTTTCTAACAATCACTCCCCTGTCATCCTTTGTGCACTTGAACACCCATTTGGTTCCAATCTTTTTCCGTCCTGGAGGTAAATCTGTCAGTGTCCACACTCCCAGTTTCTGAAATTGCAATAACTCCTCTTGCATTGCCTCTACCTAAACGTCATCCAAAAGAGCATCCTTGTATGTCCATGGCTCAACCTGCGAAACATAACAAGCAAAAGACCAGTCATTCTGACAACCTGATTTTTGAATTTTAGCATATAAGGCTAGAGCGCCAAGATTTCTTGTGAGTTTGCATTCCTAAGTTGTCCTCTCGTCATAGCACTGCTACCAGGATCACCAATAACATGCTCGAGTGGGTGAATACGGTGTATCCGAGATTCCGGATAATCAGGTACTTGCACTCCCGTTTGAGTAGTCAAATTCTCTGTCGAATCCAGATCATTACCCAAGTTGGATGATGAAGCACCATTTGGATTTGGGTTCACTGAAGGTGTCTTTGTAGCAACATCTAGAAAAGCTTCACTTGTGACATCATCATCTTCCGATTCTGATGAATTGAGAGTTGTGGAAGCTTCCTGAAACACTTCTTCTTCAGCTGCAGGAGCATTGGCATCATTAGAAGCTGTTTGAGGAGTTAAGGTGATTGGACGCACCAACGGTGATGTCACTGCGTTTTCACACTAGTAGTATAATCTTAATACAGCCTCTTCAACCAAGCTATCTAGATTGAATGATTCAAAGAAATCATTGTAATCAAACATCCAATCTGGACCACTACCCTGTACATTCTGAGTATACCGCTGAACTTCAACGTTAGCCCTCTCCTCCCTGACGAGTTCGTTTGTTGAATACCCGTTTGAGCGGGGTTGCATATCCAACAAAGAATCCTTCTTCAGCTTTTGGTGCGAACTTCTCAGATGGATTAAGCATTGTACACGGTGCTCCAAATGGTTCTAGATACTCTAAGTTCGGCTTTCGTCTGTTCAACAGCTCATAAGAAGTTTTGCCAAACTTCTTCACTGTTAACACACGATTCAAAGTATAACAAGCTGCGTAAATGGCTTCATTCCAGAACATTACTGGAAGGTTGGAATCCGCAAGCATTGTTCTAGCCGCTTCAATTAGAGTCTTGTTTTTACGTTCTGTGACACCGTTCTATTGAGGGGTATACGGAGCACTATATTCATGATGAATTCCTTTGTTTTCACAAAGAGCATCCATCTGTGCGTTCTTGAACTCCGTCCCATTATCACTCCTAATTCTCTTAATCTTTAGACCATAGACATTTTCTAATCGAGTGAACAGAACTTTCAGATTGTTAAACGTGTCGCTCTTATGATGCAAGCACATAACCCACGAAAATCTGGAATAGTCATCGGTAACCACAGACAGTACAATTCACCGGCATGACTTTTACGCTTGATCGGTCCAAATAAGTCCAT
The DNA here is from genome assembly GCA_028751855.1 of Ambrosia trifida. Taxonomy (NCBI): domain Eukaryota; kingdom Viridiplantae; phylum Streptophyta; class Magnoliopsida; order Asterales; family Asteraceae; genus Ambrosia; species Ambrosia trifida. The sequence goes on from CM054131.1 coordinate 55,477,779, forward strand.
GTGCAAACGTTCAAGTGATAATTCAACTGAATTGACTTTCTTTGGTTTATGGGATTGCTTGTGCTGCTTTCCTTTCTTGCAACTCACACACTTGTCGTTCAAATGGAAATGTTTAACATTTATGCCTTCGACAAGTTCATTCTTCACCAGATGTTTCATTTTTCTAAGGTGAATGTGTCCCATTCTCCTATGCCACATGATAGATTCTTTTTCTGTAGCCTTGGAGAGGAAACACGTTACTTGGCCTTGAGTTGTCATAGCCTTTTACATGTCGAGAATGTACAAATTGTTTACTCTCGGTGCTTTCAGCATTACCCACTCTTTTGGAAGTACGAAATCTGGCTTGAGAATGTAGCAAGATTTGTCATCAAAGAACACAGAGAATTGTTTATCACAGATTTGACTGACACTGAGCAAATTATAGTCTATTTTCTTCACATACGATATCTTCTCAAAACTCACGATACCATTACTCACACTACCCTCCATAGTAATGTATCCACCTTTGTTCCCAGCAAATGCTACGTATCCGCCATTGATGTTTCTAATGTCGAACAGCAGCGATAAATCCCCCGTCATGTAACCAGAAGCTCCATTGTCAACAATCCAAAGACTGCTCACAGGGCCAGCTGAAGCTCCCTGCACATATCAAGTAAAAAGATTAGTTCTTTTGGGGGACCCAAGCCTGCTTGGTCTTGGGTCTTTGAACATTTTGTTTCAAAGATTCTTTATTACAAACATTTGAATTTGAATTGATCTTTTTCTGATCAATTAAATCATTTTCATTCTCAGACTTCTCATTCACTTTTGAAGTCGAAGCACCTTGAGATCCCACTGGTGAACAGAATTGTTCCGAACGTTTCAAAATCCGGATCTGAGATTTTGGAGTCTCAGTCGGTTTCTATACTTCATTCTTGAAGGAAATTTTCTTGGTTACCTTTTCTGATTTAACAGAGACAGGTCCAACTGTTGGTTTGACTGCAGGTTTTAATGGTACCTTTTGCTTCTCAATAGTTGTGTTCACCACTAGCTTCTTAAAAGGTTTTTCATTTGCGATCTGGTTACGATGATCATATGTCATCTGACGATTATCCCTCTTTTGATAATAACGGCTTTGGTTATAAAAAGGTGTTGGTTGAGGAACAAAGAGTCGTTGTGGATAACAATGATTATCGACTGGACTTTGATATTGTTGCTTCACTTCAACCTTGTGCCTCTTGTGCCTAACGTACAGGCAGTGAGCAAGTAAATTCCCTCTCTCCCCGCATTTAAAACACGCATGGTACTCTTCAAAGTTGTTCTTGGCGTTCGACTTTGCATAAGTAGTGATAGGATATTGATCGTCCACACACCTTCTTCTTAAACTTTCAGGAGCTGGGTCCTTTGAGTAAGTCGGCTCAAGAAAACTATTTGCCTTCTCCTTCGGCTTAATAAACTCTGTGACATGAACCTTTGGTTCTTTTGGAACATCCAAATAAATTTTCTTCATAATCTCTGGAGGTACATCATTTGTTCTCTCATATTTTGGGAACCAAATGGTACTCTCCTGCCAAATTTTCTCAATCTTGGAATAATTGGCAAACTTAATTGGATATTCCTCGTCAGAAATAATCTTATCGGATCCTTCCATCCGATAAAACACTTTGACGGGTTTGTCACTTTGTTCATTCTTTTCAACCTGCTTAACTAACTGATTCACTCGATGAGCATTAGCCATCGGATGGATAATCTGAGAAGGTGACACCGGTTCATTGGTGATAATGTGATTTTCAACTGGGATATCACTCACTTTCTCATATTTGTCATCCTCAGAGTCAGAATCATCAGTTACAGCTATCACACCCTCATCATTCAGTCCCAAAATAGGTTTAACATCGGAATTTGGATCTCCCACACTGGAAGTGTTAGACTCATCATCCGATGTAGAGTCAGACTTAACTGAACTCTCCGGTGTTATTGAATGCAAAGTATGATTTTCAAACAACACTGGAGATGGGACGACCTTGTAGTTTGCACTACTCGGTTGTGAAGATTCCTCAATAATATGGTCAAAAACATATGCAATATGTTTGTAGCTTTCAAGCTTCTTGTTGACTTTCTCAGCAAAGCACTTGATGGTTGCCATTTCAAGTTTTGTTTCTTCCAATTCGTTGATGTAATTGTTAATGGCCAATTGTTTTAAAGATAATGATTTCTTAAGATCAGAAATTTCTTTCTTATAACCATCAAGCACCTTATTGAATTCATGTGCTTCTTTTCGATACGATTGACAGTTGATCCTAGCACTCCCGAGTTGAACTCTGAGTTGCTTATTATCCTCTGTCAATCTATCACATGCAGCACAATACTTATCACTGTTCATGTCTAAAGTAGATTCAAACTTACCTGTTTCGGAGGCTCTGTCATCGCCATCAAAGCAAAGTGTGCTTCCTTTCCAGCAAAAAATTTAGAATAATTAATTCTGGTAAAAGCATCATCCACTATGCAAGATTTACGGGTCATAAGAAAATCAGCTCCGGCTAGAAGTTGATCAAAATCATCATCTAGTGAGTTAACACTAGCTTTAGAATCAGACTCGCTCTCCGAATCATAATAACTTGAATCACACTGTTCGGGAATATCAGTGACTGAGTCAAGAACCAATCCTGACTTCTCTTCAATACAAACATTAGTTTCTTCCACCAATTCCTCAATCTTCACCTCAGATTTCTTCTGAGTCTCCAAATCACCTTCAACTAACACCGGCTCCTCCAAATCTATCTTCTGAGCAACGTAAGCCACATTACCAGCAGTGATCTCCTCAACACCAAGTTGCATACCAGTCCAATCAAATCCCTCATCCTTCTGGATTACCAAAGCCTGGTTCTGATTATCTGGTTGGGTTTGGCTATTTGGTGTGGAAATTGGAATGATTGTTCTGGTTGGATTGTGTGGTGTTTGGTTTTGGTTCTGGTTTTGTGTGGTGGTTTATCTAACAGAATTGTTTGGTGAGGCATTTTGATGGTTTTGGTAATTATTTTGTGGTTGGTAGTTGGAGTTGTTTTGGCTTTGATAAGATACCTGATTTTGAGATTGACGGTTCTGGTAATTAGTGTTGAAAGGATTCCTGTTTCCCTGTTGTGCTGGCTGTGTGCAGTCTCTCTTGAAGTGACCTTTCCCACCACAGTTAAAATATGTGACTTTGGCTTTGTTGAAGCCATATATGGTGTAGGGAGATGTAGAAAGATCAGTTATTCCCGTCTTTTCTCTAAACTCAGTCGCTCGTCTCATGACACTAGCAAATGCCCACTGAATGTCAATGAGCTCCATCTCCTCCTTGTCAAGTTGAGCGTAGTCTTCACTAGTCAAGTTATTGTTACCAATTTGACTAGCTACCAACCCATTATACGAAGCGACCATAGCAGACACCAAAGCTACATGTTGCTGTGCAACTTCAACAGTGACATTGTTCAAGTTTGATGTTTCCAACATAATTGGGCTTTGGTTTGGTTGAATTGGGTTCATTTGAGTTGGGTTCATTTGAGGAATGTAGGATTGTTGTTGAGGTTGGTTCAAACTAGCTGAATACCATGCAGCTTGTTGCATAGGTGAAAATGGTGGAATGTAATTGGTAGGATATGATGGTGGTGTACAAGATGAAGTTTGAGCAAGATAGTTTATGGGGGTTTTGGTTGGTTCAATAATGCTTGAAACACAAGCTATGTGTGGAGCAACAGAACTACTAGAACTTGAACTAGTCAGAGATGAAGATGTACCACCATGATATAACTCTAGATTATGAGGAACTTGTGCTCTTTTCGCTTTCCTCTTCTCCTCCATCTCTTTATTCTCAAGCTTCTGAATAAATTCATTGATGGTCCAATATTGGTATGCGTCTTTCTCCTTAAGGACCTCAATGTGTTGATTCCAGTATGGTGGTAATGCATCAGCGAACTTATCCACCAGCTCAGACATAGGTATGTTGATCTCATAACTTGAAAGTTCAGTCAACAAATGGCAACACCTCGGAATCAACTCCTTCAACGTCTCATTTCCCATATAACTAAAGTTCTCGAACTCTTTTCTGAACTCCTACATTCTAAGCTTCCTTGTTTTCTCATTCCCATCATGACGATTCCTTAACATATCCCATAGTTGCTTCGAAGTGGTGCACGACCTGAACTGATGTAGAAGATTAGTGTTAATGGCCTGGGATAGTTGTGAAAACGCCTTCTTTTCCACCGCAAACTTTTTCTTCTCATCCTCAGTTAAACTTTCTAATGGAATCGGCTCACCAGTGTTCTCCAAAACTGGAGCTACATACCCCTTAGCAATCATTTGCCAAGCTTCAGTGCCTTTCATTCCCATTCCCTACAAATGAATCTTGAACTTGGTCTTCTATTGGTTATAATCCACCATTTCCATCAGCTTTGGTGGACGGCTCCCACTACCTGAAGATAAGTCATGAATTAGCGTAGAAATAGCATTGGCAGTTTGAGAGTGTACCGCCGCTGCTGCAACTCCCCAATAATCAGCCATGGGTTGTTGTGGTGGTTGTGCAACTTGTTGTGGCATCGAACTAGTCATCACCAAGTAATTGATTGGTTGGGATGCTTGACTAGTCATCTTCTGTGCAGCTACCGAACAAGGATCCATTGTCACTTGCTGTTGTGGTGTTGTATTAGGTCGTGGTGTTGTTGGAAAGTTCCACATATCGTCTGCAAAGTATAAAACACGAAACGATTAGAAAAATTTTCAAACAGTTTCTACTTTAGACCTTTTACAAGTAATCGTGGGGGCGAATGTGGAATTATGTCCAGGTTCGACCCGTCTGCAAAGTATAAGACTCGAAGGTATAATATAACAAACTCTTCTCACTTTCGACCAATTAAGTCCTCTTTTGACCTCGCGATGAGTCGAATGTAAAACAAGTGGTCGAATGAACAGCAACACACTAAAAATATCTAGGTTCGACCGAAATAAGATCCACGTTCGACCTAAAAACTCCTTATTCGACCTAAAAACCACACTCTCGACCGTTTCTCCCTAGGTTCGACCCTTTCATTTTGAAAAACGGTTATTCTTTGAAAATCAGTTATTTTGATTCAAAATTTTCAAATGTTGATGAAATTTGATGATGTTTTGCAGGTTTTGCTTCGGATTAGATTTGGAACAAGTTTAACAAAGAGAATTTTAGATTTTATCCATGAAAACTAGTTCAAATCAATCAATATTCATCAATTTCAATTGTTCTTTGAAAACAAAAAAGTTTTGATCAAAATTGGGTTCAAATCGGCTCTGATATTATCAAATCGTAGTTGTTTGATCCTTATGGCTCTGATACCACTTTGTATGTGAGCATCGAATTGTCAAAACAAAGACTATGATCAAACAAGTCTATTAATTCAGGTGCGGAATCCCTGAATCGATTACGAAATGATAATATAATCAGCAAAACACACAAATCTCATTCAAAGTTTTCATTTCATTGATAAACAAGTTGATAATCTTTACAAAATGATGTTTACAATGATATATAATAAGATCAGACTCAAAGACACCCTAGGGAGAGAACACACTCAAAGGAGGGAAACAAAATGACCAAAATTAACATTAAAAACTGATTCAACCTTTATATAGACCTGCACATTCGACCAAACGAATGGGCGAATGTGCAGGTTCGACCAAATAAATAACAAGGGACTATACACACACCATTTACAAACTATCCATGCATCACTGAAACTTAGGGGGGACGGGGCGCCTACCGAATTGAGCACGGGTACCTCACTACCAGCACGGTAACACCGCCGCCACCCGTGCTGGTAGTGGATCCATGAACCAAAAACGGGTTATATCTAATTGGCTGGTAACAAGCCATATTTATTGCAACGGTCATTTTTTATAATATATTTTATTACTTTTTGACCGTTAGAATTTATTTAATGTGAAACGATAATATTTTTTTAATCGTTAATTTTGAAATGGTATAAAATTGTGCACGGTTTAAATAAAAAACACACAAACAAACAACCAAATTAACCAAAGTACTTTAAAACACAAACTAAACAAATGGATCCAAGGAAAGCAAGGAGTGTTTCGAGAGGTGCAAGGGGAACCTCGAAATCTAGAGGTTCTAGTGGTCGAGGCAAAGCTTCGGGATCGAGATGAAGGCGACGAGTAGGATGAAGGCGTTTGTATTTTTTTATTTTAGTTGATGTTTTTGTAATTTTTTAATTTTAATTGGACGGTTTATTTTTTTAAGTTTTACAAACGGTAGTTTTAATTTCAACAGTCATTTTTTATTAAAAACGGTTATTAAAAAAAAGGAAAACTAAAAAATAAAGATTTCAGTTAAGTAAATCAGTTAAGTGCTGCCTACAAAAAATTGAATCAGTGAAGCAAATCAGTCAAGTGATGTGTCAGAGTAGGATTGGTTAAAATTAGTGAAGAAAAAACAAAACTCTAGTAGCACCCCTTGCGGTGAAGGAAAAACAAAACTCTAGTAGCACCTCTTATACAGGTAGTGCAAGTCATACGATACGTATGAGTCGTTATATGTGCCATGTCAGTAATGTTTACTGACACATCATACGGGCAATAATGTTATATTAATCATATGGGGGACTGAGACACTAGGGGTGAAAAGGGTGCTTGTAGGAAAAAAAAATTATTTCACTGCTTTTAACCAATTATGTTTTGCCACATCACTTCACTGGTTTACATCACTGAAACACATTTTTGTAAGCAACACTTCACTGATTCTTTTATTTATTTTTTATAATTTCATTAAACCTTTTATTATTATTATTTCACACGGTTTAAAGGCTAAAATTTATTACCAAAACTATTTAACCGTCCCACTAATCACGGTCAGAATTCAGTATGGAAACCGTTCAATCGGATTCAATGGCATTGATACCGTTCTACCAAACCGTTTGAAGTTTTTATATATAAACATATCACACCGCCAACCCTAGGTTTTTTATTTCTTTTAATGTATTTTATTTTTAGTTTTTTATGTTTAATGGTTATGAATTTTAGTTTTTTATGTGTATTTATCTTTAATGTTCTTATTATTTAAGTAAATTTTAAACAAACGGTTTAAAAATTGGTAAATATTTATAAAATAAACGGTGAAAATAATTAAAAAAAATAAAACAAACGGATAAATACCCCAAAAAATTTATTTATAAAAATCAAAAAATCGATACCAGCACGGTAAAGAGAACCAACAAAACGGTCCACGGGACCACTACCAGCGTGGGTGACAGCGGTGTTACCGTGCTAATAATTGATACCCGTAAACAATTTGGTAGACGCCCCGCCCCCCTAACATATCATACGGATTATATAAAGTTGTATGGGCACTGACAAGTAGCATAACCACATGTCCACATCGGGCCAATCTGAGGTTACAGGCAAGTTGGTGGACAAATTTGACGGTGGTGTACCTTTAGCATCACCCCAATAAAAATTATCGTTATAGTTATCCAAATGTACATAATCATGAAATAATTCATCCACCATCACATGGATTAAAAGTAATGGTATACAAATATGTATGTATTTCGAGGGAAATTGGATTTTAATAATATAAACTATTTGAAATTGGTCACTGACACCTTCAACTAAAAAATTGGTCATATATAACCTGAACAATTGACTTATTGGAATCTAGCACCCAACTAACTGACGCAGTTAGTTGGGTTGCTGACGTGGCACACTGAAGTGGCACAAATTGCTGACGTGGCACGCTGATGTGGCACAAGTTGATGACGTGACACGTTGATGTGTGCACACGGAGATTGACACGTCAGCAAATCTTGTCACGCCAGCGAACCGACTAACGGTGTTAGTGATTAAACCATTAGTGAGTGTTAGATTCCAATAAGTCAATAGTTCAGGTTATATATGGCCAATTTTTCAGTTGGGGGTGCCAATGGCCAATTTCAAATAGTTTAGGTTATTAAAATCCAATTCCCCTTCGATTAACTACTACTTTTTATGATTTTGTTGGTCACTACATGGTACTTCTCTTGTGCCTACCAACTAAACATAACAACCCATGCATCACAAAATAAAATGGAAAAGGAAATACAGATTATAAGCTAAATCTCCTAGAAAACAAGACATACAAAAGCTGAAAATGTGTTTAACATCAAGATCTTTTAAGTTATCAAGAAGCTTTTCAATAAAACATTTTCGGTCGTATATTATAGTTTCTTCAACCAATTATCATAGAAATGTCTGAAAACATATGCAAAGAGTAAAAAAAAAAAAAAAAAAAAAAAAAAAAAAAAAAAAAAAAACCATTAAAGATGATAATTTCGAAATACAATATTCATCATCATGATCATGATCTTTTGAGAGAGAGAGTAGTGTCAGTAGTTGAAAGTTTAAGATTGGCTACGTCTATTGGCACCCCCCACCATCTATTTTCACCCCCTCAAAGCGTCTCGCTTAGGCCTAAGCGAGGCGCTTTGAACTCATTCCGAGGAGGTTAGTACGAGGGGGCAGAAAAAGTTGATTTTTAATTCGAAGCGCTTTGGCCTTTTTTTAAAAAAAAATTGAATTTCTTTTAATTCTTTAAAATTATATGTTAATCACCAAAAAATAATTTTAATTCATTTTTGGTTCTTTTAAGTTGTTTCCAAGCCAAGAAAATTATATCTCATCCGTTTCGCTTCGTTAATTGCTCGTTTTGGTTTTCTAGTAAAAACATCCAGCTTTGTACAACTTTGATGAATCATTGTACGTGGTCCTCCGACTAAACCTAACTCGCAACAATTGTTTTTAATTCATTTTTAAGTGTTTTTAATTACTTTTTGAGAAATGATAATTTTCAGATATTACAGATCAAGGTGTTACCAAGCATGTCAAGAAATGATCATTTTCAAATATTGCAGATCAAACATTTAAAAATATATTAACAAACATTTTAAAATAACTTTTCATGCAAAGCAGGTAAAATTCAGTTGTTTTACTAATTTCATAGTCTTGATACTTTTAACAATCGGATTGTTTTTCGAGAGAAAGGAACTAAGTTGCAAATACGATAATAATCAAACTCATATCTCAAGCCGGTGTAATTACTTTCAAGTTTTTTTAGAATCATTGAAGACAACTTTTCAGTTGTTATCCGAGAGATAGCGGTCAACGATAAAGACAACCTGATAGTGGATACCATGGATCAGAGAGATTGATTTCAAGCTAATCAAACTCATTAGTATATAGAGAGCAAACCGACGATCATTCAAAATTTAAAGTTACCGCTAACCTCTGTGCCATCATCAACTACAGCAAACTGACGATCTTCCTCCACGGCACTCCTAACGGGCCTCTCTTTATTTCACGGTACGATTTGTGTTTTTGTTGCTTTATAAATAATAAGTTTTGTGTTTATCAAACCCTAACGTCTGAGCAATGATTTATTAAATCGTTTTACTAATTTCCGATTCTTGATACTTTCATAAATCGTTTTACTAATTTCCGATTCTTGATAATAATAAATTATTATAATAATAAAACAAAGGAACTAAATTACAAATATAATAAATAATAATAATAATAATAATAATAATAATGTAATATAGTCATTGTTAATGCTCAAAAAAGTCAACCTTTGTTGACTCATAGGGGTCTTGAAGACGAAATGAATTTTACAAGATACTTGAAACAAGGTATGGATATGGAGAATAAATCTTTGACTATACGTGGTTGATGATGTCAAGTTTAAGTCGTTGATTCATTTGGTAAGAACATTGTGGATGAGGATTGTTTATCTTCCCACGTTGACAGATATCTGGTCTTCAGAGTTTCCAACCCCTAATACATTCATCAAAGGATATTCATGTGAGAATGATTTCGTACAAGATTCCTATGCAAGCAAGTCATCTCATGTTGAATATTTAGTTCTCTCCGAACTTCAGCTTCCAAAATACGACATCGTTGTAGCTCATATGTTATTATCTTTTCTCTTATTCTCTGTTTCTCTAGTTCTCGATGGATTATTGCTCTCATATCGACTCTCACAATTATTCACAATTTTATACATACAACACACCTTCATCGTTGACCGTACTGTTCTTCTTGATCTTTTATGTATGAATAGTGACCCTCTGGCAAACATACCTCTGTTTTGAATTTGTTGCTTCCATAGAGAAGTTATCAATCTCACTGTAATGATCAGGAACATTCCAAATAAATGTATAATTTCATACATGATTCCTATGCAAGCAAGTCAAATTCAGTTGTTAGACCAACTTGAGATATGAGTTTGATTAGCTTGAATCTCTTTGATCCATGGTATCCAGTCTTCAAGGTGGACTTAAGCACCTGAACGGGAAGTTGAAATTTTGAATGATGTTCGTCGACTACACCGAACACACTACAATTATTCACTATTTTATACATACAACACACCTTCATCGTTGATCGTACTGTTCTTCTTGATCTTGATCTTCACACTTGCTTTTGACAAAGGTCTGGCTGACCTGAAGTTCCTTTGCAACCAGGTAAAAAGGAACTAGGTTGCAGATATAAAAATCCATCACATCACGATTATACTCTTTATGTATGAATAGTGACCCTCTAAGTATGCGATGCATAGAAAAACTTACGAGGTTAAACTTGGAGTTTGGTGAAAAAAACTTGAAGAAATGATTTGGTGGATCAGCCATGGGTGTGGTATGCTCAAAGATTTAATTTAAAAATATTTTGTAAGGATTTATTTATAGATTAATGAAACAACTTTTCAGTTGTTATCCGAGAGATAGCGGTCAACGATGAAGACAGCCTGAAAGTGGATACCATGGATCAGAGAGATTCAAGCTAATTAAACTCATATCTCAAGCCGGTGCAAGTTATGTTGTAGCATCTTTGATCATCTTCTTGTAATTACTTTCTATTTGTTTCGGGTTCCCTTCCATCGTTGACAGATATCTCTCTGAGATGATAGCTTCTCTTCAGATTCTGAAAGTGGATACCATGGATCAGAGAGATTCAAGCTAATTAAACTCATATCTCAAGCCGGTGCAAGTTATGTTGTAGCATCTTTGATCATCTTCTTGTAATTACTTTCTATTGTTTCGGGTTCCCTTCCATCGTTGACAGATATCTCTCTGAGATGATAGCTTCTCTTCAGATTCTGATTGCACCGGTGGAATTGAAATTGGAATTAATGAGACAACTTTTCAGTTGTTATCGGAGAGATAGCGGTCAACGATGAAGACAACCTGAAAGTGGATAACATGGATCAGAGAGATTCAAGCTAATTAAACTCATATCTCAAGTTGGTCTAACAACTGAATTTGACTTTCTTGCATTGGAATCTTGACTGCTACAACATAACTTGCACCGGCTTGAGATATGAGTTTAATTAGCTTAAATCTCTCTGATCCATGATATGAGAGCAATAATGCATCGAGAACTTGAGAAAGAGAGAATAAGAGAAGAGATAATAACATATGAGCTACAACATAACTTGCACCGGCTTGAGATATGAGTTTAATTCGCTTAAATCTCTCTGATCCATGATATGAGAGCAATAATCCATCGAGAACTTGAGAAAGAGAGAATAAGAGAAGAGATAATAACATATGAGCTACAACATAACTTGCACCGGCTTGAGATATGAGTTTAATTAGCTTAAATCTCTCTGATCCATTGTATCCACTTTCAACTAAATCTTTCTCTGATATACTCTATAACGTCGTGTTTTGGAAGCTACAACATAACTTGCACCAGCTACTTTTCAGTTGTTATCAGACGAGGACTTGCCTGTGTTGCCGCATTTAATGGAATTTAACGCGCATACCGCATTCATTGACTTTACGTGGTTGATGATGTCAAGTTTAAGTCATTGACAATGTTGAGGGTTATTACGTTGTTTTTTAAATTTTATTAACTTTTTATAATTATTAAATTAAAAAAAAACAACTCAAAACATCAAAACAACTACCAGAAATAAATTACCCCCTCGAAGCGCCTCGCTTAGGCCTAAGCGAGGCGCTTCGAATTTAAAAAAAACAGCTTTTTCTGCCCCTCGTACTGACCTCTTCGAATTCAGCTCCAAAGCGCCTCGCTTAGGCCTAAGCGAGGCGCTTTGAGGGGGTTAAAATAGAAGGTGGGGGGTTTAAATATAACCACCCTTTAGATTACCATAATGGAAGAGAAACGAGGGTTAATAGGAATAAACACATTGTTAATGAGTGAACGGAATGAAGAGTCATCAAAGGGGTTCTCAAACTCCAAGATGGCTGTGATCGAAACCGAAAGTGCTAAATTATTTTGGATGCATCTGATATAATGATCAAACGTAGTTAATATGAATGAAAAAAGTAGTCAACTCAAAGATTCAAATGCCTATATTCAATCAAAGTACAAAGCTAATTATACTGAGCATAAACATTTTGAATACATGTGATATAATGTTTTGAGTGATTACATAATAAGTAAAAGGTTATGTGTTTGTTTTAAAAAATGTGAGGTGCTCCGAGGCGTTTGGGATCAAAAAGCCGAGGCGCAAGGTGAGAGCTACACGTATGTGAGGCAGCGCCTTAGCAAAAAAAAAAAAAAACGTTTTTCCTAGCGTCTAGGGCGCCTCAGGCGCGAGGTTATTCAAGCTGCAATTAGAAAGTGAAAGGTAAGAAAGAGACTCAAAATTCTTGAAACTATCTGGAATTGGGCCTATGAATTTGTTTATTGCTAGATTTAAAGCTTTTAACTTTTGGCAAGATGCAAGATTAACTGGTAATGCACTTGAAAAGTTATTACTGCCAAGATCAAGGGAGGAAAGTTCAGTCATCATTAACACTTAAAATCTAGCGAACCATCCAATGAATTGTTTCAAAAGTTGAGAAATCATCAGGTGTGTGACTGGACAGTGTTGGTTTTTTTTTTTATAATAGATGGGGGTGTGAAATATGGAGTGAGTTGTAGTGTTATAACCAAGTTTTTTTATGCCCAATCCAAACATTAACTGCTTGTTGAATGAGTTAAAAGAAGACCAATAAACAACTCCCTTCACGAAACCAAAATTGTAACGAAAGCATGTGTCTTCTTAATTTTCCTTAACTAAAGTACATGATAAAGGATGTGTGTTTGTATGAGTAATTGTTAAATGTTTTAGTCCTTCATTTTTCTTTAGCAATGTTAATAGTTTTTTCTGTTAATTTTTTTTTTATTTATGTTAATTTGATTGTTTACTTCATGTTGTAAAAACAAAAATCTTACTAATCTAACTAATTGTTTTCAAAAGATGAGAATACATAAGGGATCATAATAAATACATATAGTTTGATGCAATTTTTAGTCCCGCTAAAACGCGTGAGTTTTCCACTAGTAGTTACTTAAAGTATTCAAATTCATTCAAATATATTTATATCTCATGGAATTGAATAGTCGGTTGACTCTAATATGCGCCGGCTCACGTGGGTGTTTCTCATTAGATGACTGAGTTGGATGGCATCTTCGTAAATATGTGGGGTAGCAAGGCTAATTTCATCTTCACTTTCTTCTTTATGGCAGCTTTTGCATTTGATACATACAAACACCCACATAATATCTAATCTTAGAGAGAGAGATAGAGAGACTGGAGCATGAGTTAGGAAGAGAAACAGGGAGCCGTTAGAGAGAGAGAAATAGGAAGGTGTTAGTCTTAGAGAGATGGTGGAAGGACGGCGGCCGAGGCGACACCTCGGCATCGGCGAAGATAGAGAGTGATGGTGGGCGGAGAAGAAGCAGATGGTGGGATGGTCGTCGTCGTGTTTTCCGCGATCGTTGCCGACGATAATTATGGTAGTAGTTACGGCGGTTCGTGGTGTTTTCCGGTGGTATATATATCTATCCATATATATATATGTATGTATGTATGTATGTATGTATGTATGTATGTATGTATGTATGTATGTATGGAGAGAGACAGAGTGCCTGAAGCCTCCCCGCCTGTCCACCCCAGCCAACCTTCGCCATAATCCTTTTAAGAGAGGGAGGATGGGCTACATTCTAGATACATGAAGAAGAGATAAGGGGTTTGTTGAGTCTTGAGAGGGCAGTAGATTTGCTTGACTTTATTTTATTTTTTTTACTTTTAGTATCTTACTTAAAACCATAGTTGTCATCCATTAGTTTCATTATCAAAACAATTCATTTCTTAAAATACTTATAATATAATATAACTATAATTCATTATCAAAACAATTCATTATACAAGTATAATTATATTTATAACATTAAATTTAGTTATTGAATCATAGTTATGTTTTCATGTTTAAGTGTTTAACTTTGTTTATTATTCTTTTTTTTTTTAACATGGTTGTATATGCTTATGTGTGACGTGTCGTAAGTATTAAGAAATGTTTTCATATTTTTTTTAAATAATGTAGTATATTTTTATATATTTTTAAAAACTTATATTTTCCGGTTCTTAAATTCAGTTAGATCGATCTAATCGGTTCAACCAGTGAACCAGTAAGATGTCCGGTTCAATGTCCAGTTCGGTTATGAAAACATTGGTTTTGCGAATTCTATTTTTACACTGTTGTAAAGTTAATCATGCAGGAAGATTAAAAAAGGATTTCATAAAAGTAAGATTGTAAAAGACAACAATTTTTATTTTTTCCCTTTGTCCCATAAGAATATGAAACATTAATATATCAAACCAATACAGTTTCTTAGGAGACGGGTGGGCCGAAAGGCTCTGTCCGTACGGACTAGAGGCCTTTCGGCCATTGGGGGCCGCATACAGAGTACCCGGCAATACTTTAGTTGATCGTTAAAAAAAAACAACAATATCTATGAAATACAAGTAACAAAGTTATAAAAGGATCTAGACTTTTAATATACAGATTTTACGAACTGATTTTAACTTTTATTTCATAAATTTCCTAGAATTTTAATATACAAAATGAGAAAATGAAGACACCAACTACAATAAAGAGAAAATTGCTCGAATAGTCCCTGTGGTTTGCTCAATTTTCACCTATAGTCCCCAAGTTTCCAAAATTACAGGCTTAGTCCCGAAACAGTGAACTTTTTGCACTCGGATAGTCCCTGGAGCTAACTGACGTTAAATAATTTAGTTAAGTGGGTGTGAAATTACTAAAATACCCTTACTTTAATAAAAATAAAAAAATCAATTAAATAATAAAATAGAAAGAGGACCCACATAACCCCTTAGCCAATCATGTGTCTCCAACAATCCTTAGTGGGGCCCACACACTTCATCTTCCCCACCCTAATCACCTTCATCTTCCCCACCACTACCCTCACCACCACCACCCACCACTTATTAAACAAATGGGTTCACAAGTACATCCAAAGCAAAAGCGAATCTTATGCATGAATAAAGTCGACTTGGTTGAGAATAAGAAAGATTTGTTGAAAGTTGCAGATCAGTTTAAAGATCTTCCTGGCTATGAAAGGTAATTTACATGCATTCTTCTTTAGTTTGTTGTCTGATGATTATCTTTTCATCCCAACGTTTTTTTAACTTTAAGGTCAATTTTATTTATTTATTTATTTTTTGTTTCCATTAGGTATTTCATGATCCTGTTTTTCAGTCAAAACAGAAATGGGGTTCTCGAAAACTTCGTGGGTGTGTTCGTTTAGTTGTTTTTCCAAGTTGGGTCCAGCAATATCCTCTTTCTCAGTCAAAACCGTGTTTGGTTCCTTCACAACTTCTTGAATCTGTTCTATCGAGCTTTTTTCCGATTCATGTGCTTCAAGATCCTCTTTTTCAGTCAAAACCGCAACGGGCTCCTCGAAAACTTGGTGAGGTTATTGAATCTGAGAGATGATTCCGGTTGTGGATATCGGTTGTGAAAGGACTGTGGGCTATTATGGTTGCTGGTGATTGGATTGCGATGGTCACAGAGGGTTGTTATGGTGATGTATGATGAAGCTATGGTGGTATTCGGGTGATGGGTCTGAAGGAGGTTGATGGTGGATTAATGAGGTGGTTATTGGAAGCGGGTAGCAGAGAGAGGGTGGTGGTGGGTGGTGGTGGGTGGTGGTGGTGAGGGTAGTGGTGGGGAAGATGAAGGTGATTAGGGTGGGGAAGATGAAGTGTGTGGGCCCCACTAAGGATTGTTGGAGATACATGATTGGCTAAGGGGTTATGTGGGTCCTCTTTCTATTTTATTATTTAATTAATTTTTTTATTTTTATTAAAGTAAGGGTATTTTAGTAATTTCACACCCACTTAACTAAATTATTTAACGTCAGTTAGCTCCAGGGACTATCCGAGTGCAAAAAGTTCACTGTTTCGGGACTAAGCCTGTAATTTTGAAAACTTGGGGACTATAGGTGAAAATTGAGCAAACCACAGGGACTATTCGAGCAATTTTCTCTACAATAAATAACTACAGATTTGAATGCTATAACAAAAATAATAAATCCTAATTGTTATCCTGATCATGTGGCCTAGTGGTAAAAGGGTCGGTTCTTTCTTTGGGGGAGCCGGGTTCGATTCCCACGGGAGGCATGTGATAGATACCCCCACCCTTGTGGTCAGTGGCGAAGCTTGACCCGAAGGTTCGGGGGGTCGGAAGTTACCAGGGGGTCGGAAGTCACTAGTTTCAGGGGGTCGAAACCCTATATTTCCAAAATTTTCTATACGAATAATATATAATCGGCACTTCTACGCGAAAATTCGGGGGGGTCGGCCGCCCCCGCCGGCCCCTACTAAGCTTCGCCAGTGCTTGTGGTGGGGTAGGTGGTTGGGAAGTGATGGAGAGACCCTTGACCCTTGTGGTCATGGGTTCGACTCCTGATCTCTCCAGGTTTTACCGGTTCACTACCGTCGTGCCTTCGGGCTGGTTTGTGGGCCGGGTTTTCCTTGGAATAGGAGACGGGTGGGCCGAAGGACTCTGTTCGTACGGACTAGAGGCCGTTTGGGGCCCCTTTCGGCCATTGGGGGCCGCGTACAGAGTACCCGGCAATACTTTAGTTGATCGTTCAAAAAAAAATAAAAAAATAAAGCCTAATTGTTTTTTGGGTCACGCGATCTCCACCTGATTATTATTTTCTTTTATAATGTTTTGTGTCTTGGTTTAAATTTGCTTCTTTTCTACGATAATATTTTTTTTCTCCGTTTAATGACGCCATTGCAATCGTGCATCGCTCCAATGGTTTTGTTAATTTATCAACACTTCATTTAAATCTCGATTGTAAAACACGCAACGCGTAATTTTATACAACTAGTTACTCTTTCCGTCTAATAAATACAAAAATCAAATGCTGATAATATATATATAAAAAAAAGTATCGGTGGAAAAGTAAATAGTTTCCAAACATTCTTAAATGGTAATAAATGATGTTTATCTTCTTCTTAGGGGAAGTAGTTTAAAAGCCCAAACACTGAAAATACGCTAGCCTAAAAATACGCTAGCCTAAAGTAGCTTAAAACTTTTTCTTTTTTAATATTAATTAACTAAAAAATTAAAACCAAACAAACATTAATAAAATAAAATAAATATCAATACAATAAAAAAAAAATACGAAACATAACATAAAAAATTAAACTAATCCTGATCCGACTCGAATCCATCCATCGGCCAATTATATGCTAACGCAATTTCCCGTTTACGCACAATGGCCCCTTTCTTCATCGGGCGGTTAAGATTGTCATGCGGTTTGTTAAAGAAACTCAAAGTCGGTGTAAAATCTATTTTCTTGATACTCGCCATATGTGCCGCGAGTAACGACATATACTCGTACGTGACTTTCTTTTTTGTTTCCACCATCTCCTTAATTGCCGCTTCTTTATTCTTGGTGTACTTCGAGGCCATTTCGCCCAATCCACTTTTTCTAGACGACCAACTTTTTCTTTTCTCGTCTCCTAGGTTGTGTCGGGCGAGTGTCTTCGTTTAAATCCAACATTGACGCACTGGATGGCGCCCCCGTCTTCGCCTTTCCTGTAGAAAAGTAAGATCTGGATCCTGAAAACCTTCTTCGCTTATCCGAACTACTTCCTGACCCTTCATTCATCAACGGGACTTTCGACCACTTCTCACTTTCTTTAGCAATCTTTCACATCGGTAAATGTTTGAAAGGGTTCTTTGTTTTTTCTTGATAATCATCTAGCGCCCTTGTCATCACATCTACCATTGTGCAACCGCTTTTCTTGATCCGCTCCTATAAAAATAAAAAATACAAATATATTTAAAAGTCGAACAATTGTTTATAAAATTATTCAAAATAATATAAGGAAAAAAGTAGTACCGCTTGAATGTAAAAGCCGTTGAACGCATTCAATTGCATTAACATTTTACCCCACTTTGAACGAACTTGATGAGTGGTGTGATTGGAACCACCAACTAGTTCGTTATAATGCTTTAACACGATATTCCATAAACTACCAGCACTTTGTTCGTTTCCTTTCACCCAATCGACCGAAACATGTACGAATGCTTTCGCCAAAGCAGCTTCTTCATCTTGACCCCAATCGGTTTGCTCAGCGCGACCACTAAATTTCCCTTTTTTACTTTCCCTTTAGGTCTTCACGAACCTCAACATCTTCTCCAATCTGCTCCTCTTCTTTATCATCTTCAAATTGGGTTTCGGGAACGGGATAATCATCATCTTCTTAAAGCACCTCGAAAGAATCCATAGCATCTCCTGAAAAGTCGTAAGTGGGTGGGGGTTGTGTAAAATGTCCTTGTGTGTTGGGTTGGGGTTGTGTAGGCACGCTACCATGAGGAAAAATTGCGTGTTGTATGTTGGGCCATAGAAATTGGGTAGGGGTTCTGTAAAATATTCTTGTTAGTTGGGTTGGGGTAGTGTAGGCTTATATAGATCACCTTGAAATTCTGGATGTAACAAAACACTAGCACGTCGGTTCGCACCTCGTGAGCTTGCATCGCCACCCAGAGGTTTGGCGGTTTTCTTGCTTGAACCAACAACTTTTTTTTTGCTTATCCATGG
Organism: Ambrosia trifida; assembly: GCA_028751855.1. Classification (NCBI taxonomy): domain Eukaryota; kingdom Viridiplantae; phylum Streptophyta; class Magnoliopsida; order Asterales; family Asteraceae; genus Ambrosia; species Ambrosia trifida. The sequence continues at coordinate 55,496,685 of CM054131.1, forward strand.
TGAAGTAGTTTGGATGTGAAAGAATGAATGGTGAAATGGTTTGGATTTGAAATAGTTTGAATGAAATGATTTGGTGAAATGGTTAGCATAAAGTTTCAAAATAATTTTTCTTTTTTTAAAAGCCACATTGCATTTATTTGAATTTTTTTTTAAGTACAACGGTCATATGACCGTTCCAATCGTCCAAACCAAATCGGCTTCACCAAGCCGAATTTTTTAGCTGCAAAACCAAGTCTCGGGGGGTCGGAACCATGTAGTTCCTTAGCTTGTGAAGCCCAAAGCCACTAGCCTTTTGTGCTCCGTCCCCCTAAATAATGTTTGTTTTCATTTAAATTTTAGGCGTCTTTTGGCAAATAGTTGTGACTTGATGATTTTTAATGCAATTTATTTGCAAGGAAAATTAACACACCTCTTATGACCGTGCACCCATCCATTTTGTCAACAATGAAAGCAAACCGAACACGCCAAAGTTTTTGTATACACTGGCGCATACTTTTTATATTTTTCATTAAAACTGCAAACTTACCAATAATTTTAAATTAAATAATTGCTTGAGGTACAGACAAGCCGAGCTGAGCTCGAGCTCGACCCGGCTTAAGCTAGAGCTCGGCTCGTTGAAAGTTTCTTTAGCTCAAGCTCAGTTCTAAGCTTTGTTTCTCAAGCTCGACTCGTTGAAAGTTGCTCAAGCTCGAGCTCAGCTTGGATCGGGCTCGACTAGTTTATTATCTATTAATTAATTTATTAATTAAAAAAATATAAATAATAGACTCAGAAGCTCGATAAGTGAAGCTCGGGCCATGCTCGTTTACTAAACAAGCTTATTTTTAGGTTCGGGCTTAGCTCGTAAACAAGTTTAAATAAGCTCGGCTTGGCTCGTTTATTAAACAAATTTAAATGAGGGGGTAAATATTATTTAAATTTTAATTAAGCATATATTACGCTAAGACTCGACGAGCCTGGTGAGCTTCATATGTCAGGCTCGAGCTCAGGCTTGATAAATAAACGAGTTTTGTTTTAGGCTCATGCTTAACTCGGGCTGGAAAAGGCTTGGCTTGTTTTGGCTCGTTTGCACCCCTACTCATTGCCAACGATTGAACTTTGTCCCTCTCTCTAAAAGAGATATGTGTGTACCAAGTGGGCTAGCTTCACATTGACTGCAAACTTACCTACCTCAATATTGTATATTAGGTTACGTTATCGTGTATTACACGGGTTTATAAATGTATTGTTATATAATTAGTAATGAAAATGCTACGTTTTAAAAAATTATACGCATTGCATAGTTGAATAAATCCGTATATTATACTAATCGAATAAAATATAATGCAATTTGTTAACATATACTGTCGTCAAGATATGTATTCAATAATGAACATTGACTTGACAGTTATAATTTTTATAAAGTTAAATTTTTAAACATTATTTGTTTTCATGTGGATATTAACTTTGATTTTTTAAACCACTTATTTTTCCTGTTATTTAACATATTATATTTTTTTTCCATTATTATCATCTAAACATATTAAATATTAGAAATATTTTTAAGATAACTCATATAAAAATATTCTCATTATTTTACATTTTTTTAATATTTTAAATAATATAATTTTAAAGTTGGTGAAGATTTTAAGTAAAAAAATTAAATTTACTTTAGAAATTAATAAATAATTTAGATGATATAATAAATATTCTTAATTAAATAAATGTATTCATAATTAAGTAGGAGAGAGAAGCAGAAGAACCGAAAGTAGATGTCTCTAATGGATGACACGTCTTCCCCAGTTATTTTCTTTTATTATTTAGTATAATATATATATATATAGGTAGAGGTTCGGGTACAAAAAGTGTTTTTTGTGAGAAGTGTAAGAAGTAATTTTGTCCATTAGATTAGATTAATGTAGGGGTGAGATTAAATGGATGGCAAATATGTAATTAATATTATAATGAGATAGATTATTTAGATGGTTTAAGGGTATATATGTAAAATCATTATTTTTTTAAATGTATACATAATCAATCATTCCACAATATTTTCCTTATCTCCTATCCATTCCTTTTTTACTCTCTCTCTCTCTCTCTCCATCCCTCCCTCCCTCCCTCCCCCTCTCTCTCTCTCTCTCACATAAAAGATGGAGTAACTTAATCCTCTCTCATCAAAACATAAAAACATTAAGAAACTAGGATGAAGTCATGGTGTGTTATCCAATTCTTCATTCACGCACCTTTCGGAACCCAAAACACGCTCAATTTAATCAACTTCGGGTCAAAGAAAGTGGTTTATGATTATGATTATGAGTTTGTTTCTGAAGTTAAAGTTGTTAAGTCGAAGGTTGTTCATGAAGATTTGTATAAAATCTCGCCGGACATTCTACGTGCTGATTGTTCTTTGTGTGTGTGTTTTATATGTATAAATTTGGATTGTGTTTTATCTTCTTCGGGCTGATTGTTCTATGTTGTGTGTTTTATATGTAAATGTTAGTGGATAGAACATTTTGGGTGTGTGTGTTTTATGTTTAAAGTTTGTATTTATAGTGGAAATCTTTGAATGTTCTTGTTTATGTGTTTTATATATAAGTTTTAGTGTATAGTGTAATTTGGTTATGTGTTTTATACGTATTCCTGAAAACTCATCAACCATTGAATTATCCATGAAATGTCTGATTGTTCTTGTTTTTGTGTTTTGTATATAAGATTTAGTGTTATATAACACACTAAAGTGTCTGTGTTAGGATCTGAGTTTGTTTGTTTTGATTATGTTTAACTAAATATGATAAATGTGAAATGAATATAGAATGAAAGTGCAGCGGAATAATAAACTGTTAATCAAAACAAGAGAGTAAATGTTTTCAGATCGAAAGCTTTCATTAATCCAAAAGATTACAATCGTACAATTACTCCCCCTCAGCCTGATCACACAGTGTTTGTCTGAGAGAATGTTTGTGTGTGTGATGCAATAGAACAGTACAAGCACTGTTCTATTTATAGACAGACTCAAAGCACTGATGACCTAGGCTGACGTCACCTAAGACAGTGACCTCTAACAGAATAACAAACATAAACATCTGTCTACTACAAACTACTGTTACATTGAAAGCACTGATATTAAACAGCTGTTGAAGATAAACTCTGATGGTCTTGTATCCACTGCTGGAGCCTAAGTGCTGTTGGTTCCAGCAGTGCTTTGGTCTTCAGTACTTGTATCAGCAGTTGTTCTTCATCAGACCTTTGGTCAGCAGTTGTTCTTCATCAGTTGTTTCCTCAGCAGTTCTTTGTATCAGCAGTTGTTGAGCAGTTGTTTGGATAGAACAGTAGTTAGGGTCAGCAGTCTTTTGGGAGAAGTAAGTTGTAAAGACTGTTTATTCAAGGATCAAACTGATAGCATGTTTTGGCTTTCTAATCATCTGTTCTTCTCCAGGTCAGCAGACCCAACAATCTCCCCCTAGAACAGATGATGCCAAAACTCAGCTTTATTTATTGATCTTTATTCCTCATCAGACTTTCTCTGATTTGACCTTTGAATTGTAATTCAAAGTTTAGAGCAAATAAGTCTTCTTCATCTCTTTCTAGATCCAGATTTAGCAATGTTTGGTGATCTTCTGCACATAGGCTGTAAGCATCATCCATGCTGATCTTCTGAACCCTTCCATCTGACCTGAGCAATGTCAATTCGTGGTTGTCTTTGTTGACTTTCCACTTTAGAATTTTTGAGTCAGTGGATTTGCTGAGATGAACTTTTATTCTTGATGAGTTGGGTGAAGGAGGTCTTCCAATGAGTTCTCTGAGCTTCTCTGTTGTAGGATCAGAGAAATAGTGTATTTGATTGAAGAGCCCTTCTTTGATCAATGTATCAGCAAACTTTCTTTGATCTTCCTCTGACATCTCCTTCTGCTTCTTGAACTGTCTTCTTGCAGCAGTTGTGAGATCAGAGGTTTCAAGTAAGCTGTCCAGGTTAAAGGTCTGTTGGGGTCTCTTCATCATTGGCTCATCAGTGTAAATTGATTTTCTTGGAAGGCTGGGATCCTTCTTCCTATTTTCTTCCAGACTTTTGTAAGTTTCAACCAGCCTTAACTCAGACCATCTGGAAACTGACCTCATCTCCCCATAATTGGCAGCTACAATCTCCTGTCTCATCCTTTTGAATTTCAAGGCTCTGACTGGGTCTCTGCCTTTGCCAAAGTTAGGAGTGGAGACTTTAGCTTTGGGGTCTTTGGCCATTTCTTCAATCCTGAGTAGTTCTTCTCTCAAAGCATGAGTAGTCCAACCATTGAACTGCTTTTTGCTTGCTTTGTAAGGCTTGGTTGCCATTATCTGTTCAAGAAGAGATTCCCTTACCTCCTTTTCCAAATCTACACTGAGAGGCATGGAGGACATGGAATTGCTCAGGGTCTTAGCAAAATCTTCAATCCTTCTGAGTTTGCTAAGCTCTACTGAATGGATGCCCTGAGCAGTCCTGTCATCCTTCCCTTTGCATTTCTCCCTGATGATGGCATCCACCTGTTCGCCCTTGTATTTCAGATAAGTATCAATGTTGAGGGGAACAGGGAAGTTTGGGAGAGATGGGAAGGATCTTTCTGATGGCTGTTCAGTATTGTAGAAGGATTGTAATTCCCCCTTGAGTAGATCAAGTTCAAGGGGATACTGAACAACCAATGGTGTAATGGTTGGTGGTGGTCTATGGGATCTGAACTTGGATGTGTGTGGTGAGAATGATGTGATTGGAATAGCTGTGATGGGAGGAGTGGATTGGGCAGTTGAAATGGTGGTTGGTGATGTGTGTATGTTTTCATCATGTACAACAAAGGTTGATTTTCTCTTCCTTGTGTACATGATTTTTGGTGATGGTGATTTGGTAGCAGTGGTTGGATTAACATCTGTTGGCCTTTTAGTAGGTCCAGCAGATGTTTGGGATTTAGCTGGTGATGTATGTTTGGTGGTTGTATGTTCAGGTGTGTTTGTTGGTTTAGGTATGTTTGTTGGTTTGGGTGCAGTGGTTTGGGTAGCAGTGTTTTGAGTAGTTTCAGTGTTTTGGGTGGCAGTGGTTTCAGTAGCAGTGGTTTTATCAACAGAGGTGTTCAACTTAGATGGTGGTTTTCTAACATGCTTGGCAGGTCTTTTCATCCTTTTAGAGGATCCCACATCTTCAGTTTCCCTTTGTTGTTTCTTTTTGATTTCAATTAATGACTCTGCTTTAACTTCCAAAGTGTCAGCTCTTTTCTGTTTCTCTTGAGCAGCCTTTTCAGCTTCTATGTTTGCAGAGTCATCTACTGCTTTATTCTTCTCAGTGGTTTGTTGTGGTGGTTGTTGTGGTGGTGCTGTTGTTGCTTGTTGTTGTTGTGGAGCTGATTTGGTAGACTCTGGTTTCTTGGCAGACTTGGCTTGGCCTTTTTGAGAAGGAGGACAACCAAAAGGATCTAGTTTTGGTAGCCTATCTCTGCCACTCTCCCCCTTTTTGGCATCATTAGCCGTGAAAGCATCATCATTTTCATCCCTGAGGATGGTGGTAGGGGCAGAGCCAGTAGTCTTCAGCAGGTGGTCCTTGATGGCTTTGATATCAGCATGGGTATCTTTGTACCTTGCATCTACCATATTCCTGATCTCAGCCATGTAAGTTTCATGTGTCTGATCAGCCAGTTTTCTGTGAGCTATGATGATGGGGGAAACTGATTTCCATAACTCACTGGCTATATCAGCTGTGGATGGTTGAATCTTGGAAAGATCTGCAATTGAGCTCAGTATAAGCTTGACATCAGATTTGATGTCAGCAACAGAGGTTTCAATGACAGAAACTCTGTCCGTCAATTCTTGGTATTTTGACCCATCTCCTAAATTAATAGGATCATCTGAGTCCCTACCAGTGGTAGTTCTACCTGATTCAGGCCTAATAGGTGAATCAGATGCCCCTTTGTCTTGGTACTGGGGACTTCCAACTGTTTTTGGAGACACTATAGTGGCTTCAACAGTTGTTGCCTTCAAGGGAGTCTTAGCTATGTAATCACTGTCCTGATGTGAGACAGTGGTCTCTACATCAGTAGTGGCTGCTCCACTTGAAAACTCACCTAGAGTTTCATGGAACTCAGGTGGTGTAACCTCCTCTTCTGTTTGTGGGATAGCAGATTGTATATTCTCAGGACCAGTCACTTGTTGGAGTATACTCTCAGTGACAGGTGGAAGAGAGGAACTGGGATCTTCCTGAGATTTGTCAATTGCTTCAAACAGAGGTTGCATTGTTTGTGGGACATGTGATGGTGAGGGTGGAGGAGTAACAAGAGAATTAGCCCTGGGAGAGGGGCTTGTGAACATTTGGTCAAGTGACTCAAATGTATCATGATGTGTGTCCCCTTGGCTTACAACATGATCCTTTTGAGAGGATTCATGAGGAGTTTGGTCAGGTGGAGGTATGTCCAACTGTTGTGAGGAAGTAACAACAGTGGTTTCAGGTTGCTTTTGTTGTGCAACAGAGGTTTCTTCTGGTACCTCAACATCCAGAAGCCTCATTTGTGGTGGAGTGGTGGTTTTTGTGGATGGATGTTTCTTTTTGGAAGTGGCTGGTGTGGGTTTCACAGCACTGGATGTAGTGCCATGATCACCAGGAGCAGTGGGCTCAACAACAGAGGTTTTGACAACAGTTGTTGCCTTTGTCCTCTTTGTTTGTGTTTTAGAAACCTTTGACACTTTAGACACTTTTTCTTGGGTGCTTCCACCCAGCATTCTTGTGAAAGTTTCATCAGTTAAGCTTTTCATTTGCATAGCCTCACCCTTTTTGAAAACTTTTTCTGGTAAGACTTTTTGTAAGATTACACTAAGTATTCTTGGGTAAATAAGAAAAGCATTGTTTGACCCAGACTTGACAGCTTTCACATTTGATACCAAGTCCATGAACAATCCCTGGGAAAGATTGAAGTCAGAGTTTGACAACATGGCATAACCCAGATATTGCATCCTCAATGGGATTTCATTAAAGGATGTGGACTTAGCAGAGACACAAAGAAGAAGAGTATGGAAGAAAAATTTCATGACTGGAGGAAAAAACTTTTTGAAAAGAGTTGATCCAGTCATCTGACCATCATACCCTCTTTCTTGGAACTCAGTGTGAAGCTCTGTTTTAGTAAAGGAATCCTTACCTGCCAGGTCATTCAGTGTGAAGGTTGTGGATATGGTTTCAGGGGTAATGACGATACTGGTTTCTCCAATTTTGGAAATAATGGAAGTAGGCTTTTTGTCTTGTAGTAGAAACTCAGCATTCAACCAAAATTCTTGGAGTGTATCAAGATAAATGGGGGCGTTAGCGGTTAGGATGGGTAAATATTTAGAGTTAAGGAAAATGTCGATGGTGGAATGAAATGGAGTGTTGTCATTTGTTTTGATCAGATAGGGGAGACAATTGTGTGTCGCTTTGGCTTGAAGATCCATTTTAGTGGATTTCAAAGGTGAAGATGATTGAAGATTGATGGAGGGTTTGAGAATGAAGAAGGCGGTTATCAGTATTTTGAATACAATGAGACAGTGTAACGTCTGTTGTGGTAAAACAGGGTTTTTATATGCTCAATGAAACCGCTGATGTGGCCAAACCTCTGCTTATATGAACAGACGTGGCAATCATCTGATGGATGAAACATCTGGTGGAGAACAGCTGTTTTTGGCAAACAACTGATACAAACAGCAACAACTGATGCAAACAGCTGTTGTTTTTTTTTTTTTTTTAAATATAGTATATATATATATATAAGGAGACAGTTGTTTTATCTGAACAGATGTTCTGAAACAGATTTTTCAACTAACAGTTATTTTATCTGATCAGATGTTTTGAAACAGACTTTTCAACCAACAGTGGATATGAATGAAACAGTGGTTGTTTTATCTGATCAGATGTTATAAACAGATTTTTCAACCAAACAGCTATTTTAAAAATTTGATTTGCTGAAACATTTTATTAAGATTTATTGAAACTTTATTTGATTAATCCATATTTAACATACCAATTCTGGAAATCAGATTTGTAAAGGTAGATGTGTCTAAAGCTTTTGTTAACACATCTGCCAACTGATCCTCTGTTGGAACATGGTGTAAAGAAATCAAACCTTTTTCATAGCTGTCTCTGACAAAATGGTGTCTTATGTCAATGTGTTTGGTAGTGGAATGAGAGACTGGATTCTTGATGATATTTTCAGCAGCTTGACTGTCCAACATGAGTGGTGTCCTAAGTGCAGTTATCCCAAAATCCAGTAGTTGATTTTGAAGCCACATGAGTTGGGCTGTACAGCTTGCAACAGCAATGTATTCAGCTTCAGCTGTTGAAGTTGAAACAGCTGCCTGCTTTTTGCTTTGCCATGAAACTAAGGCATTCCCTAGAAATTGGCACCCTCCTGAAGTGGATTTTCTTGTGGTGTGACAGCCAGCAAAGTCACTATCTGAATAACCTGAAAGCTAAATGTTTCCATTAGCAGGATACCAGATACCAAGTGTGGGAGCACCTTTGAGGTATCTGAATATCCTTTTCACAGCAATAAGGTTTGACTTTCTGGGTGAAGCCTGGGATCTGGCACAGACACAGGTAGCAAACATAATGTCTGGCCTAGATGCAGTTAGGTACAATAAAGACCCAATCATACATCTATAATGTGTTTGATCAACCAGTTCATCCTTGTCATCAATAGTGAGCAGCTTGACTGTACTCATGGGTGTGCTACATGGCTTACAATCATTCATCTCAAATCTGGTTAATAAGTTCTTTACATATTTGTTTTGGTGAATGAATGTGCCATTTTGCAGTTGTTTCACTTGAAGACCAAGGAAACACTGAAGCTCACCCATGGCACTCATCTCAAACTCTGCTGTCATGAGTTTTCTGAACTCTTCACACATTTGGTTACATGTGGATCCAAAAATGATGTCATCCACATATATTTGAACAATCATTAAGTGTTTCCCTTTCCATTTAAGAAATAAAGTTTTGTCAATTTTACCTCTTGTGAAGCCAATGGATAAGAGGAATGTGGAGAGAGTTTCATACCAGGCCCTTGGTGCTTGTTTAAGTCCATACAAAGCTTTGTTGAGCTTGTAGACATAGTCAGGATGGAATGTGTCTTCAAAACCAGGTGGCTGACATACATAGACCTCCTCCTGAATTTTGCCATAAAGGAAAGCACATTTGATGTCCATCTGATACACCTTTATGTTGTGGTTGACAGCAAAGGCTAAAAAGAGTCTGATGGCTTCTAGTCTTGCTACAGGAGCAAAAGTCTCATCATAATCTATTCCTTCTTCTTGTCTGAAGCCTTGAACCACAAGCCTGGCTTTATTCTTGACAACAATACCCCTTTCATCAGTCTTGTTTTTGAAGACCCACTTTGTTCCTATAGGACAAACATCCTTAGGAAGTGGTACAAGCTCCCATACTTGTTGTCTTTTGAATTGAAGGAGTTCTTCCTGCATGGCCTCTACCCAACTGTTGTCTTTCAGTGCCTCTTGGTACTTGACAGGTTGTGTGAGGGATAAGAAGCCTGCAAAAAGACAGATATTTGAGGATTGGCTTCTTGTGAGCACACCCTCTCTGATGTTGCCAATGATCTGGTCTGGTGGATGAGCTCTTAAGTAAATAAGGTCTCCTTGATATGGAACAATGGCATTTTGAGGTGATGGACAGAGGTTTGGTGACTCTGTTGGTGTAACATCTATTGGTACTTCTGTAGTGCCATCAGATGTTTGGAAAGGTAATGGAGGAATGGGTCCAAGTGGTGTGAAACTTGACTGACTTTTGTCAACAGATGATTGACTTTTGTCAACAGATGATAGGTCAGTGGTTGTGAGGGGTGAAGCAGTGGTTTGAGGATAAGACTGGCCAACCGTGGTTGACACAGCTGTGGCAGAGTTTTGACAATTGTTTTGAACAGCTGCTTCCTCTGAGGCAGAATAGACTTTGTAGTGACTGGGGATCACAACATCTGTTCTGTAATCTTGTTGTGGAGACTGTGGAATACCTGCATTGTTAGCTTTAACAGTGATATCTTCAAATTTGAATTTATCTAAATCAAATAGTTCAGCAGGGTTTGCAGGGATTTTTAGAGATGAAAGTTCATTGAACTTTACATTCAGAGTTTCTTCTATTGTCTTAGTCCTTGTGTTAAACACTTTGTAGGCTTTAGCAGTAGAAGAATATCCCAGAAAATAACCACAGTCTACTTTGGCTGCAAATTTTGAAATGGGATCTTTGAGATTTAAAATGAAACATGGGCAGCCAAAGATTTTGAAAAATGAGATTAATGGTTTGATTTTGAACAAAATTTCATAAGCAGTTTTTTGATGTCTGGGGTTGATCAAAACTCTGTTTTGAACATAGCAAGCAGTGTTTACAGCTTCTGCCCAAAAGGACAGTGGCAAACCAGAATCTGCTAACATGGTTCTTGCAGCTTCTATAAGAGTCCTATTTTTCCTCTCAACCACCCCATTTTGTTCTGGTGTTCTTGGGATGCTGAACTGCCTCACAATCCCTTTTGACACACAGAAGTCATCCAACTCCTTATTTTTAAACTCTGTTCCATTGTCACTCCTGAAGACTTTTACTAGCAAGTCATATTGCTTTTCAACTTTGGTGACAAAGTCCTTCAATATACATGCAGTCTCATCCTTAGAATGTAAAAAGTAAGTCCATGTAAACCTAGAAAAATCATCAACTATGACAAGACAAAATCTCTTTCTTCTTAGACTCATGATTTTAACAGGGCCAAACAAGTCCATGTGCAACAGTTGTAGACACTGACTAGTTTTGGACTCATCAATGGATTTGTAAGAGCTTTTATGTTGTTTCCCTTTTAAGCAAGAAACACAATGCTCATCACATGTAAATTCTTTTGATGGTAAACCTCTGACAAGGCTTTGTTTGGAGAGTGTGTTGATAGTATTAAGGTTGGTATGACCCAATCTCCTATGCCACAATTCTGTCTCCTTAGTGGAGGCAGCAGAAAACAGACAGACATTTGCCATAGGATTGTCCTTTAACATATCAACAACATACACATTGCCACTTCTATGAGCAACAAGTTGTGCTTTGCTCTCAGCAATAATGGTATCAATCTTTTTCACCACTTCTGGCCCAATAATCTTACAAGTTTTCTTTGTGAAAAATGAGCCATAACCTTTGTCACTCATTTGTGAAACACTCAGAAGATTAAACTTGAGATTATCAATAAGATTGGCATTTTCAAACTTGAGTTTTCCAGCCTGTACAGTCCCTGAACCCAACACCTTACCTTTAGAATCATTACCAAAGGATATATCACCCCCTCCATGAGCCAAGAAGTCCAGAAGCAGGGCTCTACATCCTGTCATGTGCCTGGAACCTCCACTATCTACATACCAAAGACTATCTAAACAAGCAGAAGCTCCCTGCACATCAGTAAATGATTAGTTTTGGTGAGTGTCCAAAGCCAAGTTGGCTTTGGATGGGTCCTCAGACCTTTCAGACTCAAGCTTTGGAAGGTGATCAGTGGTTTGGACCAATTTCTGAATTAAGGTCAACAACTGCTGCTGACCATTTGCCAGTGCTTGAATGTCAACACTTGGGGCAGCAGTTGTTTGATCACTTCCTGACAGATGGTAATACCCATATGGATTTCTGTTCACTCTTGGTTTAGAGGGTCTCTTTGGCTCCTCATAAACATGTGGCAGACTGTGACATGGAGGTTGACCATAACCTCTTGGGTATTTGCTTGTGGGTGGAGCATCTGTTACTTGGACATCTCTAGAAGCAGATGTTTCAAGCCTTTTTGTAACAGATGTTTGGACAGGGGTGAAGGTTTGTTTGGGCTTTCCTTTTGGAGTACTAACCACAGGGTTTGCAAGAGTTTTAGCTTTGTATTCTTGTATTTTTACATCAAAATTTTTGAGATACAAGCACTCTTTGGTCTTGTGATTCTTTTTCCCACATATTGAGCATGTGGCTTTGGAATCACATTCACTTGTTCCTTTGTTAATATCATATGCTTTTAGAAGAAAACAGTTTTTGGTGACATGATTCTTCTTTTCACAGAAATCACAGAACAAGTTGACAGTCTTTTCTTTCTTCTTCCCCTTTTCAGTCTTCTTTTCAGCAGATGTTTGAGCATCTGCTGGAAGATTTTTCAGGGGAATGACTTTAGCCAATGGAATGACCTTTGCCTGAGGTGCTGTCTTTCCCTCAGGTGTTTTAAAATCAACAGGTTTGAAATTCTCAAGAGTATCACACTCATCAGACCAAGTAGGTTTAAATTCATACTTTTCAAGTTCAGCAAAAGATGAGGAACCTTCTGGTTTTTCAAGAACAATTTTCTTACCATTTGGTTCAGTGATTTTAATCTCTTGACCCTGCAGGTTTGTTAGTATTACCTCAACAGACTTTTGAATGTTTTTGTCAGTGTTTTCAAAAGCAGGAGCAGTGGTTTCAAAACCAAAGCCAAACTTCACATGACTTTTAGTTTGTTTGTTGAGTAACATTTCAAATCCTCTACATGATTCCACCCATTTCTCACATTCAACTTGGGTGGACTCTAGCTCACTCTTGCAACTTTGATATTTTGCTATCATAGTTTGGAGCTGGTCTTTGGTTATGGTTGCTTCATGTTTTAAGCTGCTAATTTCAGACTCTTTTGCAGTTAAATTTGTTTTCAAATCTTTTGTGAGTTTTTCAAATTTAACTTCATCATCCAAAATTTTCTTTCTAAGGTTTTCATTAACCTCTTTGATGTTAGCAAATGCTATTACACATTTGTCAGAACACAACTCTTTAAGAATTTGAGGAGATACCTTAGCAGCAGCCATCAATGCACAATCACACTTGCACTCACAGTCATCAGATGCACCCCAGGGATCAGTGAGATTCACAACCTCTTCTTCAGGTTTTTCACCTGTAATAACTTCACTAATAACATCATCAGTCACAACATCAGATTCAGTTACCACTTCCTCAGATTCAATCTCATCCACCATAGCCATGAAACAAAAATTTTCTGGTTCATTTTCAGCTTTGGCAACTAGTGCAAAATTCTCATCTGTTAGCTCATCAGGTAGACTGCTCCAATCAACAAAGCCTTGTGTAAAGAAGCTCTGTTGACTGGTCTCTGCAGGAGCAGAGGATGGAGCAACAGTCGTTTGCACAGGTGCTTGAGCAACAGGTGTTTGCACATAGTGGATCTGAGGAACAGTGGTTTGGACATACTGGACAGGAACAGTGTTTGAGGACTGTGCAAAATGAGCAGTGTTTTGCACATTTGGTCCAGGGGCATTATAGGAATTCTGATAAGTGTGGGTCTGTGGTCTTTGATTTGGATAGGTTATCATAGGTGTACCATGTTGACCCCTACATTCCCTAGCAAAATGACCAAACCTATGACATTTATAACACTTGATTTTTGATTTATCCAACCCAACCTTAGATCTGCCAGTCAACCCTGGAAACCTTCTACCAGTTTTCTTGTAAAAATTATTAGTTCTTACACTGAGAAGGGCCAATTGGTGCATAATGTCCATTTCTTCCAAATCATCAGGGTCAAAGTATTTCAGGTCATCATACTCAAAGGATATATTGTCAGATGCCTGTATATCACCACCACTTGCTGTGAAAGCATAGTTTGGTGAATAAGAATCAGAGTTAAAACCTGAGTTAAAACCTGAAGTTATGTCAATAAAATGATCATAACTCTGATCCTTTGTGTTTCCAGGCACCTCATCATGACCCAAAAGTGCTGTATTCCCAAACACATAGTCATCAGACACTTTTCCAGAGTCCTGGAGCTTCTTTTTCTGGTTAAGCTCTCTCTCATAGGTCAAGAGCTTACCATGAAGCTGGGTCAGTGATAGGTCTTTAAATCCTATTGAGTTTCTCATCACAATAGCAATAGTGTCCCATTTGTCTGGTAATGATCTCAAAAACCAATGGTTCAAGGTTGAATGAGGGTAAGTAAGACCAACCAATTTTAGTTCACTAATTAAGCAATTAAATCTCTCAAACTGTTGAGTTAATGACTCTCCTTTGACATGACTGAATGTTTCATATTGTTGGTTAAGTATTTCACGATTGTTTTCAATAACCTCCTCAGTCCCACCAAACTGTTCTTTCAGTGCATCCCACAACTCCTTTGCACTGTTGCAGTGTAACAACCCAGCATATATATCATTGGGTAGAGCCATGGCCACAATACTGAAGGCCTTAGCATCTAGCTCAATTTTCTGAAAATCCTGGTCGGAGTAGTTTTCAAGTTTCTTTGGCTCAAACACTTTGGGATCTTCAGTACTCGGCACAGTCGGAACATGTGGTCCGAAGATAACCGACTTCCAACACCCAGTGTTTTGTTGAGCTAGAACATGGCTCATCCGACGTTGCCAGATATTGTATTCAGATCTGACAAGCATCGGTGGCTTGTTGTTCGTGCCAGTGTTATGTGGATCGTGATTGATAGAAGCCATTCTCTGATTTTTCAAAAAACAAAGTCTGTTTAAAAACGGTTGAAACGAAATTAAACTATTACTCTGTTTTCAATCTAACAGACAAACGATATCAATAATTGTGAGCTGATTATTAAATTGATTTGTTAGATCGAATTTAATTGACCAAGCTCTGATACCAATTGTTAGGATCTGAGTTTGTTTGTTTTGATTATGTTTAACTAAATATGATAAATGTGAAATGAATATAGAATGAAAGTGCAGCGGAATAATAAACTGTTAATCAAAACAAGAGAGTAAATGTTTTGAGATCGAAAGCTTTCATTAATCCAAAAGATTACAATCGTACAATTATTCCCCATCAGCCTGATCACACAGTGTTTGTCTGAGAGAATGTTTGTGTGTGTGATGCAATAGAACAGTACAAGCACTGTTCTATTTATAGACAGACTCAAAGCACTGATGACCTAGGCTGACGTCACCTAAGACAGTGACCTCTAATAGAATAACAAACATAAACATCTGTCTACTACAAACTACTGTTACATTAAAAGCACTGATATTAAACAGCTGTTGAAGATAAACTCTGATGGTCTTGTATCCACTGCTGGAGCCTAAGTGCTGTTGGTTCCAGCAGTGCTTTGGTCTTCAGTACTTGTATCAGCAGTTGTTCTTCATCAGACCTTTGGTCAGCAGTTGTTCTTCATCAGTTGTTTCCTCAGCAGTTCTTTGTATCAGCAGTTGTTTGGATAGAACAGTAGTTAGGGTCAGCAGTCTTTTGGGAGAAGTAAGTTGTAAAGACTGTTTATTCAAGGATCAAACTGATAGCATGTTTTGGCTTTCTAATCATCTGTTCTTCTCCAGGTCAGCAGACCCAACAGTCTGATTATTCTTGTTTTTGTGTGTTTGTATATAAGATTTAGTGTTATATAACACACTGTATCAAATGCTTAATAAAATATGAATAAGAAAATAAAACACATAGATAAGAACAAGAAAAAAAAACCCAGATATGGATTTTTTTTATTGACGATCACAATAGATATGTGATTGGTGATCCTAAATTCTCTCAAAATTAAAAACATCATTTTAATTCCTAAAAATAAGATTAGTATGTAATTTACCTAAATACCTATGCCATTAAAAATAAGTATTGCCACTTGTCACAACCATAGGCCTTCTTACCCTTCTAACAAAACACACCTTTTGTATCATAATCTTACCCTATATATATATATATATATATATATATATATATATATATATAAAACTCTTATTTAAAAAACATAAGTATTCTTAATTAAGTAATAGAGGGAAGCTGGAAAGTTAAAAGTAGATGATGTCTCTAATGGATGACATGTGTCTCCTAGTTGTTTTCTTTCATTATATAGTATAACTAGTTTATACCCCTGGAGTGTCCCGGGGTTGAAAAATCTAATATGACATAATAAAATTTTCAATATATAATTTACGCAAGAAAAACTCAACCAAATACGGCTGCAAAGGAAAACTACTATTTCAACAGTTACCGTATCCCCTAACCACCTAATACGCTCCCATCTTAATTATATTGGTCCCCTATAGATTTGATTCCTATATTAGCCACTAATAACTACAATAGAATACCACTAAATCTAAGTACTATATTTCTAAAAGCCAGGTATAAACGACATCGAATTAAGTTATGATTACCTGCCTAACTTCCACGCCCTTTGTAGTTATTTCAGCGATCGTATTCTCAGTGATCATCTAATTCACCTAAAAATATGTATAACCTGATTTTTCTTCACATTGGAAACCCATATAAAACACAACCACCCTTATTAAATAAGAACCGCTCAAACCAAATACATGTTTTCTCCTACACCCTAAACCATAAAGCAAACTTAACCCTTTAACCATCTCTCATTAAACCACCATAAACCACCATCTATAATCGGTTTTCCCAGGGCCGGGTCAACCTGTTTAGAGACCTAAAGGAAGATTTTATTTTAAGTCCCCTTCTATAAAGTTTTTAATCCATTATTTTGGTACTAATATTAACCATGATAATAGTCTTAATCCTATACTAATTTATATTTCCAAATCAACTTATACTACACTTCTCCGAATGAAGTCCATGTTTATTGCTTTGCATTCCCATCACTTATATGTGTACAAACATGAACCAGATAAAACTAAGAGAGAACTACACAGATTGTCCTTTAGTTATTACTGAAATTACATCCTATGTCCTTTTAGAAATTAACAGACAGGATTTTCACATATCCAACCTGATTCACCCTCATTTCTTCTCCCACCGTATTATTTTCAGGAGTCGAGATGCAAATAAAAATCCACACATCATATCAGATTACAAGAAAAAATTGTAAGTTTTTTTTTAATCTTAAATAACTGGAAGATCACATATCCAACATTTTTGTATCATAGGCCAATAATCATATACCATTTTTTTCCAGAAAAATCATGCGGATGATATCTTTCTATTATTAATTCTACTTCGTGTAACACATGAATGTCCAAGTGTAAATAACATGAAAATAATAACTGCAAATACCACAACCATCACAGTGATAATTCTACACCAAACCTCGAAATTGCTTCACCTTGTTTTAAAAAAATTCCTTCCCCTGTTCTTCGATGTCGCCACCAAACAACCACCCTCCACCGCGGTAGCTTCACCCTTAGTTTAGATCACCACCATGCCACCTCTACGTCTCATGGTCTCCTACAACCACCACCTTTAAGCTTCGAGTCCGGATCTGGCTAGAAGTTTCAAACCTCATATTTGGTTCTAAA
This sequence comes from Ambrosia trifida, assembly GCA_028751855.1. Lineage (NCBI taxonomy): Eukaryota > Viridiplantae > Streptophyta > Magnoliopsida > Asterales > Asteraceae > Ambrosia > Ambrosia trifida. The sequence continues at coordinate 55,513,899 of CM054131.1, forward strand.
TCTTGTGCAACCCTACCTGTGTGAGGATGGAGAAGACAATGCGGAATTTAAACGAGTGAGAGGAGTTTTAGGTGGCTTGATTAAGCATGGAAATGAAGGGGGGTTTTTAAGCTCCGACTAGGTGAGCCCCTTCCATGGTTCGATTATGTCACACCCTCAAATTTCCACTGCGGGGTTCATACCACGAGGCGCATGACATACCAGGATCCCATAGCCATAAGTCATATGAACGAACTCTAAATGCCCAAACCATTTAGTTCGTTTTCAAAACCAAGTTTAGTTAAGCTGCGGAAGCGTAAACCAAATTTAACCCTTTTAAAACCATGCGCAAAACAACGCGCCCAAATTAAAACCATATGAAAGAAAATGTAAAAACATAATATGTAATTTAGGTGTATGCCCAAGACCCCAAATGCAATGAAGTGTGCAGTGCTTTCTAATCCTGGCACCGGAAGCTAACTACCTGCAAAAGCATGTAAATCGTGGGTCAAGAAACAATGTTGGTGAGTTCACTAGGTAAAGTAAATGAGTATGTAACTGCGCTGGTTTCCAAAACCACGTAAACAAGTAAATTGAGTTGGTTCCTAGAACCGTGTAACCACTAGTTCGTCGCATGTCAAGGGTAGCTAGCCCATTCATGATAACTAACACCGAATATACCGAACTGCTTTGTACGTGTAGCCACAAATGTGAGTCGCATGCCTGACATCATTGTCTATCCACAATGATAAAGTTCATTAAGTTATAGTTCACGCCCGCGCTCCCCGAGCCGGTGTGAGGTTTGTAAGACCTAATAGCGCTATCAACTAATAACCCGCTTGCCATAACCCGGCAACTCATTCGGTACGTGAGGACTTACAGATGATAGAGTTAGTTTAGTTCATCAAGGACACAGTTTGCGAACTAGCAAAGTAAACGACCCACACAATGATCCATCAAAGTAAACGACCCACACAAGGATCCATAGCATCCCAACCAGGGATATGCAAGTTGTCCCAAACCGGACTAGAAAAACGTTGAGTAAGTTGCCTCATACCTGAGACGCATGCTTTTGAGAAAAAGAGTAGTGAAACTCACCTTAGTGTGCAAGGAAAAGAAATCCGACCCGCAAGTAGAGTATGCTACCGACACCCTAATACAAATGTCACTAGGTGAGTATATGTGCATAACCAACACACCATATAACAAATTTATCCGAGACTTTTAAATGTTCAAAACCGTGTAGTGACACCTAATGACTCTACATGCTCAAGTATGTCCTACGTATCCCGTTGGTGATCATAGTGATTATTATCAGTTTAATACATCAAATACATCTCATACAAGTTTTCACACAAGTACATGTCAATTACATACCACATACAACTCCAAATAGTCACATAAAGACCCCGTACACAATCTGCGTTTTTAGGACAGATTGTGCGCTGTGAAAAACGAATTATTTAAAATACTTAACGAATGAATTAAAGTCCCAACTTTTTACTGAGTATTCATGGGGATTTGGTTGCAAAACCATATTTTTTTTGTCTTAAAATCAAACACAAAAATTATGAAAATTCATACAACACAGCTATGTCCAGAAAATTTCCTCAACAGGTCAGTTTAGTAGAAAAATTCTCAAAAATTGTGTATTCATCCAAACGGGATGAATCCACTTGGAAAAGCTCAATTTTTCCAATATTGACCTACTGTAAACATTTCATAACTTAATTCCTTGTAAATCTCAAGTTATGACCATTTAAAGTTAACCCAATTCACAAATCCGAAAATCTGATATGACCCCTAATCAAATAAAATTCCAAAAACGACTCAAACGATGTCCAAATCTGATGGTTTTGCCCATTATGAAAAGCTAAGACCTTTTAAATTACAATCTTGCAAATAAATCATCAAAACAATCAATTTACCAACCCGTTACCGCCCCTACAAAACGTTCAAACGAATCTGCCAGAATTTTAAACTTGCATTCCAAGTAATCTACAAACCCTAATTTTCCATGAACATCTCTAATACATGTATAACACATACAATACTGATTAAACACCATATTAACATAGCAAAACACATATATTATCATGTGAAAACCCTAATCATGGCTACTAACAACAATCATCATCATCAAATCATCAAGAATATTCAAGAACTCTTATACATACATACATGCGATTATATATATGTTGTTTTTAGAGTTTTTAAAGTTTTTCAAGTATCATAATTCATCAAAGAGCATATGAATGCATACCTTGCAATGCTAAAACTCCCTAGAGCCTTGAGATTAAACCCGAACTAGCTTGATTAAGTGAAAGATTGATTGATTGTTTGAAAAATTGAGAGGGATAGGGGAAGGGGAAGCTCACGGCGCAATCTTGGGGAAAGGGTTAGGGTTTTATTTTTTTTAACCTATAATTATAAGATGAGCTTGCTTGTTCCCCAAGTAGTTGGGTATTAGGGCCCCTTTTGCACAATATCTTGACCCGTTAAACCTATTCTAGCCCAATACCGGACCCAATAATATTAATCACTCTAAATTGTATAAAAGCCATTGTTTTTTTTATTATCTCATAACATATTAATCATGTTGTGCACGTAATTTACATAATTTACGTATTATCTTTCAGTTAGGCGATAATTCACAAAAACATGTAATTCACATAAGCACGTACTTCACGTTCACCATAATTCAATTGTACGTATTAGTGTTATGTATGCCACATAATTCACCAACGTTTGGGTTACAGGACTCGTGTGTGTGTTTAACAAGGATTTTCCTAATTATAACATATGTTAACATCTTCTAACATATGTTAAACCTACTTAACTAACCCTAGTTAAGTATCTAGCTATGTATGAACATGTAGGTTAACTGGAGTTCAGTAAAAGTATTAACCTGAAAATGCGGGGTGTCACAAATTAGATGAGATTAGGGGTGAGATTTCTGTTTATTCATACTTTTACATTTATGTATTTCTATACCCATGATTCATGAGTAAGTCAGGTGGGAGTTATAAGTGGAACCCTAATTTGATTCAAGAATGAAGAATTTAGCCTTAATTTCTGAACTTTCTATGAAGAATGAAGAATTTAGCCCTAATTTCTGAACTTTCTGAATGGTATAATAAGGTGGGAGAAGAAATGAGGGTGAATTGACAGATTTGCCCCTCACGTGAGGGGCATGTGTATAAGTTAATTGAGTTTTCTAACTGGGTTTGGCTAAAGGACATAGGGTGTAACAACTGTATAAAACAAAGGACATAAGGAGCGAAAATTTTCCAAAAAGGACATAGGATGCAATTTCAGTAATAACTAAAGGATAATTTATGTAATCCTCTCTAAAACTAATAATTGGATCAAAACTTGGTGATAATAAGAACTTAGCAGTAGAAGGGAAAGGTACAATCAAGATCAAGATGAGTAATGGTACTTTCAAATATCTAGATGATATTTATTATGCACCTAATTTAGAATATAACTTGATGAGTGTTGGTCGGTTGATGAAAAAGGGGTATGCTTTAATATTTGATGATGGTGCATGTTCTATTATACACAAGGAGACCTAATCTAAATTAATGAGGGTCAACTTAGGTGCTGTTTGTTTGCCTATGAATGACTTTGAATGGAAAACATACCTGACTCGGTCAGAGAGGTGGGTTGTTTGGGCGGGACCTATGAACGGAAAATATATCTGACTCTAGCTCTTAACCAGTCAGATCCGATGGCATATCTGACTGATTTAGAGCTTGCGCGACCAAAGAAATTGACTCCTCTGCCCTCTCCTCTGAATGGCTCACACCGCCGTAACTACCTCCCTCCCTTTCCTCCTGCGCCGCCGCTGCTGCCGCCTCCATCTCCTCGTCCTCCGGTAGGTGAGACCCACCTCTTCGTATGTATGTGTGAGTTTGTATGGTTTGTTAAGTAAACTTGAAAAGACTAATGGGGAAGTGTGTAAACTTACGTATTTGGTCTTGAAAGAAAAAGGAATTGAAATGTTGAGAGAAGAGAGGAGGAGGAATATTGAGAGAAGAGAGGAAGGGGGACTGACAGAATGAAAAGAAAGAAAATAAGTGGGGTGGGTGAGGTTAAAATAGTCATTTCATATATGTATTCAGATGTTTAACAAAACAACAGTTTACTGGTTCAGCACTTACTGGTTCAGAGTCTCTTGCCCATTCAGACCTCTTACTGGTACCCATTCAGAAGTTTCCAAACGGCCCCTTAGTTGCCAACAAATGTTCCCATTAGATGCATCAAAGGTGAAAATTAGTGGAACCTCACAACAAAATCATGTGGTGTCTAAACTCAGGCGTTACAGATTTGGACACTTACATGCTCAGGCCTTACAACAATTGTACACAAACAAGAATTTTATAGAGGTTGAACCGGATTTCATAGAATTTTTGAGATCTTTGTTGACTTTTTTGACCGGTTCGTTGAACTAGTTGAACCGGGAATCGCTGGGGTATCTGAATCGATGTCCGATCCGGTCCTAAAAACATTGGTGGAAATGGCTCAATGTAGGATGTTGACAAAAGGACTACCAATTATTTATAGGCTGAAGTTGTATCCACAGCAGTCCATGTTCTTAATATGTTTCCAACAAAGGCAGTTGATGCAAAGACCCCTATCCACATCTGGTCTGGTTGAAAACCTGATGTGGAAGATCTTAAAGTGTTTGGTAGCATTGCCTATGGGTTGAAGCCTTCTCAATTCAAGCACAAGATGGAAGCCACATCTACAAAGTGTATCTTGATTGGTAGTTCTACTCCTTCTAAAGGGTATAGACTATAAAATCCACTATCTAAGCATATCATATCAAGAAGAGACATAAAGTGTTTTGAAGAGTTAGCTTGGGACTTGTAAAAAAGTAAAAAAACAATGATAATAAGCATCTCTAAGATTTGAGTGTTTTTGATTTGTTGTTTGATGATCAAGCTGATGGGTCAGGCCATGAAGGTGATAGTTCAAATGTTGGTGGAAATAATGGCTTATCAAGTGAACAATTTTCAAGCAATAATCAAGTGGAAACAGGAGGTCCATCCAATCAAGAAACAAATGTCAACAATACTGAAACACCTTCTAGTTCTAAGTCCCCTAAGACTCGAAGCATTCAAGAACTGTATAATGTTACCAATCCTATGGAAGACTATATAGTGTGTGAGTTTTCACTATCAATTAATGATCCTATGTTATTTGAAGAAGCTAATGATCAAAAGGAATGGCAACAGGCCATGAAATAAGAGATTATGTCCATAGAGAAGAATTATACTTGGGAACTGGTAGTGCCTCCTGCAAACAAGAATATTGTTGTCCTGAAATGGTTGTACAAAACCAAATTGGGTCCCAAAAGAGAGATTCTGAAGTATAAGGCCAGGTTAGTGGCTAAAGGCTACTCACAAAGGAAAGGTGTTGACTTTCAGGACACTTTTGCCCCTGTAGCCAGATTTGAGACAATAAGAACTGTATTGGCAGCTGCTGCTCATTAAGGGTGGATGATTTTTCAGCTAGATGTCAAGTTTGCTTTTCTAAATGGCAGGCTTGATGAGAAGATTTATGTTGAACAGCCTCTTGATTTTGTAGTTGCGGTGAAGAAGAGAAAGTTTATAGGCTTCATAAATCACTTTATGGACTTAAACAGACTCCTAGAGCCTCGTATACTAGGATTGATGATTATTTTACCAGTCATGGGTTCAACAGAAGCTATAGTGAACCAACACTCTATGTAAAGCAGGTTGAGAAAGTTGGACTAATCTATGTTTGCTTGTATGTTGATGATATTATATATACAAGTCAAAGTACAGGTTTACTTCAAGAATTTAAGGAAGGTATGATGAAAGAATTTGAGATGACTAATATGAGTCATCTCAATTACTTTCTTGGCCTTGAAGTGAGACAAACAAAAGCTGGTATCTTTGTTAGTCAAGGGTAGTGTGCAACTGAGTTGATTCAGAAGTTTGGAATGATGGGATGCAAGATTGAAGACACTCCCATGAATGCTAATGAAAAATTAAAGGCAACTGATGATGCTTCTCCTACTGATGCAGTTATTTATAGAAGGCTAATTGGTGGGCTCATGTATTTACAACATACAAGGCCAGATATCAGTTTTGTTGTCAATGTTTTGTCAAGGTTTATGCAAACTCCAAGTCAATTTCATTTTGGTGTTGCTAAGAGGATTGTTAAGTATGTAGCAGGAACTGTTGAGCATGGCTTATGGTATGAAAGATTCAAAGAAGTAAGGCTATGTGGTTACACTGATAGTGACTGAGGAGGTTGTTTGGATGACAGGAAAAGTATATCAACTAATGCTTTCACTTTAGGTAGTGGTGTGATCTCATGGTGCACTAAGAAACAACAATCCATTGCCCTGTCTAGCACTGAAGCCGAGTACATTGCTGCCACAGCAGCTACTTGTCAGGCAATTTGGCTTAGAAGAATCTTAGATGACTTGGGTTTGAAGCAGTTGCAGCCTACTACTAAATGGTGTGACAATATATCAGCAATTCATTTGTCTAAGAATCCTGTTGTAGGTGGAAAGTCAAAACACATTGAATTGAAGCACCACTTCATCAGAGATAGGTGATTTAGAAGCAGGTTGAATTGGAATATTACAATACCAATGATCAGGCAGTTGATGTTCTGACTAAGGCACTAGCAAAGGACAAGTTCTACCAATTCAAGGCAATGTTAGGTGTCCGGGAAATTTGGTTAAAGGAGGGTGTTGATGTGTAACTCAAATTCCCTCCTGAAGATCATGCACAATTATCTCTCTCACGTATTTTAAATTCACAGAAGGCCATTGGCCATGTAGTTGGCAAGTCTGAGTCTTATGGTCTGTTGCACTTTTCATGCATGTGTACGTTAGAGTCTTTGTTATTTATAGTTCACGTGTTTCAGCTTTATGCTCATGTACTCACATTTAATTATCAATAAAGGAGAGAAACCGTGTTAATTATTGTGTGTGTTCATCATTGTTTATTGTGATCTGAGTGTGCTTATACCAACACTTTCCTCCGACAACCCATGACCTTCTTTCCTTCCTTCCTCCGACAACCCATGACCTTCTTTCCTTCGGAAGAGCTCCCGCCTCCAACTTTGTCTCTTCTTCTGTTCTTAAGAAAAAAACGGCCCTCATCAGATCTGAGACGATGGTGATTTTAAAATGGGGTTTTTCTGAAAACAGGTGGTGGTCGCAAAGGTGGTGGTGGTCGGGTATGGGTGTTGTCAATTTGTGGTAAATGGTGGTAGAGAGAGAAAGAGTATTCCGTATTTATACTTGGCAAGAAAATGATTCAAAATTAGAAAAGGGGGGAAAGGTAGAATGACAATTTTACCATTTCAGTGTTAAAAGTAGTGGGGTGATGTGGTTGTATTGTAGGCTTGTCGCCATAAGATGAGTTTCTTATGGCTTTCTAAAAAAATGGGTTTTCTCTGTATACTAAGTATGTGTGTATATATATATGATCCGGATCAAGTGAGAACTAGGAGAACTCCAACGTAAAATGTGAATTTTAATTTTTTTACACACTGATGTAAAAACGGCTAACTCCGCCGTAAAAAAAATAAAATAAATAAATTATTTACGACGTTTTTACACCGGTGTAACAAAAGGACTGCACCCATGTAAACCATATAACTAAGTTAATATATTATTTAATATTTTATTATAAATTAATTTACAACTAAAATTTCATTACATAATAAAATAAGTGTGTGATTATAAAGTGAGTTCTCATGGTTCTCACAACTCAACCTAGTTCTCAAATTGTCCTATCCCTATATATATATATATATATATATATATATATATATATATATATAGGTTTAGGTTCGTGTACAAAGGCAAAAATATGTGAGAAGAGTGAGAAAGCTTATGGTTGCGACACGTGGCACATGGTATTTGGGCAATTTAGGACATACTATTAAAAGAAGATTAAAATCATAATCATGGTAAGAGAGGTGAGAGAGCATAAAAATAGGAAAATATAGAGAGAGGGATAGAGAGACAGGGAGAAAGAGAGATGCAGGCCAAAAAAATTCACAAATGAGTTTGCTTTTTGTTTATCATGTTTCATTTCTTATCTTCAAGTTTATATAGATCCTTTTCTCTCGAAGATCATGAAGGTTCCTCTTATCATCATCATAAAGGTGAAAATCATTTTTTTCTCTATAATAATAAAGTGAATTTGATTTCTGTTAAATATTTATTGTGTGTACGTATATCTAGTCATCGCCGCCGTCAACAGTGGCTCCGGTCACCAATTGTGTTTTACCCAATTTTTGTGTTTTATCTTCATCTTACACAATATGTTTAATATCCAATTAAATCCCAAAATAAATTTTAACAGCCAATTTTGTTCTTATTAAAAATAGTGTTTTATATTCTACAACCAGTGCGTTTTATATTCAAAAAAAACGAGAGGGTTTTTTAGATCAAGTACAAAAACACTATCATAAACACCCAAATTAATATAAAACCCTAGAAATCAACAACAAAAAACATACCAGCCCAGATCATCAACAAGAGTGTTTTATATTCAACAATCAGTGTGTTTTATATTCAACAAAAAACAAGAGGGTTTTAGATGAAATACAAAACGACTATCACAAAACACCCAAATCGACCAACAGTGATTATAAAACTCAATAACCCACATTACTATAAAACCCAAATCGTCTGCAGTAACCTTATTCATCATCTTGCCTGAAAACATGATGACTTGAATGAAATCGTGATTACTTTGAATCTTAAACACCATAGCTTAATCCATCCTTTTGATTTAAAGTTTTCTAATTACATGTATGGATGATTTTGTAGGTTTTGTTGTGAGATAGTGAGAGAGAGAGAGAGAGAAAGAAATCGTGACACACACACACGGAGGGGGGGGAGTAATAAAGGAATAATTGTGAGATAAAAAAGAGAAAATGGTGGAGAGACTTTAATAAAATGATGTTTTTACTCTTATACCCTTGAAACATCTAATTAATTAATTTAATTATAACAATAATTACAAATTTTCATCCATTTAATCTCAACCATCCATCTATAGATCTAATAGTCCAAAACACTTCTTATCCTTCTTATAAAAAAACACCCTTTGTACAGGAACCCTACCCTATATATATAATGGAAGTATACAATGGAAACCCTTGTTGTATTGAAAACTGTGGAAACTCTGACTTTCTAAGCTTTTTTTAATGAAAATTTTAGGGCATGTAATATACATGATTTTAAGCATTTTGAGTAAAAAAGCAAAAAAGCACCAAACAGTTTTTAAAAAAAAATACGTTTTCAGGTAACACATGTTATTTTCGTGTAACATGTATTACACAAAAATTTATTTATCTATATTATCTTATTAAGGAGGAGTGATGTACAACATAGCTGTTGGATCAGTATGCTCTTTATCAGTTGCTTGCTTGTGAACACTTATGTGTTTTTGCAAGTTTAATCAAAGCAGTTTGCAGCGGAATAAGTTATAAAGTTTCACTATCAACAGGAGTTATTACTCCCCCTGGATGTTTGTAAACTAAAGGCAGTTAATGAGAATCTAAGCAATGAATGTATATGATAATAAATATGCAAAGAGATTTTCAGAATTTGAAATGGTATCTCAAGTTTAAGCTCTGAAGGATTTCAGTTTTCAATTAAAATCAATGTCAAAAACAGAGGGATTAACCCATCTATTTATAGACAAACAAATACATGAACCTTGTTACAAAAGCAAGTCTGCAACAAGTTGCAGTCTTGGAACTTGTACAAAAGATAAAGTAATAATAAACTACTAAACTACTGAAACATAAGGGCGGTGGAAAGATTCTATTACAAGTGCTGATGAGTGACAAACTACTGAAGAGTAGTTTGTCTTCAGCAGTTATTTAGTTGACTTGTCTGGTTTGACTTTAGAACTTCTGATCTTTACTCTTCAGTACTTGTTGAATCCTTCTTCAGTACTTGTGTCTTCTTTCTTCAGTAGTTTCATACTTCGAATATTTTGGCAGAAGTAGGAATTAGACTAAGGCTAGCAAAAGAGGTCTCAACAATCCTTTTTGTCCTTAAAATCTCCCCCTGGATTGATGAAGCCAAAACCTTATCTAATTCATTATTATCTTCTTCTGTCTTCGAGTATCTTCCAGATTTCTTTGAACATGGTAGTCTTGAGTTGGTTCAGTTGTTCATCTGTGAGAGATCCTTGTTCAGGTTCAAGATGTTGAATTGTAAGCAAGTCTTGTGTAGATAGTTTCTTCAGTTCATTCATAGATTTGAAGGCCTTACTTGAACGATCTCTCCTTGTCACTAATACTGAGTTGGAATCAGTAAATGACCACTTTATTAACAGAACTTTGGATTTGTCAATATCTAAAGTGTAAAGGACCATGATGGATCCCTGGGATGTTCCTGAGTGAGGGATGTTTTCTATTAGTGACCCTCAGGTGGGATTCACTTCCTTCTTCTGTTTGCACCACATTAGGTCTATCAAAGGTAGGTAAATGATGTTCAATGATTACCCTTGTGTGCAGTTTATCAGTTATAGTCTTCTGAATTTGGTAAGAAAATGTTAAAGGATCCCTGAATTGTGTCAACAGAGGCTTTTCTTCAATCACAAAGTCTCCTTGTACAACTGTATTGCCTTCAAGCAATAACATCTTGAAATCAGTCTTTGTGGTGTCCTCTTGCTTCTTCTTGGTAGCAGGCTTTGATTGTCTAGCACCAGAAGTTCTAACTACTAAAGTTGACACTTTAGAAGTTTTGTACTTCTTTGGATTTACAGCCTTGTCAGCCTTGAATCTTTTATATGTGTCAAATAATTTATCTTCTCTCCACTTTGACACTGAGGCTTTTGAACCAAAATAATTGGCTACCAATTCATCTATTATCTCAGCTCTCTTTGCCCTTCTATCTTTTTTAGTGGCAATCTTGTCAGCAACAAGTTGAGCTCTTCTAGTTAGCTCATCCATGGAGAGCCCTTTGAGTGAATAAGCTTTAGTTTTGTTGTTCTTTGTAATGAAAGACATCAGTTGTTGTCTCTTGTCTTCCTCAGCAACTCTGTCAATTACAGCTTGTTTATTCATCTCTTCTTTATATGCTTTGAGCTTGTCATTGTAGCTCAAATCTTCCCTTGCTTCTAGGCTGTTCTAGATCTCATCTTCCTTAGCCTTTCTTTTTGCTGCAAGTAGACTCTTCTCCAGTAATTCTTTGGACATTGAGATGGGAGAAGGGTTTAGTACAGGCATTTGAGTGGTTGCAGGCCTTGGAATAGGAGTTGGAATGTCTTCAGTTGCCATAGAAGGCTCTTCAGTTTGAATGTTGGAAGTGTTAACTGTTGAAGGGTTGATTAAAGTATCAACTACTGAAGGATTGTCTTCAGTACTTTCAGAGTCTTCAGAAGTTTCTTCATTGAGGCCTTGAGAAGTTTCAGCTTCAACTTCAGTTTCAGAAAGAAGCCTATCTTGATCTTCTAAGTCTTTTTGGGCTTTCTCTTTCTCTTGTTGTTTTTGTAGAGCCACTCTTGCCTTTATCCTGGCTTCCAGTGACTCTCTTGGTTCCTTAATCTTCCCCCCCTTTTTGGCTTCATCCACTTCTGGAAGCCTGCCAGGTTGAGAAGTTCTACCAGATAACTTTGCAAGCTGTCTTGCATTGTTATCAATTTTGTTGGACAGCTCACTTAGTTTGTGGTTGATTCACCTCAAATTGAGTTGTGGTTTTCAACTCCCAAGAAGTTGTGAAAGATTTGAGGTGATTGGAAATGAGAGTGTTCATCATCTGGTATAGGGGACCATCTGGGCTGCATAGGTGGTTCAAGTCTATGCTAGATGACCCAGGGAATTGGGTAGGCATTTTTAGTGAGGGGGTGTTTTTGGGTGATCTTCAGAGTGTACTGAAGATGCCACTTTATGAGAATTAGGGATTAAGTGGTCTTTAACCTGATCTATTGTGACCAGCTCTTTGAGCTTAGAGGCACCAGATTCAGGACCTTCACTAGTAGCCGTCAATTCATGTTTTGTGGAATTTGAATCATCATCCAAATCAATAGAATCATCTGAATCCCTGATGACATCCTCAATTGCTCTTTTAGGCAGTCCCAAAGCTCTTTGGCACTTTCACAATGTAAAAGTCCAGAGTAGATTTCATTTGGGAGTGCCATTGCCAACATAGAGAAAGCCTTGGCATCAAGCTCAAGTTTAAGGAAATGTTCATCTGTGCAGTCTTTTGGGTATTTGGGTATTTCCAGTTTAGTTTCAAGGTTTATATTTACTGGTTTGTGAGGACCATACATCATAGATCTCCAACAATCAGTGTTGGTCTAAGACAGAGTAAGTGCCAGCCTCTTTTGCCATATGTTATATTCTGAACGAACAAGCATGGCAGGCTTATTGGCAGAACCAGTATTATGAGGATCCATTTTTATGAGTATTGATTTGTCAAATCTCTTTCAAAGTGAAGGATGTTAAAAAAAGTGAACATTTATCCTATATTGAATATGAATAAGAGCATGTGTCTGATTCTCAATTTGTTAGATTGATATAAGATCAGATAAACCAGTGCTCTGATACCAATTGTTGGATCAGTATGCTCTTTATCAGTTGCTTGCTTATGAACACTTATGTGTTTTTGCAAGTTTAATCAAAGCAGTTTGCTTAGGAATAAGTTATAAAGTTTTACTATCTACAGGAGTTATTACTCCCCCCTGGATGTTTGTAAACTAAAGACAGTTAATGAGAATCTAAGCAATGAATGTATATGATAATAAATATGCAAAGAGATTCTCAGAATATGAAATGGTATTTCAAGTTTAAGCTCTGAAGGATTTCACTTTTCAATTAAAATCAATGTCTGAAATAGAGGGATTTGCCCATCTATTTATAGACAAACAAATACATGAACCTTGTTACAAAAGCAAGTCTGCAACAAGTTGCAGTCTTGGAACTTGTACAAAAGATAAAGTAATAATAAACTACTAAACTACTGAAACATAAGGGCGGTGGAAAGATTCTATTACAAGTGCTGATAAGTGACAAACTACTGATGAGTAGTTTGTCTTCAGCAGTTCTTCAGTTGACTTGTCTGGTTTGACTTCAGAACTTCTGATCTTTACTCTTCAGTACTTGTTGAATCCTTTTTCAGTACTTGTGTCTTCTTTCATCAATAGTTTCATACTTATAATATTTTGGCAGAAGTAGGAATTAGACTAAGGCCAGCAAAAGAGGTTTCAACAATCCTTTTTGTCCTTACAATAGCAATTTGCATTTCCATACAACTTAACAAGCAACATGTACAACATACTTAAGCAAGAAATTTAAGGGTATTATAGGCATAGTTGTGACAGTTAAGACACTTTGGATGTTATGATAGTAATTTTGTGTTTTGTTCATAGTTAAATACTAAAATCTCATCCCCATAATACCCTCCCACCTTTCACCTTCCAAGAAATCAATGATCCATTAATGAAAAGTTATTGTTTCAATTTAATTTGATGACATTTCTTCATGTTCAAGTTCAATCCATTTCACATCTAAATTCCTTTCATATGCAACTTCATTGTTAATGGTGACTGAAGAGCCGATTAGAACAAGATCCTCACGCACAAGAAGATTTTGTTAGTAAACATAGTGGTCATAAATTAGAGGTAACCTTTTCTTAAACTCAATTCTACTCATGTCTTTATAGTTTATATAAATCAATTTTATACACTATATGTGATTTTTTTTTTCTTATTTTGACTTATGAATTGTAGGTCTGTGGACTCAAATGGTCTTAAGATATCCGTGAATTACATTAGGTGGAACTGATAACAAGGTAAGTAAATAATTTCACTTATTTTCCTAATATTTCTTTGTGTTTATGTAGTTTTTTGTTTGGAACCAACATTTGACTCAACCTGTTTTGAACTACTGTGAGAATACAAGTGCTGTGAAAGTAGTTGCTTGTCTCCACATCTTCATTGACTTTTAGCCTCTGGTGGTGGTACTGTAGATCGATGTATTCGACTATTCGGTTTTGGAACATGATCATTAATTATCACCTGAGCTACATGGATACTGGTAGTCTTGTAACTTTTCTCATAAAGATTTCTATATTTTTTTGTAGATGCATATTATGCGACTAATGCTATTGGATTGCGGATAACAAATGTTTTGTCAACAGTCGAATGGTCGAAGGTAGAAATATGAACGGTTGAAGTTGGAATTGCAGGGTCGAAGGAACACAGGGAGGTCGAAGGTAGAACTTAAATTATGTAATGTATTGGTTCGACCATACGAATGGTCGAACCTGCACATTCGACCAACACAAATGGGCGAATGTGCAAGCCTATATAAGGTCAAGTTGATTTTTGAATTGTAACTTTTAACATTTTGTTTTCCCTTCCTGTGTGTGTTCTCCCTTGGTTTATTATTGAGTCTGTAAAAGTCTTTTAATCATTATAAACTGTGATTTCAAGTGTAATCCTTTATCAAAGTGAATGAATTAAAGATTATTATGATGATTTCTGTGTTTTGCTAGTTTTATTATCATTTTGTGATCAATTCAGGGATTCCGCACCTGAATTGAACTTGTTTGATCATTATCTTTGTTGTTTAGACGATCCTACGCGCATACAAAGTGGTATCAGAGCCATTTGGATCACACAACCACAAATTGATAATATTACAGCTGATTTGGACCCAATTTTGATCAAAACATTCTGTTTTTCATTGATAAACTGAATTTGGTGTTAAATTGATTGATTTGAACTTGTTTTCATGGATAAAACTCATAATTCTCTTTGTTAAACTTGTTCCAAATCCAATCCGAAGCAAAACCTGCTTAAAATCATTAAATTTCATCAACATTTGGAAATTTTTGATCAAAATAATTGTTTTTCAAAGAATAACCATTTTTCAAACATGAAGGGTCGAACCTAGGGAGATTTGGTCGAAAGTGAGAGTATTTGGTCGAACCAGGGATTATTTGGTCGAAAGTGGAGTGTTAGTTGGTCAAACCTAGAAAGTTTTAGTCTGATATTGTTCATTCGACCTTATTGAGTACATTCGACCAATCGAGTGGTCGAACGTGGGTGTAAACGGTCGCAAGTGAATTGAAGTTTGTTATTTTCTACATTCGAGCTTTTCCAACCGGTCAAACGTGGTTTGATTTTCACATTCGACCACGCGATTATTACAAAGGGTCAACGTAGAATCTGTTATAAAACTTTTCTAATTGTTTCGTGTTTAATCATTTTCAGATCGATATGTGGAATTTTCCTACAACACCACGACCTATTACAACACCACAACAGCAGACAACCATGGATCCTTGGTCGGTGGCTGCTCAAAAGTCTAGTCAACCATCTCAACCGATTAACTACATGGCGATGACTAGCTCTATGCCCCAACAAGTTGCACAACCACAACCACAACCGATGGCTGATTATTGGGGAGTAGCAGTAGCGGCGGTTCATTCTCACACTACCAACGCTATCTCGACTCTTATTCAAGACTTATCGTCGGGTAGTGGAAGCCGTCCACCAAAGCTTATGGAAATGATAGATTACAACACATGGAAGACCAAATTCAAGATACATCTTGAGGGAATGGGATTAGAGGGAACGGAAGCTTGGCAAATGATTGCTAAGGGCTATGTGGCTCCGATCTTGGAAAACACGGGTGAGCCAATTCCGTTGGAAAACCTTGCTGAGGATGAGAAAAAGAAATTTGCTATTAAGAAGAAGGCGTTTTCTCAACTGTCCAGGCCATTAATACTGATCTCTTACATCAGTTTGGGTCTTGCACTACATCTAAACAGTTGTGGGACATGTTACGAAATCGGCATGATGGGAATGAGAAGACGAGGAAGTTAAGGATGGAGGAACTAAGGAAAGAGTTTGAGAACTTCAGCTATATGGGGAACGAGACGCTGAAGGAGCTGATTCCGAGGTATTGTCATTTACAGACCGAGCTTTCTAGCTATGAGATAAACATACCAATGTCGGAGCTGGTGGACAAGTTTGCTGATGCGTTGCCACCATACTGGAATCAGCATATAGAGGTACTGAAGGAAAAGGATGCGTACCGATACTAGACCATCAATGATTTATTCAGAAAGTTGAGAACAAGGAGATGGAAGAAAAGAGGAAGGCAAAAAGAGCACAAATTCCTCAGAACCTGGATTTATATCATGGTAATGCATCTTCATCTCTTGCTGGTTCAAGATCTAGTTCAAATGTTGCACCACACATTGCGTGCGTTTCTAGCCAGGTTGAACCATCTAAAACACCTATCAATTACCTTGCACAAACTTCATCTTATACCTCACCATCATATCCTACTACAACTTTCATACCACCATTCTCACCTATGCAACAAGCAGCTTGTTATTCTGCTAATCTAAACCAACCTCAACAACAATCCTATATTCCTCAAGTGAACCAAACTCAGATGAATCAAACCCAATCTACTCAGAGTTCAATTGTGCTGGAAACCTCGAACTTGAACAATGTTACTGTTGAGATTACACAGCAACATGTAGCATTGGGGTCAGCTATGATAACTTCTTATAACGGGCTGGTTGCGAGTCAAATTGGGAACAACAACTTGACCAGTGAAGACTATGCACAGATTGATAAAGAAGAGATGGAGCTCATTGATATCCAGTGGGCATTTGCTAGTGTTATGAGGAGAGCTACCAAATTCATTGAGAAGACCGTTCAATGTAGCTGGTATGATACTGGAACACATGTTAGAACCACTTAGAGGCCTAAAGAACAAGAAGTTTTTGCTTTATCCGAGGTTCATACAGATTATACTTGATAAGAAGCATAAGAAGCTGAGAAGAGACCCTACCCAGATTGTTGTTTAGGATCACATGAACCTGAATACTCTTGTTAGAATGAAGGGATATAAGGGTGTGCCTTTGAATGAAAGACCACCTAACAAGAACCTGTTTGGTCATTTGATTTACCCAGGGTATGTAGATCTAGGCAAGGATAAGTCAGACATGATAACAGTGATTCAGATCCAGATAATCCTCTTTGTCTAGTTGATCCTGATGCAAAGAGAAAGCGTCAAGTCGTAAACGTTGGGGCAAAGACAGGGAAAGGTAAAGAGAAAGAAGATGATACTGAACCCGCTCAGATGAAGGTGTCTAGAAGGAAAAAGAGTGTTGCCAAGAAAGGATTACATTTGGTTGACCAAGTGTCTGTCGATTCTGAAGAGACACAAGAAGACGAGAGATGGGATTCTGATAGTGAGACTGTTTAGAGCACCACACCCAAGGCCACTGTGGCTGGTGAGTCTGAGAGTCCAAATAAATCTGTGGAGGAGCAAAGGAAAAAAAGTCCTGTTGTGTTGGATGATACAGATGAAGGTTTAGGATTGGGATCCGAAGACATTGTGGGATCGCCAAAGATAGGTGAGAAACAGAAGAAGCCACAGTAGAAAAAGAAAGAAAAAGTATTGAAGCCGATGGAGAAAAGGGCTAGAGATATTGAGTTTTTGGTTGCTGGAAAGAAACTGCCTCCAGCATCTAGCTCCCAATCACCTATCACATCTCCAGCAGCGAAGAAGCAAAAGACATCATCTGCTGCTGAACAGACTGAGTTACCAACTGATGAGTTCAATAGTGCACTAGATAGAGTGTTAAAGAAATTGAAGAAAGGAAAGTTTTCTGCTGCTGAAGCTTCAACACCACCAAAGGTTACTGTAGACAGTGATGTTATGACTGCAGTGAACCAGAAGCTTGCTGACATGATGAAGATTATTAATCAGCAACAAGCAAAAATAGAACAGTTGAGAAACAATGACAAGAAGATGTTAGACGTTGTTGAAACATCACATGAGAATCACGAGGCTCTAGAAGCTAATATTAAACAGCTTCAAAAAGAAAACAAGAAGTTTTTGAAGTATAAACAGAGAAACACCAGGAGATATATTGCTATAAAAGAGGAGAACAAGAAGCTGAAAGCAAGTAACAAGAGTATGGATAATCTGATAAAAGACTTATACTCTAAAGCTCCTCAGTTACAAGCTGATGAAGAAGATAAGGAGCGTGATGAAGAAGAAGTTGATTATGAACCATCTGATCAAGAAGAAGAAGAAGATGATGAGTTAGATGAGGATGCTGGTAAAGATTCTAAGAAGAAGAAAGATGGTGATGATGATGGTTCGGGAGATGATTAAGGAGAAGGTAATAGCTCTGCAAGTTCTGACAGTGATGATGATGATGATGACACTGATAAATACAAGTGTGAGAAGAGAGGATCAGGAAAAGATACAGGAGGTTCTAGTTTGAAAACTCATGGTGGTACAGTTGATGATGATAGTATCTTTTGGAATGAAAAGATCAGATCTTTATCTGATGATGTCAAGAATATGTATCGCCAGATGTTGACTGACAGAGTCTGGACGATAGAAATGACTGGCAGATTTCCTGAGATTTTTGAGTCTAATGATATGAGATTCGAGTTGGAGTACATTGATCCTGACTTAGAAGATGGGAAGTTTCTGCAGCCATGTCTAAGGAGATTTTGGAAGGATTGGCGAAACAGGTCGGTAAAACTCTAGAGGAGTTGATGATTGATAATCAAATACCTAACATACCTGAGAAAGAAGCAGGTAATCACTCCGATGACAGAGATGTACCAGTATTCGAGGAGGTAGAGATTGAAGATATCATGAGTGAGGAATATCCAGAATACTACAAGAAGAACAAAGATTCAGGATTTCCTGAGTTCACTGATGAGCTGTTTCGCCAGGCTGAGAAACTTGCTCATGAAAAGAGTATGAGATTTGTTGAAGAAGTGTTTTCAGATTGTAATAAGCCAAACATTGAACGATCTGACGCTTTTAAAGATCTGTTGAGAAAGCTTAAAGAGAAAGAGGCGAACCGTCCAAAGAAAGAAGTTCAAGGTAGTTTTTACAAGTTTCACAATGACTTGTTTAAAGGTAAAGCTCTTGGATGGAAGTTCGTGAAACAGTTGAAATGTGTAGCCGTAAAATGGGAAAAAGGAATTCTGTATTTTGACAGATTCCATGACTTGAAGACATTACCATATTGGGCTATTCGTGACATTTGTAGACATGAGTTAACAGGTTCTGTAAACGATCATATTGCTTACTTTGCAGATCGTATGTCAAGAGAAAGCAGAACGAAGTGGAACCTGTTTACTCCATAATACCCAAAAAGAATTGTTCATAAGAAGGAGATTGATGATATTACTGGGATGCCTAAGGTGACGTTAAACTATAAACCACCTAAAGTGTTGAAACATATTCTATTGATGCAGATCCCACAACACTTTTCTAAAGACTTCATGTGGTGGTACTACGATTGGAAGACTACAGAGGCTATTATAGTGTTGAAGGATGGTGCAAAGGACTTCAAGAAGATTCACATCTTTGATCCTATGTTGTTGATCAACTGTTCGCATGAGGATATTATAATGCTCTATTATAATCCGATTTACTGCGAAGCTAAGGATAGTGAACAGGCAAGCAAATACCAACGTGTGGTATTCTTATGCTTTGCATGGGATGTGAATGCTCGATGTGATTTTGATAAGAAACTAGGGAAGTTTGTGAAAGTTCAGGAAGTTCAGGAAGTTAAAAAGAAAAGGCCGAAACAAACTTTTGAACCAGTGATGACCAAGGAACAGAAGACGTTACTGTGTATCAAGCTTATGAACAAGATGATGGACCAAGAACGTAAGCAATCCAAGCAATAGTCGAGGGGGAGTTTGTAGATGCATATTATGCGACTAATGTTATTGGATTGCGGATAACAAATGTTTTGTCAACAGTCGAATGGTCGAAGGTAGAAATATGAACGGTCGAATGTGGAATTGCAGGGTCGAAGGAACACAGGGAGGTCGAAGGTAGAACTTAGATTATGTAATGTCTTGGTTCGACCATAACGAATGTTCGAACATGCATATTCGACCAACACAAATGGGCGAATGTGCAGGCCTATATAAGGTCAAGTTGATTTTTGAATTGTAACTTTTGACATTTTGTTTTCCCTTCCTGTGTGTGTTCTCCCTAGGTTTATTATTGAGTCTGTAAAAGTCTTTTAATCATTATAAACTGTGATTTCAAGTGTAATCCTTTATCAAAGTGAATGAATTAAAGATGTTTATGATGATTTCTGTGTTTTGCTAGTTTTATTATCATTTTGTGATCAATTCAGGGATTCCGCACCTGAATTGAACTTGTTTGATCATTATCTTTGTTGTTTAGACGATCCTACGTGCATTCATTTTTTAAGTTTTCAAGATCATTTCAATCATAATATTCACCTTTAATCCACCAACTCAAACATCATACTATCGGTTCTGAAATTCCACAAGCATTTGATGATTTTGATTGTCAATCCTAGAAATCGCAGGCCTCAATACCATGGTTGAGGCCTAAAGCTACAAGATAAAACTTCAGGGAGATTATTTTATTTGCTATTGTTTGCATTGGTTACTCTTTTAAAGTAACTCTCCATAGTTCATAAATTGAATTGGTTTAGTGCGCTATATTATCTAGATAATGACATGTTAACTACGTAATCACAATAGTTATTGTACAATTTGTCATGTTGAATGTCTATTAATTTTGTATTTTATACATATCTAATGTGTTACATGTATTGATTTATTTTATTTTTCTAATTAAATGTTGTCTATGATAAACTAAATGTCTTATTACACAGACATTTGAACATCATAGTTTAGCGAAGTTCTTCTTACCCATCCCCTTAATATACAACACACATATTGTTTTTATCTTTTTTCAAGAAACACAAATTTGGTTTCTTTCTTTAAAAAAACACATGTGGATAATATATGCTTTACGGTTCGTTCTAACGAAAAATTTTGGCTGATAATTATGGTTTTGAATAACGGCAGCGTCAGATCACCGAGTCAAGATACTTCGGTTTGAAGCAATTTTATATTTGGAAAGGTTTTTTCAAGATCTTTAGCTTCAAATAATATGGATGAGACTAGAGGTGAGCAAATTAACCGCCATAACCGATAATATAACCATAACCGAAATAATCAAACCGATTTTAACCGATAACCAACATAGCAAATGGTTATCGTTATTAAATTTCTTTAACCGGTCGACCACTTATGGTTATGGTTATGAAGCTTTTGTTAACCGATATAACCGAACCGAACTTGTAATGTTAACTTTATGTAATAGATTTATATTTTCCATTAACTATGTAGAGGTTTTTACTATAATAAAAGTATGTTATTAACAAAATGATCTGGATGAAATGCTCTTTTTTTGTGACGAATTAAAATTATAATCAAAGGCTAAGTAAGTTTTTTGTTAATATCTTATTAAAGGGATCTCACATTTAGTCAAATACCCCCTGTATATGTTGTAAATGTTTGGTTGTGAGTGGTCCTGCTTTTAAGGGCTCCTCTTTGTTTTGAATGAAATAAATGTTCAAAAAAAAAAAACTACAAAGTGTAGTCTTGATTGCCTTGTACAAAATAGCACAAACTAAGTCCAACATTGTAGGTTTTGGTTTTTTTAGACCCATTGACTTTTAATTTTATACTTTACCCTAAAGTTAGTTTTAGTTTATTTTTATTTTTGTTAATAACCGAAATAACTATAACCGAATTCATAACCAAGTAACCATAACCGAAGTTTGGTTATGGATATGGTTACGATTTTTTATAAAAACCGAACCAAACCAAGCCGACCCATGCACACCCCTAGATGACACAAAACAAAAATACCCGCAGCAACGCGCGGGCAATACTGCTAGTTAAAAAAAAAAGCTCAGATCCTTTTTGATTTTTTTTTTATCTCAAAATGCTTAATATCATGTATATTACATGCCTTAAAATTTTTATTTAAAAAAAAAAAAGCTCGGGAAGTTAGAGTTTCCACAGTTTTTACTATAAGAATGAGTTTCCATATATATATATATATATGATTTGGATCATTTTAGAACACCATTTAGGAGAGAATTCAAAAACTAAGTGTGAACACAAAAATCCTATAACATCGCATATTTTTCCCCAAAATTTTTAATTAATAAAACCACCACGTTACGTAATATATCTTTCTTTTGACAATTTTAACATGAATTCAAATATATATATATATATATATATATATATATATATATATATATGTCGTTACCACCTTATACTAATAATCTTTGTAATAAAATCATTGGATCTTGACGTTTTGTATGTTTTAAAAATTCTTCGTAACATTTAGAACCTTGTGGGATCATATATATATATATATATATATATATATATATATATATATATATATACATAATATGTATGGAAAATGCTTCAAAAAAAAAAATAGATGTTGGAGCCGGGACTCGAACCCGCATCTAACCCCTTTCAATAACATGCACAAACCAACTGAGCCACCTTGCTTTTTGTGAAGAAATCCCTATACAAATAAACATAACACCTTCCTGGTTATCCCTTGGTCAAACCTGATAAAGTCAACACCCAGCTATACAACGCAATTGAATTCAATAGACCCGCCTAATTGCGTTTATTTTTCAATTAACTTCCAGATTATACTCTTTTATGATTATTATACTTTCCTTAGTTACTATTACGCGTTTTTTTGCATTAATTTGATGATTATTTTCAAGTTATTACCTTCTATAATAAACCCGATTTTGAATTCATATATATAGATGATTATAGCTCGATTAAACTTACACACATCCTTATATAGAGCCGAAAAACACTTCCCCTTTATCACCTTTCACTTTCAAACACTCCAACTCTCGAATTCTTGTGTTTTAGATCTCGGTTTCGGTTCAAGAATCCACAAATTTCTGGTACGTTTTTGTTTTGATTCTTTTATGTTTTAGGGGCGATTTAGGATGAGGAATAAAAGCCCCATGAAATCGTTCATTATCTGTATCCAATCGTTGTTCAAATATAGGATTAGGAAGTTAGGGTTCATAAGGGTTTAATTTAGGGATTTTTGTTTGATTCAGATTGTTCTTTTATATATAAATCGATCCATATCAGAACACAAACAAACACCAAGACCAACTGGCATGGGCATTGCCTAAATACAGAACAGGTCAGGGATCGAAACCTGTACCCTGCAGTTTTTCTTGGTTTCTATTTATTTTGTTGTAATTTGATGTTTCAGGATATTTATAAATCGATTTAGAAACCACTAAAATCACAAACTTACACCCAGATCAGCTGGTCTGGGTGTTATACCTATGCAGAGCAGGTCCCGGGTTTGAGTCCCCCATGGGACCGAATCTGTTCCATTTTTTTTCTTTTTCTGTTTATTATTTAATAACTATTATAATTCTATTTTAATTATTAAAAATAGCAAACTTGACCCAAAAATTTTATAAAAATTACCCTAGCTCCACAAAACTCTAAAGTTTATGTTTGTAATTTTATTTTTCTGGAAATTATTTATTTATTATTTTTAACATATTTATTTTGTTTAAATCATAATTAATTAATTAAAAAATAGTTTTTAATCATTTTAACACCAAAATTTTTGTAGAATCATTTCTAACCATATCCAAGTTTTTGGTAATTTCTTTTTTTGTAAAAATATTATTTTTACCCGTTTTTATAATTTAATTATATTTAATTGATTAAAATTCAATTAAATTCGTTTTAAAATGAAAATAATATGAAAAATAATTTATTAAATTACTTTCCACTTGTAATACATAAAAACTACTGTACAAAAATGAAAATAACATTTTTGCACTTTATTTGTATTTATTTCCTAATTATTTTCCTTTAATAATAATAAATCGATTTAAAATATACAAAATACCAGAAATTATAAGTTTTAAAATTCTGAGAGTTACTTCATTCTCAGAATTGAAAGGACTTGTAACTTCTAAATTTATTTTATTGACTTATTCTATTAATTCCTACTTTTATTTCTTATTAAATCACATTAAGTTCATTATTTAAATTCAAGTTATTTCATATTTACACTTTCAATTATTTTACATGCTTTCATAATATGATGTAATTATTAAAAGATAGTTGGGTTATAAAACTTTCATTAAATAATTTAAATGATTTAAAACTAATTGTGGTTTAACTCAAAAACCCCAAAATCCCCAAATCTAGTCTATAAAACCCTAAGTGCCTGATCCTAGATAACTTAAACTTTAAGACCGTTCCCTTACAAATTATTAATTTATCCATTAGGTTAATTCTTTGGGATAATTCTAATTCAAACCTTGCATAATCATTAACTCCATACAAGCCAACGATACACAATGATAGATCTATTGGACTGACAACCCCACCCGGATACGTTACCTCCAGTATGGGTAGCGTGGGTGATTGTTATCGCAACAAAAATGAGTGAACCATATGCGTATGGGATGGACCACAATATTCTAGTCACGAGGTTTGATTATGCACACGATTTACCGGGTAGTATTTGTCACACCCTCAAATTTCCACATGTGGGGTTAACCGCGAGGCGCGTGACACACCAGGATCCAAGTCAACGGTCACAATAAACGACAACTAAATGTAAGAAAATACGTAAGACATTCCATGAAACAACCAAAACATTATGCTTTGAGCCATAAACCAGCAGGAGAAGCATTTCTTGTTTACGACCAAAAGACATATTACAGTTTTACAAACATTGTTTAATATGCAACAAGACTTCTAGACGCCGTGCAAGACTCTGTGCGCCTAGTCCATTAACCGCTACCTTAGCGACCTGAGAAAACATGCCAAAAATGTCAACATATAATGCTGGTGAGTTCATAGGTTTTTCTTTTTCAATAATCGTTTCATTAATCGTTTAAAACTATTACCGTTGCCGTTACTGTTACTGTTACTGTTCATACTATGCTTGTTCGTACGCTAGCTAGGCGTCAAGTGTGTTACTCATACGGGCGAAACCATTGTTGACTGTGTGATACCCTTGTTTACAGACTACCTCATCTTCGGTAAGCCTAGTGTGATTGAGACAATATGCACCCGCCCGGCCTCCAGCCGTCGAGTGGGGTTTGTCAGGCCCAATAGCGCTATCCACATTTCCCCGCTACCTTCCCGTATTAGTGGTTTCTAAGGGACTTAGATGAACCGTATAGTAATAAAGTGTGAGCCATAGTATAACATGAAAACGTGTGTTTATAATGTATGACATGTAAATGTGTGATCAAAATGTATAAGCATGTTTCTCACCCCGAGAACAAAACTAGTAAAGTGTGGGGCTGTGAACTCACCTTAGATCGCGTTACTTGAAAACAGTTAAATCAGTATGCTATGATAGCCCCAAATAGCGGCGACCTATCATAAGATGTATGTATGTACCCGGACTAATAACCCGTAGGTTAACTAGTCCCCGAATGTCCAGACCATAACCATAAACGTTTGAAAACACCTTTGACTGTTAAACCGACCATACCAGACAAGACTCGACATCCCATTGGTGACCCGACATCTCACGAGTTAGACAAATACAAGACATCATGCAACATATGCAACTAAACACTTAATACGTGCAAGAGTTCACCTAGTCTAGCATAATGTTCAATTAACGCATAAACAAGTCCGAACACGTGTTACTAAGTCATTGGGTGTATCCCGGGGTTCCCATCATGTTCCTAGGTGTCAAATCATGTTCCGGGATGTCAAAATACGTTTACGACAGCAGTACAGGTGATTAGGAAACTTTCATGAAATTAGGAAAAGTCAACAGGTGAATAGGGGAGGTCAAACTGGCGAGTAGGATGCTATTCGCCTGATGTATCAGGCGAATAGACAGTAATCGCCCGATACATCAGGCGAGTAGAGTCCTATTCGCCCCTAACACTGCTGTTGCGCGTTTTCGCGCGTTAAACCCTCCAAATCAGATTCGAAACATGTAAAAACACCCAATATCAAAACTAAACTATTAGCCAACCCATTCCAAGCAAAAACCCCCCAATTTATCTCTGCTCTAACGGCCTCGGTGCGATTATTTCCTAAAATGGCAAAGTACTAGGTTTCATTAACTATGAAGTCTTTCCTTAAGTAGTAAAGATCAGATTACACAACCTACAACCTTGCAAATCACTATCCCTATGTTAACATCAATCTAGCATGATTCCTAACAATAAACAAGCAATGAATCATATCATAACATCCTAATTCTTCAAGAATCACCCAAATGGGTCAAAATGCATACTTTCATCTAAACACTATAACAATAGCTTAAACTCATAGATAAGCATCCTAACAACTCCCACATATCAGAATTACATCAAATTCATGGAAACATTCATGTTATAATCACTAAAAAGCATCATATGCATCAATACTTCACATATAGCAAGTATTATGGTGTAGACTTGTTTTAGAACTCATTTCCAAGGTTTATAAAGACACATTCTTAGCAAAACAAGGTCTGGACTTTTGGGGAACCAAAAAAATAACATTACAAAGGTTTGGGATGAAGAACACACTTTGGATTTTATCAAAGAAAGGTGTGTAAGCATGGAAATGGTGAGTTTTGAAGCAAAACAAGTTCCAGAGGTGTTTCAAGGTGTGTGGGAGGCTTAGGATCAGTTAGGGTTGCACAAATGGTGTTTAGGGAGTCAAGGGTTGTATTTATAGGTGTTTTGACTCGTGCACATCAGATTAGGTGAGTAGGGGATCAGTACAGGCGATTAGAGCCTCTAATCGCCTATATACTGGCGATTAGAAGCTCTAATCGCCAGTAAGCCCTCCTGGTTCCTAATCGCCTGTAGGGTTCCAGGATGAGTTTTTGGCGCGTTAAACACTATTTTAACACATATAAACACGTATTCACATACAGACAAGTCACATAATGATTACAAACAGATAATGCATGATAACTAACACGTTTACATCCGTTCACCAATTCCCGGGACTCGAGACTTACGTGTGTACGTTAAACCCGGTGATTCCACGAATAACCAATCCTTGTACACATGGTTATGGACCGACTCCTGATGATTCCCAGAATCATCGTAACGACTCGACTGACCTAGTTAAGTACGTAATATGCATGACTTGCTAAGGTAGACTTACTAGTTTAACAAAAGCTATTAACCGGAGTTTGCCGAGTGTCACTGTATTGTTTTCACATATGGACTAGACTTGCCATGACACTCGAATTTTTTTGTAGATGCATATTTGCGACTAATGCTTTGGATTTACCATATAAAGTGTTTTTGTGTTTAACGTAAGGTCGAAGGTGAAATATGAACGGTCGAAGGTAGATATGTTTTGGTCGAATGAAGAGTTTCTGGACAGAAGACTTGGTTTTAGCTTTTGGAGGTCGAAGGAAATCATTCGACCTCATCGCGAGGTCGAAGGAACTCATTCGACCTGATCGTGAGGTCGAATGTAGTTTAGTATATAAGCTGAACTTTTTGATAATGTTATAACTTTTGGTCATTTTAGTCTTGTATCTGTTCTGAAAACTCTCTCTAGGTTCTAAACTTTCTGAAAATGTTTTATTAACTTGTAAACCCAATTGTAAAGATCTTTATCAAGTTATTAATGAAGATGTTGATTGAAAAGTTAGTTTTCTGTGTTTGATTAGATTCGTATCACATTGTAAACAAACTAGGGATTCCGCACCTTGCTTTATTATACTTGTATGATCACCTAAACGTTTTTGCTAAACCAATTCTCATCCACAAAGTGGTATCAGAGCCTACAAGATCATATAACTACAATTTGATATGTTTTAAACTGAATTTGATCCAAAATTGTTCAAATCTTTCTGTTTTTAACAAAAACTTTGAGTTTAATTGGTAATTGATTGATTTGGATAAGATTTCATGGATAAAATCAAAAGTTTCATTTGTTAAAGTTGACCTACACTCAAATCCGAACATAACCTGATTAAGATCATCAAATTTGATAAACTTTTGAAAACTTTGGATCAAATTAACTGATTTTCAAAGAATAACCGTTTTTCAAATGAATCGGGTCGAACCAGAGAGAGTTGGGTCGAACATGTGAGTTTTTGGTCCAACCTAGGTCATTTTAGGTCGAATCTGGGATTTTTAGGTCGAACCAAGACATTGTTTATGAGTTGTTTGTACATTCGAATAGATTGTGTTCCTTCGACCAACCGGGAGGTCGAACGAAGTTTTAGAAGAGGTCGAACATGAGTCTTGTGTGTTTCATTTTCACATTCGAGTCTAATTTAGAGGGTCGAACTTAGGGAAACCTTCCTTCGAACCCACGTTAAGTCATCAGAGGTCGAACGTAGCCATTTTTAGGAAAATTTTCTAAGTGTTTACATCTTGGACATTATGGATAACA
The DNA here is from genome assembly GCA_028751855.1 of Ambrosia trifida. Classification (NCBI taxonomy): domain Eukaryota; kingdom Viridiplantae; phylum Streptophyta; class Magnoliopsida; order Asterales; family Asteraceae; genus Ambrosia; species Ambrosia trifida. The sequence continues at coordinate 55,542,155 of CM054131.1, forward strand.
TGTGGGGATTTCCTATGACACCAAGACCAGCAACAACACAACAACAGAACGTTCCGATGAACCCATGGGCTGTTGCTTCTCAAAAGACGAATACTCAGCCATCTCAGCCGATCAATTACTTAGCTATGAGCAGTTCGATTCCATCACCTGCTACTCAACCTCCACAGCCACCGACAACAGATTATTGGGGCGTTGCAGCAGCAGTGGTACACTTTCAAACTACAAATGCTATTTCTACTCTAATAAATGATTTGTCTTCAGGTAGCGGGAGTCATCCACCGAAATTGATGGATATGGAAGAGTGTAATCAGTGGCAAAAGAAATTCAAGATACATCTTGAAGGAATGGGATTGGAAGGAACAGAGGCGTGGCAGATGATCGCTAAGGGATATGTTGCTCCATGTTTAGAGAACACAGGTGAACTGTTTCCACTTGATGGTTTATCTGATGATGAGAAAAAGAAGTTTGCTATGGAAAAGAAGGCTTTCTCACAGATATCTCAAGCATTGACTACTGATCTACTTCATCAATTTGGATCGTGTACCACTTCTAAGCAGCTTTGGGATATGCTGAAGAACAGGCATGACGGGAATGATAAGACAAGGAGATTAATGGTGGAAGAACTAAAGAAGGAATTTGAGAACTTTAGTTATGTGGGGAATGAGACTCTGAAGGAGTTGATACCGAGATATTTCCATCTTTTGACTGAATTGTCAAATTATGATATCAAGATTCCCATGTCCGAGTTGGTTGATAAATTTGCTGATTCTTTACCACTATATTGGAATCAACATATTGAGGTTTTGAAAGAGAAGGATGCTTACCAATACTGGACTATCAACGAGCTTATCCAGAAGTTGGAGAACAAAGAGTTCAAAGAAAAGAGGAAAGCAAGACGATCACAGATTCCACAAAATCTGGAACTGTATCATGCTTCTTCATCCACTTCTGTGTCTGGTTCAAGTGTAGCAGGTAATGTTGCGCCACATATAGCTTGTGTGTCGAGTGTTATTGAACCTTCAAGACAACCCATCAACTATCTTGCTCAAACGTCAACCTATCCACCAAACTACAACATAAATTGTTACATTCCATCTCAACCGTCAATGTCCACCACATATTACACGTCTAGCACACCTCAACAACAACAATATGTTCCACCATCACCACAAGCATCATCTAGCCAAAGTCCTATCGTGTTGAAAACTTCCAACATGGATAATGTTACTATTGAAGTTGCTCAGCAACACATTGCGCTGGTTTCAGCAATGGTTGCATCTTATAATGGACTGGTGGCGAGTCAGGTCGGAAACGATTGTCTGACTAATGAAGATTATGCAAAGATTGATAAGGAGGAGATGGAGCTTATTGATATTCAATGGGCGTTCGCCAGTTTGATGAGAAGGGTGACAAAGTTTATTGAGAAAACCGGTAGGACTGATATGGCAACCTCACCAAACACCACATATGGCTTCAACAAAGCCAAAGTCACTTGTTTCAACTGGGGTGGTAGAGGTCATTTCAAGAGAGAATGCACACAACGGATGCAACAAGGTAACATATATCCATTCAACTCGAACTATCAAAACCGACAAACACAAAATCAGGTAACCTACCAGAGCCAAAACAATAACACCTATCCACAACAAAATAATTACTAAAGCCGACAAAACACCTCAAATAATAACTCCACTAGACAAACAACTACACCCAACCAAACTCAAACTCAAACTCCAAATAACCCAACCAGAACCATTATTCCTATTTCCACACCAAACAGCCAAACTGAAACTCAAAATCAGGCGTTGGTGATACAAAAGGATGAAGGTTATGACTGGACGGGGATGCAATTAGGATTTGAGGAGATCACAACTGGGAATGTAGCATGTTTTGCTAATGAGATGGATATTGAGGAGCCAGTGATAGCTGAAAAGGTTTTGGATTCTGAGAAGGTGTCTAAGGTTTTGATCGAGGAGATAGTCGAAGATTCTCAGGTTTCTGTTGCTGAGAAGTTTGAAGAGCTTGTTGAAGAGAAGGTTTCAGGAACTGTTATTGATTTTGTCACTGAAGTTCCTGATGAACCTGAATCTGTGTATTCTGATTCTGAGAGTGAAGCTGATACAAAAGCGAGTGCTAATTCTTTGGACGATGATATTGATCAGCTGCTAGCCAAAGCCGATTTCTTGATGACCAGGAAATCATGTATTGTTGATGACGCCTTCACTAAGATCGACTATTCCAAGTTCTTTGCAGGGAAGGAGGCTCATTTTGCGCTTATGGCTATGACTGATGCACCGAAACCGGTAAGTTCTGACTCCACTATTGACATGAATAGTGATAAGTATTGTGGTACTTGCGATAGATTGACTGAGGAGAACAAGCAACTCAGGGTAAATCTTGAGAGTGCTAGAATCAACATTCAGTCTCATCGTAAGGATTCTTTTGAGTTTAACAAAACACTTGAAGGGTATAAGAAAGACATTTCTGAACTAAAGAAAACCCTTGCTTTAAAACAACTTGCCATTAACAACTACATAAATGAACATGAAAACACTAAATTGGAAATGGCAACTGTCAAGTGTTTTGCTGAGAAGGTAAATAGAGAGTTGGAGAGCTATAAGCACATTGCTTATGTTGTTGACCACACTATTGAGGAACCATCACAGTCTGGTAGTGCAAACTACAAATCTGTTCCATCTCCAGTGTTGTTTGAGAACCATAACTTCAACACACTAACACCGGAGAGTTCAGTTAAATCGGACTCCACATCAGACACTGAATCTAATACTTCAAGTATTGGAGATCCTTATTCTGATGTGAGACCGATTCTCAGACTCAATGATGAGGGAGTGGTCGTAGTGACTGATGATTCGGACACTGAAGATGAGAAACCGATAGAAGGCAGGGATGTTCCTTTGGAAAATCACATCATCACTACTAAACCAGTTTCACCTTCACAGTTTTCTCATCCTCGGGCTAATTCACATAGAAAGAATCAATCAGTTACTCAGAATGTGAAAAAGAGTGAGACAGATGATTCAGCTGACAAACCCGTCAAAGTTTTCTATCGGATGGAAGAATCCGATAAGATTATTTCTGACGAGGAGTATCCGATAAAGTTTGCAAATTATTCCAAAATCGACAAAATCTGGCAGGAAAGTACAATTTGGTTTCCTAAACATGAGAGGACCAATGACTTTCCTCCAGAACATTTGAAGAAACTGCATTGTGATACTTCCAAAGAACCTAAGGTTCACGTCACTGAATTCATCAAGCCTAAAGAAAAGGCGAATGCATTTTTAGAACTGGCTTACTCAAAGGACCCAGCTCCAATGAGATTGAGACAAAGATGTGTGGATGATCAATTTTCGATCATCTCATATGCTAAGCCGGGAGCTAAGAATGTTTTTAAAGAGTACCATGCGTGTAAAAAATGCGGGGAGAGGGGGCATTTACTTGCTCACTGCCCGTATGTGCGACACAAAAGGCACGAAGTTGAGCATAGGCAACCATATCAAAGTCCGGTTGATAATCATAGATATCCAAAACGACACATTATCCCTCAAAGACCACCTTTTTACAATCATAGACGATATTTTCAAAAGAGGGAAAGTCTTCAGGCTATCTATGATCATCGAAACAAGATTGCCATGGAGAAACACTTAAAGAAACTAGTGGTGAACTTAACAAATGACAAACAAAAGGTTGTTCCTAAACCTACTGTTAAGTCACAAGTTGGACCTAAATCTGTTAAATCAGAGAAGGTAACCAAGAAAGTTTCGTTTGAGAATGACGTTAAGAAACCTGCTATGACTCAAAAGTCTCATATTAGGATTCTGAAACATTCTGGACAACTTTGGTCACCGGTGGGTTCTTTGGGTGCTTCCACCTCAACTGCAAATGTGAATGTGAAAGAAGAGAAAGGTTTGAACGATCATAAAACGGTCGATTCTAAACCTAAAGTTGTTGAAAATGATTCTTTGAAGCTTAAAGTTCAAAGGCCCAAGACCAAGCAGGCTTGGGTCCCCCGAAAAATCTAATCTTTTATTTTGATTGGTGCAGGGAGCTCCAGCTGGCCCTGTTAGCAGTCTTTGGATTGTTGATAGTGGAGCTTCTGGGCACATGACAGGAGACTTAACGCTTTTATTCGACATAAAGAATGTGAATGGAGGATATGTAGCGTTTGCGGGCAATAAAGGAGGATATATCACGATGGAAGGAAGCGTAAGTAATGGGATTGTGAGTTTTAAGAGGATTTCTTACGTGAAGCAGATCGACTATAATCTGTTAAGTGTCAGTCAAATATGTGACAAACAATTTTCTGTGCACTTCGATGATAAATCATGCTTTATTCTGAAACCCGGCTTCATTATTCCACAAGAATAGATTATATTGAGAGCGCCAAGAGTAAACAACTTGTATATTCTTGACATGAGCAAAGCGGTGACAACCCAGGGCTAAGTTACATGTTTCCTCTCCAAGGCTACAAAGAAAGAATCGATTATGTGGCACAGGAGGATGGGACATATTTACCTCAGAAAAATGAATCATCTGGTGAAGAATGGTCTAGTAGAAGGGGTTAACGTCAAGCATTTTCATCTAAACGATAAATGCGTGAGTCGTAAGAAGGGCAAGCAACACAAACAGTCCCACAAACCAAAGAAAGTGAATTCTGTAGATATGCCACTTGAGCGTTTGCATATGGACCTATTTGGACCTGTCAAGCGTAAAAGTCATGCTGGAGAATTATACTGTCTTGTGGTTACTGATGATTTTTCTAGATTTTCGTGGGTGATGTGTTTGCAACACAAAAGCGACACATTTAAGAATTTGAAGGTTCTGTTCACCCGTTTGGAGAATATTTACGGATTTAAGATCAAAAGGATTCGTAGCGACAATGGGATGGAGTTCAAGAATACTCAAATGGATGCACTTTGTGAAAACAAAGGAATTCATCATGAATATAGTGCTCCATACACTCCAAAACAGAACGGTGTTGCTGAAAGGAAAAACAGGACTCTAATCAAAACGAATGCTTGCGGATTCGAATCTTCTAGTAATGTTCTGGAATGAGGCAATCTACGCAGCTTGTTATACATTGAATCGTGTATTAACAGTGAAGAAGTTTGGTAAAACTTCTTATGAACTGTTGAATACACGAAAGCCGAATTTGAAGTATCTAGAACCGTTTTCAACAAAATCTGAAGAGGGATACTATGTTGGATATGCAACCCCGCTCAAACGGGTTTTCAACAAACGAACTCGACAGGTAGAGGAGTGGGCTAACATTGAAGTTCAACGATATACTCAGAATGTACAGGGTAGCGGTCCAGATTGGATGCTTGATTATAAAGATTTATTTGAATCATTCAATCTAGATAACTTGGTTGAAGAGGCTGTATTAAGAATTTATTACGAGTGTGAAAACGCAGTGACTTCACCATTGGTGCGTCCGATCACCATAACTCCTCCAACAGCTTCAAGTGATACCAATGTTCCTGCTAATGAAGAAGAAGTGTTCCAAGAGGCTTCCACTACTCTTTATTCATCTGAATCGGAAGACGATGATGATGTCACCAGTGAAGCTATTCTAGATCATGTTTTGGAGGAACCACCAGTGAACCCAAATGTTGCTTCATCATCAGATACGGTTAATGATCTGGATACAGCAGAGAATCTAACTACTCAAACTGGAGTTCAAGTTCCTGATTATCCGGAATCTCGGATACATCAGATTCATCCACTTGAGTAAGTTATTAGTGATCCCCAAAGTAGTGTCATGACTAGAGAACAACTTCGAAGAGCAACATCACATGATAATATTGGAGCCCTAGCCCTTTATGCTAAAATTCAAAAATATGGTTGTCAGAATGATTGGTCCTTTGCTTGTTATGTTTTACAGGTGGAACCGCGGACATACAAAGACGCTCTATTGGATGATGCTTGGGTTGAAGCGATGCAAGAAGAATTGTTGCAGTTTCAGAAGTTGGGAGTCTGGACACTTACAGATTTACCTCCAGGAAGAAAGAAGATTGGTACAAAATGGGTGTTTAAGTGTAAGAAAGATGATAGAGGGGTGATCGTACGAAACAAAGCTCGACTGGTCGTTCAGGGATTTAGTCAAACTGAAGGAATCGACTACAACGAAGTTTATGCACCGGTGGCACGTATAGAAGCTATCCGAATGTTTCTAGCGTTTGCCTCATACAAGAAACTCAAGGTATACCAAATGGATGTTAAAAGCGCGTTTCTGTACGGTGTGGTCAAGGAAGAGGTTTACGTTGGTCAACCACCAGGCTTTGAAGACCCTATTCACCGAGATAAGGTTTATGTTCTAAACAAATCACTTTATGGGTTGCACCAAGCTCCACGCCAATGGTATGAAGAGCTAAGCACGTACCTACTTTCCAAAGGATTCAAACGAGGTTTGGTCGACTATACCCTGTTCACAAAAAGAATAGAGGGTGACTTGCTTTTAGTTCAGCTTTATGTTGACGATATTATTTTTGGTTCAACTAACGAACTTTTGTGCAGAGAATTTGAAAAGGTTATGCAGGAAAAGTTCAAAATGAGTGCAATGGGAGAAATGAAGTTTTTCCTAGGCTTGCAGGTGGACCAATTGCCAACAGGCATTTTCATCCATCAGACGAAATACGTATCTGGCGTCTTGAGCCGATTCCAGATGGAAGATTCCAAGCCTATGGATACCCCAATACAACCTAATCACGGGATTGGAGTTGACGCTAAGGGGGATCTGATTGATCCATTCACTTATAGAGCCATAGTCGGATCGTTGATGTACCTGACAGCATCTCGTCCAGACATTATGTTCGCAACATGTCTTTGTGCGCGATTCCAATCAAAGCCGAAACAGAGTCATCTAACAGCCCTCTAACGAATCCCTAGATATCTGAAGGGTTATCTGTCGAGAGGATTATGGTACCCTAATGATGATAATTTTGACTCTGTTGCTTTCAGTGATGCAGATTACGGTGGCTGTGACAAAGACAGTAAATCTACAATGGCTGGATGCCAATTCTTTGGGAGCAGGCTTGTGACCTGGAAGTGTAAGAAGCAGACGGCAGCCGCTCTATCTACTTGGGAAGCTGAATATGTAGTAGCCTCTAGTTGCTGCTCACAGACTCTGTGGATTCAACATCGGATGAGAGATTACGGTTTGCAATATCTTAAAACCCCAATTTATTTTGATAATGAAGCTGCCATCGCACTCACGAAAGACATGAACAATCTCTCTAAGGAAAAACATATCCGGATCAAGTATCACTTTATCCGTGATTGTTACGCTAAAGGGTTGATCGACATGGTCAAAATCCACACTGGTTATCAACGTGCTGATCTATTTACCAAAGCTTTTGATAGATCCCGTTTTGAATTTTTATTAAAAGCTAACGGTATAAAAGAGAAACAAGACTAATCGTCATCTCGGTTTATCACTTTATAGTTTTAGTTTTTACTGTTTTTCAGAAAAATCAAAAATCCAAAATATATGTTTTATATTTTAGGGGGAGTCTTTAGATTTTCAAAAAAACCAAAAACATTGAAAAACCCAAAAATCCCTAAAAACAGAAAACCCAAAATGATTTTCCAGGATTAAAAGAGGAAATGATAGTACATCAGTGGGGAACTGATACATGCTAAAGATTGGAAATGTTATAAAAGGCGTGTGTTGAATCTGTGTGATGTGCTGGTAGGCTTCGTAAACCTATTACTGCGTGTCTGATGCATACATATCAAACGAAGTGTTATGTGGATGAATACCACATGGGCATATGGTCTTAGTACCGTAATTTCGTTTGATATGGTTTTTGTACGAAATTCGGAGGTTTCGGGTCATTATGTTATTAGTTATATGGGGATAGCCTATCTGTAACAACCCGATCAGGTGGGGGCTAGACGTTACGACAGTTTGGTAACAGACTTGCACAACGAAAGCAACGATGACTAATATTTAATGTTTTTACAATTTCTAGTCTTAAAATAATACAAATACAAAATATAATTATAACTAAAGTCTATTGCAGGGACGAGACGCGGCGGTCGTCGAAGTAGTTGAGGAGTGTAATCCACTAGTCGATCCGATCTTTATTCGTACATATCTCTAGGTGCTCTAATCCGCAATACATATAGTCGAATCTTCTACCAGATAACCTCTTATCCGTTACTAGCAAGCATATACCTCGCGGTTGCCATTCATCCATTTGTAGTACCTGAACACATGCTTAAAAGAGTTTGGGTCAGCAATTACGCTGGTGAGTCCGTGTAAGTAATAAGTGGATCCAAAACAGTTTTATCATTTCATAAACAAGTTTACACAGTTCAACTAGTTTAAAACACGCGATGTACAAGCGACCCCTCAACCCTAACACTAGATCTATCTACTGTCATTATAGATCTACAAGGCATAATATATGCTGCAACGGTCCGCAGGCCTCAGTGGAGGGTTTCCCGGGCCCAACGTCCCGGGTCCACTGTGCGTGGGGGTTTCCCCAAGTAGTACTACCCATATATTAAGCGGCTCACCTCTGAGTTAATGAGTGTCGGTGTTCTCCGGCATCTAGTATCTTGTCACATCACAATAGTTATAAAAAGGAAGCATGCATTCACCCCAAAATAGTAAAACTAAAAAAGGGGGAGTGGTACACGGAACTCACCTTTGGTTGCATAATTATGGTATCCGGTGCCTTGAGCCTGTCTATGCATTATATGCCGAGTCCTTGTCTCGCCTTCGTTTGTTCACATGTGGTCTGTGTCAAGCTGTTTCCAAAATAACCACAACTCGTCCTAGCCACTTCCTGTTCATCTTTTGAGCCATCCTTACTTATCCTATCAATATTATTATTGTAGCTTCTAGTGGCCGAAGGTTTTGATATAATAATTATCATTATAACCATCACCATGTATGTACAACCATGACCATCATCGGAACACCACCGTAACCACCACCTCCACAACCCTAAGCCGTTATCGATTAACAACCATTAGAAGTGAAACAACAAAGATTAACTCACCCTTCTCTTAATAGCCCCTAACCATATTATCATCTGTTTAATCCCTAAATCTTAAACGTAATTAATAATGAAATGGAAACAGAAAGGGTTTTACCAGATCTAACCAAAAGGATCAGAAGCCTAATCGGAACCATAAGCCTCAATCGCCGCCGTCACCTCTTACTCGGAACCCCCCTTGCAAAACATCACCACGAGCCGCCGTCACCATCTCTTCCCCTCTCTCTGCTTCTGTCTTGATCTCCTTCTCTCTCTCGATATACGAACTATTATGTATCTCTCTCCCTCTTCGCATCTCTTTATCTCTGCTCGGTTCTCTCTTTCTCTAGAATATAGTTGGGTAAAGGGGATAGGGTTGGGTCAAGGGTGGGATGTGTGTGGGTGTTTGTTGTCGCCGTCGGGAGCCGTCGTGGAAGGCGGTGAGGAGACCCCCGGCTCCTCCTTGCTTAATCTTCTTTCTCAGGTCTCTCTCTCTCTCTCTCTCTCTCTCTCTATAAATCTGTACATGTGTGTGTGTTTCGATCAATGGACAAGAAAAGGGGCAGGGGATTTGGTTTGGGTATTTATAATAGGCTATCTCAAATGGTTTTCAAAAACCATTACAAAGTAAATGGTTTTTGTGGTGTGTTGTCACCACAAGGGGAGGACAAGTGTCCTCCCTTGGTGACTCACCACTTTGGGTTCGGGTCCGAGTTCGTTATCGGGTGTCAGTTCGGTCGCGTAACAGGTATTTTCCGGATAATACTATTCTTTAAATAATTATTCGGGCTCAAGTTCGCAACTAGTACTCGCGTGTAATAATTATTCTTATCTTTTAACATTAGTATTTATTATTTCTTCGTCATTCTAATTTTTAGTCGTGAAAAATTTTGGGCCCCACGTCCGGGTTGTTACATTCTCCCCCCGTTAATGGAATTCCGTCCTGGGAATTATTTTCGGGCTATCCTTCTGACATATCAAGTATATATCATACTAGGATTCATTGTTCGGGTCTATAAGCTCCTGTGTACCTAATTATTTTCTTAAATCCATTTGTAATTTAGGTAGTTCCACACTAAGCCTCATGCTACTTTCTCGGTTTGTAACAGACGGTTCAAACGTTTGATAGATATGGTTTGTTTTTAGTTTGATTTTCGGTCACACTTTCAATGCATCATTGATGCTTATATATAGGGTGTACCGCAGCTAACCCACCACAACAATGATACCTCGTAAATGTATTGAAAATCTCCCCAAAAACTTGGTAGAAAACGTATTTGTAAACATACCTAGCCGAAAAATCCTTTGTGTTTTCAAAAGTTACTAGTCCTAAAAATCTATGTTTTAATGTTGGTTACCTTACCGCAATAAGGGTCCTACATCAGACTATGTCCTTAGAGTTGTATTTTATTCTTACTGGTTTCTATGCCAAATCATGTGGTTAATATTGTATATACTCTTGGTAAAACTTATCGTATTCTTAAGTTTTCAAAATTTCCAAGTGGGCAGGGTGAAATTGTTAAGGAACCTAAGAGATTTAGACGTCCAACTACAACATGTTGATCTTATCCATTTTAAGGGGCACATAACCTTCCCTTTGGTATTCTAGTTCTTGTTCACTCGTAAGGTCGGATTGCTTATTTTAAAGGATCTTACTATTAAATTTGGACTAAGTTCTCTTATTCTTGTCAAATATTTCTTATAGTTGTTTTCACGAACACTTATACTCCCCCCTTAGAACCCAACTTATATACTTTAACAAATTTCATTATAATAACTCATTACTAAGTTACAAAGTTATGGAACTAATGCGAAAATCTTAACACTAATCTAGGGATACATATGGTACTTAAAGTGACGGAACATGTATCAATCTTACAATTTCCCCAATTAGCGTTCAATCTTAGTTCCTTTGGTTCGCTAAATGTGGTATTCACAATGTTCATGCATCTTCCAACATGGTTTATCGACATTTCATTGGATACTTAGGAATCAATTTCAAAACCTATTACATGATCGCAACTTCAACATGCTATATATATAACTTATATTTACGGAGATTGGTATGAATCAGGTCCGAACTAAAGGGTTCAAATAACTACCTTTGGAGGTTTATTTCCTTAATCGTGGTATCACTAAATAGGCGATACAACTTAAAACTTAATGGTTGTAGAGGATCAAACCTGAACATGAACTGTGAAATAAGTGTTATGCCAAAGAATATATAGTACTTCTCGGTTAGATATTGGTAGAGTGTCTTCACGACTATTTTACTGCATCATTCCGGTTTTGATCCGAGTGTCCTTGATTCTTTTTGGTCGCGCTGCTTTGTCTTAGACCTTTTATCTATCTCACAACTTAGTCAAGGAAGAGGTTAGTCATATAATATAAGGCTATTCGTTAAAAATTAGCTACGCTTATATATACTTTTAAGACAAAACTGTCGTTTGTTTTATAAGATTCGACATTCGCAACTAGTACCATGAGTTCGAATAGAATAAATATAGTCACATATGTATATCCTATCGTAATACATAAAGTTTGTATTAAGAATGTCAAGTTCAAAACCTATACTTATGTACGAATCACATAACAATGAACCATACAATCGACATTAACTATTTGGTTTAAAGATAGAAACTTATCGGATCATCCACTTGCTAGGTTGATTAAATTTTGCACCTTGGTGTCTTGGATTCTTTCAAGTTACAGTGCCGAGTTTTGGCGGGGTATCTGGTTCTCTTCGTTACCTTGCAACTTTGTAATGAAAAGTTAGTCGAACATAATATTATTTTCTAATAATCATATTACGCGTATATATTTTTAACAACACAAGTACTACTATGATCTTCAAACATACTATACTTAACTAAATTTTACAAAAATCGATATTAATCAAGTCCGAATGTAATAACCTATAATTCAATGGTTTTAATCTCCTATAATTCGGTTTATATGGTAACGCAAAACTCAACCTATATATAAACATGAACCATCTAATAACAAGCCATACGATCAAAAATACCTATTTGGTTGAAAGAATAAACTTATCGGATTGTTTATTTGCTTGGTTGATCGAAGTTCACCTTGGTCTTTCGGGCTCTTTCAAATTGCGGCGCCAAGTTTTGGCCATGTACCTAGCTTTCATGGTTACTTCATATCTTATTCACAATTTTTTTTTTTTTTTTACGATTAATAACGCTCATGTAGATCCATACATGTAGATAAAAATTAAGACAATTAGTATCATAGTAATCATGGGCATATATCTATCTACATACTTATCAAATTACGCCAAGTTGGTATCAGAGCAACGGTTGTGGTGAAATAGGATATCTCCAGATATCCTACACCACACCAGGACAACTTAGAGAACTTAGCGTTTAAGGGTCTAAGACTACCTAGCTAGGGAATGCCTTAAATTATATAAGACCGACGAAAGTAAGAAACAAAATAAGTCGAGACTGGAGTACCTGAACACACTAGAATGCTTACCGGGACTTAGAACCAGCGTGACTAGTATATGAGTTTTGTATGATATGTGAAAGATGACTACGACAGAGATTACTAGAATAATTCTGTGAGGTAAATTGACGATTACACTTGACGTCAAGTAATTTGTTAGGTTTGAGGTGTCGCTTGTACATCACCATGTGTTGATGTAACACCCCAACCGATGGCGGAAACATCGGGATGTCACGTATTGATGATTGTTCAGTAGCACATGGTAAATAATAAGTTTCAATAAATGATTTAAATGAACTACATACAATTGTTCTAAAAATTTGTACATCAAAATGAAAAATACTAGCTACGCATCTTCAAGCATTAACTTTAATCTAAGAATAAGCCATAACCTGAAACATGTTAAGTTTGAAAATATTTTGGGTCAACAAAAGTTGGTGAGAATTACATAGGTTTTGATAATTGAATAAAAACTTGTACAATTCGAGTGTCATGGCAAGTCTAGTCCATATGTGAAAACAAAACAATCGGTTAAATCGAGTGCATAATCAAACCTTGTGACTAGAATATTGTGGTCCATCCCATACGCTCATGGTTCACTCGATTATGTTATAAATTCGATAACGATCACCCACGCTACCTATGTAGGAGGTACACGTATCCGGGTGGGATTGTCAGTCCAATAGATCTATCATTATATACCGTCGGCGGATCAATGTTAATGATTATGCTAGAATATTGTGCTTACCCTAGTCATGTTTAAGACATAATGCAACATAGAATAACACATAGACACTTTATGATTGAATTGCATATCGAATGTTGTAACATGTTTCACCCCAAAAATAGTGAAATAGAAAAGGGGCTATGTAAAACTCACCTTAGGTCCTTAATGAGTTCGTGAGTTTTCTTGAGCGTGCAAACACTTAGTAATAATGCCTTGGAAAACTCGGAACTAGCTAGAGGAGATAATGATGGATGAAAACTTAGTATGTGGGAGATGTGATAATAATGTTTTTTTTTATTATTGAATGTTATAAAGAGTTGAATGGTAGGCTATTGTATTTATAGTGTAGAAATTGGAGTTGTAATTAGGGACTATTTTGACTAGGCTAGAATTTAGGAACAACTTTGACTTGACTAGAAGACCATATTTACTAACACTTTGACTTGACTAGGAGACCATATTTACTAACACTTTGACTTGACTTGACTAAGAGACTACGTTTGACTTTTCAGGTTTGACTAAGGGACCTTGAAAGGGTTTAAGTTTAATTGGTTTTAATTAACATCACAAAACACCAAATGGTGTAGTGGTTTGTGTGGTGTGGTTAAGGTTTAGCCCGCCAGGGACTCGGGTTCGAATCCTGGCTTAGGCAAACATTTTTTTTAACATTTTTAAATCAGAATTTTTAATACAATCCAATTTAATATTGATTATAAGTCATTATTTAAACAAAAAAATTAATAAAATGGATGGGAAAGATAATGTAAACATGAATCGGATGAATAAACGAGGGAGTTCTATATATATATATATATATATATATATATATATATATATATATATATATATATATATATAAAAATTGTGTGATGTTACAGTCTCCCCTACTTTTAGGAACTTCGTCTCGAAGTTTAAAAACACAGGGTTGAGGATGATTAGGTAGAAATTAAGTCAACTGGGGTTTGGAAAATTTGGGTTAAGGCACGACATGAATTTATAGGTAATAGAATAATCTGTTTCGAATAATTTGGATAAAAGGTTTGATATGTGTGAGTTTTAAGGGTTGGATTAGGTTCGTCTGAAATAGCAAGGAGAATAAGAATCTAGCAAAACACTAAACTTAAGTGTTAGGAAAGAAATGCATGAGTTGATTGACTATAGAAAGACTAAATGAACTACCAGGTAACTAGAGTTTATAATTGATTATCTACCGAAAACCTTGATAGAATTCCACACTACTTTAACGTACCTGTAAATTCATGATTACGTTCCGAACCGCAATCACCAATTTATCTTACATTAGGGTTTTGTGTCCTTCTATGACTCTAAACACATATGTAAGTAATGCAAAATAGCCTTGTGATTGAATCGTATACAATGTATCCAAAAATAAGTCCAACTGTTGAGCAGGAAAAAGACCTCTACCAGTCAGTGAGTAAGAACCTCTACCGATTGTTGAGCAGGTGCGATAGCCTCTACCAGTCGTTGAGCAAGTTGTAGGGCCTCTACCGACTGTTGAGCAGGCATGATGACCTCTACCAATTGTTGAGTAGGTTATTTGGTACTCTACTAACTGTTGAGCAAGTACTTCATCCTCTATCAGTTGTTTGATTAAGTGTACCAATTATTACACACATGAATTGCAAATTGATAATATGTACATGTAAGCAATCAAGTATCAAGTATAGCATACGAATTGTAATAGAGTTTCCCTAGACAAGGTTAATGACTCTTAGTGTGTCTATAGCAAATAGTTTATATTCCATGAATTCTAGTTTCAAATGTTCAAATATGATAGATAGTCGAATCCTCATGTATAACTAAGGATTATGTTTGATGCAACACACAATCAAGTTTCAATAGTTTGGTTATCATGGGTAACTAGCTCATGTGTGAGAAGCTGAAGGATATGAATTTAGTTCTTGAGAGGATGATGAAAAATCTTGAAGCAGAATCAAGGTTGTGAGAGATAGTGAATGTGAAGATAGTTGATAAAGAGTTTATTTTATAGTAAGGAGATTATGTAGCAGTGTAAATTTTGGGGTTTGGATCAAAGGTTATAATCAAGTGTATAAGAAAACATGATTGTGGTATATGCCACATATTGTAAAATTTTGAACAAGTTGAAAATGAGTGAGTGTCGATGGAGAATTTAGAGACTAGATATTATTCCTATGGATAAAAAAAAATCTTATTTTCAAAATTGGTTTTATACATAAAGCAAAAGTTGTTAAATAGTACGAGCTAAGTGGGCTTTGATTAAAATATTCCCGTTAGTTGGAGATTTCAAACATGACATTAGGTTTTGAAGATCAAGGTTCTATTAAGTGATTTTTAATAGTTTAAAGCATTATATAGAAAATTGTTTGTTACGTCAATAAATAAACAATTGAATTTAAGTTCGAGGACATCTTTTGACAAAAATATGTACTTTGTAAAGTTACTAGGTAATGAAAATACAACAAGATTTAGAAATCTTTAGTTTGTGCTAAGGTATGAGGTTATAGTTTTTAAAAATAAGTAACATGTGGAGAAATGAAATAATATGATTTGGGTAGGGTGTTGAATATTTAAAAAGTGGCTAAGATGGTAGGCATCTGGGTCCCTCGTCTGATTGGGATTTATGCGCAATGCCAGTCCTAGACGGAAAACTCAGAATACAGGTGTTCACCCTTCCAGATTGCACGTGTTCGTTATTAAAATTTAGAACTTTGACGAGATCTTCAAGGTGGTTTAGGCTAAACTTGAGGATTTGTCCTACTAGTCTAAGAGTAGATCTTGTGATGGAGAGCACTCTTCTTGTAGGGACTAAAGTAAGGATAAGAAGTAGGATAGAGAATAGAAACAAGTAAGGTTGCAAGTAAAAGGAGCAAGTACTAGTTAAAATCCTATGGTTATAGACTAGATTATTTTTTTTCTAATAACCTAATTCCCTATAACCATGGCTCTGATGCCAATCTGTAACACCCCAACCGATGGCGGAAACATCGGGATGTCACGTATTGATGATTGTTCAGTAGCACATGGTAAATAATAAGTTTCAATAAATGATTTAAATGAACTACATACAATTGTTCTAAAAATTTGTACATCAAAATGAAAAATACTAGCTACGCATCTTTAAGCATTAACTTTAATCTTTGAATAAGCCATAACCTGAAACATGTTAAGTTTGAAAATATTTTGGGTCAACAAAAGTTGGTGAGAATTACATAGGTTTTGATAATTGAATAAAAACTTGTACAATTCGAGTGTCATCGCAAGTCTAGTCCATATGTGAAAACAAAACAATCGGGTAAATCGAGTGCATAATCAAACCTTGTGACTAGAATATTGTGGTCCATCCCATACGCCATGGTTCACTCGATTATGTTATAAATTCGATAACAATCACCCACGCTACCTATGTAGGAGGTACACGTATCCGGGTGGGATTGTCAGTCCAATAGATCTATCATTGTATACCGTTGGCTGATCAATGTTAATGATTATGCCAGAATATTGTGCTTACCCTAGTCATGTTTAAGACATAACGCAACATAGAATAACACATAGACACTTTATGATTGAATTGCATATAGAATGTTGTAACATGTTTCACCCCAAAAATAGTGAAATAGAAAAGGGGCTATGTAAAACTCACCTTAGGTGCTTAATGAGTTCGTGAGTTTTCTTGAGCGTGCAAACACTTAGTAATAATGCCTTGGAAAACTCGGAACTAGCTAGAGGAGATAATGATGGATGAAAACTTAGTATGTGGGAGATGTGATAATAATGTTTTTTTTTTATTATTGAATGGTATAAAGAGTTGAATGGTAGGCTATTGTATTTATAGTGAAGAAATTGGAGTTGTAATTAGGGACTATTTTGACTAGGCTAGAATTTAGGAACAACTTTGACTTGACTAGAAGACCATATTTACTAACACTTTGACTTGACTAGGAGACCATATTTACTAACACTTTGACTTGACTTGACTAAGAGACTACGTTTGACTTTTCAGGTTTGACTAAGGGACCTTGAAAGGGTTTAAGTTTAATTGGTTTTAATTAACATCACAAAACACCAAATGGTGTAGTGGTTTGTGTGGTGTGGTTAAGGTTTAGCCCGCCAGGGACTCGGGTTCGAATCCTGGCTTAGGCAAACATTTTTTTAACATTTTTAAATCAGAATTTTTAATAAAATCCAATTTAATATTGATTATAAGTCATTATTTAAACAAAAAAATTAATAAAATGGATGGGAAAGATAATGTAAACATGAATCGGATGAATAAACGAGGGAGTTCTATATATATATATATATATAAAAAAAAATTGTGTGATGTTACAGTTGAACTGTGTAAACCTTATGAACTTGCTTTTGAAATGATAACGCCCCTCTCACCACCAATATTGTCCGCTTTGCCCTGATGGGTTGCCCATCCAGAGCTCACGGATTTGCTTTTGGTTGCACAAGTAAAAACGTCCCAGGAGGTCACCCATCCTGATATTGCTCCCACCTGAACACGCTTAACTATGGAGTTCTCCTCTCATCCACTAACATTAAGCCCCAAAATGCGTTGGTGATTTAAGAGGCAGGACATTACTTATGAACCAAGGATCTCTCCTGGCCACGACCGATGTGGGATTTTCCTGAGGTGTCACACTATCTGATCTTTTGTCGTAAGATTTACGGACCTAGATCAGACAGGGTATCTTTATAAAAGAGCTTTAGTGCCAAAACCTAAAGTTACCGAATTGAGGAACTTAACATGTGTGACGATAATCAAAGATTATCTAATGCATCGTATCTAATCATTGATTCAAATCGTGATTTATATAAGCCCTCAACCTGGTAGAGTGCACAAGTTACTTTGTAGCATTGATTTGCTGACCTGTACACCTCTGTTCCTCAATACCTTGTAAAATACAGATAACGAAAGCATACTCACGTGTTACAATGAGTCTTTGGGCAAAATTTCCTTGATACGGGAGTATGTCGTGTGTGTGGGAACCACAGACAATTTTGTTTATAATATAAATAGTCGTATCAAGCATTGCATAACAGTCTGCATGTAAGCTTATGTGGATAAAAATATCAGCAATTGCCAGATCACACATTGTCTTTAATGATAATAAACACTAAAGATCAACGGTGTGATCAGATTTCTCAAAAACTGATATGATATGATATGATATGATATGATCCTCTTACCGGAAATCACAAAACATTTATTCCTTTGCGTTTACATTTCTGCATTCTGCATTTTATTGTCAAAAATGTCAAAAACTCAAAAATATTTTAGGTGTGTTTTAACAAAATTTCAAAAAATCCAAAAGATTTTAGATTTCTATTTTGTTTTTGATAACCGATGGTGATTGATGGTGATTTTCTGAAGTTTGACTCACCATTTGAGTTTTGTAATCTTTAAATGCAAAATGATGAATGTTTGAAAGTGAAGAAGTTTGAAAAAGATTAAACGGGATTCGATTTTGAGATTTGGTAAAAATTTCAGTTTTTCCATTTGCTCATTCGCCCCTTCGATGGGTCGAAGGAACAAATGTGGCTACATTCGAACCTATTAAAAAGGTCGAAGGAGTGTGTTCTTCTGAAATTCTTTCATTCGAGCCCTTTAGTTTTCATTCGAACCTTTCAGTAGGGTCGAAGGAAGCTAAAGCTTCTCCTTCGAACCCCAATATAGGTCGAAGGTGGGTTCCTATATATACTAGTATCTCTTTCGAACCCTCATTCTTAAAAAATTTTCAAAAATCTGATTAAGGGGGAATTTTTTATTTTGAATTCTAGCCTATATCATTATGTTTCTTAGAGTTTCCTGATCATTTTAACATCAAAAGTGCAGGTAATCACTGGATAATCTGATCAGAATCAACATATTTGTGCTTGAAACCCTTGGACTCAAAATTGGACTTGAACTGTGTTGTTTTGATGAAATTGATGCTTGCAAATCATTTATCGTCAGTTTTAGGGGGAGAAATGACTAAAATTTAGACTAATAACAACTTAGACAACCTAATCGATTGATTAAACCCTGTTAACCTAGATTTTGATTGAAAACTGATGATAACTGATTATTAATTGAAATTGATTGTTAGGATTTGTTAATTGGCCATGTTAGAACATACATGTACAAAAATTTGATGTTTTAAAGGACTGAATTTGTTTTTGGAAGAATCTGGTTAAGAACAGGTACATTCGACGATTTTCAAGGGGTCGAATGTAGCTGAATTAGGTCGAAGGTAGAATTTTGGTCGAATGAACATTTTTACAAATCATTTCTACATTCGAACCAACATCCTTCATTCGAACCTCAGTTTTCCTTCATTCGAAACCACGTTTGGGGTCAAAGGAAGAGCTTTTGATCAAATTTTACAATTTGTCCAATTTTGACGAATTTTTATATTTTTGTTTTACAGATTTCAAAATGGCTGAACAACAGAATCCAGGGAAACAGACTGCAGAACCAGAGAAGCCAAACGAGTTAATCTTTGACGCAGATCACAACTATTGTGCGTATATAGGCGAAGTAAAACAACACGAAGCTTTCGCTGGGATTGTTGATTTTCTCAAACATTGCAGAGTATTATATGCCATTGCTACTCCAACCTCAATATATAGAGAGGTCATCAAGTATAATTCTGGGAGAATGCTGTGATAGACTTTTAGGAGAACAAGACGACGATCAGAAGCAAAATACAAGGCGATTTGGTGCTAGTTACTGAACAAGATATCTGAGAAGCACTTATTTTGCATGATTCTCCGACAGATCAGAGGAAGTTATCTTGGATTGAGCAGAGGAAATGTTTTCTCAGAGTGAAATACAACGGTCCTATCACTAATCGTCTATTACACAAGACAAAGCTGTGTCCACAATTCAAATATTTGGCACATGTGGTTCTACATGTTTTCGGACCAGTTTGTGGTGGATATGACGTAATGAGAAGCAGCATAAGTTCGTTATTGGTTGCGTTGATTCTGAACAAACCATTTAACGTGTCTGAGATGATATTTGATCACATGCTTGAAGTTCTGAAAGGATTGAAGGTTGACAAATTTCTCATGTATCCGTGGTTTCTGCAGATGATTTTTGATAAGAAGTATACTTTAAGAAAAGATCCAACACAAGTTTTGGTTCAGCATCATGCGAATCTGAATATGCTTAGCAGGATGAAAGCGTATAAGGGTGTTCCAAAGAACGAGAGACCACCTCATAAGAATCTGTTTGGTCACTTGATTAATCCAGGTTATAAAGATCCAGGTGAGAATAAGGCAAGAAATGATGGTAGTGATTCTGATGAAGATAATCCATTACATGCTGTTGATCCTGAAGCTAAGAGGAAGAGACAGGTTATCAACAAGGGTGCTAAGTCTGGTAAGGGAAAAGCTAAAGTTGTTGAAGAAACAACACCACCCGCACCAAAGAGACATAAAACCATGGCTAAGAAGAAAAAGTCTGGTAAAACCAAGACATTGTTGGTTGATGAGGAGTCTGCTGATTCTGAAGAGACTCAAGACAATGAAGAATGGGATTCAGGAAACAAAACTGTTAAATCCACCAAGCCCAAGGCCACTGAGGCTGGTGAGATTGAAAGTCTGAATAAGACAATTGAAGAACAAAGACAAAAGAGTCCGATAGTTGTTGAAGAAGGTGAACTTGGACTGGAGAATTTAAATTTTGTTGGATCTCCAGTTGCTAGTGGAAAGATTCTTAAGCCGAAGTTTAAATCAATGGTTAAGAATTCTAATCCTAAACAGAAAAGAGACAGGGAGATAGATATTCTTGTTACTGGAAAGAAAGTTCCTGAGATTAGTAGTTCGAAAGCTGCTACACCCGTGACATCCCCGGTAGCAAAGAAATCAAAGAAATCTGCTGCAGAGACGACTATTAATCCTATTGCAGATTGTGAAGCTACTTTAGAGAGAGTGATGAATAAGTTTAAGAAGAAAACTCCTGTTGCTGAGGCTTCTACACCTCAGGTTACTGTATCTAGTAATATGATGGATGCAGTTAATCAAATGCTTGCTGATATGATGAAACTGATTAACCAGCAACAGCAGGAGATAGAACAGTTAAGAGAGAATGATAAAAAGATGTTAGATGTTGTTTTATCTTCTCAAGAGAGTCAAGAAGAATTGGAGGCAAAGATAAAACAACTTCAAGAAGAAAATCAGAAGTTGTTCATGCATGAACAGAGAAATACACGAAGAATCATTACTCTACGGGTTGAAAACAAGAAAGTGAAAAGGGACAATAAGAATATGAGGAAGATAATTGATGATTTGTATGAGAAAGCTCCACAATTGAAAGCAGGAGAAGAAGATAAGGAACCTGAAGAAGAACAAGTTGATTTTAAACCATCTAAGTCAGAAAAAGATGAAGATGAGGATGATGATGAGGATTTGGATCAGGATGTCGGTGATGCTCCTAAGAAAAAAAAGATGATGATAAAGACGGTTCCAGTGAAGGTTCTGATGATGACAGTTCTACTGATGATGATGATGATGATGATGATGATACAGAAACGTATCGATGTGAAAAGAGAGAATCTGATAAAGACGCAGGTGAATATAGCTCGAAAGCACCTGGTGGAAATACTGACGATGATAGTATTTTCTGGACTGACAAGATTAGAGCTATATCAGATAATGACAAGAAGTTCTATCGTCAGATGTTGACTAAGAAAGTTTAGACAATCGAGTTAACTGGAAAATTTCCAGAAATATTTGAGTCTGATGATATGAGATATGAGTTAGAGTATAATGATCCTAATCTAGAGGATGGTGAAGTTTCTGCAGCTGTTTCCAAAGAAATACTTGAAGGTTTGTCGAAACAGGTTGGTAAATCTCTTGAAGAGTTGATGAGTGATAATCAAATTCCAAATATTCCTGAAAGAGAAGCTGGAAATCACTCTGATGATAGAGATACTCCTGTGTTTGAAGATATATTGATTAAGGATATTACCAGTGAAGAATATCCTGAGTATTTCAAAGATAAACAGGAAGATGCATTTTCTGAATTTTCTGAAGAGGTATTGGAACAGGCTGAGAAACTTGCACAGAAGAAGTGTAAAACATTCGTTGATGAAGTGTTTAAGAATGCAGAGAATCAGAAACTAAATGTTGAACAATCTGATGTTTTTAAGAGTTTGTTAAGGAAGCTTAAAGAGAAAGAAGCCAACCGACCCAAAACTGAAGTTCAGGGTGGTTTCTACAAGTATCACAATGAATTGTTTAAAGGAAAAGCTCTTGGTTGGAAGTATCTGAGACAGTTAAGGTGTGTTGCTGTGAAGTGGGAAAAGGGGATTCTGTACTTTGACAGATTCCATGACATTAAGACACTACCTTACTGGGCTGTGCGAGACATCTGCAGGCACACTATGACTGGTGCAAGTGTGAACAATCATGCAGTTGGTTATTTCGCAGATCGTATGGCGAGAGAGAGTAGAACTAGATGGTATGTTTTCACGCCGCAGTATCCTAAGAGGATAATTCACAGAGAGATTGATTAAATCACTGGGCTGAACAAGGTGACGTTAAAGTATAAACCACCAACAGTGTTGAAACATATTCCGTTGATGCCTATTCCACAACACTTTTGCAAAGATTTTATGTGGTGGTATTATGATTGGAAAACCGCAGAAGCTGTCATCCTACTAAAAGACAAGAGAGAAAAGTTTAAGAAGATACATATTTTTGACCCTATGTGGTTGATTAACTGTTCGCACGAAGATATAATCATGCTCTATTACAACCCGATATATTGTGAGGAGAAGGATAGCGAACAAGCGCTGAAATACCAACGTGTGGTATGCTTGTGTTTCGCTTGGGATGTCAATGCAGGGTGTGACTATGATAAGAAACTGGGAAAGTTTGTGAAGATACAGAAAGCAAAGAAGAAAACAAAACCAACTTTCAAACCAGTGATGACTAAAGAGCAGAAGACGAACTTGCGCAACAAGCTAGCGAACAAGACACTTGATTATGAATGCCAACTAAAATCCAAGCAATAGTCGAGGGGGAGTTTGTAGATGCATATTTGCGACTAATGATTTGGATTTACCATATAAAGTGTTTTTGTGTTTAACGTAAGGTCGATGGTGAAATATGAACGATCGAAGGTAGATATGTTTTGGTCGAATGAAGAGTTTCTGGACAGAAGACTTGGTTCGAGCTTTTGGAGGTCGAAGAACTCATTCGACCTCATCGTGAGGTCGAATGTAGTTTAGTATATAAGCTGAACTTTTTGATAATGTTATAACTTTTGGTCATTTGTGTCTTGTATCTGTTCTGAAAACTCTCTTTAGGTTCTAAACTTTCTGAAAATGTTTTATTAACTTGTAAACCCAATTGTAAAGATCTTTATCAAGTTATTAATGAAGACGTTGATTGAAAAGTTAATTTTGTGTGTTTGATTCGATTCGTATCACATTGTAAACAAACTAGGGATTCCGCACCTAGCTTTGTTAGACTTGTATGATCGCCTAAACGTTTTTGCTAAACCGATCCTCATCGACAAAGTGATACCTCTTTATGGATGAGGATCGGTTTAGCAAAAACGTTTAGGCGATCATAGAAGTCTAACAAAGCTAGGTGCGGAATCCCTAGTTTGTTTACAATGTGATACGAATCGAATCAAACACACAAAATTAACTTTTCAATCAACATCATCATTAATAACTTGATAAAGATCTTTACAATTGGGTTTACAAGTTAATAAAATATTTTCAGAAAGTTTAGAACCTAGAGAAAGTTTTCAGAACAGATACAAGACTCAAATGACCAAAAGTTATAACATTATCAAAAAGTTCAGCTTATATACTAAACTACATTCGACCTCACGATGAGGTCGTATGAGTTCCTTCGACCTCCAAAAGCTCAAACCAGGTCTTCTGTCCAGAAACTCTTCATTCGACCAAAACATATCTACCTTCGACCGTTCATATTTCACCTTCGACCATACGTTAAACAGAAAAACACTTTATATGGTAAATCCAAAGCATTAGTCGCAAATATGCATCTACAGAATTGTACAAATTTTATTCAATATTCATACCTATGTAATTCTCACCAACTTTTGTTGACCCAAAATATTTTCAAACTTAACATGTTTCAGGTTATAGCTTTGCTTGAAGATTATAGTTAATGCATGAAGATTTAGACTTAGCATTTTTCATTTGATGTACAAATTCTTTTGATAACAATTGTATGTAATTTATTTAAATCAATTATTGAAATTTATTATTTACCATGAGCTACTGAACAATCGTCATTACGTGACATCCCGATGTTTCCGCCATCGGTTGGGGTGTTACAGATTGGTATTAGAGCCTTGGTTATAGGGAACTAGGTTATTAGAAAAAAAATGTAGTCTATAACCTTAGGATTTTAACCAGTACTTGCTCCTCTTACTTGCAACTCTACTTATTTCTATTCTCTATCTCCACCCTACTTCTTATCTCTGCTTTAGCCCTTACAAGATGATTACTCTCCATCACTGGGTCTTCCCTTAGACTAATAAGACAAATTCTCAAGTCCTAACCTGAACTGCCTTGAAAATCCTGTCGAAGTTCTAGATTTTAATAACGAACACGTGCAATCTGGAAGGGTGAACGCCTGTATTCTGAGTTTTCTGTCTAGGACTGGCATTGCGCATAAATCCCAATCAGACGAGGGACCCGGATGCCTACCTAGGAATTCTTGGGATGAGTGTTCACTTATAGGCTAAAGCATGTCTTCATTATGTTATTAAAATGTGGAAACTTTGATAAGTCAACGTTTTCGTTTATTTGTTAGGATTGACAAATAAATGATTACACGCCTCGTGTTTCCCTTGTTGAAAATACTCCACTCTCATTAAAACTTAAGCTTTAAATCCCAAAAAAATTACAGTTTAAATCAATCCCATTTCATAATCAAATATGAGTTTCACAATCACACTTCATCTTATCATCTTAGCCACATGTTTGATTACTTGCAGCACCCTACCCAAATCATATTATTGCCTTTTTCAGCATGTTACATATTTTTAAACTGTAACCTCATAACCTGAGTATACCCTAGTACAACATTAAAGGTTTCTTAATATTGTCAAATTTTCATTACCCATAAACTATGAAAAATACATATTTTTTTCAAAAGATGTCTTCAAACTTAAGTTCTAAATTCAAATGTTTATTAGCAAAACAAAGGATTTTCAATATAATGTCACCTTGATGTCGTGTTTAAAATCTTTGACTAACTGAAATATTCTGATCTAAAGCCACATAGTTTGTACTATTTAATAACTTTTGTTTTATCTACAAAACCAATTTTTACAAAAAAAAAATAATAAATAAATAAATCTTTCCATCCTCATGAACAAAATTTAATCTCCAATTCCCCATTGACACCTACTTATTTTCAACTTGTTCGAACTTTACGATTTTTTGTGTTTACCACAATCATGTTTTTCTCATACGCACGATTTTAATATTTGATTCAAACCCCATGATTCATGCTGCTAAAATAATCTCCTTACTACTTGTGCCTCTTTGAAAACCCGTTATTAACTATTTTCACGTTCACTATCTTTCATAACCTTGATGATACTTTGAGTTCTTCATCATCCTCTCAAGAACTAAATTCATATTCTTTACCTTCTTGAACATGAACTTGATCCCTACGATAACCAAACTATTGAAAACTTGATTGTTCGTCGCATCAAACTTGATTCTTAGTTATACATGAGGATTTGATTATCTACCTGAACATTTGATTATTCATGATACTTGAAAGCATGGAATATAAACTATTAACTTTAAACATACCTAAAGTCATTAACCTTGTCTAGGGCAACTCTATTACAACTCGCATGTTATACTTGATACTTGATGCATTTACAAACTTGCTTATATATATGTATTATCAATTTGCAACTTATGTGTTAAACCAAAAACAATTGTTACACTTAATCAAACAACTGGTAGAGGATGAAGTACTTGCTCAACAGTTAGTAGAGTACCCAATAACCTGCTCAACGATTGGTAGAGGTCATCATGCCTGCTCGGTAGAGGTTCTAATAACCTGCTCAACGACTGGTAGAGGCTATCGCACCTGCTCAACAATCGGTAGAGGTTCCTACTCACTAAGTGGTAGAAGTCTTTTTCCTGCTCAACAGTTGGACTCAATTTTTGGATACATTATACACGTAAATTGATACAAAGATTTATTAGACTCATTGATACAAAGATTCAATCACACGGTTATTTTGCATTGTTTTACATGTGTGTTTAGAGTCATAGAAGGACACAAAACCCTAATGTAAGGTAAATTGGTGGTTTTGCATTAATTTGATGATTATTTTTGAGTTATTACCTTCTATAAAAAACCCGATTTTGAATTCATATATAGATGATTATAGCTCGATTCAACTTACACACATCCTTATATAGAGCCGAAAAACACTTCCCCTTTATCATCTTTCACTTTCAAACACTCCAACTCTCGAATTCTTGTGTTTTAGATCTCGGTTTAGGTTCAAGAATCCACAAATTTCTGGTACGTTTTTGTTTTGATTCTTTTATGTTTTAGGGGCGATTTAAGATGAGGAATAAAAGCCCCATGAAATCGTTCATTATCTGTATCCAATCGTTATTCAAATATAGGATTAGGAAGTTAGGGTTCATAAGGGTTTAATTTGGGGATTTTTGTTTGATTCAGATTGTTTTTTTATATATAAATCGATCCATATCAAAACACAAACAAACACCCACACCAACTGGCCTAGGCATTGCCTAAATACAGAACAGTTCAGGGATCGAAACCTGTACCCTACAGTTTTTCTTGGTTTTTATTTATTTTGTTGTAATTTGATGTTTCAGGATATTTATAAATTGATTTAGAAACAACTAAAATCACAAACTTACACCCAGATCAACTGGTCTGGGCGTTATACCTATGCAGAGCAGGTCCCGGGTTCGAGTCCCCCATGGACCGAATCTGTTCCATTTTTTTTCTTTTTCTGTTTATTATTTAATAACTATTATAATTCTATTTTAATTATTAAAAAATAGTAAACTTGATCCAAAAATTTTAAAAAAATTATCCTAGCTCCACAAAACTCTAAAGTTTATGTTTGTAATTTTATTTTTCTGGAAATTATTTATTTATTATTTTTAACATATTTATTTTGTTTAAATCGTAATTAATTCATTAAAAAATCGTTTTTAATCATTTTAACAACAAATTTTTTGTAGAATCATTTCTAACCATATCCAAGATTTTGGTAATTTCTTTTCTGTAAAAATATTTTTTTACCCGTTTTTATAATTTAATTACATTTAATTGATTAAAATTCAATTAAATTCGTTTTAAAATGAAAATAATATGAAAAATAATTTATTAAATTATTTTCCACTTATAATACATATAAACTACTGTACAAAAATGAAAAATAACATTTTCACACTTTATTTGTATTTATTTCCTAATTATTTTCCCTTTTAATAATAATAAATCGATTTAAAATATACCAAATACCAAGAATTATACGTTTTAAAATTATGAGAGTTACTTTATTCTCAGAATTGAAAGGACTTGTAACTTCTTAATTTATTTTATTGACTTATTCTATTAATTCCTACTTTTATTTCTTATTAAATCACATTAAGTCCATTATTTAAATTCAAGTTATTTCATATTTACACTTTCAATTATTTTACATGCTTTCATAATATGATGTAATTATTAAAAGATAGTTGGGTTATAAAACTTTCATTAAATAATTAAAATGATTTAAAACTAATTATGGTTTAACTCAAAAACCCTAAAATCCCCAAATCTAGTCTATAAAACCCTAAGTGCCTAATCCTAGATAACTTAGACTTTAAGATCGTTCCCTTACAAATTATTAATTTATCCATTTAGGTTAATCCTTTGGGATAATTCTAATTCAAACCTCGCATAATCGTTAACTCCGTACAAGCCAACGATACACAATGATATATCTATTGGACTGACAACCCCACCCGGATACGTTACCTCCAGTATAGGTAGCGTGGGTGATTGTTATCGCAACAAAAATGAGTGAACCATATGCGTATGGGATGGACCACAATATTCTAGTCACAAGGTTTGATTATGCACACGATTTACCGGGTAGTATTGTTTTCACATATGGACTAGACTTGCCATGACACTCGAATTATACAAATTTTATTCAATATTTAAACCTATATAATTCTTACCAACTTTTGTTGACCCAAAATATTTTCAAACTTAACATGTTTCAGGTTATAGCTTTTCTTGAAGATTAGAGTTAATGCATGAAGATATAGACTTAGCATTTTTCATTTGATGTTCAAATTCTTTTGAGAACAATTGTATTTAATTTATTTAAATCAATTATTGAAATTTATTATTTACCATGAGCTACTGAACAATTGTCATTACGTGACATCCCGATGTTTCCGTCGTCGGTTGGGGTGTTACAAATCCCTCCACCAAAAAATAAAAATAAAATATGTAACCTAAAAGAATTTAAAAAAAAAGTAAAAAACACTAAAATGTTTACCTAGTGTCACACTATCGAAAAAAATAAAAAAAATGGCTTATATTACGTCATGTCTAATGCACACGTGCATTTCACTATTAGAAATATACAGACATGTACCGTATGCACATGTGCATTTCACTATTAGAGCACACTTTTGAATAAATTGTTAATTACCGTAATTAAATTATCATTAAATGGACGCGATGTGAGATGTAACAAGGAAAAAAATTTATTGAATGATCATTAAATGAATGCGAAGTGAGATATAAAATACACTCGAACTCATCAATTGTTTAGTCATGCATATTATAATAAATTGAAAATAAGACACATGTACGATAACAAACATGAATAAACTTACTAGAAATGGCTATGTGATCTAGGAGTTCAAACCCTTTTTATTACGTATACAAACGTGGACTGCATGCACATGTATATTTCACTATTATAATTTGGATTTTTTAAGGGTTTATTTTTTAGATGCGGTGGGAAGTGGGTTAAGTTTTTGGGAGGATGGGGTAGGGGGTTTAGATGCACATGTGCATCTCACGAGAGGGGGGGAAGGGATGGGAGTTTAGGTTTTTTGGGGTGGATGGGTTTAGGTTTTAGAGGATGGAGGTAGGGTTTTTATTTTATTTATATTTTTTAAGCTCTAAACAAACTGAGTTTAATATCTTTTACATTAAACGAATCAATTTGGGCTTATGCCAAAGTTTCAAATCTAGTCTTTTGAGTTACTAGTGTTCCTTAATACAATGAAAAAATAACCCTTTATAAATATAATAATAACAATAAAAAGAATTACACAAATTGTCTTTTAGATATTAGTCAAATTGCATCCTATGTCCTTTTTGTAAATTAGTTATAACACAAGTCTTTTGTTTCATTCTCCTATGGTATTGACTAGATTCAATCAGCTGTTTTGAAACTTAAAACCAGATCCGAACTCAAACATTATAGGTGGTAGTTGTAGGAGACCAAGAGACGAAGAGGTGGTGTGGTGGTGATCTAAACTAAGGGTGAAGCTACCGTGGTGGAGGGTGGTGGTTTGATGGCGACATTGAAGAACAGGAGAGGGAGTTAGAGAGATATATATATTTTTTATATTTGTATTGATTTGTTTTCGTTTTATTTATTTAGTTTTTTTGACAGATTTGGCCCTCACGTGAGGGGCACGTCGGTAATTTAACTGAGTTTTTTTTAACGAAAGTTAGTTTGAAAGACAGATGGTGTAACAAATGTATAAAAGAAAAGATATAAGAAGTGAAAATTTTACATAAAGAACAGAGGGTAGATACTAATAACTTAAAGACAATTTGTGTAATTGATAACGATATATCTACTACTATATTAAAAATAAAAACAAAGTTGGAACACATGTCATCATATGGGAGCATGGTTTTTGATTTTCCCGCTCATTTCAATTTTATTTATCCTCTCATTAAGCCGATGGGTCATGAATACTCCATTTACTATTAAATTAATTTTTCTCTTTCATGTGCATAGCACATACACTTTCCCCATGATTTTTTAAACGTTAATAACTTTTTCAAAACGACATTTTTTTGAAAAAAATTACACCAAATTAACGAGCGTTTTATTATCTTTCCAACGAGTACCATAGTGCTATACAAAAAACGAAAAAAAAAACGAGCGTTTTATTATCTTTCCAAATCAAGAAGTAAAGCATCTCTTGCATCCAATGTTTGTTTACTAAAGTCTGTTTCAGAGCAGTGGGTCTGTTAATGAGATGTGTTTAAAACAGTTGTTGCTTCAAACAGATGATGCTTCAACAGTTTGCTTGCAACAGCTGTTTGAAGCAAACTGTTGAAGCAACATCTGTTTGAAGCAACACCTGTTTAAGACAGATCTTCTTAACAGACTCACTGCTCTGAAACAGACCTTAGTAAACAGACTTTGCTTGCAACAGATGCTTGACTTCTTGATTTGTTATTTAGTAAATAGAATGTCACACCCTCAAATTCCACTTGCGGGGTTTTACCGCGAGGCGCATGACAAACCAGGATTCAAGTCAACGGTCACAATAAACAACACTATATGCATAACACAAAACCCAAAAGATATAATTATAAAAGCATAAACTGTAGCGGAAGCTTTAAATGTTTACAACCCAAAAATATAGTTCAAATGTTTAATGAAGACCATGCTCTAAACCCTAGACGCCCGTGTCGACTCGTGCGCCTAGATCCAGTTGTTGCTACCTTAGCGACCTGAGAAAAACATGCCAAAAGACGTCAACATATAATGCTGGTGAGTTCACAGGTTTGTTCAAAAAGAGTTACCAAGTGTTACCATGTCAATGTTACCAAGTACGCTAGCTAGGCGTATGTTTTATTACTACTACGATTGGAAACCATTACTGGACACGTTTAGCAATGTTTAGCATGTTTAGCAGCCCGTAATGTTCAGCATGATAATGTTCCTGTTCGAGACAATATGCACCCGCCCGGCCCTCCAAGCCGACGAGTGGGGCAGGTCACGCCCAATAGATCTATCCACATTTCCCCCGTTGTGCAAACCCGCACATTCATGGTTTCCCCCGGGACTTTTCAAAAGATCGTATAGCAATATAAAGTTAAAACCATAGTATGACATATGTTACCAAAACTGTTTAGCGCATGTTTTCTCCCCCAAAGTTAAAGCAGTAAAAGTGGGGCCGTGAACTCACCTTAGATTGCGTTCTTCAAATATAAGTAAAGATGTTTAGCCCTTGATAATCCCTCTACCGGAGATCTATCAAAATGTTCACATAAGTGTTCCGATCAATAACCATAAGGTTATCTAGCCCCCGATTGTCCAGATCATAACCGAGTATGTTTTAAAACGTGTTTAAATGTTTAACCGACACACTAGACCGACCCGGCATCCCGTTGGTGACCCATTACCCTAACTAATCAAGTACACATAGATTACACGCAAGATTCAAGCATAAAACACTTAGTTTGTATCAAAAATCTCATTTCTGCATCAGAACGGTCGAACCAGTCAGTTTAAGGCCTCCTTCGCACCTTTTTACCTCTCGTTCGACCGTTTGATGCTTCCTTCGCACATTTAGCCACGTTCGCCCACTGAAAAGCCTGGTTCGACCCTGGGATTCCTCCTTCGCACCTTCGACTGGTCGAAGGAGGCCAGGTTCGCCCCTGTTGTTCTATTTTGCCTAAAAACGCTTAAAACACATTCAAAACGACTTGAAACATCACCAATCACAGCAGTCAATCATGATTATGTTATCCTAACAAAACCCCACTGATTTTGCCCCAAACCATATCCGTTTCAGCCCTTTCCCAAAATGGTAAAAATTATGGAAACGTCACTTTCATGCATGAAATCTTTACCCAATTTGGAAACTTTTGAAATCGACTCATGTTTGACTTAAAATACTCAGTTTGTCGATCATCCGATCATTCCTATGGGTTCTATTGATTATAAACACCACATGTTACGTCTAGATTCGTCAAAATCCCCAATTTACACATAATATCATTATCCAATCGATTCTAACCCTAAACAACAATCAATCAGCATTAAAAGCAATCCTACATCATGTCTCTAACATAGATAAAGCAGCAAAGTATTGAATAACACATTACACCACATAATTCTCAACTAACACATGTTATTTATTATGAAAACTCATGTTAAATGATAGGGTTTTGTTTTAGAAAGATGTTTAAAAGGTTTTTAATCATAAAAACACCCTTAGAACAGATCTGGACAATTAAGGTTAGATGAGAACGAATTAAAATGCTTCTAAAAGATTTAGGATTATGAACACACCTTGGATTCTTGTTTAGATGTTGTAGATAGGTTAGATTATGAAAAAGAAGAGCAAAAACTCCTTCCTTAGTGTTTAAGATCGTTTGAGAGCGTTTTGGGACGGTTAGGGTTTGTGAAATGATGAAAAATGACTAAGGTTGGTATTTATACTGATCCTCCTTCGCACCAATTGATTGGTCGAAGGTGGTCTCCTTCGCCCCTTTCACAGGGTCGAATGAGACTTGTCCAGGTCGAAGGGAATTCTTCAACTCCACTTCCCTGGTTCGCCCACTTGCATGGGTCGAACCAGCCAATTTTCCTCTCCTTCGACCACTCGAAGTGGTCGAACCAGAGCCCCTTCTTAACTAGTTTTCCAGTTTGTCGTGTTTAACGCATTCTAACACATCTTAACACATAAGCATGCATCCTTAGTCTATATTTAACACATTAAAGCGCAGATAATCATTTACACATCATTTAAACACGTCTATGTATATAAACCACCACACAACCCATAATCTACACATAAACTAAATTAGTTCATGTAATGTCACCAACAACGGAACCCGGTACTAGTGTATTACCAAAACGACTCCCAATGATCCTCCAGATCATTGTACCCAGGACAATCCTAACTTGACCCAACTCAACTAACCCGGTTAGGTTTGTTTATAAACGTTTCTCGCTAAGGTAGACTTAGATGTTACTAATATGTTTAAGCCGAACATGCCGGGTGTCACATAGAACTTAAAAATGATATAGTCGATGCACGGGATTTCACCTAGTGTAATAGTGCCCCTACGAAAACTTTTAAGGTCTAGTGGGCATTTAAGATGTAGAGCTATGTTTTAATCAAAGCCATGATGTTTAATGAATGTTACTTGATTAGTTAAAATCAAAATATAAGACAAACTTGTTTTAAAATACCTTTCTTACCATTTTTCGTAACTTTTTAGAGTATTAGAGCTTGTTTTATAAAACATACCTACCTTAACCAACTTATAAATTACCTTTCCATCCTTAAATGTTAAATACAAGTCTTATATATATATTTTTTTAAAATGACCGTATCAAATATTTCTAATCATATAACTACCGCCACAACTCATAACTTACCAAATGTTTCGTTAATTAAACTTACAAACAAAATTCGATATTTTGGCATCATTAATATTATTTTGGAATATTATTTTTCCAAAGATGAACTTTATTTAACACATAAAACAAACCAACAGCCCCAAGAAAAAACACAGACAAAATATCTACAACAACCCACAACCAACAGGCTCCTTATAAATTATAAAAAGTGAATAAGGCGTACGTAATATGTTATTTACAGAAACTTGTGGCAATTTATTTTATATTTATTTCATAATACACAAATGTACCTACTAAAAAATTAATCATAGTATAGGTATCGGTAGGGTTTGCGGATTTTACCGTAGGTAAAAAATGTTGCTAATAGTGAGAACGCCGACTCAAAAATCCGTTTTCTTCATGCATACAATGTAGTAATACTGGTTGCATAAAATGTAGCTAAAGGAATCAAAGAAACATCCACACAAAGTACTAATAATGATAATAATCTACCGCTTGCATAAGATGATGACTAAACTTTAGTAATAACATATAAAATAGTAAAGAGACATGAGAAAGTAGCGTTAATGTTCTTGAAGGTCCTTAAAAGTGCAGACCTGATGAGTGGTGATGGAGGTGCATGTTGATGAGCAGCATTTTCTGAATAAACAAGCAACACTACTCAACAAAAAGAATATAATAACTTTCACATGAGATTAGCAGCAAATAAATTTACCACCGAGGAGCGGCCTAGAAAGCAGCCAGAGAAATAGACACCTGCTCCTAGATAAGGTTGTTCAATTCCGCCTAGGTCATGTTGATGTTGCCACGACCCCCGCCACGTCCTCCGCGTCTTCCACCACGAGCTCCAAACATCTTCTGATATCACAAACGAAAGAGAACTTAGAATTATCACTAGCAACAGAGTACTAGTAATCATGATATCTAGAATACTATAATCATCCCGATCAGATAAATTTGTATCAACTACAAATCATCCAGTCAAGATATCCAAGCTTACTGGATAGGCAAGCACTACAACTCGCCTACCCTAGAGTACGATACAAATAAAAATCTCCAAGTGAATGATCACTCAGAGAGGTACTATGACTAGTACGTGTGCAAGATAATGTGTCCATTGGAGTATAGAAGGGAGATGTTCGAATCTTGAACAGATCTCAAAATAACGCCGAAAGGCCACCTCAATGTATGCCACCTCCGTGCCAAATCGACAAGCTAACTGCTTCGTCTTCAGACTAGAAGAAGAAGATAGAGATAGACAATAGATAATAGATATAATGGATGATGCAACACGCAAATGATGATGATATTGACACCCCTGCAATGTTAGTTAATTCCCACTTGACTTGACTCAACTCTTAAGTGTGTGACCGGCTAGTGTGTGAGACTCGGCTATAGACCAGACTCTACATGCAGTCCTAGTTCACTATAACCATTGGCTCTGATGCCAATCTGTCACACCCTAAAATTCCACTTGTCCGCGTGACATACGAGGATCCAAGTCAACGGTCACAATAAACAACAACTATATGAGTAAAGTAACGTAAACACAACCATGCAAATTAAAGTTTAGTGGAAGCGTAAATTCAGTTTATAGACCAAATCCCAAAACAAAATAATTTTCAAAATAGTTTAAAGTTTGCTGCAAATCTGACAAAACAAGTGAGATGGATGCTGTAGACTCCTGTGCATCCTAACCCGGTGCTGCTACCTTAGCGGCCTGACAACACATGCTAAAATATGTCAACATAACAATGCTGGCGAGTTCACAAGTTTTTTCAAACAAATATCATATGTGTAAATATCAAATCTGTTTTAATATTTTATCAAACGTTAGCTAGACATTAAGCATCTTACTATTGCGATTGAAATCATTGCTGACTGTGTTATTACTCAATAATGTGTGTACCATTCGGATTACTGTCATCCCTGGTAAGCCCTGTGTGTTTAAGACAATATGCACCCGTCCAGTAGACCCGGGTGGGGTTTGTCAGGTTCAATAGATCTATCCACATTTCCCCACTATATTCCCATATTAGTGGTTTCCATGGGATTTAGATGAGTCGCATAGTAAACAAATGATAACAATAGTAATAAATGATCATTAAGTAAAACCGATTGTGTTACATGTTTCTCCCCCATGAGAAAGTATGTAAGTAGTGGGGCCGTGAAACTCACATTAGGGTGCGTCTTCTAGTATAAATTAACCGATTGTGTGATGATAGTCCCAATTACCGGCGACCTATAATAAAATGCGTATAAGTGTTGACCGTTAAAACGTTGGTCAATTAACCCCTGGTTGTCCAAACCATGACAGTGTATGTTTGAAAAAAAAGCGTTTAATGTTTGACACGATCACATAAGACCTGACATCCCGTTGGTGACCCATTATATTCGTATATTAGTCAAGTATAAGTTCATAAGCAATAACATGTAGATACGCACCTCATATAACAAATAGATCACAAAAACTAGCATATAGATCATGTAATGCATGTATGAGTCATAAAACATGTTACATGGTTTCCAGACACGTTACAGGGTTTAAAATATGCTACTGGGTGTCAAGACACGCTACTGGGTTCAAAAACACACTACTGGCTTCAAAACACACGACTGGTTATCAAACCACACGACTAGCTATGCCAGTTGTTACTAGAGTCGTTATTTGTCTCCTTGTCGTCATATCCTGAACATCTCAATCTCTAACCGTTTATCTTATATAGAGATATGCTATTGTACAAAGCCTCCTTAAAATACGAAGTGTAAGAAGCCATCCTGACCATCCATCTGCATTTTAATCAAGATCATCGTACATTAATTACAATCGCATGTTTTTAATGGCAGTTAACAAGAGGGGGGCAAATTAGACAAATTACCACTATAATAATTTGAATTTTTTAATAATAGCGCCCAAATCATCTCATTTATGGACGGTTACATAATCAAACACTATAATCATGGAATTCACACATAAAACACACACAAAATCAATCTCTCTGTAACAAAAAAAAACAGAGCATTCCATCAACGAAGAAATAACAATCGATCAAAACAGGATTATGGCTCCAAAACGCAAATCAAGTAAGTAAATGTTCATATTGTTATTTTCATTTTGATCGTATGAGAAAATAAATTAAACAATTGTGCCTGTTAATTCTAAAACCCTAAAAAAACGAACCAGGTGAAGGAAGAGAACGAAGAAGCAAACTGAATCATGCCAGGCCTTCGAATGGAACTAATACAGGTATGGTTTAGATCTGTTTTATGAAATTAGTAAAGGCGTTTTTGATGTTTTGAATGATGAACATCACGATTTAATGATTTTGCTAATGAAATTAGTAAAGGCGTTTTAGATGTTTTGATGAAAGTAGTAAAGGCGTTTTAATGATTCTAATGATTAATAAGAATTTGTAAGTGCGTTTGTGGTAAATAATAAAGGCGTTTTATTGATTTTAATGATGAATGAGATGATTTGTTGATTTGTTGTGTTTAAAAATTGGGCGAATGTGATTAGAAATGCATTTTATGTAATTACTGAAGGCGTTTTATTGATTTTAGTGATGAATGAGATGATTTAGTGATTTGTTGTGTTTAAAAATTGGAAGATTGTGATGAATGCGTTTTGAAAAATTAGTAGATGTGTTTTACTGATGTTAATCATTAGTATAGGTTATCATATACTGATCTCATACAATCATATGAAAAAAAAAAGGTATGTATGCTTCACAAACTGCAGTCATATGAAAAAAAAAAGCATGTATTATTTTGTTTTTCAGTAATTATAGTAACTAAGTCCTTCTTCTGAACTTGGCACAAAATTAATATGACCCAAAACTATAAATCTGACCTTATTAGTAAAATTTGTTTATAAAAATCAGTGTGAAATATAGTAAAACGCATGCATAATTAGTAAAATGCATGCATAATGAGTAAAGGCAAAGATAACATTTATATATTACAAAGTATCAATGTTCAAAAAAGTATCAATGTTCATCAGTAGTTTGCTCATCAGAAGTTAGGCCATTAGTGGTTTGATTCAGCAGTAGTTATTAACTTCTTCAATAGTTACAAACACTTCATCAGAAGTTATCAATCAACAGTAATCAGTAGTTTCATTAATCAGATAAAATGCATTTGTTATACTTAAAACGCATTTGTTTATCCATAAAACGCATTTGTTAATACTTAAAACGCATGTATTTATTTTTTGACAGTGTGTAAATGTCGAAGATGCTACATCAAACATACTTGATGAGAATGTTGCAGGGGATACATCCAGGTTAGTAAAGATGATGGAAAATGCTTACGCGAAGGTGCTAAAGCGAGTAGATAATATGAGATGAAAGTTTTAAGATTGATAAGTTTGTTAATTTTGCATCTTTACATTGTTGAATGTTACAGTGTTAGACCTGAATTTCTCTTTTGGTATTAAAAATGCATGTTTCATTTGATGTTTTGTATGAAGCATATTAAAACGCATTCAATAAATACTAAAACGCATTTGATATATGGAAATCTATTTAACTTGTGATATAAAACCAATACATAAAACGCATTTAATATCACTTAAAACGCACGTACATTATTATTCATGCCACATTTTACATCATGAAAAACAAACAATACAAACACTACTTAAAACAAAATGATAATAAAGTAGCATAGAACATAGACACCAAAGACATTATGAAGGCTAGAAGGTTTAAAGTGATTTGAGAAACTTAATCTTCATTTCCATTGAGCACCTTAAAAGAGCTATGGATTTAGTAAGCTCTTCAACAAGATTCATATCTCTTTGTTTTGAATCAATCATGAACATCAATGCCAATTCATGAAGACTAGAATCTGGCATCGTCTTGAGAATGTTACAAACTTCATCTTTTCAAGAAATGCCTTCATGGACATTGTTCAAATCATTTATCAAAACACTCTCCAAAGAATGATCCTTGATGATTTGTTCCTTAATCCTCTTAATAATGTTTAACTCCGTCAAAACACATTGACAGTGACATCTAACAGAAATAACAACATAAAACATCTGCCCCATTACAAACACTGTTACATTGAAAACTCTGTTTACCAATTCTTTTATTTGTAAACTATTGATGTGCAACAGCTGATGGAATAAACTCTGATTGCTTGAATCATCTGTTGGAGCCTAAGTGTTGTTGACTCTAACCGACCTTTGTTACATTGAAAACTCGGATGACTAAACCTCTGATTTATAATTGAATGTTTCATTTGATGTTTTGTATAAAGAATATTAAAATGCATTCAAATAAAAACTAAAACGCATTTAATATATTGACATCTATTTAACTTGTGATATAAAGCCAACACATAACACGCATTTAAATATTTTGTTAAAAATTTATTTAACAAAATATCAAAACGCACTTTAAAATATCATAAAACGCATTTGACCATTATCAATTACCTAAAAACCACCAGTTACCTCAAAATGCATGTTACATATCATAAAACGCATTTGACCATTATCAATTACCTAAAAACCACCAGTTACCTCAAAAAGCATGTAACACATCATAAAACGCATTTGCTTATTATCATATACACAAAACAACAAAATTACATTGCATCCTTCTATGTTCAACCATGAAATCAAACATCTCGCCGCCATGTTCATCAGTGTTATTAAACATCTTCCTGTATAATATCTACATTCAAAATTAAACACTTATCGATCAACCTCTGTTCATCTCTGACTTTTGTGATCTACAAAAATACATCAAAACAGTAAAAACTAACCTTCAAAATGTAGATTATGATTTCAGGTTCGTTGTTTAGGTCTGATAAACAATTAAAAATCAAAATAAGATTACGATTATGTGAAATTAAAAAAACAGAGTAACGTACCAAACATGATGATCAACTCTGCAATTGAATATGATTTTGGTGAAAATTTTGATCGAGTGATGCAATGTGAATAGAGTTTTTGAATAAGGTAAGAATTGATGATAAAGATCGTGAAATCAGTCATAAAAATTTGAATTCTGATTGAACGACAA
Source organism: Ambrosia trifida (assembly GCA_028751855.1). NCBI lineage: Eukaryota > Viridiplantae > Streptophyta > Magnoliopsida > Asterales > Asteraceae > Ambrosia > Ambrosia trifida. Next base: position 55,581,791 of record CM054131.1, read on the forward strand.
AACAGGAATTGTAAAAATCATAATTATGAACTTGATTAATTGATGGATGCAAATGTCTATAATATCCCTCTCATAATTGAAAATCGGTTTTTTTGTTTTAACATACATCTTACACGTGGCATATTTTTGTGGCTTCCTACACTTTGTAGGTCAAGGGACTTTGTACCCAATACTTTCTCATCTTATATAATCTGTCAACATGATTTTCTGCTTAAAAATACATTTCTCCTTTTAAAAAAAAAAACCATAAGCAAGCCATAAAAATGCCAGTTAGTCAATTATTATTATTATTTCAGTTATGGTTCAATAACACAATTTTATCTGCGATTTTTATTCGTGTTTGAATAGCCGAACCGACTCGAGTATGAATACGAATGAACACAATGTTGCAAAAGATAATCATGCGTGTTTCAAATCATCGGTTAACCCATGAAAAAACCATGTTAAACCAACTTGTAAGTCTCTATCACTGCAAATTTATCCAATCACGGAGATTTAAAGCCAGAAACAGCATATTTTGCTATTAATATAACAATACAACGAAAACAGGACTTTATGGCTGAGTCGTGAGAGCCTGAAAAGGAAAACCTTTAGTGTGGGTCAAGCAGGTGAAGCTGATGTGGCAGGTGTGAAGGGGATCGGCTTAGTTGGAGCTGGCAGACGACCGATGCTATCAACTTTGTCCATTTGCTTAGGTGGCGGTCTTGCGGCTTTTGGAAGCAGTCTACCCTTCTTCTCAAACCACTCTGGTTTCAGCAAAGCACGAAAACCGAGTTTATTGTAATACACTTTTCTCACGGATCCACCAGCCGCTTCAACTGCTTCTTTTGCACGAACAGTCACTCTCGAGACCTGTCCAAATGACAGTTAAATGTTGAACAAGAAGACACTGCATGCTTTATAAAGATTGCATGTTACAAGCAGATATTTCAACCCGTTTGTAAGAAAACAGGTCAACCGGATCATTCTTGTTTAATAAGAAAAAAAAAACAGCCACATAATAAGCAGATTGGAAGTCATTTGACATGTATCCAAATGCATACATCGTCGGATCATCCTAAGTGTTTCATTTTATTCATATTATATAGTTTTTTTTTTTTTTTTTTTTTTCAAATTAGGGTTAGGAAGCGTACATCTAGCCCACATTTGCCCGACACTCCCCAGGACCCACGCAAGCAACAGTATGGCCTTAGTCTTTTTTTAAAGTATGCATACATAAATTATTTACAAATAACAAATCAATCAAGAAAGTGTTGGCGGGCCGGGATGTATTGACCCGCACATATAAACTACATGTTCTAGCCCACACCCATTCTGACTTTGCAACTCAAAATCAAGATAACTTTACTTTTAACATCAAGTAAAGAAAATAGCAATGGGTTTTTTAGTAATTTGGACTAAAGGATAAACTTAATTACATTTCCTTTCCATGAGAACGGTAACTTGGTATGGTTGTCTCAGTCAATGATCGTTCAATAATCAATACAAAACCAATGTTATGTAAAATGCTACAAGAACCACAAAAACAATTGTAAGTACTACCTACTGCGTCAACTGTGATACATAAAACAAAAATCTAACCACATAAGTACATAACCACCTCTTTTTATCTCTTCGATTATATGTGGACACCACTACGTGCTAGCAATAATGGATTTTGTTTTTAAATGAGCATGCTTTATATTAAAAAAAAAGAAGAAGAAGAAGAAGAAGAACAACTTTATATATCCTTTAATTAATATAAAAAATTCTTTGTAATTATGACATAACAAATACCTCTAAATCGGAAAATCACAAACCATTACAATGTGCATGAACCTCATAAAGTAAAAACTCTAGTTTATATCATGATTTATCATATTTTAATGATATTAATAAGTTGAGAAAATATATGAGAAAGGGATTACCTCGAGATGAATTGGCCATTGTATTTGCTCGGCACCGCGTCCCATCAATCTGACTCCATCTCTTATTTGCTTTCCAATTGCCCCGGTATCCTATTTTAAAACCCACTGATTGGCACTTGATCTAAAAATAAGAAATAAAAATTAAAAGATCAATACAACATAATACCTTCAAAGTTTTCATTGTGATTAGCTCCGAAGAGTCGATCTTCCCCGCATTGATCAACCTTGCAATCTTTCCCAAGCCAACTGGCTGCAAACAAATAAGCACCTTTTAAACCCTATATTTCTTTACATATAAAACCCGACCCCTTCAAAGTTACATTAAAAAAATATTGTTACATTAGACGCACCGTTTTGATAATATATTAGGTTCCTTTTGTTTTTCTTCATCTTATGGTAGTTGATGTTGATCCTTTGTAGTAAAGTTATAAAATCAATGACATATATCATACAAGTAGGTCGCAGACAGATCAGTTATATGAGCATCCCAACCCGAACCCACAGTTATCAGTTGGAAATAGCAGTCAATAGTGACATCCAACCTATATGCTACATAGTGATAGCGACGAAATAGCGCCCACTGTTTCATGTTTAGCAATGAAGTAGAGAAACAAAAAACTACATGTTATAGAGCAGTGGAGATGAGGAAAATACAGAAAAATACATGTTATAACTAAATTATTAGAACACTTAATGTAAAACTAAGAGCTGTTTTAGACTCAAAATATATTATAATGCGTCTAACTGGGCAACGCTTAAACTAAGAAAAGTTGAGAACTGATCAGAATGGGCCAAAGATGAAAACGGCATTCTGGTTTTTTCTCGCCTCGGCTAAACAACCATGACCCGACCACAATTAAATCTCTTGTCTCTATGACTACATTTGGCCAGTGTCTTCTAAATAATCTGCTTGCTTTAAACTGAAATGGTTTTCAGCACTGTCTGTCTGCCTCATCTTCATCAGCCTGTTTCAGTCCGGCCGGCTCTTAAGCACTGTCTTATGATGCCATAGTTCAACTTTAATTTTGATTGTTGTTTTGTATCTGTTTTCAATATTGCCGATGCTTCTTATATCTCCATGTTTTTTTTCTTATTTATTCTTGATGTTTCTAGTCCTAGACCTACGTTATGGTGATTAGAGGAATTTATTTGTGGGCATCTTTGATTCTATAACATATAAACTTAAATTGGGTAGTGATTTCGGTCCATCATTGAAAAGACGGTTGATGTTGCTGGTAATTCCACATTCAGCACAAACCCATCCTCACTTGCCCATGTTGACCTGAACCAACCCGACTTAACAAAAGCACCCAACTTGATTCCTTAATAACCTAATAATCAAAAACCTTAACTTCTAAACATTCAACACACATCAAGACAACATCATAAACATAAAAACAAATACAAAAAAGCTAACCTGAAACTCAAGGCTAAAAGGATTCTTAAACCCTCTTTTAGGCATTCTTCTTCTCAAAGGAGTCTGTCCACCTTCAAACCCAAACTTATGAGTCCCTCTTGCTTTCTGCCCTTTATGCCCCCGACCCGCTGTCTTCCCTTTACCCGACCCGATTCCCCTACCCTTTCTTGTCTTCTGCTTTGTGGCCCCTTTGTTGTCCCTCAAGTCATTCAAGCTCAACAGACTGTATGCTCTAATACCCTCAATCCTTAACAAATCAACACTCCTTTTTAAACATGGCTTCATTTGATCAACTGGGTTTATTGTTGGGTGATGTGAAATGGGTTTGGTGTAAACTGATGCATTTTTAATGGCGTTTGATATTATTGATGGGATTCTTCTTCTAAACATTGTGGGTTGTTGTGTTTGATGCTGGTTAGTGATTTAGTGAAGGTGAAACATGTAAAGATCGATTGGGGGTTAGGGAAGAGGAAGAGAGGGTTGAGTTGAGTCATTGAGTCGACTAATTGGGCTTTATGGTGGGTTAACGAGTTGGGCTTTCAAGTTGGTCCATTAGTATATTGGTTGGTTTAATGATTCCATCAATAGGTTACATGTTAATTGGTTAGAGCCTAGAGCTAGAGTGTGTTTGATTGAGTTAAAATACAAAGCTTAATGGTTAACAGGGCCTCTTGATGTTGGGTAAGTTATAGAAACATGTTTGGCTGAAATTGGTAGTGGCTGGTCTGGAAGAAAAGTTATGATTTACCTTGGGCTAAAAATTTTTTTATCAAAGATAGTCGATACATAAAATGACACCAAGAAAGTTTAGGGGTAACGCGGGCAACTCCTAACCATAAGCTAATATGCCCTTGTGTAGGGGTGCGGAAAACCAAAATCGATATGAAACAAATAGTGTAGGCTTATAAGTTGGAACGCACCATCAACACACTAAATGGGTTATATGATCCATCCAGCGCGTAAGTAGACCAACATTTTTATTGAAAAATTGGGGGTTTCCAAGTCCAAGGCCAAGTACTGATTACTTCTTGGGTTGTAATTGCTATCTTATTAGGTTCAACCACTCTAGCCATTCGAAACCTACAAGCCATTCTGACCGGCTGTTAGAATTTCTTGGAATATGTCCTTGAATTTATTCAAGATGTGAGTAAAACTCATATTGGAGAAGAATATGGTTCTTGGGGTCGTTTTATTGGAATTATGCTTCTATTTATTTTTGTTTCTAATTGGTCAAACGCCCTTTTATCTTGGAAAATCATACAATTACCTCATGGGGAATTAGCTGCACCCACAAATGATCTAATGCTACTGTTGCTTTGGCTTTACTCATGTTAGTGGCATATTTCTACGCGGGTCTTAACAAAAAAGGATTAGGTTATTTCGGGAAATAAATTCAACCAACTCCAAAACATTTTGAAATAGATTTTCACTTTATTAAAGAAAAAAAATCAAATAGGGTAATTCAAACTCTATATGTAGATTCAAGTAAACAGATTGCGGATGTGTTTACTAAAGGATTAAAGACTGGGCAACATAAGGTTCTTTGTGATAAATTGTGAATGGTAGACTTGTTCAACATTTATATTAAAAGGGCATGTAAAAATATGTCATAATTCAATATTGCACATTTTTATGTGTTATGTTATTTTGTGGTTATTCTTAGGAAATGGATCAGTCAAGTTAAAGAGAGGGAGGGCTAAAGAGAATCGTTTGGGCTTAGTGTGAAGATTGGGCCAATAGTTGAGCCCAGCTCATTGTAGCTGGAAAAGGCCGTGAGCCTGAGTATATAAAGGAGAGAGAGAGTCTTCTAGGTTTCAGAGTTTCATTTAAGGGGGACGAGAAAGAATTGGGAAGGAAGTGAGGAAAAAATGTGTTTCAGAGTTTTTTGTAAGAGGGAAATGGAGGGAATGAGAGGGGTAATACAGAGCTTTTAGGGGCGATTTTCAATCTTTCCAATTTGGAAGGAATTGGAGAGAAAGGAAGAGGAGGGATATCCTTTCTTTTCCCCCCTTAAGTCAATCTCTGAAACACAGCGTTAGTATTTTTCTTTTGTTATCGTTTTGTTTCTCGCTCTGTCTAGAGTTTCATCCCTGTATTCTTGGGGTTCTTTCTCTTGTAAGTCTTGTACTATTTATGTTATTCATCAACAACGAATGATTTATTAATCAGGGTTGGGTTATTCTACAAAGGCTACAAAAAATGAGAAGGGTGAGAAGCCACTAGAAAATGACATGTGTTCAAAGGATTAAACAAGTGGGAGGGGTAATTTTGTCAAAAAAAAATATATGCACATGCAAGCAAGTCACATGCTATTTCCACCTTCATTTTTAAATGGCCGTAACTTTTTTATACGTCATCTTTTTAAAAAAAAATTATACCATAAAATTGAGCATCTTTTTATCTTTAATATGAGTACCATATTGTTATACTTTTGAAAAAAAAAAAGTCAAAAACCCACCTGTGTAAGACACAATGGAGTGTAAAACACAATGAGCACCAATTAAATATAGGAGAAAATTACACAGATTGTCCTTTAGTTTTACCTGAAATTGCATCCTATGTCCTTTTTTCGAATTTTTGACTCCTTATGTCCTTTGTTTTATACATTTGTTACACCGTTTGTCCTTTAAGCCCAACCACGTTAAAAAAGTCTGTTAAGTAGATCACGTGCCCCTCACGTGAGGGGCAATATTGTCTTTTCATCAAACCATCATCTCCCTGCCACCTTATAACGTTCGAAAAAAAATTAGGGGTTTTATATCAGATCAAAAATTAGGGTTTTTTTTTTTATCACAATCAAATTAAGTTCAGCCTTAGTGTGTACCATGTACCTCACATTTATATATCACAGAAGATAGAAGATTCATAACTAACACAACCAAGACCAGTGTAGATGACAAGTATCCAAACATTAATGCTTATAAAATGGTGTTTTAGAGATTCAGATGTCAGAAATTAACCAAACACACTTTCCATCCAAACCCCTTCAAAACCCTCTGTTCTTTTCTTATTTCTAGAGAGAGAGAAACTATCCTAGAGAGAGAAAGAAACCATAACCATGGCGGAGGTTTCACCGGCCGGTTGCAGCTCGCCGGAACTGTCACCGGAGGAAGAGCTGAGCATTATTTCCGCCACCATCTCTGCAGCCGAGCATCAAATCAAAGTAGGCAATACATTCTGTTTAGTTTCACCCGCCGGAACTCTTCACCAACCGCCGGGTGCAAAACCCACCACCACCTACGTCCTACCCTCTGCAAAACCCACCACCACCGTGAACCACCATCGTCCTCCCCCTCTGTTCTTCAGATCTGAAACACAATCAGATTCAGATCCACCCCCTCGTCGAACCACCACCATCACTGGACCCCCTCCGAACCTCTGCAAACCCTCGTCTTCATCATCACCACCGTCCTCACCTCTCAAAATATATGGTTTCTGTGTGGTTTTAGAGAGAGAGTGTGAGAGGGTCGGTTAGAGAGAGAGAGAGAGAGAGAATGAGAGAGAGAGAGCTGTGTGATGGAGAGAGAGAGAGAGAGTTATTATTATTATTATTATTATTATTATTATTATTATTACACAAATAGTCCTTTAACGAGGGTGAATTGACAGATTTGCCCTTCATGTGAGGGGCACGTGAGCTACTTAACCGAGTTTTCTAACTTGGTTTGGCTTAAAGGACATAGGATGTAACAACTGTATAAAACAAAGGACATAAGGAGTCAAAAATTCGAAAAAAGGACATAGGATGCAATTTTAGGTATAACTAAAGGACAATCTGTGTAATTTTCTCTAAATATAGGGTATAAAACATAATCCACAATCTAATAAAACATAATGGATGACATACTAAAGACACAATGAATAGAAGAATAAAACACAATGAATACTTTTGAAAAAAAAAAGTTGAAAACTCAGTTGCGTAATACACAATGGATGACATACTAAAGACACAATGAACAGAAGACTAAAACACAATGAATACTTTTGAAACAAAAGTCAAAAACCCAGTTGCGTAAAACACAATGGACGAAATAATAAGGACACAATGAACAGAAGACTAAAGCACAATGAATACTTTTGAAAAAAAATTGAAAACCCAATTGCGTAAGACACAATGGAGACAACGTAAAACACAATGAGTACCAACTAAATATGTAATGAACAATAGGGTATAAAACACAATGAATAGTCTAACAAAACACACTGGACGACATAGTAAAGACACAATGAACAGAAGACTAAAACACAATGAATAATAGACTTAAACACAATGAACAACATAATAAAACACAATGTACACCTAAATACAAAACTCATTTGCGTAAAACACAATGAAAATCATAATAAAACACAATGGACAAAGTTAAATCATGTGTAGACCAAAAAACATAAATAACATATTTATAAAACACACGTGCATACTATAACACAATGAACGAGGAGAAGACACAACGGAGAAGAAAACCCATTTAACACGAATTTATTTTTTTCAATTTTAATGTAGCAATGTGGTACTCATATTAAAGATAAAAATGCTCGTTAATATGGTGAAATTTTTTTGAAAAAAAAAATATCGTATTAAAAAGTTATAGACGTTTTAAAATGATGGGGGGAATTGACATGTGCATTGCATGTGGAAGGAGAAAGTCAACAAATGTGGTTTTCTTTTTATGTCCTTCCTCTAATTTATTATTTATTTTTTTTCAAACAAACTAATCTCAACCCTTCAAATATATGATCAATGGATCATAATCCTTCTCACCCTTCCTAGAAAAAGTATCTTGTGTATTTGATCCTAACCCTTATTAATCATTCGTTGTTGAAAACTTTGTATCATTTTACGATCTCAACAATTGTTGAGATCTATGGTTTCGTTAGGTAATTTTCAGGGTTGGTTATAATAGATTTTATCACCGTTTTCTGTTGCTATTTTTTCTGTTTTTCTTCTTGTGGTTGATTGTGTTTTTTCAGTCATAGATCTATAGTTTTCTACAATTGAATACTTAAATGCTTTATTATTGTGTTTTGTGTACACATTTAGGACACAAAAACACAACGACAAACAAAAGTTGTTTCATCTTATCAAGTTTTTTTTTTTACCAATTGTAGTTTTTGATGTATTGAAACCATTCAAGCACACAACCACAAATCGATTGTTTGATACAATAAATCTTGAAATTTGTTGGGTGTTTTATAGGGCTTTCAAAACCAAGAATGAAACTGATGGCTCTTCAAATTCGTGATTACACTTTGATTAGCCAAAGACCAGGAGACGCGTTTGTTCAAGAATTTTTCAGGAACCAGAACTCATTTTTGCAACCCCCCCTTGCGTGCGCGGGTAGGTGCCAAAGTATATAATGTAACACAAAGAATTTAATCTCTTCCATTTGGTTTCACTTTATAGATGCATTTTGTGCGACTAATGCTTTGGATTACAATTAACATATGTTTAAGTGATTAGTCATTTGGTCGAAGGAAGTTTTATATGGGCGAAGGAGTGTTTCTAAATGGGCGAAGGAGAGTAAAAGGTTCGAAGGAGAGAAGGAGGTCAAATGTAGATTTAGATGTTAATGTATTGCTTGGTTCGACCATAATAATTGGGCGAACCTGCACATTCGACCAAGCAAAGTGGGCGAATGTGCAGGCCTATATAAAGGTCAAGTTCATTTTGAAAGTTAGTTTTTGTCATTTTTGTTTCCCTCCTGTTTGAGTCTCTCCCTAGGGTTTTGTGTAAACTTAATTCACGTCTTGTTTTGATTATAAAGCTTATTATAACGTGTAATTGAGTTTGTTTATCAATGAAATGAAGCTTTTAAAGATGATTTCTGCGTTTTGTTAGTATTGTTATCATTTTGTGATTGATTCAGGGATTCCGCACCTGAATCAAAATTGTTTGATCATTATCTTTGTAGATTTGACGATCCTACACGCATACAAAGTGGTATCAGAGCCATATGGATCAAACAACCACAAACTGATAATTTTACAGCTGATTTGGACTCTATTTTGATCAAAAACTTTCTGTTTTCATTGATAAAACTGAATTGATGATAATTTGATTGATTAGAGCTTGTTTTCATGGATAAAATGCATAATTCTCTTTGATAAACTTGTTTCAAATCAAATCCGAAGCAAAACCTGATTAGAATCATCAAATTCTATCATCTTTTGAAAAATTTGATCAAAATTAACTAATTTTCAAAGAATAACCATTTTTGAAAGTGCAGGGTCGAACCTAGCGAGAATGGTCGAACGTGTGTGTTAATTTGGTCGAACCAAGGGATTTTTGGTCGAAGGTGGTGTTTTAGCTGGTCGAATCTAGAGTTTGTTAGAGTATTGTTGTACATTCGACCATAGTTGTCTCATTCGACCATTCGGGCGGTCGAAGGTGAAATAAAACGGTCGAAAGAGGGTGTAAAGGGTCGAAAGTGATTAGTGTTTGTTATACTTCTCTTTCGTATCTTTTCAAACGATCGAAGGAGAACATATTGGCTCATTCGACCACTCGCTACATACGAAGGAAGACTGTTTATAAACTTTTCTAATCTTTTCGTGTTTAATCATTTTCAGATCAAGATGTGGAACTTTCCTACTACACCACGACCTAACACGACACCACAACAGCAAACAACCAGGGATCCTTGGTCGGTTGCTGCCCAAAAGTCTAGTCAACCATCACAACCAATCAATTATATGGCTATGAATAGTACTATTCCTCAACACGTTGCGCAACCACAACCGCAACCGATTGGTGACTATTGGGGAGTAGCAGCAGCTGCGGTTCACTCACAGACGACTAATGTCATATCAACTCTTATCTAAGACTTGTCATCGGGGAGTGGAAACCGTCCACCTAAGCTTATGGAGATGGTCGATTATAACACGTGGAAGACCAAATTCAAGATCCATCTGGAGGGAATGGGTTTAGAGGGAACTGAGGCGTGGCAGATGATTGCGAAGGGCAATGTTGCTCCGATCTTGAAGAACACGGGAGAGCCTATTCCATTGGAAAATCTTGCAGATGATGAAAAGAAGAAATTTGCTATTGAGAAGAAAGCGTTTTCTCAACTATCCCAGGCCATCAATACTGACTTGCTTCATCAGTTTGGGTCTTGTACAACTTCTAAACAGTTGTGGGATATGTTAAAGAACAGGCATGATGGTAATGAGAAGACTAGGAAGCTAAGGATGGAAGAGCTTCGGAAAGAGTTTGAGAATTTCAGTTATATGGGTAACGAGACGTTGAAAGAGTTGGTCCCAAGGTATTGCCACTTACTCACAGAGCTTTCAAGTTATGAGATAAGCATACCTATGTCTGAATTGGTGGATAAGTTTGCCGATGCATTGCCACCGTATTGGAACCAACATATTGAGGTGTTAAAAGAAAAGGATGCGTACCAGTATTGGACTATAAATGAGTTCTTTCAGAAACTGGAAAACAAGGAGATGGAGGAAAAGAGGAAAGCTAAAAGAGCACAAATTCCTCAGAATCCGGAATTGTATCTTGGTGGTACATCTTCTTCCCATTCTACTTCCAGTTCTACTTCTAATGTTGCTCCACACATCGCGTGCGTATCTAACATTGTTGAACCACCCAAAACACCAATCAATTACCTTGCTCAAACATCTTCATATACCTCACCATCATATCCAACAACTACTTACATTCCACCATTTTCACCCATGCAACAAGCAGCATGTTACTCTGCTAGCCAACCTCAACTACAACCATACAATCCTCAAATGAACCAGATGCAAATTACCCAAAGTCAAACTAACCAAAGCCCGATTATGTTGGAGACATCAAATCTAAACAATGTTACTGTTGAGATTGCTCAACAACATGTAGCATTAGTTTCAGCAATGGTAGCATCGTACAATGGATTGGTTGCTAGTCAAATTGGGAACAATAACTTGACCAATGAGGACTACGCACAGATTGACAAGGAAGAAATGGAACTCATGGATATTCAGTGGGCTTTTGCAAGTATCATGAGAAGAGCCACTGATTTTATTCAAAAGACAGGGAGAACTGATCTTTCTACTTCTCCAAACACCACTTATGGCTTCAATAAAGCCAAGGTCACTTGTTTTAACTGTGGTGAGAAAGGTCATTTCAAAAGAGAGTGCACAAAGCCAGCACAACAAGGTAATAGAAATCCATTCAACTCTAATTACCAAAACCGTCAAACCCAAAATCAAGTATCATACCAAAGTCCCAACATTTCAAGTTTTCAACCTCAAAACAACTATCAAAACCGTCAAAATACCCAACAAAATAACAATGCTAGACAATCCATAGCACAAAACCAAACACAACAGAATTCAAACCGAACAAACATTCCCATTTCTACATCAAACACACAAACCCAAACCGAGAATCCAAATCAAGCTTTGGTGATACAAAAGGATGAGGGTTTTGATTGGACCGGTATGCAGTTAGTTGTTGAAGAAATCACAACTGGTAATGTGGCTTGTGTGGCACAGCAAATGAATTTGGATGAGCCGGTGGAGGTTGAAGAAGAAATTGTGACTGAGAAGATGACTGAGTTGAAGATTGAGGAGTTGAATGAAGAAATGAATGCTGATTGTGAAGAGAAGAAGTCTGGGATGATTCTTGATTCGGTTGCTGATATTCCAGAGAAGTTTGATTCTACTTATTCTGATGAGGAGAGTGAGTCTGATTCTGAATCTAGTGTTAACTCACTGGATGATGACATTGATCAGTTGCTTGCTGAAGCTGACTTTTTGATGACCCGGAAATCATGCATAGTGGATGATGCTTGTACCAGGATTGATTATTCCAAGTTTTTCGCTGGGAAGGAAGCACACTTTGCATTGATGGCCATGACAGAACCTCCAAAACAGGTAAGTACTGAATCTGTTGTTAATTCAAATTCAAATTGTGTTAAACATTGCAAAGCTTGTGATAAATTGACAGATGAGAATAAGCAACTCAAGGTTCAACTTGAGAGTGCAAAAATTAACTGTCAATCATATCAAAAAGAAGCTAAAGAGTTTAACAGAGTACTTGATGGTTATAAGAAAGACGTTTCAGAATTGAAAAAGACGTTGTCTTTAAAACAAATGGCCATAAATAACTATATCAATGATTTAGAAAACACAAAACTTGAAATGGCCACAATCAAGTGCTTTGCAGAAAAAGTAAACAAAAAGCTTGAGAGTTATAAGCATATCGCTTATGTTGTTGACCACATAATAGAAGAGCCTTCACAGTCTAGTAGTGCAAACTACAAAGCTGTCCCAGCTCCGGTGTTGTTTGAAAACCATAATTTGCTAGCACCGGAGAGCTCAGTTAAATCTGAATTTACATCGGATGACGAGTCAAACACATCTAGTGTGGGAGACCCATATTCTGATATTAGACATGTTCTGGGAAATAATGAGGGTGTGGTTGCTGCTGATGATTCTGATGAAGAGGATGAACAGTCTGAGAAGGTTTCTGAAAAAGTGTGTGATATTCCTGATGAAAATCACATAATCACTACTGAACCTGTTTCACCATCTTAGATTGTCCATCCCATGGCTAACGCTCATAGAAAGAATCAATCAGTTAAGCCTGTTAAAATTGAAAAGAAAAATGAAAAGAAAATTGAAAATATAGATGAAAAGCAAAATGAATCGTGTGATAAACCTGTTAAAGTTTTCTATCGGATGCAAGGATCCGATAAGATCATTTCTGATGAAGAATATCCAATCCAATTTGCAAATTATTCAAAAATTGAAAAGATCTGGCAGGAAAGTACCATTTGGTTCCCGAAACATGAGCGAACAAATGATATACCTCCAGCAATTTTAAAAAAAATTCATTTGGATATTCCTAAAGAGCCAAAGGTCAATGTCACACAATTTATTAAACCAAAAGATAAGTCAAATGGTTTTCTTGAGCCGACTTACTCAAAGGACCCAGCTCCTGAGAGTTTAAGAAGAAGGTGTATGGATGATCAATATCCTATCACTAGTTATTCAAAGTCGAATGCCAAGAACAATTTTGAAGAGTATCGTGCGTGTTTTAAGTGTGGGGAGAGAGGGCATTTACTTGCCGACTGCCCGTACGTAAGACACAAGAGGCACGAGGTGGAGATGAAGCAGAAGTATGAATGTCCGGTCGATAATCATTGTTATCCACAGAGATGATTTGTCCCTCAACCAGCACCTTTTTATAACCAAAGCAATTATTTCAAAAGGAGGGAAAATCGTCCGATGACATATGATCGCCGCAACTGGATAGCCACTAAGAAGCCATATAAGAAACCAATGGTGAACGCAACTGTTGACAACAAAAAGGTTCCTGTTAAACCTAATGTCAAACCAACAGTTGGACCTGTCTCTATTAAATCAGAGAAGGTAACCAAGAAAGTCTCGTTCAAGGATGAAGTAAAGAAACCGGCTGAGATCCCAAAATCTCAGATCCGGATCTTTAAACGGTCTGAACAATCTTGGTCTCCAAAGGGTTCTGAAGGTGCTTCAACTTCACAAAAAAATGTGAAATCAGAGAATGAGAAAGGTTTAAGTGATCAAAAAAAGGTTGATACAAATCAAAATGTTTGTGAGAAATCTGAATCTTTGAAACAAACTGTTCAAAGACCCAAGACCAAACAGGCTTGGGTCCCCCTAACATCTAACTTCTTTACTTGATATGTGCAGGGAGCTTCAGTTGGCCCTGTGAGCAGTCTTTGGATTGTTGACAGTGGAGCTTCTGGTCACATGACAGGGGATCTTTCGCTACTATTCGATATTAGAAACATCAATGGAGGTTATGTAGCGTTTGCAGGAAACAAGGGAGGTTATATTACCATGGAGGGTAGTGTGAGCAATGGAACAATGAGTTTCGAGAGAATATCTTATGTGAAGTAAATCGATTACAATCTGCTCAGTGTCAGTCAGATATGTGACAAACAATTTTCTGTGTACTTTGACGACAAATCTTGCTATATACTTAAGCCGGGTTTTGAGTTACCGAAAGAGTGGGTGATGTTAAAGGCGCCGAGAGTGAACAACTTGTACATTCTTGATATGTCGAAAGCAATGACCACCCAAGACCAAGTCACGTGTTTTCTCTCCAAGGCTACAGAAAAAGAATCAATTATGTGGCATAGGAGAATGGGACACATTCACCTAAGAAAGATGAATCAATTGGTGAAGAATGAACTTGTCACAGGCGTGAACGTTAAACATTTTCACTTAAATGACAAGTGTGTGAGTTGCAAAAAGGGTAAGCAGCACAAACAATCCCATAGGCCAAAGAAAGTCAATTCCGTTGAACTGCCACTTGAACGTTTGCACATGGATCTGTTCGGACCGGTCAAGCGTAAGAGTCATGCTGGGGAATTGTACTTTCTTGTGGTGACTGATGATTTTTCAAGCTTTTCATGGGTTATGTGCTTATACCGAAAAAACGACACTTTTGATCATTTGAAAGTTCTGTTCACTCTACTGGAAAATATCTATGGTCTCAAGATCAAGAGGATTAGGAGTGATAATGGGATGGAGTTTAAAAATGCACAGATGGCCGATCTTTGTGAAAACAAAGGAATTCATCATGAATACAGTGCTCCGTATACCCCACAACAGAACGGTGTCGCCGAACGCAAAAACAGGACTCTAATTGAAACGGCGAGAACAGTGCTTGCGGACTTAAATCTTCCAGTAATGTTTAGGAAGAAGAAATTTACGCAGCTTGTTATACTCTTAATCATGTTTTAACGGTGAAGAAGTTTGGCAAAACTTCTTATGAGCTGTTGAATCGTCGAAAGCCGAATTTAGAGTATCTAGAACCGTTTGGAGCTCCTTGTACTATGCTTAATCTATCTGAGAAGATTGCACCGAAGGCTGAGGTAGGATACTTTGTTGGATATGCAACCCCGCTCAAACAGGTATTCAACAAAAGTACTTGTCAGGTTGAGGAGTGGGCTAACGTTGAAGTGCAACGGTATACTCAGAATTTACAGGGAAGCGGTCCAGACTGGATGTTTGATTACAAAGATTTCTTTGAATCATTCAACCTAGATAGCTTGGTTGAAGAGGCTGTATTACGTTTATATTACGAGGTCGAAAACGCAATGACATCACCGTTGGTGCGTCCGATCACAGTGAATCTCCAAGCAGCTTCTAATGATACCAATGTTCCTGTCGTTGAAGAAGAGGTATTCCAAGAAGCTTCCACAACTTTGAATTCATCAGAATCAGAAGATGACGACGATGATGTTACAAGTGAAGCTATTTTAGATCATGCTACAGTGACACCACCAGTAAACCCAACTACAAATGGTGCTTCATCATCGAATGTGGGTAATGATCTGGTTTCTGCAGAGAATTTAACTACTCAGACGGGAGTCCAAGTACCAGATTATCCAGAATCTCGGATACATCGAATTCACCCGATCGAGCAGGTTATTGGTGATCCTGGTAGCAGTGTGATGACGAGAGGTCAATTGAGGAATGCTAACTCACCGGAAAACCTTGGCAATCTTGCTTTATATGCCAAAATACAAAAATTAGGTTTTTAGAATGACTGGTCTTTTGCTTGTTATGTTTCGCAGGTTGAGCCGCGAACTTACAAGGATGCTCTTTTGGATGACGCTTGGGTGGAAGCAATGCAAGAGGAGTTGTTGCAGTTTCAGAAACTTGGTGTTTGGACACTGACAGATTTGCCCCCAGGACGAAAGAAGATTGGAACGAAATGGGTATTCAAATGCAAAAAGGATGATAGAGGAGTGATCGTAAGGAACAAAGCTTGTTTGGTTGTACAAGGATTTCATCAAGTTTAGGGAATCGATTACAACGAGATCTATGCACCAGTTGCACGCTTAGAGGCTATCCGAATGTTTTTGGCGTTTGCATCATACAAGAAATTTAAGGTGTATCAAATGGATGTCAAGAGCGCGTTTCTCTATGGTGTGGTCAAGGAGGAAGTATACGTAGGTCAACCACCAGGCTTTGAAGATCCTATTCATCGGGATAAGGTCTACGTTTTAAACAAAGCTCTCTACGGGTTGCACCAGGCTCCAAGGCAGTGGTAAGAGGAGCTGGGCACGTATCTTCTTTCAAAAGGATTCAAGCGAGGTTTGGTAGATTGCACACTGTTCACTTAAAGAACAGGCGATGACTTGCTTCTAGTCCAGATTTATGTTGACGATATTATATTTGGGTCTACTAACGAACTTCTGTGTAGAGAATTTGAACATGTTATGCAGGAAAAGTTCGAGATGAGCGCAATGGGAGAGATGCAGTTTTTCCTAGGCTTGCAGGTGGAACAAAGACCAACGGGGATCTTTATTCACCAGACGAAATACGTTTCTGAAGTCTTGAGCCGATTTTAGATGGATGATTCGAAGCCGATGGATACCCCAATACAACCTAATCACGGGATTGGAGTTGACGCTAAGGGGGAGCTAACTGATCCATTTACATACAGAGCAATCGTCGGATCTCTGATGTATCTCACCGCCTCCAGACCATATATAATATTTGCCACATGTCTCTGTGCACGTTATCAGTCGAAGCCGAAACAGAGTCATCTTGCAACTGTCAAACGTATCCTTAGATATCTGAAGGGTTGTCCGTCGAGAGGACTATGGTACCCTAATGATGATAATTTTGACCTAATCGCTTTTAGTGATGCAGATTGGGGTGGCTGTGACAAAGACAGCAAATCCACAATGGCTGGATGTCAGTTTATGGGGAGCAGGCTCGTGACCTGGCAGTGCAAGAAACAGACCGCAGTTGCATTATCCACATGTGAAGCAGAATACGTTTCAGCATCGAGCTGCTGCTCACAGGTTCTTTGGATACAACAACAGATGGTGGACTACGGTTTGCAATTTCTTAAAACCCCTATTTACTGTGATAATGAAGCCACAATTGCATTAACAAAAGACTTAGTAAATCACTCAAAGGCTAAACATATCCGTATTAAAAACCATTTTATCCGTGATTGTTATGCTAAAGAGTTGATCGATATGGTCAAAATCCACACTGACTATCAACGTGCAGACCTTTTTACCAAAGCTTTTGATAAATCAAGATTTGAATATCTTTTGAAAGCTAACGGTATTAAAGAAAAACAAGACTGATCACAACCTCAGTTTATCGCTTTTTAGTTTAGTTTTATTGCTTTTCAGAAAAATTCGAAAATCCAAAAACATTGAAAAATTCCAAAATACATAAAAATTAGAAAATTTTTGCTGATTGCTATATCTTCTTCCCTTAGATTAATGCCGTCAGATTTCTGTGAACAAACGATATATGGGCAGTCACATATTTGAAATGCTCCAGTTTATCCTTGGGAACAGTAAACTCAAAAAAAATTTATAAAAATCAGAAAAACCCAAAATGATTTCCTGGAGAAAAAGGGGAAATGATAGTACCTCAGTGGGGATCTGACACATTCTAAAGAAATGTAATGCAATATACGGCGTGTGTTTGAGTCTGTGTGATGTGCTGATAGGCTTCGTAGACCTATTACTGCGTGCCTGATACATACATATCAAACGAATTGATGTGTGGATGAACTCCTCATGGGCATATGGTCTTAGTACCGTAATTTCGTTTGATAGGGTATTTGTACAAAACTCGGAGGTTTTGGGTCGTTATGTTATTAGTTGTCTGGGGATAGCCTCTCTGATCTTCTGCTGTAAGTCATTACGGACCTAGATCAGATAGGTGTCTTTATAAAAGAGCTTTAAGCCAAATCCTAAAGTTACCGAATTGAGGAACTTTCCATGTATTATGATAATCATAGATTATCTATTACATCGTATCATTTACTGATGCAAATCATGATTTATATCAGTCCTCAACCTGGTAGAGCGCATATGTTACTTTGCTGCATTAATTTGTTGACCTGTATACCTCTGTGCATCATACCTTGTAAATTACAGATGACGAAAGCATAATCACGCTTTACGATGAGTCTTTGTGCATTTATTTCTTGATACGGGAGTATGTCGTGTGCGTGGGAACCACAGACAATAACGTTTATACTATACATAATCGTATCAGTTTAAATCACTGCACAAAAGTCTGCATGTGAGTTTATGTGGATCACAATATCAGCAGTTGCCAGATCACACATTGTCTTTAATGATAATATATCAAAAAGTTCAACGGTGTGATCAGATTTCTCAGTAACTGATATGATCCCTTTTACCAGAAATCCCAAAACATTTACTGCTTTATCTTTACATTTCTGCATTTTTTATTTCTCGTCAAAAATTTGCAAAACTCAAAAAGATTTTAGGTGTGTTTTAACATAAACTTTGGAAAATCCAAAAAGATTTTACTATTCTATCTTATTTTTTATAGTTGATGGTGGTTGATTATGATTTTCTAAAACTTGATGGACCATTTGAGCTTTGTAATCTTTAAATGAGAAATAATGATTGTCGGATGCTTAAAAGTTGGAAAATATTTTGAACGGGATTCGATTTTGAGATTTGGTAAACTTTTCAAAAATTCCAGATTACTTTCGCCCTTTCGTTAGGTCGAAGGAGGAATTTTCATGCTCATTCGTATGTTTAGGATTGGGCGAATGTGAGTGTTCATGTGTAAAATTCACATTCGAATCCTTTTGCCACATTCGAACCTTTGATTAGGGTCGAAGGAGGCAAAAGTTTCACATTCGACCAGTATAAACGGGCGAAGGAACAGCCTATATAACCCAAGGTATGCTCATTCGACCCCATTTCAAAAATGGATTCAACTATGATAATAGGCCTTGTTTTTTATTAGGATTCATTGATTAACTGTTTTAGGGGGAGATTATCCAAAAACATAGGGTTAAACATCATCAGATCGTATAATCAATTGTTTAAACCTTATGAACCCTAGTTTTTGATTTAAAACACTTAATCAATGTATAATAGTTTAAATTGATAATTGGAAAAGCTATATCGGTTAGTTTAGATGCTATCCAAATTAAAATGGCAGATTAAAATGACCAAAATCAAAGTTTAAAATCTGAGGAAGATGAACAGTCTTCCTTCGCCCTTTAACAAACGGTCGAATGTGACAGTTTGGGCGAAGGAGAGTGTTTATTTGGGCGAAAGAAGAATAAACGGTCGAATGAAGAAATTTTTTCAAAAACTTTTACATTCGATCCTTTATTTCTTCACCTGCGTACCTAGAATATCTCATTCGCACCAACGAACTGGTTGAATGTAGGATTTGAAAACCAAAATTTTTTAAGTTTTTGTTTTGTCCATTTTTAATATGTTTGTTTTGATTTGTTTTTGCAGCTTTACAATGTCTGAACAGGAAAGCGCGAGTGTTCTTGCTGGATCATCTTCTAAGGCAGCTGAGAAGGAAAAGATTGTCGATCTACCGTTTAAATTTGCACATAACTGCTGTGCATAATTAGGCGATGTGAATAAACACACTGAGTTTGCCGGGATCATAGAATTCTTGAAGAGGAGTAGAGTGATAGATGCGATTGCTACGCCAGCTATTATTTACCGTGATCACCAACAAGAGTTCTGGGCTAATGCTAAAATGGATTTCTGGGTTAACGAATCGTCACTCGTTAGTAAAATTCAGGGGGAGCTGGTGATCGTCTCTGAGAACGATATCAGAGAGGCGTTGAAGCTAGATGATGAGAAGACGGATCCCTGAGAGTTGACATGGACTGAACAACGGAAATGCTTTCTTCGAATGAAGTATAATGGACCAATCACTGACGGTTCGTTGCATAAAGGAAAGCTTTGTCCACAGTTTAAATATTTGGCACATGTGATGATTCATGTTTTCGGATCAGCAGCTGGTGGATATGATTTGATGAGGAAGAGTATAAGCTCATTGATGGTAGCTTTGATATTGAACAAACTGTTCAATGTATCTGGGATGCTAATGGAACACATGTTACAACCAGTGAGAGGGATAAGGAGCAGAGAATTCTTGTTATATCCACGATTTCTTCAGATGATATTTGATTTGAAGTACAAGAAGTTGAAGAGAGATCCGAAACAGATTATTGTTCAGGAGCATATGAACATTAACACTCTGACAAGAATGAAGGCGTATAAGGGTGTGCCAGTGAACGAACGACCACCGTTGAAGAATCTATTTGGTCATCTGATCAAGATAGATTATGCAGACCCAGGTAAGGATAAGGTGAGACATGCTGATAGTGCATCAGATGAAGACAATCCGTTACATCCAGTAGACCCTGACGCAAAGAAAAAGTATGGCGAAAAAGGTAAAGAAAAAGAAACTGAAGCAGAAGCTGAACCAGCTAAGAAGAAAGTTTCAAGACGACATAAGAGTATGGCGAAAAAGGGATTGCACTTGGTGGATGAAGCGTCTGTAGATTCTGAGGAGACGTAAGAGGATGAGAGATGGGATTCTGACGCAGAGACAGTGAAAAGCACCACGCCCAAGGCCATTGTGGCTGGTGAGTCTATCAGTCTCAATAAGTCGTTGGAGGAATAGAGAACTAAAAGCCCAATTCATTTAGATGAAACTGATGAGGGTTTAGGCTTGGGATCAAGAGATTTTCCTGGATCACCAATGCAAGGGGAGAAATAGAAGAAACCCCAGTTCAAGAAGAAGGAAAAGGTATTGAAACCTATGGAAAAGAGAGCTAGAGAAATTGAATCACTGATTGCTGGAAAGAAACTTCCACCAGCATCTAGCTCAAAATCACCGGTTGCTAGTCCAGTTGCAAATAATCAGAAAACAACATCAGGTACTGAGAAAGAGACTGATCTACCTGTTGATGAATTTAATAGTGCACTGGATAGAGTGATAAAGAAGATTAAGAAAGGAAAGTTGCCTGCTGTTGCTGAAGCTTCTACACCAAAGGTCACAGTTGATAGTGATGTGATGAACGCTGTGAACCGGAAGCTAGCTGACATGATGAAGATAATCAATAAGCAGCAAGCAGAGATTGAGCAATTGAAAAACAATGACAAGAAGATGCTAGACGTTGTTGAAACATCTCATGACAATCAGGAAGCACTTGAAGCAGAGATTAAACGACTTCGCAAAGAAAACAAGAAGTTGTTGAAACACGAACAGAGGAATACCAGGAGATTCATTACATTAAAAGAGGAGAACAAGAAGCTGAAAGAGAGTAACAAGAACATGGATAACTTGATTAAAGACTTGTATTCTAGAGCTCCTCAACTGCAAGCTGGTGAAGAAGACAAAGAGCGAGATGAAGAAGAAGTTGATTTCGAACCATCAGATAATGAAGAGGAAGAAGATGAGGTGTTAGATGATGATGCTGGTAAAACTTCTCAGAAGAAAAAGAAAGATGATGGTGACGATGATGGTTCCGATGATAATTCTGGTGAAGGTAACAGCTCTGCGAGTTTAGATAGTGATGATGATGATGATGACGATACTGATAAGTACAAATATGAGAAAAGAGGATCTGGAAAAGATGAAAGAAGATCCAGTTCAAAAGCTCCTGGAGGATCTGTTGATGATGATACGGTCTTTTGGAATGAGAAGCTAAGATCGCTATCAGATGAAGATAAGAAGATGTATCGCCAGATGTTAACAGATAGAGTCTGGACGATAGATATGACTAGCAGATTTTCTGAGATCTTTAAATCCAGTGACAGGATGCTTGAATTGGATTATAACGATCCAGATATGGAGGATGGAGAAGTTTCTGCGGCGATGTCAAAGGAGATTTTAGAAGGTTTGGCGAAACAGGTTGGGAAGACGTTGGAAGAACTATTGGCTGATAATCAGATTCCCAATCTACCTGAAAAAGAAGCAGGTAATCATTCTGATGATCGTGATGTGCCTGTATTCGAGGAGGTTGAAATTGAAGATATAACCAGTGAAGAGTATCCATAATATTTCAAGAAAGATAAAGATTCTGGATTTGCTGAGTTCACTAATGAATTACTGAAAGAAGCCGAGAAACTTGCTTGTGAAAAGAGTAAGAGATTTATGGAAGAAGTATTTCCAGGGCATGATAAACCGAACATTGAACAATCAGACAGTTTGAAGGAGTTACTAAGGAAATTAAAAGAGAAAGAAGCAAATCGTCCAAAAGCAGAGATCCAGGGAAATTTTTATAAGTAACACAACGAGATGTTTAAAGGAAGAGCGTTGGGATGGAAGTTTGTAAAACAGTTGAAATGTGTTGCTGGTAAGTGGGAGAAAGGGATACTTTATTCTGAAAGATTCCACGATTTGAAGACTCTTCCATACTGGGCTATTCGTGATATATGTAGACATCGGTTGACTGGATCTTCGAACGATCACATTGCTTATTTTGCTGATCGAATGGCGAGGGAAAGCAGGACGAGATGGAATTTATTTGAACCTCAGTATCCGAAGCGAATTGTTCACAAGAAAGATATTGATACTATTACAGGAATGCCCAAGGTGACGTTGAAGTACAAACCACCGAAAGTGTTGAAACATATTCCGTTATTGCAGATCCCACAACACTTTGCTAAAGACTTCATCTGGTGGTATTATGATTGGAAGATTGCAGAGGCTGTGATTGTTTTGAGAGACGGAGAAAACAATTTCAAGAAGATACACATATTTGATCCTATGTGGTTGATTAATTGTTCACATGAGGATATCATTATGTTGTATTACAATCCGATATACAGTGAGGTGAAGGATGCTGATCAAGCAAGTAAATATCAGCGTGTGGTATTTCTGTGCTTTGCTCATGAAATAAATGCTGGATGCGAGTATGATAAGAAGCTTGGTAAGTTCGTGAAGATTCAAGATGTTCCTGATGTCAAGAAGAAAAAGCCGAAACAAGTTTATGCACCGGTGATGACCCTAGAACAAAAGAAACAATTACACATAAAGCTTATGAACAAAAGGATGGACCAAGAGCGCAAACAATCAAAGCAATAGTCGAGGGGGAGTTTGTAGATGCATTTTATGCGACTAATGCTTTGGATTACAATTAACATATGTTTATGTGATTAGTCGTTTGGTCGAAGGAAGTTTTATATGGGCGAATGAGTGTTTCTAAATGGCGAAGGAGAGTAAAAGGTTCGAAGGAGAGAAGGAGGTCGAATGTAGATTAAGATGTTAATGTATTTCTTGGTTCGACCATAATGATTGGGCAAACCTGCATATTCAATCAAGCAAAGTGGGCGAATGTGCAGGCCTATATAAAGGTTAAGTTCATTTAGAAAGTTAGTTTTTGATTGTAAACTTAATTCACGTCTTAATTCACGTCATTTTTGTTTCCCTCCTGTTTGAGTCTCTCCCTAGGGCTTTGTGTAAACTTAATTCACGTCTTGTTTTGATTGTAAAGCTTATTATAACGTGTAATTGAGTTTGTTTATCAATGAAATGAAGCTTTTAAAGATGATTTCTGCGTTTTGTTAGTATTGTTATCATTTTGTGATTGATTCAGGGATTCCGCACCTGAATCAAAATTGTTTGATCATTATCTTTATAGATTTGACGATCCTACACGCATACAAAATCCATCACCATTTCATCCATCAACCAGTGTGGGACAACTCACATTCACATATACATATAAACTCCAACATTTATGTACACCTAAGAATTTATTCAAGACCTTTGGCTTCAACGATGTGGCAAATATCTTTTCGTGTATTTCGGGTCAAACCTAAGAATTGGCTACCACTGATGCACACCTACAGAACACAACCACGCAACAAACCTGAACTGTTGGAAAATCAGGCCCCAAACAAAACACAAAGAACACTTTTATTATTGAGGACACAAATTACAATAGCCCTAACCATCTATTTATACTAAACTAAACCCAAAACTAGTATAAGTCAAACACCAATTAACTAATTAATAATACTTATCTAGTCCCAACACTAAATAATAATAGATAAATCAAACTTTATCTTAACCCTTTTGAATTATCTTGAACCAACCTTAACTCCAAATAGGATTAATCCTTCATTCACCCCCTTAATCCTAATTTGCATCAATTTGCTCACATCCACACCGTTACTCCAAGTTTTTCCTGGATAATCTCGACCTTTCCCGGAACCCCTGATCCCTACCTTGGCCACGTCCAAAGTCTTCACATTTTGAGCGCCCACTGCACTTTACTTGATACTAAAACCGGTTGAACCCTTCTATGATCGTAGTTTTACCACCTTGTCACACTCCTCCTTGATATGCCCCCTGCTACTATCAACCACCCACAAAGACACCAACCACCTGTTGATACGTCCCTCGGTTGCCAAATGAATTCCTAAGCTCCTCGCTTTTCCGTTCTTCCCACGACGCACCTGTTGGTTTTCAAAAGATACCGAGCCCTGCGCCGCGATTTTCCTCCTTGGCAAGAAAGAGTCGTTGACAAAAATAAAACGCGATCAAACCTGGATGAAAGTTGCTACTGCGATCAAGTTCATCACCTCTGAACCAATCACCGGTCACCACCTGAACAACAAAACCATCTCGTTTTTCCCCATGTGAACAGCATAAACAAAAATAACCTTGATCGGATTTTTACACGAAAAACTTACCTGATCGATCTGCACCCGCTGCTATCGACCCCCAACACGACGAGCCACCGCTATTTTGTCTTCTTTGGTTGCTAAACGAACCCCCTTCAACCTCTGCTTATCTCGTTTTTGCTGCACCCAAATACATTGGTTTGTTTCCTGCTAGAGAAAAAAAACACCCGCTGTTTTTTCTTCACGGCTAAGAAGCTTTCGAAATCGACCTTGATTGAATCCCTCTAGTTGAAACTTTTGAATGTAATCCATATGTGACCAAATTAAATGGAGGCCATTCCAGTAAATAATTTGATCCTAACTGTTATGCGAATCTACAGATCACATAATTGTTTTAAATACTAGCTTTCCATGCAAGCACATTGTGACCCTCTAAATTATCATAAAGATCCTCTAAATTTCCATGACCAGTGAACAACCGCTTTTGAAGCCAACGCATCATCATGGTTAAATCTAATCCACCGACCCACTAATTCGCATCCACCGAAATCCCAGATTCCGTCCAAAAATTTTCCTGCTTTGTCGACTCCCCATTGTCGTCAATTCCACGCACGATCACAACCATTTTTTTCATCAACCATGACTTCATCTACCAGCCACCGCCATTGCAGCCCCTCAGGGGCTGCTCCCCTTTCTTAGGAAACCACTCTCAAAACCGCCAAGCTCTGATACCAATTGTTGGAAAATCAGTCCCCAAACGAAACACAAAGAACAATTTTATTATTGAGGACACAAATCACAATAACCCTAACCATCTATTTATACTAAACTAAACCCAAACCTAGTATAACTCAAACACCAATTAACTAATTAATAATACTTATGTAGTCCCAACACTAAATAATAATAGATAAATCAAACTTTATCTTAACCCTTTTGAATTATCCTGAACCAACCTTAACTCCAAATAGGATTAATCCTTTAACCACTTTAGTCCATACACCAAGTTAACAGTTTGAGGCTGCCTTATATTTAAATAACTAGATTTATTATTTTAACAAAGTTATAAAAGCAACCTTTAGTGTTGCAACAAATGTTTGATGCAATACTAGTATCGAGCCGAGGGTCTCACAAGAAGCAATCTCTCTATTCCTACGGGTTAGAGGTAAGGTTGTATATATCTTACTCTCCTCACACACTACCTTATGTTTGTTATTAAGGAGATTTACTAAGTATGATGATGATCAAAGATAATATAACTCTTTGTTTTTCTAGTTGTTCTTGGTTGATCAAAAAATTTAATATTCTAGAAAAACGAAATTTTAAAACATATCTTTTTTTTTTGTTTTATTATAATAGTACATTTTAATACAAGAACAAAACTTATATTCTTTGAAAAAGTAACACATGTGTCAAATGTGTGATTTGTTTTGATGCCGATATATCTTTTAAAAAAGTAAGATTTTTATTTTAATTTATTTTTTATTTTTTGTGTTTTCTTCTATTCTAGCTTTCAAAGTTTTGATACAAATCAATGTTTTTATATATTAAACTAGTTACATTAAAGCAAATTTAAACCAATTGTTTCAATGAATGGACTTAAACTTCGATCCAAGAGATTTTACATCTTTTATAATATCTTTAATCTTTTGTTGAAAAAAATCGTGTCATTTATGCCCTTTCAAAGTCTCCAACATCTTGCAGTAATAACCTCGTGAATGACCAATCTCTTGCATGCACTAACCATTAACGGCTCGTGAATCTCCATCAAATCTCCAAAAGAGAAAGCATAAATTTGGGTAATGCGAAACCGTGAACTGATGAAATGCGAATGAACTGTTGCCAACGTTCAAGATGTGGAGACATGCTTAACCATCACAACCTCCTCGCCGCCAAAGACGCAATTAAGCGAATCAAGATGGATGTTCCTCTTGCTCAAAGCCACGCATGTCGGAAACCTTCACATCCATGCCCTCCATGTGGACATGTCGCACTTCATAGGCACCCACTTACATTAATCCAAGATAAAAAAAAAGTTACTTGAGTCTATATATTATAAATAAGTTTCATAATCAAATCAACTAAAATGTTTCCCGTACTGTTCCCTAACCACGTCCATCTATCTTTACCGCCAGAGAAAACAATCCATTCCACCAAGTGGATGCCCCAACTACAATCCAAAATCTCTCGGGCCAAGAACGGAGAACCCTTCTAGTTCCATTTCCATTCAAATATGTCGCCTACCATGATGCCCTGATCCACAATTTTACAAGTTTTGTCTTTTTTCCAGATGAAAGGGAATAGGAACAACTTCTTTCAGTGGCTCATTTCACACCCAAAGGTCGAACAAGAACCAGATACTTTCTCCTTACCGACCTCTCCTTTGATGTATTTGTGAAGGAATAAACCGGCAAAAAACATTGTTAGATTCAAATCTCAAGATATTGTGCCACAGCCCAAAAATAGAATTATTGCATGGTATAAAAGACCAATAATTCCTTTTGAAGTGGAAAGCATCTATGACCTTCCTCCATAAACCGTTTTCCTCCTTTTTGTACCTCCAAACCCACTGCTAAAAGGGCAGAACTGATGTCTTTCAACTTCTCTATTCTAATCCCACCGGATGCATTTTTTTTTTACAAATTAACTAATCCAATTATATATATATATATATATATATATATATATATATATATATATAGGGTGGGGTTATGGTATAAATGATGTGTTTTGTGAGAAGCGTAAGAAATAAATATGTCCATTGAATCATATATATGGATGAATGGGATTAAATGAGTTGCAAACTAGTAAATTGTCTTATAATCTCATTAAATAAACATATGTTGTGGGGGTATATTGGTAAATAGACTAGATTTAATTAAAACCCAACAAACGAAACCTCCTAATTGTCAATAATGAAGACGAAATTCTAGGAGATTCTATCCAAGCTTTGGCCCACAATTGGAAATATATGCAATCTAAGGATTACGATACAAGCTGTCATCCTCAAAAATCATATTTTTTTCACTTCCATTCTAGCAACTTGAAGAGGAAAAGATAAGATTGTTATCATATTTTTTGTTTGATAGTGTTTTTTAACATTAGTTTTACTGTTTGTTGTTGTTGCTTTTGTGTTTTGAATGTGTTTTATGTTTATATAATATTGTTAAAACACTATGATTATTCGATAGTATTTAGTTGTTATTACATCAAGTATTGTGTTTTATATGTTCTGTGTTTTATGTGTATCACATTTGTTTAACATTAGTTTAAAACACAATGGGTTAAGAAGGATAGTCAACATGAGTTTATAACACAATGGTTTCAGATGGGGGTAGCATTGTGTTTTGTCATGATACGGTATTGGTTGTCTTTTATGTTCATATTTGAGGTGCTGTGTTTTATAATGATAGAGTGTCTTATGTAGTGGTTTAATCATCTTTGCTATTTTTATTTTCATAATAAAACTAGGGGTTTCTTAAAACACATGGATTGCTTGAAAAAAAACCAAAAAAAAGGCGTAGGATTTATTTTTTTGAAAAAAATTCGTATATTTTAACATGAATATATGGATGATTACATAGAAAAAAAATATGTTGATTGGTTAATGATTTGAATAATATCCCTATAATCTCTCACATTGATTAAATATTTAAATTCTCATAAATCTTGAATAGGTATATAATTACCCTAATGCCCCTAAGCTTAAACTAAAACCCTGCCACGTGCTACTCTCACAAGCCTTCTTACCCTTCTCACAAAAAGAGCTTTTTGTACCCAAACCTTAATATATATATATATATATATATATATATATATATATATATATATATATATATATATATATATATATATATATGAGCAAAACCGAAAAGCTAATATGGAAATAGTGTAATGATCATGGATAATCCGTGAACTGATCAATTAGATAATTACCAATATGATCAACCCTAGACAAAACTGTTAAGGTTTAGAGTTTTAATAATACAAATAAAGAGTACCTTCTTCATAATGACCTTCAAATTCATATCTATGCTCTCCTACCCATTTCACTCTTGAATCAAACCAAAAACCCATGCAAAACTAACAAATTGAATAGGTAATTACAAATTAGGAATTTTTAACAAACCATTTAATCTCTCTAAACATACTCACAATAATAAAACATAAGTTAAAACTTCACGAGACCCAATGGTTGAAGTCTAGGTTAGCTACCTAAGTTTTAGATCAAGACGTGGTTTGAACTCAGGAGAAGTATACTGCTACAAAGTACCAAACAGATATTTTCAAAATTAAAACATACTCTTAACCAAACAACGACATACAATCAGTAACCTTACCATAAATTATGGGTACTACTGCCTGCCTTAGAATCTTAGAACTCAGACTAACTACAATCTTTTATAATATCTTCAATCTTTAGTTGAAAAAAAATAAATAACATATTTATAAAGCACACGTGCATACTATAACACAATGAACGGGGAGAAGACATAACGGAAAAGAAAACCGATTTAACACGAATTTTTTTTTTCAATTTTAATGTAGCAATGTGGTACTAATATTAAAGATAAAAAACGCTCGTTAATATGGTGAATTTTTTTTGAAAAAAAAAATATCGTATGAAAAAGTTATAGACGTTTTAAAATGATGGGGGGAATTGACATGTGCATTGCATGTGGAAGGAGAAAGTCAACGAATGTGGTTTTCCTTTTATGCCCTTCCTCTAATTTATTATTATTTTTTTTCAAACAAACTAATCTCAACCCTTCAAATATATGATCAATGGATCACAATCCTTCTCACCCTTCCTGTGACACCCGGCAAACTCAGGTTAGTAACATTGATCAAACTAGTAAGTCTACCTTAGCGAGTCATGCATTTTATATACTTAACTGGGTCGGTTGAGTCGTTATGATGGTTCGGGGACTCATTAGGAGTCGTCACAATGATCCACGAGATCATTGGGAGTCGGTCCATAACCATGTGTACAAGGATTGGTAATTCGTGGAATCGCCGGGTTTGATGCACACACGCAAGTCTCGAGTCTCGGGAATTGGTGAACGAATGTAAACGTGTTATTTATCATGCTTTATATGGTTATAATCATTATATGACTTGTCGGTATGTGAAAACGTGCTTATATATGTTAAAAAAGTGTTTAACGCGCCAAAAACCCGAAAATGGATGCTGCATGCGAGTAGGGTGTTTGGGGCGAGTAGGGAAGGGCGATTAGGCCCTAATCGCATGTAACTATAGGCAATTAAGAGCTCTAATCGCCTATAGCTGTTTGTAATCGCCTGTTCTGTTCTTGACGAGTAGGAACACCTATAAATACAACCCTTAACTTGTGAAACACCATTTGTGCAACCCTAACTGGTCCCAAGCCTCCCTTACACCATAATACACCTCTGGAACTCTTTTTTGCTTCAAAACCCATCATTCCTAAGCTTACACTCCTTCTTTAGCAAGATTCAAGGTGTGTTATCTAACCTAAGCCTTTGTAATGTTGATATTTTGGTTCCCAAAGGTCCAGACCTAGTTTTATCAAGTTTGTGTCTTTGAAAACCTTTGAAATGAGTTTCTAAAACAAGTCTAAACCTTTATACTTGCTATATGTGAAGTATTCATGCAAGAAACGATTTTTAATGGTCAAAACGTGAATGTTTCCATGTATTTGATGTACTTCTGATATGTAGGAGTTGCTAAGATGTTTTCCTAAGATTTTGAGCAATTATTATAGTGTTTTGGTGATAATATGCATTTTGACCCGTTTGAGTGATTCTTGAAGATTTAGGGTGTTATGATATGATTTGATGATTGTTTGATGTTAGGATTCACACTAGGAGGGCATTATAACAGAGGAATGATGATTTGCAAGGTTGTAGGTGATAAAATCTGATTATTTGCCATTTAAGGAAAGATATGCATGTTTAATGAAACCTAGTACTTTGCCATTTTTGGAAATAATTGCAAACATGGTGTTAGACCAGTGATAAATTGGTTGTTTTTTTGTTTGGAATGGGTTGGTTAATGAATTGAGTTTGATGTTGGGTGTTTTTACATGTTTTGGATCTGATTTAGAGGGTTAGACGCGCGAAAAGGCGACACGCAGCTGCAGGGGGTGAGTAGGGGCTCTACTCGCCTGTTGGACGAGCAAGTAGCCCTACTTGCATGTAATAAGAGGCGAGTAGGCCTCTAATCACCTGTTTGACCTCTCCTACTCACCAGTTGACTTTTCCTAATTGCATGTTGATTTCCTAATTGCGTGTGCTACTGTTGTAAGTGTATTTTGACATCCCGAAGCATGATTTGACACTTAGGAACATGATAGGAACCCCGTGGTATGTCTAATAATTGGTAACATGTGTTCGGACCCGTTTATGCTATATATGACTCGTATGATAGATGAAGTGAACATGGATACGTGATAAGTGTATAGTTGCATGTGATTACTTAATTTCTCGTTCTTGGATAACACATGGGATGTCGGGTCTTGTCTGGTGAGGTTGGTTTAACAGTCAAAGGTGTTTTCAAATGTACATGGTTATGGTCTGGACATTCGGGGAGTAGTTAACCTATGGGTTATTAGTCTGAGTACTTATATACGTCTTATGATAGGTCGCCGCTATTTAGGGCTATCATAGCTTATTGATTTAACTGTTTTTCAAGTAACGCAACCTACGGTGAGTGTCACAGCCCTACTTTTACTGGTTTTACTTTTGGGGGAGAAACATGCTACTTACTTGGATCTTTAAATATCATGTTATACTATGGTTACTTTAGATTACTATTCGGCGTTTTATGCAAAGTCCCAGGGGGAAACCATGAATGTGCAGTATGCACAACGGGGGAAATGTGGATAGATCTATTGGGCTTCACAAACCCCACTCGACGGCTGGGAGCCGGGCGGGTGCATATTGTCTCTAACTTCGAGTTCACCGATGCATCGGTAACCCAATCATCTGGTACATGTTTAGTAATGGGTTCCCAACCGTAGTAGTAAAAATACTTAACATCTAGCTAACGTTCTTTTAACATAGTATTAGCAAATATGATCTTTTCAAACTTATGGAAACTCCTTTATAAAACCTGTGAATTCACCAACATTATATGTTGACATTTTTGGCATGTTTTTTCAGGTCGCTAAGGAAGCAGTTAATGGACTAGGTGCACAGAGTCTTGCACGGCGTCTAGAGTTCAAGTGCATGTTAAATAATGTTTTCAAACTATGTTATATCTTTTGTTTGTAAACATGAAATGCTTCCACTGTTGGTTTATGGTTCAAAACTAAATGTTTTGGTTTCATCTTTTACATTAAGTGTTTGTTTATTGTGATCGTTGACATGGATCCTGGTATGTCACGCACCTTGCGGTAAAACCCCGTAAGTGGAATTTGAGGGTGTGACACTTCCTAGAAAACGTATCTTGTGTATTTGATCCTAACCCTTATTAATCATTCGTTGTTGAAAACTTTGTATCATTTTAATATCTCAACAATTGTTGAGATCTATGATTTCGTTAGGTACTTTTCAGGGTTGGTTATAATAGAATTTATCAACGTTTTCTGTTGCAATTTTTTCTGTTTTTCTTGTTGTGGTTGATTGTGTTTTTTCAGTCATAGATCTATAGTTTTCTACAATTGAATACTTAAATGCTTTATTATTGTGTTTTGTATACACATTTAGGACACAAAAACACAAAGACAAACAAAAGTTGTTTCATCTTATCAAGTTTTTTTTACCAATTGTAGTTTTTGATGTATCGAAACCATTCAGGCACACAACCACAAATCGATTGTATGATACAATAAATCTTGAAATTTATTGTGTGTTTTATAGGGCTTTCAAAACCAAGAATGAAACTAATGGCTCTTCAAATTCGTAATTACACTTTGATTAGCCCAAGACCAGGAAACGCGTTGGTTCAAGAATTTTTCAGGAACCAGAACCCATTTTTGCACCCCGCCTTGCGTGCGCGGGTAGGTGCCAGGGTATATAATGTAACACAAAGAATTTAATCTCTTCCATTTGTTTTCACTTTATAAACCCATCACCATTTCATCCATCAACCAATGTGGGACAACTCACATTCACATATACATATAAACTCCAACATTTATGTACACCTAAGCATTTATTCAAGACCTTTAGCTTCAACGATGTGGCAAATATCTTTTCGTGTATTTCAGGCCAAACCTAAGCATTGGCTACCACTCATGCACACCTATAGAACACAACCATGCAACAAACCAGAACTGTTGGAAAATCAGGTCCCAAACAAAACACAAAGAACACTTTTATTATTGAGGACACAAATTATAATAGCCCTAACCATCTATTTATACTAAACTAAACCCAAACCTAGTATAACTCAAACACCAATTAACTAATTAATAATACTTATCTAGTCCCAACACTAAATAATAATAGATAAATCAAACTTTATCTTAACCCTTTTGAATTATCTTGAACCAACCTTAACTCCAAATAGGATTAATCCTTCATTCACCCCCTTAATCCTAATTTGCATCCATTTGCTCACATCCGCACCATTACTCAAAGTTCTTCCTGGATAATCTCGACCTTTCCCGGACCCCCTGACCTACCTTGGCCACGTCCAAAGTCTTCACATTTTGAGCGCCCACTGCACTTTACTTGATACTAAAACCGGTTGAACCCTTCTATGATCGTAGTTTTACCACCTTGTCACACTCCTTCTTGATATGCCCCCTGCTACTATCAACCACCAACAAAGAAACCAACCACCTGTTGATACGTCCTCGGTCGCCAAATGAATTCCTAAGCCCCTCGCTTTTCCGTTCTTCCCACGATGCACCTGTTGGTTTTCAAAAGATACCGAGCCCTGCCCCGCAATTTTCCTCATTGGAAAGAAAGAGTCATTGACAAAAATAAAACGCGATCAAACCTGGATGAAAGTTGCAACTGCGATCAAGTTAATCACCTCTGAACCAATCACCGGTCACCACCTGAACAATAAAACTATCTCGTTTTTCCCCATGTGAACAACATAAACAAAAATAACCTTGATTGGATTTTTACACAAAAAACTTACCTGATCGATCTGCACTCGCTGCTATCGACCCCCAACACGACGAGCCACCGCTATTTTTTCTTCTTTGGTTGCTAAATGAACCCCCTTTAGCCCCTGTTGATCTCGTTTTTTGCTGCACCCAAATACATTGGTTTGTTTCCTACCAGAGAAAAAAACACCCGCTATTTTTTCTTCATGGCTAAGAAGCTTTCGAAATCCACCTCGATTGAATCCCTCTAGTTGTAACTTTTGAATGTAATCCATATGAGACCAAATTAAATGGAGGCCACTCCAGTAAATAATTTGATTCTAACAGTTATGCGATTCCACAGATCACATAATTCTTTTAAATACTAGCTTTCCATGCAAGCACATTGTGACACTCTAAATTCTCATAAAGATCCTCTAAATTTCCATGACCAGTAAACAACCGCTTTTGAATCCAACGCATCATCATGGTTAAACCTAATCCACCGACCCACTAATTCGCATCTACCGAAATCCCAGATACTGTCCAAAAATTTTCCTACTTTGTCGACTCCCCATTGTCGTCAATTCCATGCACGATCACAACCCTTTTTTTCATCAACCATGACTTCAACTACCAGCCACCGCCGTTGTAGCCCCGCAGGGGCTGTTCCCCTTTCTTAGGAAACGACTCTCAAAACCGCCAAGCTCTGATACCAATTGTTGGAAAATCAGGCCCCAAACGAAACACAGAGAACACTTTTATTATTGAGGACACAAATTACAATAGCCCTAACCATCTATTCATATTAAACTAAACCCTAACCTAGTATAACTCAAAAACCAATTAACTAATCAATAATACTTATGTAGTCCCAACACTAAATAATAATAGATACATCAAACTTTATCTTAACCCTTTCGAATTATCTTGAACCAACCTTAATTCCAAATAGGATTAATCCTACAACAACTTTAGTCCATACACCAAGTTAACAGTTCGAGGCCGCCTTATATTTAAATTACTAGATTTATTATTTTAACAAAGTTATAAAAGCAACCTTTAGTGTTGCAACCAATGTTTGATGCAACAGTAGTATCGAGCCTAGGGTCTCACTACCTTATGTTTGTTATTAAGGAGATTTACTAAGTATGATGATGATCAAAGATAAGATAACTCTATGTTTTTCTAGTTGTTCTTGGTTGATCAAAAATTTAATATTCCAGAAAAATGAAATTTTAAAACATATCTTTTTTTGTTTTATTATCATGGTACATTTTAATACAAGAACAAAACTTATATTCTTTGAAAAAGTAACACATGTGTCAATTGTGTGATTTGTTTTGATGCCGATATATCTTTTAGAAAAGTAAGACTTTGATTTTTATTTATTTTTTATTTTTTCTGTTTTCTTCTATTCTAGCTTTCACAGTTTTGATACAAATCAATGTTTTTATATATTAAACTAGTTACAGTAAACCAAATTTAAACCAATTGTTTCAATGAATGGACTTACACTTCGATCAAAGATATTTTACATCTTTTATAATATCTTCAATCTTCAGTTGAAAAAAATCGTGTCATTTATGCCCTTTCAAAGTCTCCAACATGTTGCAGTAATAACCTCGTGAATCTCCATCAAATCTCCAAAAGAGAAAGCATAAATTTGGGGTATGCAAAATCGTGAACTG
The DNA here is from genome assembly GCA_028751855.1 of Ambrosia trifida. NCBI lineage: Eukaryota > Viridiplantae > Streptophyta > Magnoliopsida > Asterales > Asteraceae > Ambrosia > Ambrosia trifida. The sequence goes on from CM054131.1 coordinate 55,617,229, forward strand.
ATGAACTGTGAAAGAACTGTTGCCAACGTACAAGAGGTGGAGACATGCTTAACCATCTCAACCTCCTTGTCGCCAAAGACGCAATTAAGCGAATCAAGATGGATGTTCCTCTTGCTCAAAGCCATGCATGTCGGAAACCTTCACATCCATGCCTTCCATGTGGACATGTCGCACTTCATAGGCCCCCACTTACATTAATCCAAGATAAAAAAAAAGTTACTCGAGTCTATATATTATAAATAAGTTTCATAATCAAATCAACTAAAAAGTTTCCCGTACTGTTCCCTAACCACGTCCATCTATCTTTAATGCCAGAGAAAACAATCCATTCCACCAAGTGGATGCCCCACCTATAATCCAAAATCTCTCGGGCCAAGAAAGGAGAACCCTTCCGGTTCCACAATTTTACAGGTTTTGTCTTTTTTCCAAATGAAACGGAATAGGAACAACTTTTTCCAGTGGCTCATTTCACACCCAAAGGTCGAACAAGAACCATATACTTTCTCCTTACCGACCTCTCCTTTGATGTATTTGTGAAGGAATAAATCGACAAAATACATTGTTAGATTCAAATCTCAAGATATTGTGCCACAACCCAAAAAATAGAATTATTGCATGGTATAAAAGAGCAATAATTCCTTTTGAAGTGGAAAGCATCTATGACCTTCCTCCATAAACCGTTTTCCTCCTTTTTGTACGTCTGTTGGGTCTGCTGACCTGGAGAAGAACAGATGATTGGAAAGCCAAAATATACTACTCAGTTGATCCTTAGAAATAAACAACATTTACAACATATGCCTCCCAAAAGACTGTGTACCCTAACATCTGTTCTACCCAAACAAATGCTGTGGCAACTGCTGCTACAAAGGACTGTTGGATAACAACTGATAGAGAACAACTGCTGGCTAAAGGTCTGATGAAGAACAACTGCTGGCTAAAGGTCTGATGAAGAACAACTGCTGATCAAGTGCTGAAGACTAAAGGTCTGTTGGAGCCAACAACACTTAGGCTCCAACAGATGATACAAGACCATGACAGTTTTCTCAACAACAGTTTACCTTTCAGAGTTTTCAATGTAACAGTAGTTTGTATATAGCAGATGTTTTATGTTTGTTATTTTGTTAGAGGTCGCTGTCTTAGGTGACGTCAGCTTAGAACATCAGTGGTTTAGATTTGTCTATAAATAGAACAGTGCTTGTTCTATTCATCACTCAAAACATTCTCACAGACAAACATTCACAGAGTGATTAGGACGAGGGGGAGTACTTGTACAATTGACTGCAATCATTAGATTTATGAAAGCTTTCGATTAGAAAACATTTATTCTCTTGTTTTGATTTATAGTTTATTATTCCGCTGCACTTTCCATTTATATTCACTTCGTCTATTACATCTTTTACTTAAACAACCAAAACAATCAAACTCAGATCCTAACAATTGGTATCAGAGCTTGGTCAATTAAATTCGATCTAACCAATCAATATAATATAAACAGATTAGCTCACAATTATTGATATCGTTTGTTTGTCGGATTGAATAAAGAGTAATAGTTTATTTTTGATTCAACCGTTTGTAAACAGACTTTGTTTTTGAAAAATCAGAGAATGGCTTCAATCAATCACGATCCACACAACACTGGCATGAACAACAAGCTACCGATGCTTGTCAGATCTGAATACAATATCTGGCAACATCGGATGAGCCATGTTCTAGCTCAACAGAACACTGGGTGTTGGAAGTCGGTTATCTTCGGACCACATGTTCCGATGGTGCCGAGTACCGAAGATCCCAATGTTCAAGAGCCTAAGAAACTTGAAAACTACTTCGACCGGGATTTTCAAAAGAAGGAGTTAGATGCCAAGGCCTTTAGTATTGTGTCCATGGCTCTACCAAATGATATCTATGCTAGGCTGTTACACTGTAATAGTGCAAAGGAGTTGTGGGATGCATTGAAAGAACAATTTGGTGGGACTGAAGAGGTTATTGAAAACAACCATGAAATACTTAACCAACAATATGAAACATTCAGTCATGTTAAAGGGGAGTCATTAACTCAACAATTTGAGAGGTTTAACTGTCTCATTAGTGAACTAAAACTGGTTGGTCTAACTTACCCATATTCAACTTTGAACCATAGGTTTTTAAGATCACTACCAGATAAATGGGACACTATTGCTATAGTTATGAGAAACTCAATTGGATTCAAGGACCTATCACCGACCCAGCTTCATGGTAAGCTCTTGACCTATGAGAGAGAGCTTAACCAGAAAAAGAAGCTCCAGGACTCTGGAAAAGTGTCTGATGACTATGCATTTGGTAATACAACACTTTTGGGTCATGATGAGGTGCCTGGTAATAATAAGGATCAGAGTTATGATAATTTCATTGACATAACTTCAGGTTTTAACTCAGGTTTAACTCTGATTCTTATTCACCAAACTATGCTTTTACTGCAAGTGGTGGTGATATCCAGGCATCTGATAACATATCCTTTGAGTATGATGACTTTAAATACTTTGACCCTGATGATTTGGAAGAAATGGACATCATGCACCAATTGGACCTTCTCAATGTAAGAACTAACAGATTTTACAAGAAACTGGGAGAAGGTTTCCACGGTTAACTGGCAGGTCAAAAGTGGGGTTGGATAACTCAAAGATTAAGTGTTATATATGTCATAGACTTGGTCATTTTGTTAGGGAATGTAGGAGTCAACATGGTACACCTATGATTACCTATCCAAATCAAAGGCCACAGACCAACACTTATCAAGTTTCCCATAATACCCCTGGACCAAATGTGCAAAACACTACTCATTTTGCACAGTCCTCAAACACTGTTCCTGTCCAGTATGTTCAAACCACTGTTCCTCAGATCCACTATGTGCAAACACCTGTTGCTCACGCACAAATGCCAATGACTGCTACTCCACCCTCTGCCTCTGCAGAGACTAGTCAACAGAGTTTCTTCACACAAGGCTTTGTTGATTGTGCAGTCTACCAGATGAGTTGACAGATGAAAATTTTGCACTAGTTGCCAAAGCTGAAAATGAACCAGAAATTTTTTGTTTCATGGCTATGGTAGAAGAGGTTGAATCTGAGGAGGTGGTAGCTGAATCTGTAGTTGTGACTGATTATATTGTTGATGAGGTAGCTGCAGGTGAAAAATCTGAAGAAGAGGTTGTGAGTCTCTTAGATCCCTGGGGTGCATCTAATGATTGTGAGTGCAAGTGTGATTGTGCATTGATGGCTGCTGCTACGGTATCTCCTCAAATCCTTAAAGATTTGTGTATTGACAAATGAGTAATAGCATTTGCTAACATCAAAGAGGTAAATAAAACCTTAGAAAGAAAATTTTAGATGATGAAGTTAAATTTGAGAAACTTTCAAAAGAGTTAAAATCAAATTTGACTGAAAAAGAATCTGAAATAAGAAGCTTAAAACATGAAGCAACTATAACCAAAGACCAACTCCAAACTATGATAACTAAATATCATAGTTGCAAAAGTGAGCTTGAGTCCACCCAAGTTGAATGTGAGAAATGGGTGGAATCATGTAAAGGTTTTGAGATGCTCCTCAACAAACAAACCAAAAGTCATGTGAAGTTTGGGTTTGGTTTTGTAACCACTGCTCCAGCTTTTGAAAACACTGACAAAAGGGATCAAAAGTTGGTTGAGGTAGTACCAACTAATTTGAAGGGTCAAGAGATTAAAATCACTGAACCAAATGGCAAGAAAATTGTTCTTGAAAAACCAGAAGGTTCCTCATCATTTACTGAACTTGAAAAATATGAATTTAAACCTACTTGGTCTGATGAGTGTGGTACTCTTGAGAACTTCAAACCAGTTGAATTCAAAACCCCTGATGGTAAGAAAGCACCACAGGCAAAGGTCATTCCCTTGATAGATCTTCCAGCAGATGATCAAACATCAGTTGAAAAGAAGTCTGAAAAAGGGAAAAAGAAAGAAAAGTCTGTTCACTTGTTCTGTGATTTCTGTGAAAAGAAGAATCATGTCACTAAAAACTGTTTTCTTCTAAAAGCATATGATATCAACAAAGGAACAAGTGTGTGTGATTCTAAGACCACATGCTCAATATGTGGTAAGAAGAATCACAAAACCAAAGAGTGCATGTATCTCAAAAATTTTGATGTCAAAATACAAGAATACAAAGCTAAAACTCTTGCAAATCATGTGGTGAGTACTTCAAAAGGAAAGCCCAAACAGACTTTTGCTCCAGTTCAAACATCTGTTACCAAAAAGTTAGAAACATCTACTTCCAAGGATGTTCAAGTAATAGATGCCCCACCCACCAACAAGTACCCAAGAGGACATGGACAACCACCTTGTCATAATCTGTCACATGTTTATGAAGAACCCAAGAGGCCTTCTAAACCAAGAGTGAACAGAAATCCCTATGGGTACTATCATCTGTCAGGAAGTGATCAAACAATTGTTGCACCAAGTGTGGACATCCAAGCACTGTTAAATGTTCAGCAACAGTTGTTGAACTTGATTCAAAAGATAGTTCAAACCACTGATCACCTTCCTAAGCTTAAGGCTGAAAAGTCTGTGGACCCATCCAAAGCAAACTTGGCTTTGGACACTCACCAAAACTAATTCATTACTGATGTGCAAGGAGCTTCTGCTTGTTTAGATAGTCTTTGGTATGTAGATAATGGAGGCTCCAGGCACATGACAGGATGTAGAGCCCTTCTTCTGGACTTCTTAGCTCATGGAGGGGGTGATATATCCTTTGGTAATGATTCAAAAGGTAAGGTGTTGGGTTTAGGGACTGTTCAGGCTAGGAAACTCAAGTTTGAAAATGTCAATCTTATTTATAATCTTAAATTTAATCTTCTTAGTGTATCACAAATGAGTGACAAAGGGTATGGCTCATTCTTCACTAAGAAAACTTGTAAGATTATTGGGCTAGAAGTGGTGAAAAAGATTGACACCATCATTGCTGAGAGCAAAGCACAACTTGTTGCTCATAGGAGTGGCAATGTGTATGTAGTTGTTATGTTGAAGGACAATCCTATGGCAAATGTCTGTCTGTTTTCTGCTGCCTCAATAAAAGAGACAGAATTGTGGCATAGGAGACTGGGTCACACCAACCTTCAAACTATCAACTCACTCTCCAAAAAAAGCCTTGTTAGAGGTTTACCATCAAAAGAATTCAAATGTGATGAGCATTGTGTTTCCTGCTTGAAAGGAAAACAACATAAAAGCTCTTACAAATCCATTGATGAGTCCAAAACAAGTCAATGTCTACAATTGTTGCACATGGACTTGTTTGGCTCAGTTAAAATCATGAGTCTAAGAAGAAACAGATTTTGTCTTGTCATAGTTGATGATTTTTCTAGGTTTACATGGACTTACTTTCTACACTCTAAAGATGAGACTGCAGGTATCTTGAAGGACTTTGTCACCAAAGTTGAAAAACAATATGACTTGCCAGTAAAAGTCTTTAGGAGTGACAATGGAACAGAGTTTAAAAATAAGGTGTTGGATGATTTCTGTGGGTCAAAAGGGATTGTGACGCAGTATAGCATCCCAAGAACACCAGAGCAAAATGGGGTGGTTGAGAGGAAAAATAGAACTCTCATTGAAGCTGCAAGAACCATGCTAGCAGATTCTGGTTTGCCTCTGTCCTTCTAGGCAGAAGCTGTAAACACTGCTTGCTATGTTCAAAACAGAGTTTTAATCAACCCAAGACATCAAAAGACTGCTTATGAAATTTTGTTCAAAATCAAACCACTCATCTCATTTTTCAAAATCTTTAGCTGCCCATGTTTCATCCTAAATCTTAAAGATTCCATTTCAAAATTTGCAGCCAAAGTAGATTGTGGATATTTTCTAGGATATTCTTCTACTGCCAAGGCCTATAAAGTGTTTAACACAAGGACCAGGACAATAGAAGAAACTCTGAATGTAAAGTTCAATGAACTTTCATCCTTAAAAATCCCAGCAAATCCTGTTGAGTTGTTTGATTTAGATAAATTCAAATTTGAAGATATTACTGTCAAAACTAACAGTGCAGGTATTTCACAATCTCCACAACAAGACTACAGAACAGATGTTGTGATTCCAAGTCACTATAAAGTCTATTCTGCATCAGGGGAAGCAGCTGTTCAAAACATCTGTCAAAACTCTGCCACAGCTGAGTCAGCCACTATTGGCCAGTCTTATGCTCAAACCACTACTTCACCAATTACATCCACTGCTCAATCATCTGTTGACAAAAGTCAAACCTCTGTTGACAAAAGTCAGTCCAGTTTCACACCACTTGGACCCATCCCCCACATCCATTTCAAACATTTGTTGGCATTACAGAAGTGCAAACAGATGTTACATCAACAGAGGCACGAAACCTCTGTCCTTCACCTCAAAATGCCATCATACCATATTAGGGAGATCTAATCTACCTGAGAGCCCATCCACCAGATCAAATCATTGGCAACATCAGAGAGGGTGTGCTCACAAGAAGCCAATCCTCAAATATCTGTCTTTTTGCAGGCTTTCTATCTCTCACACAACCTGTCAAGTACCAAGAGGCACTAAAAGACAACAGTTAGGTAGAAGCCATGCAGGAAGAGCTCCTTCAGTTTAAAAGACAAAAAGTATGGGAACTTGTACCACTGCCAAAGGATATCTGTCCAATTGGCACAAAGTGGGTCTTCAAAAACAAAACTAATGAAAGGGGTATAGTTGTCAAGAACAAAGTCAGGCTTGTGGTTCAAGGCTTCAGACAAGAAGATGGGATAGACTATGATGAAACCTTTGCTCCTGTAGCTAGGCTAGAAGCTATCAGACTCTTCCTAGCCTTTGCTGTCAACCACAACATTAAGGTGTATCAGATGGACATCAAATGTGCATTCCTATATGGCAAAATTCAGGAGGAGGTCTATGTATGTCAACCACCTGGTTTTGAAGACACATTCCATCCTGATTATGTCTACAAGCTTAACAAAGCCTTGTATGGACTCAAGCAAGCACCTAGGGCATGGTATGAAACTCTTTCCACCTTTCTCTTATCCATTGGTTTCACAAGAGGTAAAATTGATAAAACCTTATTTCTAAAATGGAGAGGGAAAGACTTAATGATTGTTCAAATATATGTGGATGACATCATTTTTGGATCCACATGTAACAAAATGTGTGAAGAGTTTAGGGAACTCATGACAGCAGAGTTTGAAATGAGTGCTATGGGTGAACTTCAGTGATTTCTTGGTCTCCAAGTGAAGCAGCTGCAAAATGGCACATTCATTCATCAAAACAAATATGTAAAGAATTTGTTAACTAGATTTGAGATGAATGACTGTAAGCCATGTAGTACACCCATGCGTACAGTCAAGTTACTCACTATTGATGACAAGGATGAACTGGTTGACCAGACACATTACAGATGCATGATTGGATCTTTATTGTACTTAACTGCATCTAGGCCAGACATTATGTTTGCCACTTATGTTTGTGCAAGATCCCAGGCTTCACCCAGAAAGTCAAACCTTATTATTGTGAAAAGGATATTCAGATACCTAAAAGGTGTAACACCCCAACCGATGGCGGAAACATCGGGATGTCACGTATTGATGATTGTTCAGTAGCTCATGGTAAATAATAAGTTTCAATATATGATTTAAATAAATTACATACAATTGTTCTAAGAATTTGTACTTCAAGATAAAAAAATACTAGCTACGCATCTTCAAGCATTAACTCTAATTTTCGAGCAAGCTATAACCTGAAACATGTTAAGTTTGAAAATATTTTGGGTCAACAAAAGTTGGTGAGAATTACATAGGTTTTTGAATGTAATAGATAACAATAGTTTGTACAACAATCATAGTTGTATAATGTAAGAGTATGAGTCCGACATGTAACAATGCGTCTTTTGTACAATCAAACCTTGTGTCGACTGAGACCTAACTCGCTAGTTAGTAAAAGTGTAACTGTTATCGATCATCCCTGAATTTATGCGGGGGGATGGGTTTGTCAGACCTATAGCGCTATAATCTAAACATGCGGCTTGATCATTGTTAATGATTGTACCGTGTCTTTTTGTTACAGTCAAATGATAGAATGAGTAAATGATAGTGTAATTGAATCATAAGTTTCAACAATGTAAGAATGAGTAAATGATAGTGTATAAAATGTTTAAACATGATTCACCCCAAAATAGTGAAATGGAAAAGGGGCTATGTAAAACTCACCTTAGGTGTATAATGAGTTCGTGTGTTTTATTGAGCGTGCAAACACTTAGTAGTAATGCCTTGGAAAAATCGAAACTAGCTAGAGGAGATAATGACGGATGAAAACTTTAGTATATGGGAGATGGGATAATGATGTTTTTTTTTTTTTTTTGAATGGTACAAAGAGTTGAATGGTAGGCTAGTGTATTTATAGTGTAAAATTTGGAGTTGTAATTAGGGACTACTTTGACTAGGCTAGAATTTAGGAACAACTTTGACTTGATTGGAAGACCATATTTACTAACACTTTGACTTGAGTAGGAGACCATATTTACTAACACTTTGACTTGGCTTGACTAGGAGACTACGTTTGACTTTTCAGGTTTGACTAAGGGACCTAGAAAGGGTTTAAGTTTAATTGGTTCTAATTAACATCACAAAACACCAAATGGTGTAGTGGTTTGTGTGGTGTGGTTAAGGTTTAGCCCACCAGGGACTCGGGTTCGAATCCTGGCACAGGCAAACATTTTTTTTAACGTTTTTAAATCAGAATTTTTAATACAATCCAATTTAATATTGATTATACGTCATTATTTAAACAAAAAAATATTAACAAAATGGATGGTAAAGATACTGTAAACATGAATTGGATGAATAAACGATGGAGTTCTATATGTATATATATATAAAGAAAATTTGTGTGATGTTCCAAAAGGTGCTCCCACACTTGGTATCTGGTATCCTGCTAATGGAAACATTGAGCTTTCAAGTTACTCAAATAGTGATTTTGCTGGCTGCCACACCACAAGGAAGTCTACATCAGGAGGGTGCCAATTTCTAGGGAATGCCTTAGTCTCATGGCAAAGCAAAAGGCAAGCAGCTGTTTCAACTTCAACAGCAGAGGCTGAATACATTGCTGCTGCAAGCTGTACAACCCAACTCATGTGGCTTCAAAATCAACTACTGGATTTTGGGATAACTGCACTAAAGACTCCACTCATGTTGGACAGTCAAGCTGCTGAAAATATCATCAAAAATCCAGTATCTCACTCAACCACAAAGCACATAGACATCAGACATCACTTTGTCAGAGATAGCTACGAAAAAGGTTTGATTTCTCTGCACCATGTTCCAACAGAGGATCAGTTGGCAGATGTGTTGACAAAAGCTTTAGACACATCTACCTTTACAAATTTGATTTCTAGAATTGGTATGCTAAACATGGATTAAACAACAAAAATGTTTTAAATAAAAAAAATAAAATGTTTCAGAAAATCAAAATACATCCTTAAAAATAGCAATTTGGTTGAAAACTCTGTTAAGCATAAAACAACCACTGTTTCATCCATTTTATCCACTGTTAGTTGAAAAATCTGTTTCAAACATCTGATCAGATAAAACAACCACTGTTTGGTTGAAAAATCTATTTCAAACCTCTGAGCAGATAAAACAACTGCTTCATTATATATATATATATATATATATATATATATATATATATATATATATCTATAATAAAAAAACCTAGTGCTGCTAGCATCAGCACTTTGGTAAGACAACAGCTGTTTGCATCAGACCTTTGGCAACAGCAGTATGCCACCAGATTTTGCCATGTCTGCTCTCAAAAGCAGAGGTTTGGCCACATCATCGGTTTCACCAGAGCCTATAAAAACCCTGTTTTTATCACAACAGTCGTTACACTGTCTCATTGTATTCAAAATACTGAAACTGCCTTCTTCAACCTCAAACCCTTACTCAAATTACTCCCATTCTCACGCTCGAAATCCATTACAATGGATCTTCAAGAAAAAGCCACCCACAATTATCTCCCATATCTGGTCAAAACAGATGAAAACGTTCCATTCCATTCCACCATCGACATCATCTTAAATTCCAAATACCTGACAATCCTAACCGCTGATGCTCCCATTTATCTCGATGCCCTCCAAGAATTTTGGTTGAATGCTGAGTTTCTTCTTCAAGAAAAAAAGCCTACAACCATAATCTCAAAAATTGGAGAGACAAATGTCGCCATTACCCCCCAACTGATATCCACAACCTTCTCACTGAATGACCTGTTAGGTAACGACTCTTTCCCTAAGGCTGACCTTCACATAGAGTTTCAGGATAGAGGTTATGATGCATAAATTACTGGGTCAACTCTTTTCAAAAAGTTTTTCCCACCAGTCATGAAATTTTTCTTTCATACCCTCCTTCTCTGTGTCTCAGCTAATTCCACTTCCTTTAATGAAATCCCATTGAGGATTCAGTACTTGGGATATGCTATGTTGTCAGACGCTGACTTCAATTTATCCCAGGGCCTGTTTATGGACTTAGTATCAAATGTGAAGGCCATAAAGTCTGGGTCAAATAATGCTTTTTTGATATACCCAAGAATTTTGAGTGTAATCCTTCAAAAGGTTTTACGAGAAAAAGATTTTAAAAAGGGTGAGTCTTTTCAAAACAAGAGTCTAACTGATGAAACTTTCACAAGAATGCTAGGTTCAACCACCCAAGAAAAAGTGTCAAAAGTGTCAAAAGTTTCCAAAACACAAACAAAGAGGACTAAGAAAACAACTGTTGTCCAAACCTCTGTTGTTGAGCCCACTGCTCCTGGTGATCATGGCACTACATCCAGTGCTGGGAAACCGACACCAGCCACCTCCAAAAGAAAACGTCCATCCACAAAAACCTCCACTAAACCCAAAAGGGGGCCTCTGGAAGATGAGATACCAGAGGAAAACCCTGTTGCAACACAAAAGCAACAAGAAACCACTGTTGTTACTTCCTCACAACAGATGGATATATCTCAACCTGAGCAAAATCCTCATGAATCCTCATAAAAGGATCATGTTATAAGCCAAAGGGAAACACATCATGATACATATGAGTCAATTGACCATATGTTCAAAATCCCTTCTCCCAAGGCTAATTCTCTTTTCACTCCTCAACCCTCACCATCACATGTCCTTCCAACAATGCAACCTCTGTTTGAAGCTATTGATAAAACTCAGGACAATCTTAGTTCCTCTCCTTCACCCATCAATGAGAGCATACCTCCACAAGTGACTGAGACGGAGGAAAATCAATCAGCTATGCCACAAGAAGAAGAGGAGGTTACACCCCTAGAGTTGAATGAGACTCTAGGTGAGTTTTCAAGTGAAGCAGCTACTACTGATGTAGAGACCATTGTCTCACAACAGGACAGTGGTTACATAGCTAAGAATTCCTTGAAGGCAACAATTGATAAGGCCACTATAGTGTCCCCAAAATCAGTTGGAAGTCCCCAGAACCAAGAAAAAGGGGCATCTGGTTCTCATTCTTTGGACTCACCTCCTAGGACTGAACCAGTTACAACTACCACTGGTAGGAATCCAGATGATCCTATTAACTTAGGTGATGGGTTAAAATACCAAGAATTGACAGCCAGAGTACTGTCCATAGAAACCTCTGTTGCTGATATCAAATCAGATATCAAGACACTATGGAAATCTGTTTCCCCCATCGTCATAGCTCACAGAAAACTAGCAGATCAGACACATGAAACATACATGGCTGAAATCAGAACTATGGTAGATGCTAGGTACAAAGATACCCAAGATGACATTAAATCCATTAAAGATCATTTGCAGAAGACCACTGGCTCTGCCCCTACCACAATTCTCAAAAATGAAGATGATGATGACTTCACTGCTGATGATGCCAAAAAGGGAGAGAGTGGCAGGGATAGATTGCCAAAACTAGATCCTTTTGGTTGTCCACCCTCACAAAAGGGAAAATCAAAGTCTGCCAACAAACCAGGGTCTACTCACACAGCACCACAACAACAACAACAACCAAATGTTCAAACCTCTGCTGATACTGAAACTGCCAAAACCAGCAAAGCAATGGAAGTTGATACCTCTGTTAATGAAAAAGCTGAAAAGGCTGCTGAGGAAAAGCAAAAGAGGGCTGACACTTTGGAAGTTAAAGCAGAGTTTTTGGTGCAATTAAAGAAAGAACAACAACAAGAAGTTGAGAATGTGGGTTCCTCTAAAAGGAAGAAAATGCCTGCCAAACATGTCAGACAACCCCCATCTAAAACTGCTGCTGCTAAAACAACTTCCACCAAAACCACTGATACTACCACCAAAACCACTGATACTACCACAACATCTGAACCTACCACTACAACCACCAAACCAACCACTGAATTTACAACCACAACCACCAATACACCACCTACAACCACTCTACCACCTAAATCCCAAACATCTGCTGGTTCTACAAAAGTGCCAACAGATGTTGACACAACCACTGCTGCAACACCACCATCACCAAAAATCTTGTACAGAAGGAAGAGAAAATCTACCTTTGTTATACAGGATGAAAACATACACACATCACCACCTCCTACTTCAACCACACAATCTACACCCATATCATCCATTCCACTTTCATCATTCTCACCACACACTTCACAATTTACATCCCATAGACCACCACCAACCATTGCACCATTGGCTGTTCAGTATCCTCTTGAACTTGATCTACTCAAGGGGGAAATGCAATCCTTCTACAATGCTGAACAACCATCTGAAAGATCTTTCCCATCTCTTCCAAATTTTCCTGTTCCCCTAAACATTGACAAATATCTTAAATACAAGACTGAACAGGCAGATGCTATCATCAAAGAGAAATTCAAAGGGAAAGATGACAGGACTGTTCAGGGCATCCATTCAGCAAAGCTTAGCAAACTGAGAAAGATTGAAGATTTTGCTAAGACCCTGAGCAACTCCATGTCTACCATGCCTCTCAGCAGTGACATGGAAAGGGAGGTTAGGGAATCACTTCTTGAAAAAATCTTGGCAACCATGCCCTACAAAGCAAACAGGAAACAGTTTGCAGGTAGGACCACTCATGCTCTCAAAGAAGAACTTATAAGAATTGAAGACATGGCCAAGAATCCTCCAACAAAGGTCTCTGCCCCTGACTTTAGGAAAGGCAGAGATCCAGCCAGAGCCTTAAAGGTCAAGAGAATGAGATAAGAGATTGTGGCTGCAAAGTATGGGGAGATGAGGTCTGCTGCTAAATGGTATGAGCTAAGGCTGGTTGAAACTTACAAGAAGTTGGAAAAAAACAAGAAGAAAGACCCTACCTTGCCCAGAAAACCTGTCTACTCTGATGAACCCATGATGAAGAGACCTCAACAGGCTTTTACATTAGACAGCCTACTTGACACTTCTGATCTATCTGCTGCTGCAAGAAGACAGTTCAAAAAGAAGAAAGAAATATCTGAAGAAGATCAGAAGAAGTTTGCTAATACTTTTATAAAGGAGGGCCTCCATAATCAAATACACTTTTTCTCTGATCCCACCACTGAAGAACTCAGAAGACTCATTGGGAGACCTCCATCACCAAACTCATCTAGAATAAAAATGCATCTCAGCAAATCCTCTGATTCAAAATTTCTAAAATGGAAGGTCAATAAAGACACCCATGAATTGACTCTGCTCAGATCAGATGGAGAAGCTCAAGAGCTAAGCATGGATGATGCATATGGCCTGTGTGCAGATGACCTCCAAACACTGCTGAACCTTGAGCTTGAAAGAGATGCAGAAGACCTCTACTTATTGAACTTTGAGTTACGATTCAAAGGTCAAATCAGTGAAAGTCTGATGAGGAATAAAGATCAAGAATAAAGTTTAGTTTTGGCATCATCTGTTCTAGGGGGAGCTTGTTGAGTCTGCTGACCTGGAGAAGAACAGATGATTAGAAAGCCAAAATATACTACTCAGTTGATCCTTAGAAATAAACAGCATTTACAACATACTCCTCCCAAAAGACTGTTGACCCTAACATCTGTTCTACCCAAACAACTGCTGCTACAAAGGACTGTTGGATAACAACTGATAAAGAACAACTGCTGACTAAAGGTCTAATGAAGAACAACTGCTGATCAAGTGCTGAAGACTAAAGGTCTGTTGGAGCCAACAACACTTAGGCTCCAACAGATGATACAAGACCATCAGAGTTTTCTCAATAGCAGTTTACCTTTCAGAGTTTTCAATGTAACAGTAGTTTGTATATAGCAGATGTTTTATGTTTGTTATTCTGTTAGAGGTCGCTGTCTTAGGTGACGCTAGCTTAGATCATCAGTGGTTTAGATTTGTCTATAAATAGAACAGTGTATGTACTGTTCTATTCATCACTCAAAACATTCTCACAGACAAACATTCACAGAGTGATTAGGACGAGGGGGAGTACTTGTACAATTGACTGCAATCATTAGATTTATGAAAGCTTTCGATTAGAAAACATTTATTCTCTTGTTTTGATTTATAGTTTATTATTCCGCTGCACTTTCCATTTATATTCACTTCGTCCATTACATCTTTTACTTAAATAATCAAAGCAATCAAACTCAGATCCTAAGTTGTAGGTCAAGAGGTGGTTTGAACTCCGGAGAAGTATATTGCTACAAAAAACCAAACATTTTCAAAATTAAAACGTACTCTCAACCAAACAACGACATACAATTAATAACCTTACCATAAATATGGGTACTACTGCATGCCTTAGAATCTTAGAACCGAGCCTAACTACGGGCGTAGCCACTATAGAACGTCTTCCCCAATATGACATCATGAATTTTTGTATGTATTCTTTTATTTAACATTTAATGTAATTCAAAATTTCAATTATACAATAATATCCCAATATGTATCGTTTTCAATATTTTCTTTTACTTATTCCAATTTATGCAAATATGTATAAATAATCATAAATCATTTTTGAAATCCGACAACAATAATATTTTATTAATAAAATTCATTTTATAATTAAATAAAAATATTATTAAATAATACCTTTTTTATTTTATTTCATTATTTATATAAGTAAAGAAACATTTTAAGATATATAAAAAAAACTAAATTTTATAAATCCATTTAAAGTTTGTTTATAAAAATATTAACTAAACCTAAACCCAAATCATCATCATCTTTCCTTTTTCCCCATCTGGATCTTCCACCCGACCTGACCAGAAACCCTCGACCGACAACAACTTAACACAATTACCGCATTAATTTAAAATTAAACTACACATATAGGCTCATTTTTGGGTGATTTACTTTCCATAATTTTAAGACCCCACATCCGGGTGTCAAACAGTTGGGTCAACATCAATATATATATATATATATATATATATAGGGGAAAGTTAAATTGAGAACACCTATATTTCGTGCGAACCGCGAGAACACCATCTAAAACCATTCAAATCAAAATTTTCTTTTTACAGTTATCTTTATTACTAAAATACAATTCCAAAAAAACAATTTACGCGTTAAAATTTAAACGTATACGGAAATAAATTATTTTTACACATGTGTAAATTTACTGTTTGTACATGTATAAACTGTTTCATTTACACATGTGTATGAAGTTAATTTGAAAGTGTTTTTGCAAGAAATGATGAATTATTTGGAAAGAAAATTCGTTTTTTAATATTGTATTTTGATTATAATTAAGTTTGTATTGAAAAAAAAATGATTTTGATTGTTTTTCTCATTTGTTCTCACGGTTCTCGTGATATTAAGCGTTCTCAAGATAACCCTCCCCTATATATATATATATATATATATATATATATATATATATATATATGTATGTATGTATTTGAAAAGGGTTAACCCTACATGGCACTCATACATGCATTCTCTCCCTTGATAGTGTCATGTAGGATGTGATGTCACATTGAGTTATTTTAAGAAAAAAAGAATTTAAAAACAAAATTGATTTTTTCTTTCTCATGTTTCATCCCATAATTTTTAAATGTTAATATCTTTTATATACTAGATTTTTTATAGAAAAAAATTACACCAAATTAACGAGCGTTTTATTATCTTTCCAACGAGTACCATAGTGCTATATAAAAAATGGAGAAAAAAACGACTATTTTTTGTGGGGTTTTGTTCATACAGGAAAAATCACACAAAGTGTTAAGGTTATTCATTAATCATGTATAGGCAAGTGATTAATTATGTTCAAACCAGTAAATATGAATTCTATTTACAACAGGTGTTAGCATTAGAGTTGTACATTGTTTTAGGTTAGGTTTTAATATTAGAGTTATACATTGTTTAAGGTTAGACGTTAACATTGGAGATACATTATTAATTGTTTTAGGTTAGATTACCTGAAACTTTCCAACATGTAATTGTAAAGCGCGTCAGTCTATTTCGTATGTAAAATTGATATGTCATATTAGATTTCTCAATCCCGGGACGCTCCGGGATATAAATCTAGTTGTTAAATATGCAAAAATATGAGTAAAATTTTCTTTTCGTTGAAAGAGTATATTTAAATCAAAGTATACGTAGCGGAAAATCATTTAAAATAAAATTTACAAAACACATGAAAAATACTTGTTCAATTGTAAATCGAATTTAAAATCATCATGTGTTAACAAAAGTCATCTTCCACTAGAAACGACTTCAATTTCCAGGTAGCTTATTGCATCGTCAAGCAGTCATCTATCCATCTCTCTTTTAACCTAAAATCATTCTAACGTGTATGCAAAAATTAGCTACGCTGAGTGAGTTCAAGTTTTATAAATTTATATAAACAAGTAACTTTTGTCAAAACAAGAATTAACAAAATACCCCAACCTCAGAGTTAACAATAAGCGCAATCCGCTAATTTGTTTTCCTCAAGAAACAATCAAAGTTAAGGATAAGCATAATCCGCCTATTTATCTTAAGACTTTAATTACCAAATACAATAGGCGCATTCCGCCTATTCGACACAAACCATAACTATAAATCAAAGCAGGCAAATCCCACTTCCTGTCATAGCTCATGTTATAATATCAGAGCATACATATCCAACCTCTAATATCACATAAAAAAAATAAACTATGTAACAACCATGACACAAACCATAACTATAAATCAGAGCATGCATATCCCACTTCCTGTCATAGGCCAGTTTATAATATCTGGTAACCGTCACACAGTCTATTTATATATAAAATAACACAAATAACCTAAATTAGTAAAATATAATAAGCGCGTACCGCCTATAAACACAAAGTTCAATCACGTCTATCTAAGCGCATTCTGCTTGCTAGACTCAAACCAAAACTATAGATCAAGGCAGGCATATCCTACTTCTTGTCATAGTTCAGTTTATAATATCACATACAACATAAACTATGTAACAATCATGATACAAAACCAATACCATGAATCAGAGCAGGCACATCCCACTTTTGCCATAACCCAGTTTATAATATTAGGTAACCGTCAACACAGTCTATTATATATAATAACACGTATAACATAAACCATGCAACAACCATGACACAAAACTAATACCATAAATCAAAGCGGACACATCCCACTTCTGTCATAGCTCAACTATAATATCAGGTAACCATCACCCAGTCTATTCATATATATAAAAACACATATAACTCAAACCATATAATAACAGATTAGACGCATTCCGCATACTTACGAATCCTTATTTTATTTCTCACTCCACAACGCGCTAGATGATCCCAATGAGGTGAGTCGTACAAAGGCCCGATAACTTGAGAATTCCCATTGCTAAAGCTAATGTTGGATACATATAATGCTTAAATATAACCTTTTAGGCCATCCCTACGACTACCAAAAATTCCCATGCGCCAACATGCGTCAACAAAAATAACCATCCCATACATCTCCTTGCCCATTTATCATTTTAATCATCAAATAAACACCACACCATAACCCATGCTAGCTACCCCATAAAAATTATGACGTCATGCAAACCATAGATTTAATTTTACCTCTATGCATGCCAAACATGTAGTGTGTTGATGGAACCCATAAAAAACCCCATAATAAAATGTTTTCACCATCTTATCATCTCGTGAAAACACCATCCTCATGAACCTGCCATTAACATAAAACCACTAGCTAGCTTCAACATCAACAAATTACGAAATCACCATAACCTTCTTCCCTATTAGAGTCACGACCATCATCAACATTCAACCGTCCTTACCAACCAATCCGACCACCCTCGATCATGTCATTGTTATGATCACGCAAGACCATCACTCCATCGCGCCGCTTGCTACCACCCAGGGCCGGCCTTGAGGGGGTGCGGGGAGGACTCCCGGCCCGGGCCCAGTTTCTAAAGGGGCATTTTGAGCGGCGATGAGTATTTTCTTTTTGCAAGTAATTCTTTCTATTTTCGACCCAAAAAAAGATCTCATCTTAAACATCACTGGTTATAAACGCAAGAAGGTGAATAGTAGATAAGGAAGAAGATGAGTCATACATGAAAAAATAGATTGGAAGGATACGATAGAATTAAAAAAAAAAGTTGAAGTGTGTTACTTGGGATCTGTGTTATGGTACAGTAATTGTGCAACCTTTGTAGTAAATTTTAATATGTAGTAGTAGTACAAAACAATAATTGTCTCACGCTTTTACACATAATGCAAGTCAAATTCATTTTATTAAAAAACTTTTAAAGTCGATCTAGACATAAAATAATGGCCCTTAAAATTATTATGGATTTTAAGAAATGGTGGTTTTTTATGAGCCAATTAGCAAAACAACTTAGGGGTTGTTTGGTTGATTAAATGCTGAATCATTAAGAGATCTGAATGGTTAAGAGGCTCTGAATGATTAACTGCTGAATGGTTCAGCTATGCACCAAGCCTGAATGATTCAGCTCTTAATCATTCCATTCAGAGCTTTTTTTAGGTTGAAACAAACACTCTGAATGCTGAACCATTCAAAGCTGAATGGTTCAGAACCTCATTAAGAGGCTACCAAACAGGCCCTTAATTTTTATAGTTATTACGACGCTTTTAGTTCTATATTTGGTTCGACCGGTCCGACTAGGGAACCAGTAAGGACACCGGTTCAACGTCCGCTTCGGTTATGAAAACATTTCTTAAAAAACCTAAAACTAAGGGGCACATATTTCACGGCTCGGCCCGGGCACCTGAATTTTCAGGGCCGGCCCTGCTACCACCGTCTTCATTCATCACCACCATGAGCCTACGATCACCGGTCACACCATTTCTGTTGCTACAACAAGGAAAATGACCGGGATTAGGTTAATAGATGTTATTGGTTATGAGGGTGATAGGTTTAGAGGGTCTTGGAGCTCCTGGAAGGACCTGCACAAGGTAACAGATACCGTTAGCCTTAACGCAGGAGGGAGCCTCCTGCGTTTGGACTCCGGCGTGACAATAAGTATATATTCGATTGGAATTGGGAAATAAAGAAATAGTGAGTGTAAGAGTAGAGAGAAGAAGTGTGTAGTGAATGTGTGGAATGACAACCCAAGGGTCTCCTTATATAGGCAGTGGAATTTTGCCCAGGAGCTCCATTATGGTAGCCTTCCTACTATACCTGGTTATGATTGACTCTCTATACGGTCCCTGCAATGAGACTTTGCCCATTTGGTATGTTTTCTGCTTTTACTATTTCCTAGGTCTTACTTGGAGCTGTGTGATGTTTTTGTCTTGACCATAGTAAGGAGACAAAATACCTTTTTATGTTTCCTATGAGGTTTACTGTTTGCTTTCTGCTGCATAGTTACCGTATGGCAGCCACGCTGCCCTACATAAGCTGTTCAGCTCCATTAAGTCAAGCAAACCTTAACGCTTTACATTGCTTTATTTTTTGACAAGGGACTAAACGTGATCGTTTTAGGACCCACGTCATCAGCCCCCCAGTCATAAGCATTTGTAAGGAAGTTAGAAGTGCTTGTGACTTGTAAATTATCCGGCTCCTTGGTGGCAACGTTAGCCATCCTTACTTTGGTATCGAGGAGCTACTAAATTCCAGGCTCCCCCATAGGAGCATGATACTTATAGTGTGTTCTCACCAAGTTTATGCAAGTGTCTGGCCTTTTGTTTCTAATCATGACCTCCTTTTTAAATAATATAAGTGGTCATTATTGTTTCTTGGGAGCAGCTTCATGTCCCATCAGCTGCTGCAGGCTACCGTTGATTTGATGGGTGCCTAGGCTGACGTCATCCAAGTGGGACAGCTGTATGGCGGTTACTCCCTCGGTAACCGTCCTTAGCCATTAATTTGAATTTTAAATTTTTATCAAGGTTGTAACCTCTCTTGATCCTTCATTTCCTTCCCTCTTTAGCAAAAATCTTTTTCTCTCTCCCACGATCTTCACTCGCTGGCGTTCTTCTTTTTCTTCCTTTATACTTGGTAAGTATCCTCCCTCATTTTCATACTTGCTTTCATTATGTCTAAAAGTGACCTTGCCTCCCAGTTCACTCATTTATCTCAACCTGATGCCAAACGGTTTTGCACCGAGATTGGTATTCCCCTGTCGTTTGAGCCAGTTGTTTCAAAGGGGAAAAATCCGGTGACTACTGTTCCGGTAGGGAAGATAGCTGTGTATACCCATCAGTTCGATCAGGGTAACCTTCAGTACCCCTTTTCTAAGTTCTTTCTTAATGTTCTTGAGTATCACCAACTCTCCTTTGACCAATTATGCCCCTGTGGCGTTACTCGAATCTTACACTTAGAGATTGTCTGTCACTATATTGGATATAAGCCTCCTTTGGCTATGTATCGTCGTTTCTTCAAGTTAGCCAAGAATGGGAATTGGTTCACCATTGAAACGACACAATGTGAACCAGCCCTAATTTCCAGTGTCATAGGGCTCCTCTCTACTTAGAAAGACAAGTTCTTCTTCTTGAACTCTGATTTCCTGCCTTTCAAGGTTCATAGGAGATCTTCAGATGCTCCCGTGAATGACAAGGAGCCTGAACCTAAATTGTAAGGACAGAGTGGATTGAAGAAACCTCTTTTGCGAACCTTAGTCTAATTCATACTTCTGCCAAAATATTTAAGTATGAAACTACTGAAGAAAGAAGACACAAGTACTGAAGAAGGATTCAACAAGTACTGAAGAAGAAAGATTAGAAGATTTGAAGTCAAACCAGACAAGTCTACTGAAGAACTACTAATTACAAACTACTCATCAGTAGTTTGTCATTCATCAGCACTTGTAATAGAATCTTTCCACCGCCCTTATGTTTCTGTAGTTTATTAGTTTATTATTACTTTATCATTTTTGTACAAGTTCCAAGACTGCAACTTGTTGCAGACTTGCTTTTGTAACAAGGTTCATGTATTTATTTGTCTATAAATAGATGGGTTCATCCCTCTGTTTTAGACATTGATTTTGATTAAAAACTGAAATCCTTCAGAGATTTTACTTGATATTCCATTTCACAATCTGAGAATCTATTTGCTTATTTATTGTCATATACATTCAATACTTAGATTCTCATTAACTTGTCTTTAGTTTACAAACATCCAGGGAGAGTAATAACTCCTGTTGATAAGTGAAACCTTATAACTTATTCCGCTGTGCAAAACTGATTAAACTTGCAAAAACACATAAGTGTTCATAAGCAAGTAACTGTTAAAGAGCATACTGATCCAACAATTGGTATCAGAGCACTGCTTTATCTAATCACATATCAATCTAACACATTGAGAATCAGACACAGGCTCTTATTGATATTCAATATAGGATAAAAGTTCACTTTTTTCAACATCCATCATTTTGAGAGAAATTTGACAAATCAATACTCTCCAAAATGGATCCTCATAATACTGGTTCTGCCAATAAACCTGCTATGCTTGTTCGTTTAGAATATAACATATGGCAGAAAAGGATGGCACATACTCTGTCTCAAACCAACACTGGTTGTTGGAGATCTGTGATATATGGTCCTCACAAACCAGTAAATATAAACCTTGAAACGAAAGTTTAAATACCAAAGGACCCAAAAGACTACACAGATGAAGATCTCCTTAAGCTTGAGCTTGATGCCAAGGCTTTCTCTATGTTGGCAATGGCACTCCCAAATGAAATCTACTCTAGACTTTTACATTGTGAAAGTGCCAAAGAGCTTTGGGACTGCCTAAAAGAGCAGTTTGGAGGAACTGAAGAGGTGATTGCCAACACTAGAGAAATCCTGGCTCAACAATATGAAACATTTACTCATATTAATGGGGAAACTTTGACACAACAAGTTGAAAGATTCTCCTCATTAATATCCGAGTTGAAATTAAATGGTCAGACCTACACAAATGTATCTATGCTTCATAGATTTTTAAGGTCTTTACCAGAAAAATGGGAAACTTACTCTATAGTCTCAGATCTTCACCAGACTTTAACTCCCTCACTCTTACAAAATTACATGGGGGATTGCTAACTTTTGAAGGAGAAATTGATCAAAAGAAAAAGTTGCAATGTTCTAGTAAAACAGCTGATGACTATGTACCATGTAGTACAACACTGTTGGGACAAGACTCACCTTCTTGTCCAAATAATTTTGGATCCTTTGACCACATTGACATAACTGCTGGGATCTCATCAGAAAGATCATATCCAGCTTATGACAATGATGAATATAGTCAAACTGCTGACAACATGTGTTTTATCATGGATGATTTGAAAATTTTTAGCAGTGATGACTTAGAAGAAATGGACATTTTACACCAACTAGCCATGTTAAGTATAAAAACTAATAAATTTTTCAAAAGGTCAGGAAGGAAATTTCCAGGACTGAACAGTTCCACAAAAATTGGTTTTGACAAATCTAAACATAGATGTCACAAGTGTCAGAAGTTGGGACACTTTTCTATAGAGTGTAGAAGCTCTAGCTATAACCAATCACAGTCTGGAAATCAGTTTAACCATAGTTATAATAGGAATAATGGAACATAGGGAAGTCCACATTTTGTACAGGCACAAGGTCCACAAATCCAATATGTGCCACAAATACAATATGTACAGATGCCTGCTCAACAAATGTAGAGCCAACAACCAATGCCTTCCATTCCAGCTTCTCAACAACCTCCGCAAACTCAACAACCCTCACAACAAAGTCTTTTCACTTCAGGGTATATTGACTGGAGCAGTCTTCCTTTTGACAAAACTGAGTGTAATCCTGATGCAGACAACAAAATGTTTGACATCAACTGGGGAGAACCTGACAATGGCAGAAAGAACTTTGCCTTAATGGCATTTGAGGGCTGCCCCTCAAAATCTGCCTTATCGCAGGTATCAAAAGAATCTTTAACTAAACTTTGTTCAAACTCATGTAAAGAATCTTTTGCTCTCATAAGAGAGGCTAATGTGCATTTACAAGGTAAAGGCAATGACTCAGAGAGAAAATTTACTCAAATGAAATGTGATTTAGAAAGAAAACTTGTTGCAAAATCAATAGAAAATTCTAAATTAACAAACCATGCTATTGAAACCCAAGCACAACTTAAAATCATAATTTAGAATTTTCTTTTGATTTTGCAGCATGTTTTCTTTCTAAATCACATTTCATTTGAGTAAATTGTCTCTCTGAGTCATTGGCTTTGCCTTGTAAATGCACATTAGTCTCTCTTATGAGAGCAAAAGACTCTTTACATGAGTTTGAACTAAGTTTTGTTAAAGATTCTTTTGATACCTGAGATAAGGCAGATTTTGAGGTGCAGCCCTCAAATGCCATTAAGGCAAAGTTCTTTCTGCCATTGTCAGGTTCTCCCCAGTTGATGTCAAACATTTTGTTGTCTGCATCAGGATTACACTCAGTTGTGCCAAAAGGAAGACTGCTCCAGTCAACATACCCTGAAGTGAAAAGACTTTGTTGTGAGGGTTGCTGAGTTTGTGGAAGTTGTTCAGCAGCTAGAATGGAAGGCATTGGTTGTTGGCTCTGCAATTGTTGAGCAGGCATCTGTACATATTGTATTTGTGGCACATATTGGATTTGCGAAGCTTGTGCCTGTACAAAATGTGCCTTTCCCTATGTTCCATTATTACTATTATAACTAGGGTTAAACTGATTTCCGGACTGTGATTGGTTATAGCTAGAGCTTCTACACTCTTTAGCAAAGTGTCCCAACTTCTAACACTTGTGACATCTAAGTTTAGATTTGTCAAAACCAATTTTTGTTGAACTGTACAGTCCTGGAAATTTCCTTCCTGGCCTTTTGTAAAATTTATTAGTTTTTATACTTAACATGGCCAGTTGGTGTAAAATGTCCATTTCTTCTATGTCATCACTGCTAAAAAATTTTCCAATCATCCATGATAAAACAAATGTTGTCAGCAGTTTGACTATATTCATCATTGTCATAAGCTGGATATGATCTTTCTAATGAGATCCCAGTAGATATGTCAATGTGGTCAAAGGATCCAAAATTATTTGGACAAGAAGGTGAGTCTTGTCCCAACAGTGTTGTACTACATGGTACATAGTCATCAGCTGTTTTACCAGAACTTTGCAATGTTTTCTTTTGATCAATTTCTCTTTCAAAAGTTAGCAATCTCCCATGTAATTTTGTAAGAGTGAGGGAGTTAAAGTCTGGTGAAGATCTGAGAACTATAGAGTAAGTTTCCCATTTTTATGGTAAAGACCATAAAAATCTATGAAGCATAGGTACATTTGTGTAGTTCTGACCAATTAATTTCAACTCAGATATTAATGAGGAGAATCTTTCAAATTGTTTTGTCAAAGTTTTCCCATTAATATGAGTAAATGTTTCATATTGAGCCAGGATTTCTCTCGTGTTGGCAATCACCTCTTCAGTTCCTCCAAACTGCTCTTTTAGGCAGTCCCAAAGCTCTTTGGCACTTTCACAATGTAAAAGTCTAGAGTAGATTTCATTTGGGAGTGCCATTGCCAACATAGAGAAAGCCTTGGCATCAAGCTCAAGTTTAAGGAGATCTTCATCTGTGTAGTCTTTTGGGTCCTTTGGTATTACAACTTTAGTTTCAAGGTTTATATTTACTGGTTTGTGAGGACCATATATCTCAGATCTCCAACAACCAGTGTTGGTCTGAGACAGAGTATGTGCCATCCTTTTCTGCCATATGTTATATTCTGAACGAACAAGCATAGCAGGTTTATTGGCAGAACCAGTATTATGAGGATCCATTTTGGAGAGTATTGATTTGTCAAATTTCTCTCAAAGTGATGGATGTTGAAAAAAAGTGAACTTCTATCCTATATTGAATATCAATAAGTGCCTGTATCTGATTCTCAATGTGTTAGATTGATATGTGATCAGATAAACCAGTGCTCTGATACCAATTGTTGAATCAGTATGCTCTTTAACAGTTACTTGCTTATGAACACTTATGTGTTTTTGCAAGTTTAATCAGTTTTGCACAGCGGAATAAGTTATAAGGTTTCACTTATCAACAGGAGTTATTACTCTCCCTGGATGTTTGTAAACTAAAGACAAGTTAATAAGAATCTAAGTATTGAATGTATATGACAATAAATAAGCAAATAGATTCTCAGATTGTGAAATGGAATATCAAGTAAAATCTCTGAAGGATTTCAGTTTTTAATCAAAATCAATGTCTAAAACAGAGGGATGAACCCATCTATTTATAGACAAATAAATACATGAACCTTGTTACAAAAGCAAGTCTGCAACAAGTTGCAGTCTTGGAACTTGTACAAAAATGATAAAGTAATAATAAACTAATAAACTACAGAAACATAAGGGCGGTGGATAGATTCTATTACAAGTGCTGATGAATGACAAACTACTGATGAGTAGTTTGTAATTAGTAGTTCTTCAGTAGACTTGTCTGGTTTGACTTCAAATCTTCTAATCTTTCTTCTTCAGTACTTGTTGAATCCTTCTTCAGTACTTGTGTCTTCTTTCTTCAGTAGTTTCATACTTAAATATTTTGGCAGAAGTATGAATTAGACTAAGGTTGGCAAAAGAGGTTTCTTCAATCCTTTCTATCCTTACACTAACACCCTTGATCAGAAATTGTTGGAAAAACTTTGTGCTTTTCCCACTCGACTCCATACTTTTCCTGAAGATTTTTTAGTCATTATGGGTTTGAGTATCAACTGGGACGATCCTGAGACCGAACCGGTGATATATCATGGTGGGGAGGGTGTGTGTTGTTGTGGCTTACTTTCCCTACCTATCTTTCTTTGTTTGTTTTTTATCTGACATCCTCTCTTTTTACAGAGATGAGTACCCTGGATTTCCTTGCGTTGGATGATATTTCGGATGTTATGTTCAAGGTTCGTGCTTCAGAGGAAGGGAAGAACGTGGTAGTGAGGACTGAGCACGTCCGTTTCCAAGTGGAGTATACTAGCATCATTTCGTCAACCTCAACTGTTGCGGAGCCTTCCGGGAAGAAGGCAGTAACCGTTCGTCGCTCCAGCAAGCGACTGTAGACTGCTTCCTCTGCTCTAGGGAACACACCTGCCATTCCCTTGGTTCTTGAGGATGAGGATGAAGACTCGTCAATAATAACCTCTACTCTGGGTTATTCACCTACTTCAGGGAAAGGTAAACTTACCCTGTCTTCTCCCAAGAAGGATGATAATGTGTTTAAGAGGCCAAAGGACGTTGTAGTTAAGGGTGAAAATCAGAAGTTGTTGGTATTGCAAGGTGAGGGTGGTGAGAGCTCTAAGGCAGCTGCCGATGTTGTTGGTGACCCTTCTACACAACAGGATCATGGTGAGGGGATTTTTGTACCGAAGTGGGATGTGAAGAGTAGTGATGTTCTGAAGAAGGGTTTCGTTTGTCGAGATCTGATCGACAATTATATCCCTGATGCTGAAAGGGCAATACACAAGGAGTGGTTGGATTGTGATGTGATGAAAAAGATGTATTATCACTTTGGGCAGTTCTTGTCTTTGTTCCCGGATGGGATGGCCAGATGGGGTGAGTTGATGTTTCGCCAGGAACAGGTTGAGGGTGCATATGAGGAGCATGAAGCCGAGTTGGTGTAAGTGAAGGAGGAGCTGGCACGTTATGTTGCCCGAGAGAAGGATTTGGTGCATGAGTTAGTTGTGTCCAGGACTCAACTGGGTTTGGAGAAAGAGAAGTTTGACAAGATGTTTAAAGGGTTGAATGAGAAAAAAGCGAAAGTTTCCGAGGAGAGGGAAGGCTTTGCTCGGGCACGTGAAGCTGTCAAGCAGGAGCAGGTGGCTGTAGAGAAGGTTGGTATGGAGCTTCGGGTTCAGGTTGACCGTTTGACTAAGGAGAAGGGTGGTTGATATCCAAAGGTGTTGCTCGCTTGTCAGCAACCTGCTGCATTCCCAGAAGTTTAATGCTCCTCTTGCTGATATTTATGCAAAGGCTATAGCCTTTGGCCGTCATGGGGGAATCCATGTTGGCTACAAAGCGGCTAGGGAGGGTCAGAACCCCGAGGATCTTCCATCCTTTAAGCATACCTCTGGGGCAGAATTTGTTGATGCAGTGAAGGCCATGGAACTCTCCACTTATCCTTATATTTCTGCCATCACCAAGGCTTCTCAGCAGCCTCTTACCTTCCTGCAAGACTTGGAGCCTGAGGGTTTGAAGAAGGATGCGGCCAACGAGGTTTTCCATTCTTATGTGTTGAAGAGGCCTCTCAAGATCATGCTTGAGGGATGTGATGGTGGGGAAGGCAGTTCGAAGCGTTATAAGCCTGGTGATACGTCTGAAGTTCCTCACTTGGAGCAGGTATTTGAGAGCCCCTCCCCACTTCAAGCCTTTGAGGTTGATTCCACCCCTCCCTCTGCCGAAGATGATCCATTTGCTGGCCTGGATACCGATGGCCTGTATGAAGATGTTGGCAACAAGTCCCTAGCTTCCACCGGTGAAGGCGATGCCACCAATGAAGCTGAAGACTCTACTACCCCGTGAATTAGTTATGTTTAAGCTTTCTTTTGTAATAAACTCTTTGTTGTCAGCCCTAGGGGCTTTCTAGGGATGATGCTCCCCCTTTAGGGATGATGCTCTTTTTATGTTTAGTGCTTGGTTGTTTTGAATGTTTTACTTGTCATGTGTTGTGTTTGCAATGTCCTTAACCTTCCACATTGAGTTGAATGCTGCAGTCATCCAGCCCAAGTTACTTAGTCAGAGAGCCAATGCAATACTTATCCTATCATCTTGTTTGTTTATTTGGAAGCTTACTCAATGGTTGTTATATTAAATGTTCGTCTTTTGCATTTTTACGTGAACATGTATGAGCTGTCTTGGTGTGACGAGCTCACCCTCTTTCATGGGTTTAGGTTTTCCTTTTAGGACTTGTCCCATGGAGTTGTGGATTGTATTAGGAACTCACCCTATATACAGGAAGGTTATTAGCCTTGTTCAATGTTGAGCGGTTGTGTCCTGGGAGCTCATCCCCGTTTCATGGGTAGGTATAGCGCCGGATCCCATGGAGCCTTGTTAGGAGGGGCTCATCCTTTGATAAGATAAGTGACAAGTGAATTGTTCTTAAAACAAAGTTCTTTCATTAGTCATAACGTTCGGAGTACATAGTAGTATTACAACCATTAAACATAAAATCGTTTCAAGTGTTTGTCACTCCATTGTCTTGGGACCATCTTGCCGGGTCAGCTAGCTTATAGGACCCCCCCCCACTTTGTGAGCCTCCTTGATGACATAAGGACCCTCCCATAGGGGGCCTAGCTTCCCCATTTTTTGTTGTCTACTGGCTTCATTGCATCTTAACACAAGGTCCCCTGGTCTAAAGACCTCCTTCCGTACCATTGTTTTGTAGTAGGCTTCCAACTTCTTTTTGTATCTAGCCTCCCTGATGAAGGCTTGGTCCCTTACTTCTTCCAGGAGGTCCAGGTTGAGTAGTACCTCCTTGTCATTGTGTTGTAAGTTTTTGCAAGCATTTCTCCTTGAGCTTACCCTAATTTCTGCAAGTATAACAACTTCGCTTCCGAAGACAAGGTTGTAGGGTGTTTTTTGGTGGCTTGTCTTCTCCATAGTTCTTATTGCCCACAAAACACTTGGGAGCATATCGACCCACTTTTTGCCATATCTTTCTAGCCTTGCTTTAATACCTTCGACAATGCTTCAATTCATGCGTTCCACCTGACCGTTGGACTGGGGGTAGGCTACCGAGTTGAATACTTGCTTGATGCCTAGCTCCGAACACCAGCTGCTGAATGGCTTGTTGGCAAATTGCTTTCCGTTGTCCATGACGATCTCTCCTGGTAGCCCATATCTGCAAATTATTGTTCCAACACGAAGTTCATCACATGTTTCCCGGATATGGTAGCCAATGGTCCGACCTCTGGCCACTTGGTGAAATAATCGATTGCTACCAGAAGGAACTTTAGCTTCCCTAGGGCCTGTGGGAAGAGACCCACTATGTCCATGCCCCACTTATAGAAGATGAAGGGACCTACTATTGGGGCCCACACACCTGAGTAGGGGTGCCAAATAGGCCTTCTTGTAGAGCTTATCATCTTCAATCACATATTGCCTAGCTTTGATGACCAACCTCTTTACTTCTCTTTCATCACCTGACATCTTCCCTATCTTAAGGTAGGACACAATGGGAGTTATCCATGCGGACTCCGTTTCGGTAATAACATCTTGGACTTCTTTGTCGTTAATGGATGGTTCTCGGAGCACCTCAACTAGGACCTTCTTGGTTAAGTGAGCAAACGTTAGAGAAGCCAATTTGCTCAAGGCATCAGCCTGCTTCTTTTTGGTTCTTGATACTTGCTCCCATGTGAAGGCCTCGAACTCCTTGATGAATTCTTTAACCTTATCTTTGTACTTGATCATTGAAGGCTACTTAGCCGTGTACCCTCCATTTACTTGTTTGACCACCAGGTTTGAGTCAACGAACACTTTTAATTTTCGATCCTTCATACTTCTCGCCAATCTTAAGCCGACCAGCAAGGCCTCATATTCAGCAACGTTGTTAGTGCAGGGAAAGTCGAGACGGAGTGCATAAGTGTATTCAATTCCGTGGGGGTCCCTGATGACAAGACCAGCCCCGGAACCCTATACACTTGAGGCTCCATCAGTAAAAAGACACCACTTCCCTTTGAGGTCAGGCCGTTCTTCCTCGACCTCATTCATTTCTTCTTCTATGTGCTGGATGGGTGACTCAGTGAGGAAGTCAGCAAATACTTGCCCCTTGTAGGCCCTCCTGGGCACGTATTCTATCTTGTGCTCCCCTAAGCCAACAACCCATTTTGCCAACCTCCCCGAATCTTTTGGTTTTTCTAGGACGGAGCGTATAGGTTGGTCGGTAACTACTTTCACTGGGCGAGCCTGGAAATATTGCCTCAGCCTCTTCGCAGTGTGCACAAGTGCTAGCACCAGCTTCTCTATGGGAGCATAATTGATTTCAGCATCTTTGAGGGCTCGGTCTGACAAAGTAGACAGGTATTTGCTCTTTCTCTTGGTCAACCAGGAGGACTTAGCTGACTGCTACTGATCCTGCAGACAAGTAAACTGTTATTACTTCCCCCTTTTCAGGTGCTGCCATTTCTGGCAAGGAAGCTATGTGTTTTTTAAGCTCAAGGAAGGCAGCTTATGCCTCTACCGTCCAACGGAAATCCTTCTTATCAACACATTTTTTGAGTGTTTTATAGAAAGGAAACGATTTTTTTGCGGATTTGGGCAAGAAACGTTTCAAAGCAGCAATTTTACCGTTGAGGCTCTGGACTTCCTTCTTTGTGGCCGGCGACTTCATGTCTAGGACAGCCTGAATATTGCTTGGATTAGCCTTGATACTTTGCTTTCCAACTATAAGCCAAGGAACTTTCCCTCCTCGAACCCAAAGGAACATTTAACTGGATTGAGTTTCATGTTTATCCTTCGGAGGTTGTCAAAGGTTTCCCGGATGTCTTTAATCATGGCCTCCCCGGACTTGATTTTAATGACCAGGTCGTCTGCATAGGCTTCCATATTTTTCCCAATATGTCTCGAGAAAGCTTGATTTACCAGACGTTGGTAAGTTGCCCCTGCATTTTTCAAGCCAAAGGGCATCTTTTTGTAGCAAAAGATCCCCTTATCGGTGTGAAAGGCTATCTTTTCTTTGTCTTCTAGCTTCATTTGTATTTGATGATATCCCTTGTAGATGTCCAAGAAGCACTTGTATTGGAAACCTGTGAGGGAATCCACCTTCCAATCAATTTCGAGCAGGGGTAGCAGTCTTTAGGGCAGGTCCTGTTAAGATCCTTGAAATCCACACACACCATCCAAGTTCTGTCTTGCTTCGCCACCATGACTGGATTCGAAACCCAAGAGTGGTATTGGACCTTCCTTAGGATAGCAGCTTCTACTAACTTTGCGACCTCTTGACAAGCAGCCTGGCTCCTGACTGGGGCTAAGCTTCTCTTCTTCTGAACGACCGACTTGTAGGAGGGAGCTATGTTCAATGCATGCTCGGCCAGGTTTCTTGGGACCCCAGTCATATCTCCTGAGCACCAAGAAAATACGTCTTTACTTTCCTGCAAAAGTTCAGTTAGTTTAGACATGACCTTTTCTAGGAGCTGGTTTTTGACTTTGATGGTCTGCTCCGGGTAGGCAGGGTTTATGCTGACTTCCCGAACAGGGTTACAAGTTGGTGTTTCTGCCTCCCGAAGGTTTCCGGTTTCTTCCATAGTGGCTATAAGCAAGGCTTCAGCTGAGGGTTTGAGTGTGGTGATCCCATTTGGGGTGGGAAGCTTCATTAGGCCATGTGTTGTTGATACTACGGCACCAAAAGTAGCGATGCGCATTCTCCCGATGAGGATGTTC
This sequence comes from Ambrosia trifida, assembly GCA_028751855.1. Classification (NCBI taxonomy): domain Eukaryota; kingdom Viridiplantae; phylum Streptophyta; class Magnoliopsida; order Asterales; family Asteraceae; genus Ambrosia; species Ambrosia trifida. The sequence goes on from CM054131.1 coordinate 55,648,977, forward strand.
TAACTGGATGGGTACCTGATTACTGAGAACGTCAGTGCTCCCGTTCTTGACAAGTCTCCATCTCTGAAACAAATGCTCAAGGTGACCTTCCCTAAAGGATGTACACGCTCCCCATAGAAACCCACCAGGGAAGTGTCTGATGTCTTGAGTTTGGATTTGATTTCCGGACTCAATGACTCGAAGCATCTTTCATACATTACCTCCGGTGAGGCCCCACAATCGTCCGGGGCAAGGGGATACAGATGTATTGTTTGTTCCAAGGTTCAGTACGAGGCCTCTTGGTCTGTTGACTCCCTTCCTGTCTAATCATGTTGACTTCTTTATCTCTCCTTCCGTCATCCTTCCTTCCTTTGATGTCCTTAATTAGGTGAGCCAGCTCACCAGACTTTACAGCCTCCTCTACCCTCTTTTTCAGCTGGTAGCAATTGTTGGTGTGGTGCCCAATATCGTTGTGGAAGGCATAGTGTTAACTAGCGTCTCTCTTGTTAGCTGGTTTAGATAAAGGTCTCGGAGGCCAGAAGGTGTATTTGACCTCCTCAGTCGAGAGTAGTTCTTGAGGTGTCTTGGTAAGGACAGTGAATACTTGTTTTTCTTTATCATGTTACCTCCCTCATCTGGGAGACCTTCTCCGTTCCTCATTTCTTTGGGGCTCAAATGACCTGCCGGATCGCCTTTCATTATAAGGCTGGAAACCAGGCCTTCAAGAGCTGGACGAGCTGTCTCTCCAACTTCCCCTATCCTGTTTCTTGGAGTCCTGCCTGGTGAGAGCTTCTTCTCCCCTAAGGTAAGCTTCTGCTCTCTCAAAAGCTTCCTCCATGGTCAGAAAAAACGTCTTCATGAAATCTTCTTAATAGCTTTTTGGGGAGAATGGCTCCCATGAAACCAGACACTCTGATCTTCTCTGTGGCTCCACTATATTGTAAGCCTTCCCTTTTGTATCTTTCGATGAAGGTCTGGAGATCCTCATGCTTGCCTTGCTGGATCTGGTGTAGGATAGCCGCATCATTGGTACATTTTCTCAGGGGATTGAAGTTTGACGTGAAACTTCTCCTTAGGTCATCGAAAGAAATGATGCTTCGTGGAGGGAGGCCGCATAACCATAGGCGAGCTGGCCCTACCAGGGTTTGCATGAACATATGGCAGCACTCAGCATTGTTCCCCTTTTCTACGGTGGCTGCCCCAAAGAAGACATTCAGGTGGTCGTCCGGATCTTCAGTCCCATCATACGTTTTGACATTAGCCAGCATCTTGATCTTGTTGGGGAAGTCAAAATGGGTTATGTATTCAGCAAAGCATTCCGGGGATTTGGGACGGTAAGGCTCCGAAATGGTAGCTTCTACTCTTGGTTCTGTCACATGAGGGAGGATAGGAGGCTGGGAGGTTCCTAGACCTAGATTCTTAGGAAGGGGCATTCCTGCTACTTGGTTTAGCGGAGGTGGAACCTGCCATGAGTAACCTCCTGGCCAATTGGGGAAGTACGGTGGCATATACGGGGAGTACTGCAGGTGTAGATAGTTTGGGTACACCGCTCCTGTGGGGAAGACAGGTCCCCTAGTAGGGCAGCTAACTCCCATCAAAGAAGTGGCGACTGCACTTCTGGCTAGGGGTACGGATCTCAACGCTTCCCCATAGGGGAGGGGTGTTGAAGATGGTTGAAGAGCCTGCGTTGTAACGTCTAGCTTCTCCCTATTTATTAACAAATTAATTAAAATCGTTTAATGATTAAAATATTAATATTATAATATTTTAAACGATTTTAATTAATTAACAATAGTATCTCGTTAACAAGAAATACATCCTTATTTATTAACAAATTAATTAAAATCGTTTAATGATTAAAATATTAATATTATAATACTAGGGAAAAGCTGGACGTTACAGTCTCCCCTACTTTTGGAAACTTCGTCCCGAAGTTATTCAAACATAGGGTTGAAGGTGATTGGTTAAAAATTAAGGCAACTGTGGTTTGGTAATTGGGTTAAGGCACGACATGAATTTATAGGTAATAGAATAATCTGTATCGAATAAATTTGGATAAGAGGATTGATATGTGTGAGGTTTAAGGGTTGGATTAGATTGATTTGAAATAGCAAGGAGAATAAGAATCTATCAAATGCTAAACTTAATTTATATTTTTTTTAGGAATCCTAAAAGAAATGCATGAGTTGATTGACTATTAAGATTAGATGGGCCATTAATTAACTAGGGTTTATAATTGGTTATATACCGAAAACCTTGATAGAATTTCACACTACCTTAACGTACCTGTAAATTCATGATTACGTTCCGGACCGCAATCACCAATTTACCTTACATTAGGGTTTTGTGTCCTTCTATGACTCTAAACATACATGTAATACAAATAATGGAAAATAACCTTGTGATTGAATCTTTGTATCAATGAGTCTAATAAATCTTTGTATCAATTTACATGTATAATGTATCCAAAGATGAGTCCAACTGTTGAGCAGGAAAAAGACTTCTACCAGTCAGTGAGTAGGAACCTCTACCGATTGTTGAGCAGGTGCGATAGCCTCTACCAGTCGTTGAGTAGGTTATTAGAACCTCTACCGACTGTTGAGCAGGCATGATGACCTCTACCAATCGTTGAGCAGGTTATTAGGTACTCTACTAATTGTTGAGCAAGTACTTCATCCTCTACCAGTTGTTTGATTAAGTGTAACAATTGCTTTTGGCTTAACACATAAGTTGCAAATTGATAATACATACATGTAAGCAAGTTGGTAAATGCATCAAGTATCAAGTATAACATGCGAGCTGCAATAGAGTTGCCCTAGACAAGGTTAATGACTTTAGGTGTGTTTATAGCAAATAGTTTATTTTCCATGCTTCCAAATATCATGAATAATCAAATGTTTAGGTAGATAATCAAATCCTCATGGATACCTAAGAATCAAGTTTGATGCAACGAATAATCAAGTTTTCAATAGTTTGGTTATCATAGGGATCAAGTTCATGTTTAAGAAGGTAAAGAGTAAGAATTTAGTTCTTGAGAGGATGATGAAGAACTCAAAGTATCATCAAGGTTATGAAAGATAGTGAATGTGAAGATAGTTAATAAATGGTTTATTTTATAGGTTCTCAAAGTGGCATAAGTGAGGAGATTATGTAGCATTGTAAATCTTGGGGTTTGAATCAAATGTATGAGAAACATGATTGTGGTATATGCCAAATATTGTAAAAATTTGAACAAATTGAAAATGAGTAAATGTCGATTGAAAATTTAGAGATTAAATATTGTTCCTATGGATGGGAGGATTTTATTTTCAAAATTTGTTTTGTACATAAAGCAAATGTTTTTAAATAGTACAAACACTATGGATTTAGATCAAAATATTTCAATGAGACAGAGGTTTTAAACACGATGACGGGTTTCAAAAATCAAGGTTTTGTTCAGACGTTTTGTATAATAGACTTTGAGTAATCCATAAAAGAAGTGATTCTTAATAGATTAAAACATTTTTATCGAAAATCATTTGTTACGCCAATAAATTGTTCAATAAAAATTTGAAATTTAGAAAATAAGTTTGTGGAAATAAAAGGCTCTTTAAATATATATATATATATATATATATATATATATATATATATATATATATATATATATATATATATATATATATATATATATGATCCGGATATTTTGAAAACTCGTGTGAGTTGCGAGAACTTGAGAACTCCTATAGGCCAATAACAAGGTGACACATATCCATTTTATAATATTTTGTAATTGTTTAATAAGAGGGTAGTAAAGACATTTTACTTTCACTGCAAGGGGTATTTTAGTAATTGGATTTCTTTCCTGACACATCTATGATGACTTTTAAATAGCCATTTCTCTCTCTTTTGAGTTTCATCTGCACACTCTCTCTTGTTCCACCTCTCACCCTCTCTCTCACACATATTCAAAGAAGAAGAAGACAGCCCTATGGTTGTACGATGAAGAAGGCTATGGCTGCAGATCCATGGTGGTACGATGAAGAAGACGAACCCTGTGACGAAGACGGTGGTTGGGACGGTGGTTCAGACGGTGGTTGGGCTCGTCTGACGGCGTCTGACGGTGGTGGAGCGGCTGTGACGGCGTCTGACGGTGATTGGGGCTCGTCTGACGGTGGTGGGGTTTTGAGGGTGGTTCAGACGGTGGTTGGGGCTCGTCTGACGGTGGTGGAGGGGCTGTGACGGCGTCTGACTGTGGTTGGGGCTCGTCGTGGTGGATCTATCGTCGGTGGTGGATCTAAAGGGTATGTTATTATTTTTTTAATTATTATTATTATTATTATTATTATTGTTGTTGTTGTTGTTGTTGTTGTTGTTAGTTGTTGTTATGTTACCTGTTATGTATTATTGGGTTTAATATTATTATTATTGTTTGTTGTATTACTGTTTATTGTTATTATTATTAAGTTTTTTCTTAGGGGTTTTTGGTGTGTGAAAGAAGATGTTGTTGAAGATGAGGGTTTTTTTTTTTTTTTTTTTTTTTTTTTTTTTTTTTATTTGTATAAGGTAAATAAAACAATGGTGTAATACTCAAAAATGTGTAGTATGAATTTGTAGAATGTTTGGTTGTTTTACATTGATGTAATACGTTTTTGTTGATGTTTTTGTGGGGCATTTACCGTGGTGTAATACAATGTTATAGATGGTACTATGTATTTTTTACACTAGCGTAATACGAATGTATAAATTTTACACCAGCGTAATATGAATGTATAGATGTTTGTTTGGTTTTTACACTAGCGTATTTGTTTGTAATAGTTTGTGTATGGTAGATTATACACTAGTGTAAAGAATTTTTACACGATGTTTTTTTGTGGTGTTTTTACACCATGTAAAAATTATGTTTGTTTGGTTTTTACACTAGCGTATTTGTTTTTTTTTCTCATAAGTGTTTTGATTTTCTTCATGTTTCAATGCAGACAGAGCATTTTGTGAGCATTTTGAGAGCATGTTGTTGGCGGAGAAAAGAAGTTCAATGGCAATTTGGATTTAGCAGAATTCTCATTTTTGGGAAACTCGATGATTTGCAGGTAATTTCTCACACTATGTATACAAGTGAATTTGGAACACTAGGAATTGTAAACTTTGATACAAGTTGAAAAAGGGTCGGGGCCTGGTTCTTTGTTTTAAAAAAAGCGTGCCTGAGTTTGCCGTAAGCAAGAGAGGCATCCCTTCCGACCGTCTAAGGCGACTTGTTTTCTTTTCTATAAAACCACCACATTACACACTTATTATTATTATTTTTATTATTATAAAATTACCACAATATACAACTATTTGTTTTCTTTGTTTACACCGATGTAAGTTGTTACATATGTGTGATTTAGTGCTTATTTTTACTAGTTTACACCAACGTAAAAACAGGTTTGTGATTTCGTGGTTTTATTAAATTTGTTAGGTTGGACAACGAAGAGATGCGAATGATGATGATCAACATTTTTGGAGAGCAAGTTCGCGTGTTCAAGTGTTTTTAAGACGTTTTTGTGATGTTTTACACCAACGTAAATTTTTACAAAAGTGTAAAACTCGAGGGGGAGAGATGACAGATTAGCAGATGTAAAATTGCTGAATTTTGAAATTTTACACTGGTGTAAAAACTTTTCATACATGGGTTTACTGAATGTATTATTTTTTAGAAAAATAAATGAATTAAAAAAATAAATTAAAGTTAATAAAATATGGTTGCTTTAATAATGAAAAAAAAAATTAATATGATATTATATTAATATTTTTTCTCTCACATGCCATTTTACTTAAATACCCTTTCATTCATTTTATTACATTAAAAAAAATACTTAAACAAAATGTCAAGACAAAAAGTCTAATCATTCGATCTCAACCATTGGATCATCAAGATCAATGGCTCAAAAGAGTTCCTATGGTTCTCACAACTCAAATGGGTTTTCAAAGTATCCTAACCCTATATATATATATATATATATATATATATATATATACATATATTTATTTGTTATAGTTTGTGAAATTCCCAAGTGATGAAAGTTCGACAAAATTCAGTACTCTTTAGCTTTGGTGCTACAGTATCTTCTATACACAGATTATAAGGTTACAGTTTAAACAAGGATTTTAAAATCTCGAATGTGATGAAATTTTATGGTTGATGGTATCTTCAATATATATATATATATATATATATATATATATATATATATATATATATATATATATATATATATACACACACATAAATAAAAATGTAGAGGGAGGGGGGGGGGGGAGTTTAAAATAAAATTGGCCAGAAACATCAAAGATAATAGATTTAAAATATGTAACATGATGTAAAGGGAAACATATGATTTGGGTTAGATGTTAAAATTAATTAGACTTATGGGTAATATTATAAGTTTGTAAAATGAATTAGGATTGTGAAACCCAGTCTCCCCTACTTTTAGGAACTCGTTAACGTAATTAACAATAGTATCTCGTTAACAAGAAATGCATCCTTATTTATTAACAAATTTAATTATTTAAATTCGTCAAATAACGCGTTGTAAGTAGTAACATACTAGTAAACCGATACTTATCCTAGTAAATTTTAAAGGCGACTAAAAATATATAAAACAAATATTTAGTCGAAATACTCGTTTTGAATCGAGTTATATAAATAAATTATACGAAATAAGTATTCTATTGATTAAACGAGTCCAGCTCATAAACGAGACCCGAATCGGTAACTAGTTCGTTTAAGCATTAACATTCTACCTAACCCACCGACCAACCCTAACTATATAATCTCTTTATCTCCTCCATCTTCTTCCTCACTATAACCCTAACCATATAAACATCATAACACCACTCTTCCTTCTCCTTATCTCCTTCCCCTTCTACAAAGAAAACCCTAGCCTACACCTCATCTCTTCCAATCATTTCTTTCCCTGCTCTCCCTCGTCCCTTCATCTCCTCCCTCCCTAACTCTGCAGCTGCCAACAACCACCACCATGTCCCCGACGGCCCCCAGCAACAAACATAACCCCCCTTTTCTCTGCCTTTCTTTAGCGACGGCGGCCACCACCATCTTTGGTGGTAGCGGCGTACTGGTGTGCAGGTCCTTTTGGGCTGTGCTAGGTTAGTCTTTGTGGTGGTTGAGAGGTAACGATGGGTGGTGGTTATGGCGTGGACTTGGTTGTCAGGTCATGCTCTAGGGGTTGTTTTTGGGTCGGGTTGGTAGGTGGAGTTAGAGGGTGTTGTGGCAGCGGCCGGTGATGGCCTGGGGTTAGTAGCAGCGGCGCCGCCGCGTGGTGAGGTCCAGGGTGGTCCGGTTTCCAGGTCAAGCTCCGGGTCAAACTCGGGTCAACATCGGTCAGATCTGTGTCCTCTTTTGCCTATGGTTCGGGTCGGGTTTTGTGGGTTTGAGTCTAAGGTGATACAGTTTCAGGTCAACATCGATAAACCTTACTCAACAATCAGATCTGGATCATCTTGACTTAGAGTCATCATGTCAAACTTCTGGTCAACTCCAGTCAACAGTCAAGCCGGTTCAGATCAGTCGACTTCTAGTTCGAGGCGTGTGTGTTTTAACTCACGAACACATATTGGGAAGGTATAATACGCACGCCATGACTTCGATTTAATTTTTGTCGTTCATATTTTATATATATTATAAAAGCATAAACGAACCAAACCGACTTGTAGTAAAACTATTTTATTTATTTTCGGGCTATCGTTTACAACTAGCTTGTACTCGTGTATATTATTTTAACGACTATCAAATACCGGACTAAATACTTGTACTACCTATTAAAAAACATATAGTTCTCGTCATCATAGTTTTAACTACTTTAACTTTTTGTCGCATATAAAGACTTGGGTTAATTGTAATGCGTCTTGTGGGTTTGGACATTTGAATAGCCGAAGCATACAAAACTTATTCGTATATTTTAAATACCAATATGATTATTCCAATGTTGATATTCGCCAATTTAACATGTTATCTTCGAACTATCTATAACTTATATATATAAAGATTTCTTGTCAACATTTTTAGTCCCTCGATTTATATAATTATAACGAGTTAACACGGGTCGCGTCTAAAGGCTTAGTCAAATTATTGTGTCGGGTATTTGTACATTTGATGTTTTGGGAAAATATAGGCAACTTGAGTTTGCCTGGTTTCTTACAAAAACAGAGGAAACTCTACCTAAGTTTTTACAAAATATACTACGCTTATCGGACGTACTAAAACTATAAGAGGATACATGAACACTTAAATATATATATATATATATATATATATATATATTATCATTTGTAAATGATGCGACGTTTTGCAAACAAATCCTAACTTCCAAACTTTTCATCGTCAAAGTACAAATATTTATAACTATATAATACATACCCACACTATCCGAGCTGCAAAACGAGTTAACATTCAAGTTGAATTATGCGAATGTTATAATTTGAGTTGAATTACGCAAATAATATTTTCGCGATCCAAGACGTTTCTTTAGAAATAATTTCAAGACGCGACTATAAATACTATATATCAAAGTACTTTTTTAAGTAACTATACAAACGTTTATATTTTCAATAAACAAAATCAAGTCCTATCGGTTCATCAAATTATAAATACTTTAAGACGAGCATTGCTTTCAATACGAGTCTAGGTAGTTGGATAAGCTATCTTTACAACCAAGAAACGAAACAAGATTATTTGCATTAGAATTTAAGGCATCGTTTATTTGTAATAGGATACAAGAGCTCAATTAATCAAAGTTCAGACTTGTTGCTACTTGCTAGTGCTACACAGTGAATTTCAGGTGAGTTTTACATAGCCCCTTTTCTATTTCACTATTTTTGGGGTGAAACATGTTACAACATTCTATCTACAATTCAATCATAAAGTGTCTATGTGTTATTCTATGTTGCATTATGTCTTAAACATGACTAGGGTAAGCACAATATTCTAGCATAATTATTAACATTGATCAGCCGACGGTATACAATGATAGATCTATTGGACTGACAATCCCACCCGGATACGTGTACCTCCTACATAGGTAGCATGGGTGATTGTTATCGAATTCATAACATAATCGAGTGAACCATGAGCGTATGGGATGGACCACAATATTCTAGTCACAAGGTTTGATTATGCACTCGATTTACCTGATAGTATGTTTTCACATATGGACTAGATTTGCCATGACACTTGAATTGTACAAGTGTTATTCAATTATCAAAACCTATGTAATTCTCACCAACTTTTGTTGACCCAAAATATTTTTAAACTTAACAAGTTTCAGGTTATAGCTTGCTTGAAGATTAGAGTTAATGCTTGAAGATGTGTATTTAGTATTATTCATTTGATGTACAGATTCTTGTAGAACAATTGTATGTAATGTATTTAAATCAATTATTGAAATTTATTATTTACCATGAGCTACTGAACGATCATCAATACGTGACATCCCAATGTTTCCGCCATCGGTTGGGGTGTTACATGCGTGACTTCCAATAGTTGCTCTACTGTGTATTCCTGGACCCCAGGGGAGAGTATAGAATGGCTGGGGCCTCCTCCAGAAAATATACCTCCTTGATCGTTCAGGTAAGGGTGAGGGATTTTGTTGAGGCGTCTGGTGACCAGCGAGGTGGTGGTTCCGATCACTGGAGGTCCCGGTGAAAGGGTAACAGTCGGTTCTTCATCGTAAGACAACCTTACTCTTACGCCTTGGGACCTCTCCTCTCGTACGTAGCCATTCACGAGGTCTCAGAGTTGCAAGAAGTTTCTTCGTACTCCCTCCGAGGTGATGTCCATACGCTCTATGGGTAACAACACATTGTCTCCAGGAGACGAATTAAAAGCCCTTGAGGACTGCGGAGTCCGGAAGTCAGGCATGTCCCTTAGAGACGGAACGACGCGTTGTCCGTCCGTTCCAGGTGTCTCGGCCTGTGACGTCACCGGAAGTGTGACTGCTGGCCGGAGCTTCTGAGGAACCCTCATTCGGGTGACTATCTCCACCGGTCATCACAAAATGGTTACTTAGGAACAAATGGGACTGTAGAAACTTCCAACAGATTTGTTCAAAGTAGCGACAGCCCCACGGTGGGCGCTACTTGTTTCTACAACAAGGAAAATGATTGGGATTAGGTTAAGAGATGTTAATGGTTATGAGGGTGTTAGGTTTAGAGGGTGTTAGGATCTGAGTTTGATTGTTTTGATATGTTTAGAGTAAGATGAGAATTGAATGAAGTAAGTGTATATGGAAAGTGCAGCAGAATGATAAACTATAATCAAAACAATAGGAATAAATGTTTTCTTTAATCGAAAGCTTTCATTAGATTGAAAGATTACAATCAAATAAAAGTACTCCCCCTCAGCCTGATCACACAGTGATTGTTTGTCTGAGAGAATGTTTGTGTGTGTAATAGAACAGTACAAGCACTGTTCAATTTATTGACAAATCTAAACAACTGGTGACCTGTGCTGACGTCACCTAAGATAGTGACCTCTAACAGAATAACAACATAAAACATCTGCCCTATACAAACTACTGTTGTATTACAAAACACTGTAAGGTAAACTACTATTGAGGGAAAACTCTGATGGTCTTGCAACATCTGTTGGAGCCTAAGTGCTGTTGACTCCAACAGACCTTTAGTCTTCAGTACTTGATCAGCAGTTGTTCTTCATCAGACCTTTGATCAGCAGTTGTTCTCTATCAGTTGTTATCCAGCAGTCCTTTGTATCAGCAGTTGTCATAGCAGTTGTTTGGATGGAACAGTTGTTAGGGTCAGCAGTCTTTTGGGAAGAGTATGTTGTAAAGACTGTTTATTTGTATGGATCAACTGTTAGTATATTTTGGCTTTTCAATCATCTGTTCTTCTTCAGGTCAGCAGACCCAACAATCTCCCCCTAGAACAGATGATGCCAAAACTAAACTTTATTCTTGATCTTTATTTCTCATCAGACTTTCTCTGATTTGACCTTTCAATTGTAGCTCAAAGTTCAAAGTAAATAGGTCTTCTGCAACTCTTTCAAGCTCAAGGTTCAGCAGTGTTTGGAGGTCATCTGCACACAGGCTATATTCATCATCCATGCTTAGCTTTTGAGCTTCTCCATCTGACCTGAGCAAAGTCAATTCATGGGTGTCTTTGTTGACCTTCCATTTTAGAATTTTTGAGTCAGAGGATTTGCTGAGGTGCACTTTTATTCTAGATGAGTTTGGTGATGGAAGTCTCCCAATGAGTTCTCTGAGCTTATCAGTAATGGGATCTGAGAAAAAGTGTACTTGATTGAAGAGGCCCTCCTTTATATAAGTATCAGCAAACTTCTTCTGATCTTCTTCAGACATCTCTTTCTTTTTCTTGAATTGTCTTCTAGCAGCAGCTGATAGATCAGAAGTATCCAGTAAGCTGTCTAATGTAAAAGCCTGTTGAGGTCTCTTCATCAGTGGTTCATCAGAGTAGACATGTTTTCTGGGTAAGTTAGGATCTTTCATCCTGTTTTCTTCCAGTCTCTTGTATGTTTCAACCAACCTCAACTCAGACCACCTTGCAACTGACCTTATCTCCCCATAGTCAGCAGCCACAATTTCTTGTCTCATTCTTTTAAACTTCAAGGCTATGGCTGGATCTCTGCCTTTACTAAAATCAGGGGCAGAGACTTTAGGTGGGGGATTCTTGGCCATCTCTTCAATTCTTAAGAGTTCTTCTCTAAGAGCATGAGTGGTCCAGCCTGCAAACTGTTTCTTGTTTGCTTTATAAGGCATGGTTGCCAAGATCTGTTCAAGAAGTGATTCCCTAACCTCCCTTTCCATGTCACTGCTGAGAGGCATGGCAGACATGGAGTTGCTCAGGGTCTTAGCAAAATCTTCAATCCTTCTCAACTTGTTAAGCTCTGCTGAATGGATGCCTGAGCAGTCCTGTCATCTTTCCCTTTGCATTTCTCTTTAATGATGGCATCTGCCTGTTCAGCCTTGTATTTTAGATATGTGTCTATGTTTAGGGGAACAGGAAAATGTGGAAGAGAAGGGAAAGATCTTTCAAATGATTTTTCAGTATTATAGAAGGATTGCATTTCCCCCTTGAGTAGATCAAGTTCAAGGGGATACTGAACAGCCAATGGTGTAATGGTTGGTGGTGGTCTATGGGAAGTGAATTGTGATGTGTGTGGTGAAAATGATGAAAGTGGAATGGCTGATATAGGTGTGGATTGTGTGGTTGAAGTGGTAAGTGGTGATGTGTGTATGTTTTCATCCTGTACAAGAAAGGTTGATTTCCTCCTTCTTTTGTACAAGATTTTTGGTGATGGTGGTGTAGAGGCAGTGGTGGTGTTAACATCTGTTGGCACCTTAGTAGGACCAGAAGATGTTTGGGATTTAGGTGGTGATGTGGTTGTAGGTTCAGATGAAGGTTTGGTGATAGTGATGACAGGCTTAGATGTTGTGGTGGTATCAGTGGTTTGGGTAGCAGCAGTGGTTTTGACAGCAGTGGTTTTAACAGCCAGTTTGGATGGTGGTTGTCTGATATGTTTGGTAGGCATTTTCTTCAATTTAGAGGAGCCCACATCTTCAACTTCCTGCTGTTGTTCCCTTTTCTGTTTTAGCAAAAACTCTGCTTTGACTTCCTAAGTGTCAGCCCTCTTTTGCTTATCTTCAGTAGCTTTTTCAGCTTCTTCATTAGCAGAGTTGTCCACTTCTTTAGCTTTGCTGGTTTGTTGTTGTTGTTGTTGTTGTTGTTGTGGTGCTGTTTGAGTAGACCCTGGTTTGTTGGCAGACTTTGATTGACCTTTTTGTGAAGGTGGACAACCAAAGGGATCTAGCTTTGGCAATCTATCTCTGCCACTCTCCCCCTTTTTGGCATCATCAGCTGTGAATTCATCATCATCTTCATCTCTGAGAATGGTGGTAGGGGCAGAGCCCGTGGTCTTCAGCAGCTGGTCTTTAATGGCCTGAATATCTGCATGGGTATCTTTGTACCTAGCATCTACCATGTTTCTGATTTCTGCCATGTAAGTTTCATGAGTCTGGTCTGCTAGTTTTCTGTGAGCTATGTTGATGGGAGAAACAGATTTCCATAGCTCACTAGCAATATCAGCTGTGGATGGTTGACTCTTGGTGAGAGTAGCCAAGGATTCCAATATTGACTTGACATCAGATTTGATATCAGCAACAGAGGTTTCAATGGTTTGGACTCTGGCCGTCAATTCTTGGTATTTTAACTCATCACCTAAGTTAATAGGATCATCTGAATTCCTACCAGTGGTAGTTGTAACTGGTTCAGTCCTAGGAGGTGAATCCAAAGGATGGGAACCAGATGCCTCTTTTTCTTGGTTCTGGGGACTTCCAACTGATTTTGGGGACACTATAGTGGCCTCATCAGTTTTTGCCTTCAAGGAGTCTTAGTTATGTAACCACTGTCCTGTTGTGAGACAATGGTCTCTACATCAGTAGTGTAACACCTCAACCGATGGCGGAAACATCGAGGTGTTACGTATTGATGATTGTTCAGTAGCTCATGGTAAATAATAAATTTCAATAATTGATTTAAATAAATTACATACAATTGTTCTAAAGAATTTTGTACATCAAAATGAAAAATACTAGATACACATCTTCAAGCATTAACTCTAATCTTCAAGCACGCTATAACCTGAAACATGTTAAGTTGGAAAGATGGGGGGTCAACTATAAATAGTTGGTGAGAATACATAGGTTTGCATATAGTTGAAAACAATATGATGTATAGCAATCATAGTTTAAGTATAATAATGAGCAATGATAGAATATGAGTCTGACATGTAACAATGCGTCTTTTGTACAATCAAACCTTGTGTCGACTGAGACCTAACTCGCAAGTTAGTAAAAGTGTAACTGTTATCGATCATCCCTGAATTTATGCGGGGGGATGGGTTTGTCAGACCTATAGCGCTATAATCTAAACAGGCGGCTTGATCAATGTTAATGATTGTACTGTGTCTTTTTGTTACAGTCAAATGATAGAATGAGTAAATTATAGTGTAATTGAATCATAACTTTCAACAATGTAAGAATGAGTAAATGATAGTGTATAAAATGTTTAAACATGTTTCACCCCAAAAATGTAAAAGAGAAAAAGGGGCTATGTAAACTCACCTTAGGTGCATAATGAGTTCGTGCGTTTTAATGACCGTGCAAACACTTAGTAATAATGCCTTGGAAAACTCGAAACTAGCTAGAGGAGATAATGACGGATGAAAACTTTAGTATATGGGAGATGGGATAATAATATTTTTTTTTTGAATGGTATAAAGAGTTGAATGGTAGACTAGTGTATTTATAGTGTAAAATTTGGAGTTGTAATTAGAGACTACTTTGACTAGGCTAGAATTTAGGAACAACTTTGACTTGACTAGAAGACCATATTTACAAACACTTTGACTTGACTAGGAGACCATATTTACTAACACTTTGACTTGACTTGACTAGGAGACTACGTTTGACTTTTCAAAGGGACCTTGAAAGGGTTTAAGTTTAATTGGTTTTAATTAACATTACAAAACACCAAATGGTGTAGTGGTTTGTGTGGTGTAGTTAAGGTTTTGCCCGCCAGGGACTCGGGTTCGAATCCTGGCACATGCAAACATTTTTTTTAACGTTTTTAAATCAGAATTTAATACAATCCAATTTAATATTGATTATACGTCATTATTTAAACAAAAAAATTAACAAAATGGATGGTAAAGATACTGTAAACATGAATCGGATGAATAAACGAGGGAGTTCTATATATATATATATATATAAAGAAAATTTGTGTGATGTTACAGTCTCCCCTACTTTTAGGAACTTCGTCCTGAAGTTTATTTTAAGAAGAAACATTTGAATAGTGTTGAGAATAGTTAGGGTGACTATGGTTCAGAGTAGGGTAAGAGTTTAAGGGATGTATAAGATAACCATAAATGCTAGATGGACTACCAAATAACTAGGGTTTGTTATTGGTCTGACCCTACAGTATCCCTTTCCACGTATCATTAGTGTTTATATATAGGGTGTACCGCAGCTAACCCATCACACCTCTGATACTTCAAAAACATACGGGGTATCTCCCAAAACCTTAATAGAATTTCACACTACCTTAATGTACCTGTAAATTCATGATTACGTTCCGGACCGCAATCACCAATTTACCTTACATTAGGGTTTTGTGTCCTTCTATGACTCTAAACACACATGTAAGTAATGCAAAATAGCCTTGTGATTGAATCGTATACAATGTATCCAAAAATAAGTCCAACTGTTGAGCAGGAAAAAGACCTCTACCAGTCAGTGAGTAAGAACCTCTACCGATTGTTGAGCAGGTGCGATAGCCTCTACCAGTCGTTGATCAGGTTGTAGGGCCTCTACCGACTGTTGAGCAGGCATGATGACCTCTACCAGTCGTTGAGTAGGTTATTTGGTACTCTACTAACTGTTGAGCAAGTACTTCATCCTCTATCAGTTGTTTGATTAAGTGTACCAATTATTACACACATGAATTGCAAATTGATAATATGTACATGTAAGCAATCAAGTATCAAGTATAGCATACGAGTTGTAATAGAGTTACCCTAGACAAGGTTAATGACTCTAGGTGTGTCTATAGCAAATAGTTTATATTCCATGAATTCTAGTTTCAAAGGTTCAAATATGGTAGATAGTCGATGTCACACCCTCAAAATCCACTTGCGGAGTTTTACCGCGAGGCGCATGACAAACCAGGATCCAAACCAACGATCACAATAAACAAGTCTAAATGAATATAAATGCAATTTCAAAACATAGTTTAAAATCCCGTTTACAGCGGAAGCTTATTCAAAACAGTATCTCAACAATGAAACAATAGTTCAACGTTATAAGACCATGCAACCCTAGTTAGACGCCGTGCAGACGCGTGCGCCCTAGTCCAGTCGTGCTACCTTAGCGCCCTGAGAAAACATGTAAAAGTTTACGTCAGCACAAAAATGCTGGTGAGTTTACAGGTTTTGTAATCCAAGTACCAAGTCCACCTGTCCATACTATAACAAATCGAAAACCAGTGTACGCTAGCTAGGCGTATGTTTTGTTACTACCACGATTGGAAAACCATTACTAACTCGAATACCAAATGTGTGCCCGATGTAGTAACCCTGTTGTTCCTGTTGTTCCTGTGTGAGACAATATGCACCCGCCGACCCTCCAAGTCGACGAGCGGGGTTGGTCACTCCCAATAGCGCTATTCACATTTCCCCGTTGTGCAAACCCGCACATTCATGGTTCCCCCCGGGACTTCCAAAGATCGTGTAGTACACAATAGAAACCCATAGTATGACAGTAGTTACCAAATAATCGTTTTAACACATGTTTTCTCCCCCGAAAGTATAAAACCAGTTTAAAAGAGGGGCCGTAAACTC
This sequence comes from Ambrosia trifida, assembly GCA_028751855.1. Classification (NCBI taxonomy): domain Eukaryota; kingdom Viridiplantae; phylum Streptophyta; class Magnoliopsida; order Asterales; family Asteraceae; genus Ambrosia; species Ambrosia trifida. Next base: position 55,665,364 of record CM054131.1, read on the forward strand.
ACCTTAAGTTGCGTTACTCCTTAACCCGAGTAAACTCAGCTGCTATGCTAGTCCCGTAAAGCGGCGACCTAACATATGACAGTTACAAGTACTTAGACTAATAACCCGCAGGTTAATTAGTCCCTAGATGTCCAGACCATAACCAAGTTCGTTTGAAAACACCGTGACTGTTTAACTGACCCAAAGTACAAGACTCGACATCCCTTTGGTGACCCGAGACTCCCCGTGTTATGTTTACGCTCCAAAACATACAATAACGCAATCACACTTAACATACGTTAACGCACAACAAGTTATAGCACATAGTTCACGTATCACCGAATTACATCCAAACATATGTTACCAAGTTATTAGATATGTTACGGTGTTCCTAACATGTTCCTACATGTCAAATCGGGTCTCGGAATGCTAATTTACACTTACAGCAGCAGTACACGCGATTAGGAAAAGTCAACTAGCATTTAGGTTGGTCAACTAGCATTTAGGAACCCCAATCGCCTCTATTATAGGCGATTAGGTGCTATACCATATGTTATTACTAGCATTTAGGCTATACCACATGTAACTACTAGCATTTAGGCTATACCACATGCAAGTTACTAGCATTTAGGGCTAATCGCCCCTAAGGTCACACGAGTAGGCCCTAATCGCATGAGTTATTGGCGATTAGCACCCTACTCGCCTATAACATAGGCGATTAGGAATGCTACTCGCCTGTAACCTTGCTGTTCCGGTTTTTCGCGCGTTTAACGCTCCAAATCAGATCCAGAACGTGTGTAACCACCCAATATCATCCCAAACACTATCCTAAACATGTTTCAACCAAAACCCTTCGTTTTGCCTCGTATTATCAGCCCTGCATGCAATCATGTAATCCAAACACCATTCACATAGCATGCAACATCACATTAACATGCATAACAATAACCCTAATAATCAATTACTCAGATATTATCATCATAACATTAATATTATTCTGATTTAACCTAATAACATGTTAATCCATCATCATGAATCATAAAAACCCTAGCTTTCTAATCATAAACACCCATAACACATGTATACTAGTTAGAATCCGATTAACAACCCTTATTAACGATTTTCAGAAAGCTTTTTCGTTTTAGAACAGGTCTGGACCATTAGGGATTGATTAAAAACGTTTATAAAGATTCATGGATGGAAACCAAACCTTAGGATTATGAAAGAATGATGGATTATGCTTGAATCCTTGTGTTTTGATCAAAAATCGCGTTCCTGAGGTTGTGTGTGTGTTGGGGCAGGTTATGGGACGACTAGGGTTTGTATAATGAAGTTTATGAGGTCAAGTATGGTATTTATAGTCGTTTTTAGTCGTCCAGCACGTAATACGCGATTGTGCAGCCAGTACACGCGATTAGGGAGGCTAATCGCATGAATGTTCACACGATTAGGCCTAATCGCCCCTACAATCACACGAGTAGCCATCTACTCGCCCCAAAGGTTGCCTACTCGCCTCCCCTATGGGCGATTAGGCTTCCTAATCGCCTATAGGGGTTAGTTTCGTGTGTTTTGCGCGTTAAACCCCGTTTTAACATATGTTAACACATATTAACGTACCGACAAGTCACATAATGATTGTAAACACATAACACAAGTAAATACACATATTCACACTCGTTCACCAATTCCCGGGACTCGAGACTCGTATGTTCCGTATGCCCTGACGATCCTACAAATCGTCACCGTTTGTACACTTGGTTAAGGACCGACATCTAATGAACCTCTAGACCAACATCCAATGATCCTCTAGACTAAACCGATAGTTCCCGAACCATAACCCGACTTAACTAACCCAGTTAAGTACAATATACGCGTGACTCGCTAAGGTAGACTTTCATCTAGACAACGTTGTTAACCAGAATTTGCCGGGTGTCACATCATCCCCACGTTAAAAGAATTTTCGTCCCGAAAATTGCACAAGTACCAAAAGAACAAAAGAAATAACGAAGGGAACAAACAAAAGATAGAAACTAAGAGAGAGATTTACCCGAGTTGTCACATCATCCCCACGTTAAAAGGAATCTCGCCCCGAGATTCATTCAGCTGCAGAAGAGACATATCTCGACTCGAACGCTTCCTTAGGAAAGAGATGAGGATATTTAGACTTCATCTGATCCTCCCGTTCCCAAGTGTACTCTGGTCCCCGGTTCGAGTTCCACCGAACCTTAACGATGCGAATCTTGCTATGACGTAGGCTACGGATCTTGTAATCCAGAATCTCCACAGGTTCTTCCACAATCCGAAGACGATCATCAACTTTGATCTCTTTCAGTGGAACGATGAGAGACTCGTCAGCCAGACACTTCTTCAAGTTGGACACATGGAAGACGTTATGTACGTTACCGAGCTCCGTCGGTAAATCAAGACGATACGCCACCGGTCCAATCCGTTCCAGGATCGTAAATGGTCCGACATACCGTGGGTTGAGTTTGCCACGCTTCCCAAAGTGTATGACGCCCTTCCACGGTGAGACTTTTAGAAGTACTTTGTCATTTACTTGGAATTCCAATGGTTTGCGACGCTGATCGGCATAACTCTTTTGTCGATCCCGTGCCGCCGCCAACCGGTTACGAATCTGTACGATCTTTTCCGAAGTTTCGTACACTAGTTCAGGCCCAGTGAGTTGACTCTCACCCACTTCAGCCCAACAAAGAGGAGAACGGCATTTCCGTCCATACAGTGCTTCGAACGGAGCCGCCTTGATGCTCGTGTGATAACTGTTATTGTACGAGAATTCTACTAACGGTAGATGAGCTTCCCAACCCTTGCCAAAATCGATCACACATGCCCGCAGCATGTCTTCTAAAGTTTGAATCATGCGCTCACTCTGACCGTCAGTCTGTGGATGATAAGCCGTACTCATGTCTAGTTGGGTACCCAAAGCCTTGTGCAAAGATTTCCAGAAGTGAGAAGTAAAATGGGAGTCACGATCCGAGATAATAGAAACTGGCACCCCGTGCTTAGAAACAACTTCCTTCAAATAAAGACGAGCCAAACGATCCATGGTGTCGGTCTCCTTAATAGCAAGAAAATGGGCTGATTTCGTCAACCGATCGACAATCACCCATATCTTGTCATTCCCGCTTGGTGATTTAGGAAGTTGTGTGACAAAATCCATGGTAATCCGTTCCCATTTCCATTCCAGAATTTCAGGTTGTTGCAAGAGACCCGACGGCTTCTGGTATTCCACCTTGACCTTAGCACAGGTCAAGCATTTGCTCACGTATGAGGCTATGTCCGACCTCATGTTTGGCCACCAGTAAAGCACCTTCAGATCTTGGTACATCTTATCCGAACCAGGATGAATAGAATACCGGGACTTATGAGCCTCATCAAGGACAAGCTCCCGTAGTCCCCCGAATAAAGGAACCCATATACGTTCTGCGAAATAGTGCAGTCCATCAGGCCTTCGCTCTAGGTGCTTGTCGGCACCGTGCATAGTTTCAGCTTTAAGGTTTTCCTCCTTCAAAGCTTCTAACTGGGCAGAACGGAGTTGATCAGGTAAGGATGAATGAATGGTGAGCTGCAATGCCCGAACGCGACGAGGTTTAGTCGATTCCTTCCTGCTCAAGGCGTCTGCTACAACATTCGCCTTGCCAGGATGGTACTTAATAGCACAATCATAGTCGTTCAATCCAACGACGCTGCCGTATGTTCAAATGTTGTTGGTCGAAAATATGTTGGAGACTCTTGTGATCGGTGTAGATGGTGCATTTGGTACCGTACAAGTAATGTCTCCAAATTTTCAACGCGAATACCACGGCACCCAACTCCAAGTCATGGGTGGTGTAGTTCTTCTCGTGCACCTTGAGTTGACGAGAAGCATACGCAATTACTTTCTCGCGTTGCATCAATACGCAACCGAGACCATGAATAGAAGCATCACAGTAAACAACGAAATCATCAGGACCTTCAGGTAACGACAAAATAGGAGCAGAACAAAGTTTGGACTTTAGTTCTTCAAACGCTGACTCTTGTGGTTCACCCCAGTTGAATTTCCTATCCTTCTGCGTGAGAATGGTCAGGGGTTGAGCGATCTTCGAGAACCCCTGAATGAAACGACGATAGTAGCCCGCAAGGCCTAGGAATTGCCGCACCTCAGTTGGCGTCTTTGGTGCTCCCCAGTCCTTGATCGCTTCGATCTTAGCTGGATCGACATGAATTCCTAGTTCATTAACCACATGTCCTAGGAACTGAACTTCGCGTAACCAAAAGTCACACTTTGAGAACTTGGCGTAAAGTTGTTCCCGTCGCAAGAGTTCCAAAACTAACCGCAGATGTTCCTCGTGTTCGGTCTTGTTCTTAGAGTAGATCAGAATGTCATCAATAAACACAATGACGAACTTGTCCAGATACGGTTTACAGACGCGGTTCATCAAGTCCATGAAAACCGCCGGTGCGTTTGTGAGACCGAAAGGCATGACCAAGAATTCGAAATGGCCATAACGTGTCCGAAAGGCAGTCTTGGCAACGTCAGCCTCCCTGACGCGCAGCTGGTGATAACCGGACCTCAAGTCAATCTTGGAATAATAACTAGAACCCTGGAGCTGGTCGAATAGATTATCAATACGTGGAAGAGGATAACGGTTCTTAACGGTCAATTTGTTCAGTTCTCTGTAGTCTACACACAATCGGAAACATCCATCCTTCTTCTTAACAAATAGAATCGGGGCTCCCCAAGGGGAAGAACTTGGTCTGATGAAACCCTTGTCCAAGAGTTCTTGTAACTGACTAGACAATTCCTGCATCTCGGGAGGTGCAAGACGGTAGGGGGCCCGAGCAATAGGAGCAGCCCCTGGTACAAGATCAATACCGAATTCGACTTGACGATGAGGAGGAAGACCAGATAAATCATCGGGAAAAACATCAGGAAACTCGCGTACAACTGGAATATCGTCGATCTTCTTCTCATCACCAGAGGAAACAGATAAAAGTGCCAAAACGGCTGGATAACCCTTTCGAAGACACTTAAGGGCTTTCATGCTAGAGATGATGTTTAGCGGAACACCACCCTTGATACCGTACACAGAAAAGAATTCTCCATCAGGGAGAGGAATCCGAATAACCTTATCGTAACAGACAATCTCCGCGCAATACAAAGACAACCAATCCATTCCTACCACAACGTCAAAACTACCCAATGGTACCGGCATAAGGTCGATGGGGAACGATAAACCCGACAACTCTAATTGACACCCCCGAAGGACACTAGTAGCCTCAATCTTTTTACCGTCAGCCAACTCAATAATATACTTGGTCTCTAATGGTACGGGTACTACATCTAGCAGTCGACTAACATCCATGGATACAAAACTCTTGTCGGCACCAGAATCAAATAACACACTAACAGAACGATTATTGAGAAGGAACGTACCGGTGACTGTGTCAGGGTCCTGTCTAGCCTCAGCGGCTCCAATGACGAAGGCACGTGCATTTCTGCCGCCGCCCCCGTTGTTCCCATTACCGTTGTTTCCACCCTGCTTCAATTTTGGGCAATCCTTCTTGTAATGCCCAGTGTCACCACAGTTGTAGCATCCTTGTTTTCCTGTAGTCCCCTGAGTAGTCGGAGCTGAGTTAGTAGTCGGGGCCTGGGTCGATGGAAGTGTAGCCCGACAATCCTTAGCAAAATGCCCAATTCGCTGGCAGCGATGACAACGGTTACTGTCGCAGTTCCCTTGATGATGACGTCCACACTTGTTACATTTGGGCAGTTTCCCCGCATAACCACCCTGCTTGTTACCTGAAGAAGAAGAAGAAGAAGAACCCCCATTATCGAACCTCTTATTCTGCTGTGCTGACCCAGATCCCTTCCCGTCATTTTCCCACTTGCGCTTATTGTTCTCTGGGGCCTTAACAGTCGAACCCTTAGCAGGCAGAATACCCTCATTCATCTTCAAGTTGGTCATCCTATGAGCCGATCGGACCACCTCTGCGTAAGAAGGATGATTTCCCGCAGCCACTAACCCTGCGATTTCCGGCACTAACCCCGAGATATAATGCTCAATCCTCCTGTACTCTGGCACATGCAGATCAGGACACAGCACTGCCAACTCGTTACGCCTCACAGTATACTTCTCAATTTCGGACCCAGACATCTTGAGGTTCCACACCTCGTGCTCTAGCTTCTGCACCTCTTCCCTCGGACAGTACTCACGCTTCAGCAATTGCACAAAATTCTCCCATGGCATAGCATATGCCTCCCCAATACCCATATTCTGGGTGATGCCATTCCACCAAGTCAATGCCACATCCTGGAATAACGCAGCAGCATACTTAACCCGATCTTCTGGGAGGCAGTTACACATAAGAAACACTGACTCCACTTTCTCCAGCCACCTAAGCAAGCTCACCGCACCCTCGGTGCCAGAGAATTCCTGGGGCTTACAGTCCCGGAACATCTTGTAGGTACACATGGGTGGGGGTGGGTCAACAGGACCACCTGAAATGAAACGTATGAGAAACCACGAAGAATGTAAACAAGGTTCACCAATGAAGCAAAGAAAATAGATAAATCAACTTACCACCACCGTTGTGCCCTAACTGAAAGGCAGCTTGGAGCAAGTTGTTCAGATCAGCCTGCGATAGATTAATACCTCCGCGACCACCAGCACCACCGCGACCACCACCACGTCCACCATTGCGACCACCTCCACGTCCTCCTCGTACTCCAGACATGATTCTGGCAGAAAGAACGAGAAAATTTAGTTTCACCGATAAAGATAACCACCAATGTTCACAAGATCAAAGCTAGATCCAATCCAGGACTATCCCTTCAAACTCAGAGCTCACTAGGGCTTCCATGCATTTCGGTTTATGATTTTGTGTGCACCCAAAATGATAAACCGCTCTACATGGTCCTCCAAGTGTTCTCCTAGTTCAAAGTTCAAATCACCGAACATAGACTCTTAGCTATACACCGTAATACTACGGTAGATTATAACAAGTGCTTCTATTGGGGTATAGAAGGGAGATGTCCGAGCCTTGGACAAATCTCAAGAGCATACGAGTTACCCCAATATACTACACTGCCTAGAAAGTAAGTAACCCGACCTAAGATAGAACGGATGATGTAACGTAGAAAGACCAACGATTTAGAGACACCCCGACAAGACCATACGTAAACCACCTTAATGTTTAGTACCATGTGATCGTCTAGTGTGTGCGACTCGGCTATAGACTAGACTCTACATGCAGTCCTAGTTCACTATAACCATTGGCTCTGATACCAATTTGTCACACCCTCAAAATCCACTTGCGGAGTTTTACCGCGAGGCGCATGACAAACCAGGATCCAAACCAACGATCACAATAAACAAGTCTAAATGAATATAAATGCAATTTCAAAACATAGTTTAAAATCCCGTTTACAGCGGAAGCTTATTCAAAACAGTATCTCAACAATGAAACAATAGTTCAACGTTATAAGACCATGCAACCCTAGTTAGACGCCGTGCAGACGCGTGCGCCCTAGTCCAGTCGTGCTACCTTAGCGCCCTAAGAAAACATGTAAAAGTTTACGTCAGCACAAAAATGCTGGTGAGTTTACAGGTTTTGTAATCCAAGTACCAAGTCCACCTGTCCATACTATAACAAATCGAAAACCAGTGTACGCTAGCTAGGCGTATGTTTTGTTACTACCACGATTGGAAAACCATTACTAACTCGAATACCAAATGTGTGCCCGATGTAGTAACCCTGTTGTTCCTGTTGTTCCTGTGTGAGACAATATGCACCCGCCGACCCTCCAAGTCGACGAGCGGGGTTGGTCACTCCCAATAGCGCTATTCACATTTCCCCGTTGTGCAAACCCGCACATTCATGGTTCCCCCCGGGACTTCCAAAGATCGTGTAGTACACAATAGAAACCCATAGTATGACAGTAGTTACCAAATAATCGTTTTAACACATGTTTTCTCCCCCGAAAGTATAAAACCAGTTTAAAAGAGGGGCCGTAAACTCACCTTAAGTTGCGTTACTCCTTAACCCGAGTAAACTCAGCTGCTATGCTAGTCCCGTAAAGCGGCGACCTAACATATGACAGTTACAAGTACTTAGACTAATAACCCGCAGGTTAATTAGTCCCTAGATGTCCAGACCATAACCAAGTTCGTTTGAAAACACCGTGACTGTTTAACTGACCCAAAGTACAAGACTCGACATCCCTTTGGTGACCCGAGACTCCCCGTGTTATGTTTACGCTCCAAAACATACAATAACGCAATCACACTTAACATACGTTAACGCACAACAAGTTATAGCACATAGTTCACGTATCACCGAATTACATCCAAACATATGTTACCAAGTTATTAGATATGTTACGGTGTTCCTAACATGTTCCTACATGTCAAATCGGGTCTCGGAATGCTAATTTACACTTACAGCAGCAGTACACGCGATTAGGAAAAGTCAACTAGCATTTAGGTTGGTCAACTAGCATTTAGGAACCCCAATCGCCTCTATTATAGGCGATTAGGTGCTATACCATATGTTATTACTAGCATTTAGGCTATACCACATGTAACTACTAGCATTTAGGCTATACCACATGCAAGTTACTAGCATTTAGGGCTAATCGCCCCTAAGGTCACACGAGTAGGCCCTAATCGCATGAGTTATTGGCGATTAGCACCCTACTCGCCTATAACATAGGCGATTAGGAATGCTACTCGCCTGTAACCTTGCTGTTCCGGTTTTTCGCGTGTTTAACGCTCCAAATCAGATCCAGAACGTGTGTAACCACCCAATATCATCCCAAACACTATCCTAAACATGTTTCAACCAAAACCCTTCGTTTTGCCTCGTATTATCAGCCCTGCATGCAATCATGTAATCCAAACACCATTCACATAGCATGCAACATCACATTAACATGCATAACAATAACCCTAATAATCAATTACTCAGATATTATCATCATAACATTAATATTATTCTGATTTAACCTAATAACATGTTAATCCATCATCATGAATCATAAAAACCCTAGCTTTCTAATCATAAACACCCATAACACATGTATACTAGTTAGAATCCGATTAACAACCCTTATTAACGATTTTCAGAAAGCTTTTTCGTTTTAGAACAGGTCTGGACCATTAGGGATTGATTAAAAACGTTTATAAAGATTCATGGATGGAAACCAAACCTTAGGATTATGAAAGAATGATGGATTATGCTTGAATCCTTGTGTTTTGATCAAAAATCGCGTTCCAGAGGTTGTGTGTGTGTTGGGGCAGGTTATGGGACGACTAGGGTTTGTATAATGAAGTTTATGAGGTCAAGTATGGTATTTATAGTCGTTTTTAGTCGTCCAGCACGTAACACGCGATTGTGCAGCCAGTACACGCGATTAGGGAGGCTAATCGCATGAATGTTCACACGATTAGGCCTAATCGCCCCTACAATCACACGAGTAGCCATCTACTCGCCCCAAAGGTTGCCTACTCGCCTCCCCTATGGGCGATTAGGCTTCCTAATCGCCTATAGGGGTTAGTTTCGTGTGTTTTGCGCGTTAAACCCCGTTTTAACATATGTTAACACATATTAACGTACCGACAAGTCACATAATGATTGTAAACACATAACACAAGTAAATACACATATTCACACTCGTTCACCAATTCCCGGGACTCGAGACTCGTATGTTCTGTATGCCCTGACGATCCTACAAATCGTCTCCGTTTGTACACTTGGTTAAGGACCGACATCTAATGAACCTCTAGACCTATATCCAATGATCCTCTAGACTAAACCGTTAGTTCCCGAACCATAACCCGACTTAACTAACCCAGTTAAGTACAATATACGCGTGACTCGCCAAGGTAGACTTTCATCTAGACAACGTTGTTAACCAGAATTTGCCGGGTGTCACAGTCGAATCCTCATGTATAACTAAGGATTATGTTTGATGCAACACACAATCAAGTTTCAATAGTTTGTTTATCATGGGTAACTAGCTCATGTGTGAGAAGGTGAAGGATATGAATTTAGTTCTTAAGAGGATAATGAAAAATCTTGAAGCAGAATCAAGGTTGTGAGAGATAGTGAATGTGAAGATAGTTGATAAAGAGTTTATTTTATAGTAAGGAGATTATGTAGCAGTGTAAATTTTGGGGTTTGGATCAAAGGTTATAATCAAGTGTATAAGAAAACATGATTGTGGTATATGCCAAATATTGTAAAAATTTGAACAAGTTGAAAATGAGTGAGTGTCGATGGAGAATTTAGAGACTAGATATTATTCCTATGGATAAAAAAAAAATTTTATTTTCAAAATTGGTTTTATACATAAAGCAAAAGTTGTTAAATAGTACAAGCTAAGTGAGCTTTGATTAAAATATTCTCGTTAGTTGGAGATTTCAAACATGACATTAGGTTTTCAAGATCAAGGTTCTATTAAGTGATTTTTAATAGTTTAAAGCATTATATAGAAAATTGTTTGTTACGTCAATAAATAAACAATTGAATTTAAGTTCGAGGACATCTTTTAACAAAAAAAATATGTACTTTGTAAAGTTACTAGGTAATGAAAATACAACAGGATTTAGAAATCTTTAGTTGTGCTAAGGTATGAGGTTATAGTTTTTAAAAATAAGTAACATGTGGAGAAATGAAATAATATGATTTGGGTAGGGTGTTGAATATTTAAAAAGTGGCTAAGATGGTAAGGTGAAGTGTGATTGTGAAATCCATAGATGGTTATGAAATGAGATTGATTTAAGCTGTGAAATTTTGAGATTTTAGAGCTTAGTTTAAGGAAAGTGAGTGTAATCATTTATTCATTAATTAAAACGAATAAACGAAAACGTTGACTTATCAAATCTTCTAGATTCTAATAACATAGTGAAGACATGCTTTAGCCTATAAATGAACACTCATCCCGAGAATTCCCAGGTAGGCATCCGGGTCCCTCGTCTGATTGGGATTTATGCGCAATGCCAGTCCTAGACAGAAAACTCAGAATACATGCGTTCACCCGTCCAGATTGCACGTGTTCGTTATTAAAATCTAGAACTTCGACGAGATCTTCAAGGTGGTTCAGGCTAAACCTGAGGATTTGTCCTGTTAGTCTAAGAGTAGATCTTGTGATGGGGAACAATCTTCTTGTAGGGACTAAAGTAGGGATAATAAGTAGGAGGGAGAAAGAGAATAGAAACAAGTAGGGTTGCAAGTAAAAGGACCAAGTACTGATTATAATCCTATGGTTATAGACTAGATTATTTTTCTAATAACCTATTCCCTATAACAATGGCTCTGATACCAATCTGTAACACCCCAACCGATGGCGGAAACATCGAGGTGTCACGTATTGATGATTGTTCAGTAGCTCATGGTAAATAATAAATTTCAATAATTGATTTAAATAAATTACATACAATTGTTCTAAATAATTTTGTACATCAAAATGAAATATACTAGATACACATCTTCAAGCATTAACTCTAATCTTCAAGCACGCTATAACCTGAAACATGTTAAGTTGGAAAGATGGGGGGTCAACTATAAATAGTTGGTGAGAATACATAGGTTTTGCATATAGTTGAAAACAATATGATGTATAGCAATCATAGTTGAAGTATAATAATGAGTAATGATAGAATATGAGTCTGACATGTAACAATGCGTCGTTTGTACAATCAAACCTTGTGTCGACTGAGACCTAACTCGCAAGTTAGTAAAAGTGTAACTGATATCGATCATCCCTGAATTTATGCGGGGGGATGGGTTTGTCAAACGTATAGCGCTATAATCTAAACAGGCGGCTTGATCAATGTTAATGACTGTACTGTGTCTTTTTGTTACAGTCAAATGATAGAATGAGTAAATTATAGTGTAATTGAATCATAACTTTCAACAATGTAAGAATGAGTAAATGATAGTGTATAAAATGTTTAAACATGTTTCACCCCAAAAATGTAAAAGAGAAAAAGGGGCTATGTAAACTCACCATAGGTGCATAATGAGTTCGTGCGTCTTAATGAGCGTGCAAACACATAGTAATAATGCCTTGGAAAACTCGAAACTAGCTAGAGGAGATAATGACGGATGAAAACTTTAGTATATGGGAGATGGGATAATAATGTTTTTTTTTTTTGAATGGTATAAAGAGTTGAATGGTAGACTAGTGTATTTATAGTGTAAAATTTGGAGGTGTAATTAGAGACTACTTTGACTAGGCTAGAATTTAGGAACAACTTTGACTTGACTAGAAGACCATATTTACAAACACTTTGACTTGACTAGGAGACCATATTTACTAACACTTTGACTTGACTTGACTAGGAGACTACGTTTGACTTTTCCGGTTTGACTAAAGGACCTTGAAAGGGTTTAAGTTTAATTGGTTTTAATTAACATCACAAAACACCAAATGGTGTAGTGGTTTGTGTGGTATGGTTAAGGTTTAGCCCGCCAGGGACTCGGGTTCGAATCCTGGCACAGGCAAACATTTTTTTTAACGTTTTTAAATCAGAATTTAATACAATCCAATTTAATATTGATTATACGTCATTATTTAAACAAAAAAAATTAACAAAATGGATGGTAATGATACTGTAAACATGAATCGGATGAATAAACGAGGGAGTTCTATATATATATATATATATATATATATATATATATATATATATATATAAAGAAAATTTGTGTGATGTTACAAGTAGTGGCTGCTCCACTTGAAAACTCACCTAGAGTTGCATTGAACTCTAGGGGTGTAACCTCCTCATCTGCTTGTAGGATGGCTAATTGAATTTCCTCAGTCCCAGTCACTTGTGGAGGTATACTCTCATTGATAGGTGAAACAGAGGAACTGGGATTTTCCTGAGTTTTATCAGTAGCCTTAAACAGAGGTTGCATGGTATGTTGAACATGTGATGGTGAAGGTGGAGGAGTAAAAAGAGAATTAGCCCTAGGAGAGGGGCTTGTGAACATATGGCCAAGTGACTCAAATGTATCATGATGTGGTTCCCCTTGGCTTACAACATGATCCTTTTGTGAGGATGCATGAGGAGTTTGGACAAGTTGAGATATTTCCAACTGTTGTGAGGAAGTAACAACAGTGGCTTCTAGTTGCTTTTGTGTTGCAACAGAGTTATCTTCTGGTATCTCATCTTCCAGAAGTCTCCTTTTTGGTTGAGTGGTGGTTTTTGTGGATGGACGTTTTCTTTTGGAAATGGTTGGTGTGGGTTTCACAGCACTGGATGTAGTGCCATGATCACCAGGAGCAGTGGGCTCAACAACAAAGGTTTGAACAACAGTTGTTGTCTTAGTCCTCTTTGTTTGTGTTTTGGAAACTTTTGACACTTTTGATACTTTTTCTTGGGTGTTTGAACCCAGCATTCTTGTGAAAGTTTCATCAGTTAGACTCTTCATTTGCATAGACTCACCCTTTTTAAAATCTTTTTCTGGTAAAACCTTTTGAAGGATTACACTTAAAATTGTTAGGTAAATTAGAAAAGCATTATTAGACCCAGACTTTATGGCTTTCACATTTGACACTAAGTCCATAAAAAGTCCCTGGGATAAATTGATGTCAGAATCTGACAACATAGTGTAACACTCCAACCGATGGCGGAAACATCGAGGTGTCACGTAAGAATGAATATACAGTAGCACATGGTAATCCAAATTTTAATTGAAATAAATTTAAATTGCAAATATCCAAAAATAGAATTACATAAGAGTTTTAAATGTGGAAATCTAATACATCACACAAGAATCAAGCAAGCATAGACTCCTTATTGTCTTCATAAACACTCTAATCTTCATGCATCATTATTCCCTGTTGAGTTGTAAAAATGGGGGGGGGGGGGGTCAACTAGAAGTTGGTGCCCCAACCGATGGCGGAAACATCGAGGTGTCACGTAAGAATGAGTATACAGTAGCACATGGTAATCCAAATTTTAATTGAAATAAATTTAAATTGCAAATATCCAAAAATAGAATTACATAAGTGTTTTAAATGTGGAAATCTAATACATCACACAAGAATCAAGCAAGCATAGACTCCTTATTGTCTTCATAAACACTCTAATCTTCATGCATCATTATTCCCTGTTGAGTTGTAAAAATGGGGGGGGGGGGGGTCAACTAGAAGTTGGTGAGAATATATAATCCATGTTAAGCATATAGTTTAAGTATAAAAGTTTAGCAATTCGTATGTCTATCGTAAAATTTAAGTCTACAAGAATAGTATAATATGTTGACATAATCAAACCTCCGACTAGTTTAGGTCCATCCCGTTATCTACGGTTCACCTTAGTAATATGTTGGAACGATAACAATCACCCACGTTACCTATGTAGGAGGTACACGTATCCGGGTGGGGTTGTCAATCCAATAGATCTATTATTGAGTATCGCCGGCTTGGCCATAGCTAATGATTATGTAATGTTGAAACTCGTTGAAACTGTTGACTAATTCATGAGGCAATAAAGTTTACTACTAGACATGCATGTTGAATTGCTTAAAATGTTGCAAGTATAAAGAATCGCATAAACATGGTTACGTAAACTCACCTTGGTATAGTATTAGGTATTGAGGAATAGTATAAGTGTAGCCCAATAGATTGCCAAGTATTCACCCTATGTATAAGGCAACAAATAAGTCTATGTCTATCTAGTCTATAAGTATATTCTAGGGTTTCGATTTGGGAATATTCAATTGTTGAATTTATAATAAAATGTTAATTAAATAAAGAGAAATTTGATAATTAAATAATTGAAAGTCTTTTTATAAAATTTGAATTTAGGATGTTCACAATAATGTGTTTGAAGTATAAAAATAATTTTTATAAAATTATTTTCTTTAAAATAGATTATTAAATCTATTTATTACAAATTGCCATAATTTAACTTTAATATTTAAAAATACTAAAATTAAAAAATTATTATTTTAAAAATTATATTTCTGTTCTAAATATTCAGAAATAAATTGTATAAAATTTTGGTGCAAAAATAATAAAAATTGAATTTATTTTCATTTAATTATGATTAAAACTAACAAAAATTGATTAAAAATATAAAATAAATGATTTTTCAGAATTAAAATCATTTCAGTAATGTTTATCATTGTACAAACTCAGGATAATTTTTGTGGAAATTTATAAAATTGTTTTGATATTTTAATGAATTTTTATTAATATAATAGCATAAAATTGATTTAATTATTATATATATTAAATAAATGAATTTCAGAAAACTAAAAATTGTAGATAAAACTTTTACATCAGATTTTTTAAAAATAATTTTTTTAGAATTTATAAAAAGGTTTTAATAATTAAAAATGAATTTACAAGATTAAATGTAATATATATATACATATGGTTTGTTTTAAAAATGAAAAATGAGTGGAAAAAGGGGCGCCCAAGCCGGGACTCGAACCCGGATGGTTATGGTTACAAGCATCAGTCACAACCACTTGGCCTAGGCCTGTGGTTGTGATCAATTCCGTTTTATTTAAACTAAATACATCATGCAAAATCAGTTTATCCCCAAATCAATACTCACGAACCCTAGTTTCTGCAATAGTTTGATTCACTCATCAATAGCCCAATTAATCATGGGGCTATTGATGAGTGATCGCCGATAAACAAAACCCACTGGAAAAATTGGACTTACAATGTTGTATTGAACACGATTGCTCGGTCAAGACCACAAAGTCAAAATTGTATTCGCGAAGATCAATCAGTGTATAATAAAGAAAATTGGAGATAGAGAAGGGATTAATGGCGAGTTGTGAAGGCTTGTGGACGATCAATTTATAGTGTGGATGCATCAGTGATCAATTCGGCAAGGTTGACCAAGCATTGAAGTCCATACGCGTATTTGGGTTTAATTGGTAACAATTGATGGATGTTAATCGTGTATCTTAGTCACTGATGGCCGATAATCAAGCATTGTTACCAAAGACGAACAAATCACGAGTTAATTGGTTTGTTTTTGGCATGTCGCGTCCCATAGTTGACTTTTCAAGTCAACTGTGAAAAGTTAAAATCAAGTATAAAGTTAAAGCGCACCTGGATTATTTCAGATGTGAAGGCCAGCCCAGCTGGTTAGTTCGTTGGTTGGTTTGGGCCGGTATTGGGCGCGGGTTCGAATCCCGGCCCAAGCAGTTTATTTTTTTTATATTTATTCAAGGTTTAACTATATAATATTAATAATATATATAGTATTAGGGTTTCAAATATGCGACAAAATAAATATTACACACGAGAATTTCAAAACTTGACGTTTTATTAAAGATAATTATGTAACGTACAAGTTTAAATGCGAAATGTTACAGTCTCCCCTACTTTTAGGAACTTCGTCCCGAAGTTGGAGTTAGAGAGTCTGGTGGAAAAAGATGTGGATACTTCGACTTCATCTGGTCTTTACGTTCCCAAGTGAATTCTGGGCCTCGTTTAGATTTCCACGAACCTTAACAATCGGGATGCGACTGCGCTTGAGTTTCTTGACTCTAGTATCAACAATCTCGACGGGTTTTTCGATAATGTGCATGCTTTCATCAATTTGCACATCCTCAAGAGGGACATGAAGGTTCTCATCCGCTAAGCACTTCTTGAGATTCGAAACATGGAAGGTCGGGTGAACATTGCTTAGCTCAGGTGGAAGATCAAGTTTGTAAGCCACTTTTCTAACTCTATCAATAATTTTAAAGGGGCCTACGTATCGAGGAGCTAGTTTTCCCTTTCTACCGAAACGAATTACTCCTTTCCAAGGGGATACCTTAAGTAGTACAAGGTCCCCAACTTGAAATTCCAAGGGTTTACGACGTCTATCAGCATAACTCTTCTGACGACTTCTAGCCTTGAGAAGATTATCCTGAATAAGCTGAATTTTGTCTGTGGTTTCCTGGATTAGTTCGGGTCCAGTGATACGAGTTTCACCAACCTCAGTCCAACAGACAGGTGAACGACATTTACGACCATAGAGTGCCTCGAAAGGAGCCATGTTAATGCTGGTGTGATAACTGTTGTTGTATGAAAACTCAACCAAAGGAAGATGAGAAACCCATGCGCCACCAAAATCGATGATACATGCCCTGAGCATATCCTCAAGTGTCTGGATGGTCCGTTCAGTCTGACCATCTGTTTGAGGGTGATAAGCAGTACTCAGGTTCAACTTGGTACCCAAAGCATCTTGTAGAGAATCCCAAAAGTGAGAGGTGAAACGACCATCGCGATCAGAGATAATGTCCAAGGGTATACCATGATGACATACGATTTCACTTACGTACATCTTTGCCAACCTTTCCACAGAATACTTCTCACGAATAGGTAAGAAGTGTGCTGACTTGGTTAAACGATCGACGATTACCCAAATATTGTCAAAACCTTTGGGTGTACGAGGGAGTTTGGTGATGAAGTCCATAGCTATGCTCTCCCATTTCCATACAGGAATCTCCGGTTGTTCAAGCATACCAGATGGTCGTTGATGTTCAGCCTTGACCTTGGAACAAGTGAGGCATTTTGCAACGAAAAGAGCAATGTCTTTCTTCATACCAGGCCACCAATAAGAATAACAGAGATCTTGGTACATCTTGTCAGCTCCAAGATGAATAGAATAACGAGACTTATGAGCCTCGTTCATGAGAAAAGTACGAAGATCATCACGGTCGGGAATCCACAGTCGATTAAGAAAATAGAGGAGACCATCAGGTTTGGTCTCAAGTTGAGTCTCAGCACCACAAGACATTTCATCGTACATGTTACCTTGAGTGACTGAGGTGTGTTGAGCCTGGAGAATGCGATCTTGAAGATCAGTACAAACTCTCGCACATTGGAGTTTGATACGCTCTTTACGACTAAGTGCGTCAGCCACAACATTCGCCTTGCGAGGATGGTAGCGAATTTCGCAATCATAGTCATTAAGCAACTCAACCCAACGTCGTTGTCTCATGTTAAGATTCTTTTGGTCGAAGACATGTTGGAGACTTTTGTGGTCCGTGAACACCACACATTTGGTCCCATAAAGATAATGTCTACAAATCTTGAGTGCAAAGACAACAACGCCCAATTCAAGATCATGGGTGGTATAACTCTTTTCGTGGGTTTTGAGTTGTCGAGACGCATAAGCAATAACCTTTCCTCGTTGCATGAGAACACAACCAAGACCTTGGTTCGATGCATCACAGTAAACCACGAAATCATCATTACCATCAGGTAGAGACAAAATAGGAGCTTCACAGAGTTTCAGCTTAAGAGTTTCAAATGCTTCCTCTTGCTTTGGTCCCCACTCATAGGGTTTACCCTTGTGAGTTAAGGTAGTGAGAGGAACAGCGATCTTGGAGAAATCGGCGATGAATCGACGATAATAACCAGCCAAACCAAGGAAAGAACGGACTTCAGTTTGAGTTTGAGGAACACTCCAATTTTTCACAGCTTCGATCTTTGCGGGATCAACATGAATCCCGTTCATATCAATGACATGTCCCAAAAATTGAACTTCCTTGAGCCAAAATTCACATTTTGAGAACTTGGCATACAGTTGTTCTTTCTTTAGGAGACCCAAGATGGAGTGAAGATGTTGCTGGTGATCGGATTTTGATTTAGAGTAAATCAAAATATCATCGATGAAAACGATCACGAATTTGTCGAGATAGGGTCTACAAACCCGATTCATCAAATCCATAAATACTGCGGGAGCGTTGGTCAATCCAAAAGGCATAACCATGAATTCATAGTGACCATAGCGTGTGCGAAAAGCTGTCTTGGGAATATCTTCGTCGTGGACTCTAAGCTGATGATAACCAGAACGGAGATCAATCTTCGAGAAGTGGGTTGCTCCTTGAAGTTGATCGAAGAGATCGTCAATCCTAGGCAGCGGATAACGATTCTTGATGGTGAGTTTGTTGAGTTCACGGTAGTCAATACACATTCTAAGAGAACCATCCTTCTTTTTAACGAACAAGACAGGAGCTCCCCATGGAGAAGAACTAGGGCGAATGAAGCCTTTATCAGAAAGTTCTTGTAATTGACTGGCGAGTTCTTGCATCTCAGAGGGTGCAAGACGATAAGGAGCTTTAGCGACAGGATTAGCACCAGGAACAAGATCAATTCGAAATTCCACTTGTCGAGCAGGAGGCAAACCAGGTAAATCCTCTGGGAAGACTTTAGGATAGTCTCGAATAATAGGAATATCTTGGATACTTTTGCCTTTGTCCTTCTTCTCTATCACGTTAGCTAAGAAGGCTGTATACCCCTTTCGTAAGTACTTTTGGGCAGTAGTACAAGACATAAGCTTAAGCTCGCCACAGGGTTTCTTACCATAGATCCTCAAAATCTCACCAGATTCAAGAGGAATGCGTATGACTTTCCCGAAGCACAGAATTTCGGCACGATGAGTTGATAACCAGTCCTTGCCTACTATAACATCAAAACTTCCAAGATGCATGGGGATGAGATCGATAGAGAAGGTATGATTGTCGAGGTTCAACAAGCAGTTACGAATAATAGAGTCGATCGAAATAGACTTCCAGTTAGCTACCTCTACCACTAAAGGTTCCTCTAGATTAGTGTGGGGTAAGTTAAGTAAAGGTTCAAACTTCAGTGATACAAATGACTTATCAGCTCCCGAATCAAATAATATGGATGCATAGTGGTTATTAATGAGAAACGTACCATTCACCACTTCGTTGTTGTCACGAGCCTGATTAGCGTTGAGATTGTAGGCGCGACCTCGAGCACCTTGGTTCTGGTTGCGGTTCTGGTTTTGGTTTTGGTTTCGGTTTTGCTTCTGGTTACGATTAGGGTAGTTGTTGATGTAGTGATCAGGGCTGCCACACTCGTAGCATTGACCTCGAGTAGGCCTGTTGTTTTGTTGGTTGGGAGCTGGGTTGTTTTGGTTGTTTTGGGCAGCAGGGGCTTGACAGGCGTTGGTGTAGTGTCCATACCGTTTACAGTTATTACACTGGCGGCATGGTCTACCAGGAAGATGATGGAACTGACAGGTGTTGCAAAGAGGGTGAGTCCCGCCATATGGCTTCTTGGCTGGGTTTTGGGCAGTAGGTGGAATAGCAGCAACCATGTTGTTTCTAGCCTTGCGCTTTTTGTTGCTTGAGGTCTCAGGCTTGACTTCAATTTCAGGCTGTGGAGTGTCTTTGGCAACCGTCTTCTTAGTGCCCTTGCGGAAGTGAGTACCGTTCTTCACGTGATTATTAGTAAGAGTGGCCGCTAGACGCTTGGCCTCTTCCAAAGTTGCAGGATTCCTTCCCCAAACGGTGTCCTGGATTTGCATGGGCAGACCACCGATGTACTTCTCGATGGCTACCGGCAGGGGAGTGACTTTGTGAGGCAACAGTAAGCTAAGCTCGTGAAAGCGGGTGTTGTAGGCAAGGTTTTCCCCACTATCTTGAGCTAGGGTGTGGAACTCATCCTCAAGCTTCTTAACCTCATTGCGAGGACAAAACTCTTCCTTCATGACCTCCTTGACTTGGTCCCATGTCATAGCAAGAGCAACTTCGGCCCCACGAGTGCGCTTTTCTTCATTCCACCAAGTGAGTGCTCGTTTGTGGAGAACACTCATGGCGTAACGAACCTTGAAGTTGTCGGGGCACTCACTGTTGATGAAGGTATTCTCAATACCCTCGAACCATTGGAGGAGTCCTGTAGCTCCTTCTTCACCACTAAACTTTGGAGGGTTACAAGAATTGAAATGCTTAAGGGTGCAGGCTGGGGGTCCATTTCCATTACCATTGCCATTCCCGTTCCCGTTGCCGTTACCATTCCCGTTGCCATGACCGTTCTCGTTGCCGTTCATTTGGATGACCTGAGCGAGTAAATTGGGAACCAGTGTTGCGATTTGCTGCGCCATTTGTTGAGAAATGATCGCAGCCAGTTGGGCATCGACACCATTGTTGTTGTGGCTAGGACCTTGGTCATGGTTATGGTTGTCACCACCGCTGTTGCGAGTGCTGCGACGTGGAGGCATGATCTGTAATAGACACAATGAAATGAATGAGATTATATAAGAAATGTAATCATTTATTCATTAATTAAAACGAATAAACGAAAACGTTGACTTATCAAAGATTCTAAATTTTAATAACATATGAAGACATGCTTTAGCCTATAAGTGAACACTCATCCCGAGAATTCCCAGGTAGGCATCCGGGTCCCTCGTCTGATTGGGATATATGCGCAATGCCAGCCTAGACAGAAGACTCAGAATACAGGCGTTCACCCTTCCAGATTGCACGTGTTCTTTATTAAAATCTAGAACTTCGACGAGATCTCAAGGGGGTTCAGGTTAAACCTGAGGATTTTGTCCTATTAATCTAATGGTGGATCAGGATTGCAGCAGACGAATAAGAGTAGTCATATGTAGGCTTAGGGTTATATAAGGTATAGGATAAGGATAGGATTAGGGAAGCAATTAGGGTTACAAGTAAGAGAAGCAAGTACTGTTTAAGTCCCTAAGGTTATAGTCTAGATTATTTTCTAATAACCTAATTCCCTATAACTAAGGCTCTGATACCAATCTGTAACACCCCAACCGATGGCGGAAACATCGAGGTGTCACGTAAGAATGAGTATACAGTAGCACATGGTAATCCAAATTTTAATTGAAATAAATTTAAATTGCAAATATCCAAAAATAGAATTACATAAGAGTTTTAAATGTGGAAATCTAATACATCACACAAGAATCAAGCAAGCATAGACTCCTTATTGTCTTCATAAACACTCTAATCTTCATGCATCATTATTCCCTGTTGAGTTGGAAAAATGGGGGGGGGGGGGGTCAACTAGAAGTTGGTGAGAATACATAATCCATGTTAAGCATATAGTTTAAGTATAAAAGTTTAGCAATTCGTATGTCTATCGTAAAATTTAAGTCTACAAGAATAGTATAATATGTTGACATAATCAAACCTCCGACTAGTTTAGGTCCATCCCGTCATCTACGGTTCACCTTAGTAATACGTTGGAACGATAACAATCACCCACGTTACCTATGTAGGAGGTACACGTATCCGGGTGGGGTTATCAATCCAATAGATCTATTATTGAGTATCGCCGGTTTGGCCATAGCTAATGATTATGTAATGTTGAAACTCGTTGAAACTGTTGACTAATTCATGAGGCAATAAAGTTTACTACTAGACATGCATGTTGAATTGCTTAAAATGTTGCAAGTATAAAGAATCGCATAAACATGGTTACGTAAACTCACCTTGGTATAGTATTAGGTATTGAGGAATAGTATAAGTGTAGCCCAATAGATTGCCAAGTATTCACCCTATGTATAAGGCAACAAATAAGTCTAAGTCTATCTAGTCTATAAGTATATTCTAGGGTTTCGATTTGAGAATATCCAATTGTTGAATTTATAATAAAATGTTAATTAAATAAAGAGAAATTTGATAATTAAATAATTGAAAGTCTTTTTATAAAATTTGAATTTAGGATGTTCACAATAATGTGTTTGAAGTATAAAAATAATTTTTATAAAATTATTTTCTTTAAAATAGATTATTAAATCTATTTATTACAAATTGCCATAATTTAACTTTAATATTTAAAAATACTAAAATTAAAGAATTATTATTTTAAAAATTATATTTCTGTTCTAAATATTCAGAAATAAATTGTATAAAATTTTGGTGCAAAAATAATAAAAATTTAATTTATTATGATTTAATTATGATTAAAACTAACAAAAATTGATTAAAAATATAAAATAAATGATTTTTCAGAATTAAAAATCATTTCAGTAAAGTTTATCATTGTACAAACTCAGGATAATTTTTGTGGAAATTTATAAAATTGTTTTGATATTTTAATGGATTTTTATAAATATAATAACATAAAATTGATTTAATTATTATATATATTAAATAAATGAATTTCAGAAAACTAAAAATTGTAGATAAAACTTTTACATCAGATTTGTTAAAAATAATTTTTTTTAGAATTTATAAAAAGGTTTTAATAATTAAAAATGAATTTACAAGATTAAATTTTTAGAATTTATAAAAAGGTTTTAATAATTAAAAATGAATTTACAAGATTAAATGTAATATATATATATACATATGGTTTGTTTTAAAAATGAAAAATGAGTGGAAAAGGGGCGCCCAAGCCGGGACTCGAACCCGGATGGTTATGGTAACAAGCATCAGTCACAACCACTTGGCCTAGGCCTGTAGTTGTGATCAATTCAGTTTTATTTAAACTAAATACATCATGCAAAATCAGTTTATCCCCAAATCAATACTCATGAACCCTAGTTTCTGCAATAGTTTGATTCACTCATCAATAGCCCAATTAATCATGGGGCTATTGATGAGTGATCACCGATAAACAAAACCCACTGGAAAAATTGGACTTACAATGTTGTATTGAACACGATTGCTCGGTCAAGACCACAAAGTCAAAATTGTATTCGCGAAGATCAATCAGTGTATAATAAAGAAAATTGGAGATAGAGAAGGGATTAATGGCGAGTTGTGAAGGCTTGTGGATGATCAATTTATAGTGTGGATGCATCAGTGATCAATTCGGCAAGGTTGACCAAGCATTGAAGTCCATACGCGTATTTGGGTTTAATTGGTAACAATTGATGGATGTTAATCGTGTATCTTAGTCACTGATGGCCGATAATCAAGCATTGTTACCAAAGACGAACAAATCACGAGTTAATTGGTTTGTTTTTGGCATGTCGCGTCCCACAGTTGACTTTTCAAGTCAACTGTGAAAAGTTAAAATCAAGTATAAAGTTAAAGCGCGTCTGGATTATTTCAGATGTGAAGGCCAGCCCAGCTGGTTAGTTCCTTGGTTGGTTTGGGCCGGTCTTGGGCGCGGGTTCGAATCCCGGCCCAAGCAGTTTATTTTTTTTAAATTTATTCAAGGTTTAACTATATAATATTAATAATATATATAGTATTAGGGTTTCAAATATGCGACAAAATAAATATTACACACGAGAATTTCGAAACTTGACGTTTTATTAAAGATAATTATGTAACGTACAAGTTTAAATGCGAAATGTTACACATAGCATAGCCCAAGTACTGAATCCTCAATGGGATTTCATTAAAGGAAGTGGACTTAGCAGAGACACAGAGAAGGAGGGTATGGAAGAAAAATTTCATGACTGGTGGGATAAACTTTTTGA
The DNA here is from genome assembly GCA_028751855.1 of Ambrosia trifida. Lineage (NCBI taxonomy): Eukaryota > Viridiplantae > Streptophyta > Magnoliopsida > Asterales > Asteraceae > Ambrosia > Ambrosia trifida. The sequence goes on from CM054131.1 coordinate 55,689,525, forward strand.
AAAGTGTTGACCCGGTCATCTGGGATTTTAGGGATGAAAGTTCATTGAACTTTACATTCAGATTTTCTTCTATTGTCTTGGTCTTTGTGTTAAACACTTTATAGGCCTTGGCAGTAGAGGAATGTCCCAGAAAATAACCACAATCTACATTGGCTGCAAATTTTGAAATGGAATCTTTGAGATTTAAAATGAAACATGGGCAGCCAAAGATTTTGAAAAATGAGATTAATGGTTTGATTTTGAACAAAATTTCATAAGCAGTTTTTTGATGTCTTGGGTTGATCAAAACTCTGTTTTGAACATAGCAAGCAGTGTTTACAGCTTCTGCCCAGAACGACAGTGGCAAACCAGAATCTGCTAGCATGGTTCTTGCAGCTTCTATAAGAGTTCTATTTTTCCTCTCAACCACCCTATTTTGCTCTGGTGTTCTTGGGATGCTATACTGCCTCACAATCCCTTTTGACACACAGAAGTCATCCAACTCCTTATTTTTAAACTCTGTTCCATTGTCACTTCTAAAGACTTTTACTGGCAAGTCATATTGTTTTTCAACTTTGGTGACAAAGTCCTTCAAAATACCTGCAGTCTCATCCTTAGAGTGTAAAAAGTAAGTCCATGAAAACCTAGAAAAATCATCAACTATGACAAGACAAAATCTTTCTCTTCTTAGACTCATGATTTTAACAGGGCCAAACAAGTCCATGTGCAACAATTGTAGACATTGACTTGTTTTGGACTCATCAATGGATTTGTAAGAGCTTTTATGTTGTTTTCCTTTTAAACAGGAAACATAATGCTCATCACATTTGAATTCTTTTGATGGTAAGCCCCTGACAAGACTTTGTTTGGAGAGTGTGTTGATAGTTTGAAGGTTGGTATGACCCAGTCTCCTATGCCACAATTCTGTCTCCTTTGTGGAGGCAGCAGAAAACAAACAGACATTTGCCATAGGATTGTCCTTTAACATATCAACAACATACACATTGCCACTCCTATGAGCAACAAGTTGTGCTTTGCTCTCAGCAATGATGGTATCAATCTTTTTCACCACTTCTGGCCCAATAATCTTACAAGTTTTCTTAGTGAAGAATGAGCCATAACCTTTGTCACTCATTTGTGAAACACTAAGGAGATTAAATTTAAGATTATCAATAAGATTGACATTTTCAAACTTGAGTTTCCTAGCCTGAACAGTCCCTGAACCCAACACCTTACCTTTTGAATCATTACCAAATGATATATCACCCCCTCCATGAGCTAAGAAGTCCAGAAGAAGGGCTCTACATCCTGTCATGTTCCTGGAGCCTCCACTATCTACATACCAAAGACTATCTAAATAAGCAGAAGCTCTCTGCACAACAGTAATGAATTAGTTTTGGTGAGTGTCCAAAGCCAGGTTGGCTTTGGATGGGTCCTCAGACTTTTCAGACTCAAGCTTTGGAAGATGATCAGTGGTTTGAACTAGTTTTTGAATCAAGTTCAACAACTGTTGCTGACCATTTGCAAGTGCTTGAATGTCAACACTTGGGGCAACAGTTGTTTGGTCACTTCCAGATAGATGATAATACCCATAGGGATTTCTGTTCACTCTGTTTAGAAGGTCTTTTTGGCTCCACATAAACATTTGACAGATTATGACATTGTGGTTGTCCATATCCTCTTGGGTACTTGCTTGTGGGTGGAGCATCTTTTACTTGGACATCCCTAGGAGCAGATGTTTCAAGACTTTTAGTAACAGATGTTTGGACAGGAGTGAAAGTCTGTTTGGGCTTTCCTTTTGAAGTACTCCCCACCTGACTTGCAAGAGTTTTAGCTTTGTACTCTTGTATTTTGACATCAAAATTTTTGAAGTACAAGCACTCTTTGGTTTTGTGATTCTTTTTCCCACATATTGAACATGTGGCTTTGGAATCACATACACTTGTTCCTTTGTTAATATCATATGCTTTTAGAAGAAAACAGTTTTTAGTGACATGATTCTTCTTTTCACAGAAATCACAGAACATGTGGACAGACTTTTCTTTCTTCTTCCCTTTTTCAACCTTCTATTCAGCAGATGTGTGAGCATCTGCTGGAAGATTTTTCAAGGGAATGATCTTTTCCTGAGGTGTTGTCTTTCCTTCGGGAGTTTTGAAATCAACAGGTTTAAAGTTCTCAAGAGTACCACACTCATCAGACCAAGTAGGTTTAAATTCATAATTTTCAAGTTCAGTGAATGATGAGGAACCTTCTGGTTTTTCTAGAAGAATTTTCTTACCATTTGGTTCAGTGATTTTAATCTCCTGACCCTTCAAATTTGTTGGTACTATCTCAACTAACTTTTGATCCCTTTTGTCAGTGTTTTCAAAAGCTGGAGCAGTGGTTTCAAAACCAAAACCAAACTTCACATGACTTTTGGTTTGTTTGTTGAGCAGCATTTCAAAACCTCTACATGATTCCACCCATTTCTGACATTCAACTTGGGTAGACTCAAGCTCACTTTTACAACTCTGATATTTTGTTATCATAGTTTGGAGCTGGTCTTTGGTTATGGTTGCTTCATGTTTTAAGCTGCTTATTTCAGATTCTTTTTCAATTAAATTTGTTTTTAATTCTTTTGAAAGTTTCTCAAATTTAACTTCATCATCAAAAATTTTCTTTCTAAGGTTTTAATTCACCTCTTTGATGTTATCAAATGCTATCACACATTTGTCAGAACATTAATCCTTAAGAATTTGAGGAGATACCTTAGCAGCAGCCATCAATGCACAATCACACTTGCACTCACAATCATCAGATGCACCCAGGGATCTGAGAGATTCACAACCTCTTCTTCAGGTTTTTCACCAACAACTACTTCATCAACAACATCACCAGTCACAACTTTAGATTCAGTCGCCACCTCCTCAGATTCAACTTCTTCTACCATAGCCATGAAACAAAAAATTTCTGGTTCATTTTCAGCTTTGGCAACTTATACAAAATTTTCATCTGTTAACTCATCTGGTAGACTGCTCCAATCAACAATGCCTTGTGTGAAGAAGCTCTGTTGACTGGTCTCTGCAGGAGCAGAGGATGGAGCAACAGTCATTTACACAGGTGCCTGAGCAATAGGTGTTTGCACATAGTGGATCTGAGGAACAGTGGTTTGGACGTACTGGACAGGAACAGTGTTTGAGGACTGTGCAAAATGAGCAGTGTTTTGCACATTTGGTCCAGGGGTATTATAGGAATTTTGATAAGTGTTGGTCTGAGGTCTTTGATTTGGATAGGTGATTATAGGTGTACCATGTTGACTCCTACATTCCATAGCAAAATGACCAAGTCTATGACATTTATAACACTTTATCTTTGATTTATCCAACCCAACCTTTGATCTGCCAGTTAACCTTGGAAACCTTCTCCCAGTTTTCTCGTAAAAATTGTTAGTTCTTACACTGAGAAGGGCCAATTGGTGCATAATGTCCATTTCTTCCAAATCATCAGGGTCAAAATATTTTAGGTCATCATACTCAAAGGATATGTTATCAGATGCCTAGATATCACCACCACTTGCTGTAAAAGCATAGTTTGGTGAATAAGAATCAGAGTTAAAACCTGAAGTTATGTCAATGAAGTGATCATAACTCTGATCCTTAGTATTTCCAGACACCTCATCATGACCCAAAAGTGCTGTATTACCAAATACATAATCATCAGACACTTTTCCAGAGTCCTGGAGCTTCTTTTTCTGGTTAAGCTCTCTCTCATAGGTCAAGAGCTTACCATGAAACTGGGTCAGTGATAGGTCCTTAAATCCAATTGAGTTTCTCATAACTATAGCAATAGTGTCCCATTTATCTGGTAATGATCTTAAAAACCTATGGTTCAAAGTTGAATGAGAGTAAGTTAGACCAACCAGTTTTAGTTCACTAATGAGACAGTTAAACCTCTCAAATTGTTGACTTAATGACACTCCCTTAACATGACTGAATGTTTCATATTGTTGGTTAAGTATTTCACGATTGTTTTCAATAACCTCTTCAGTCCCACCAAATTGTTCTTTCAGTGCATCCCACAACTCCTTTGCACTGTTACAGTGTAACAGCCCAGCATATATATCATTGGGTATAGCCATGGCCACAATACTGAAGGCCTTGGCATCTAACTCAATTTTCTGAAAATCCTGGTCGGAGTAGTTTTCAAGTTTCTTGGGCTCCTGAAACTTGGGATCTTCGGTACTCGGCACCATCGGAACATGTGGTCCGAAGATAACCGACTTCCAACACCCAGTGTTCTGTTGTGCTAGAACATGGCTCATCCGACGTTGCCAGATATTGTATTCAGATCTGACAAGCATCGGTGGCTTGTTGTTCGTGCCAGTGTTGTGTGGATCATGATTGATTGAAGCCATTCTCTGATTTTTCAAAAACAAAGTCTGTTTATAAATGGTTGAATCGAAAATAAACTATTACTCTGTTTTCAATCCGACAAACAAACGATATCAATAATTGTGAGCTGATCTGTTTATATTAAATTGATTGATTAGATCGAATTTAATTTACCAAGCTCTGATACTAATTGTTAGGATCTGAGTTTGATTGTTTTGATATGTTTAGAGTAAGATGAGAATTGAATGAAGTACTCCCCCTCAGCCTGATCACATAGTGATTGTTTGTCTGAGAGAATGTTTGTGTGTGTAATAGAACAGTACAAGCACTGTTCTATTTATAGACAAATCTAAACCACTGGTGACCTGTGCTGACGTCACCTAAGATAGTGACCTCTAACAGAATAACAACATAAAACATCTGCCCTATACAAACTACTGTTGTATTACAAAACACTGTAAGGTAAACTACTGTTGTGGGAAAACTCTGATGGTCTTGCAACATCTGTTAGAGCCTAAGTGCTGTTGACTCCAACAGACCTTTAGTCTTCAGTACTTGATCAGCAGTTGTTCTTCATCAGACCTTTGGTCAGCAATTGTTCTCTATCAGTTGTTATCCAGCAGTCCTTTGTATCAGCAGTTGTCATAGCAGTTGTTTGGATGGAATAGTTGTTAGGGCCAGCAGTCTTTTGGGAAGAGTATGTTGTAAAGACTGTTTATTTGTATGGATCAACTGTTAGTATATTTTGGCTTTTCAATCATCTGTTCTTCTTCAAGTCAGCAGACCCAACAGAAGGTCTTGGAGCTCATGGAAGGACTTGCACAAGGTAATAGACACCGTTAGCCTTAACGCAGGAGGGGGCCTCCTGCGTTTGGACTCCGGCCTGAGAATAAGTATATATTCGATTGGAGTTGGAAAATATGGAAATAGAAAGTGTAAGAGTAGAGAGAAGAAGTGTGTAGTGAATGTGTGGAATGACAACCCAAGGGTCTCCTTATATAGGTAGTGGAATTCTGCCCAGGAGCTCCCTTATGGTAGCCTTCCTACTATACCTGGTACAGATTGACGCTCTATATGGTCCCTGTAGTGAGACTTTGCCCATTTGGTATGTTTTCAGCTTTTACTATTTCCTAGGTCTTACTTGGAGCTATGTGATGTTTTTGTCTTGACCATAGTAAGGAGACAAAATACCTTTTTACGTTTCCAATGAGGTTTACTGTTTGCATTCTGTTGCATAGTTATTGTATGGCAGCCACGCTGCCCTACATAAGTTGTTCAGCTCCATTAAGTCAGGCAAACCTTTATGCTTTACATTGCTTTATTTTTGACAAGGGACTAAACGTGGTCGTTTTAGGACCCACGTCATCAATTTCCATCTCCCTCGTCACTATCGTACCTCCTTACAACCTCCACTACCATAGCGACCACGAACACTACCTTATCAGCCTCCACCTATGAGCCAAACCAACCATTGATATAATCCATGCAAAATGAACGAAGAACAGACGTAGTATTACATAAAAGGGCTTACCTGTAAGACCCTACCCCTACTATGTTATATTTAAGGCTTTTAAGTGGGTTTAATCATGACTTTAACACTAGTTACCAATTACCACTTAAGTACAATTACGTTTCATATCCAAAAGAAACCGGATGGGGTTAAGTTTACAACAACCAAGTAGTATTTTTATTCTGGCACAGCGGAAACAAGAGACTTGTCTAACTAAGCTAAGTTATGGCTAGTTCCTACAAAAGACGTTCCAAAGAACACGTTCGGTTTGTTTCGGTTGCTTGATCTTCCATCCGGAGGTCCCTCATATCCCCAACCTGTTACACATACATCAAACGGAGTTAGATAGCGTTTAAAAAGCCTTAAAAGTTGATAAACGATCAAAAAGAACCACACTGGGTGTTTCGCGCGGGCTCTGCGCGCGGGCCGCTCGAATGCGCGCGGGCAAAATCCAGATTCTCACAGAAAGTTGGATCGGCCGCTCGAAGGGTCCGAGCGGCCGCTCGAATGTTCCAGATGCAGTTTTCTTGCTTTTTCACAGCCTAACTCTTGGTTAAGGCCAAATTTCGCTACCTTGGCCCCTACAACCCCTTTCCGGGTTATATTCGCCTTGGTTTAAGAATGTTTAGGGATGCCTCGGGCTCTACAATCCGCACGGGATAGTTTATGCCTCGGTCTTATTCCCTTTTATCGCTTTCCAAGCTTACTTTCTCATCCATTTGACCCGTTTGGGTCATCAATGGACACCGTTTTCATTATGGTCGATAGGCTTCGTACACATCGTACGAATTGTGCCCACGATTTGCTTTCGTCTAAGCAAGTTTCATGTTTCGGGTCCTTAGGGACCACTTATCATTTATGCGTCCATGTTATCCGTTTTCATATCAACATGCTATTCTACATATCCTTTTATCATGGCAATTTGCAAGTATTCTAAACAATCTATATCACGAATGAATGTAGGCGAACGTACCTCAAAGCTTTCCCTTTTGACGAGTATCCGGTTCACCCTTGACTTCAAGACTTCCACTTGATTCACCTAGATGAATATCCAAGTGTTTGTCAATACAATTAGTGGTATGATCACCAACTTAGCACATTTCACTAATGATTCCATTACTTTTATGGATTTCCATACAAGTAACCTCTTTTGAGCATTTAATCAAACACTTAACATACATGATTTTTCACCCAATTAATTTAGCCAAATGGGTCAAACAACCACTTACTACCCACCTCATATTCTTATTACAAGGTGTTATTCTATTCTTGCTAATGACTAATAATTCACAATTTCAAGTTGCTCAAGTAATTATATAAGGTTATTAAGGGTTGTTTCACCCTTCTTGAGGGAACCAACCCATATCACCCTAATTTCCCCAAAATCTTATGTTCTAGGGTTAGATAATTCACATGGAGCAAAATTTACAAGACTTTAAGGTATCCCTTTCTCATAAGGTTCCTTAAAGTTCATAAATTCGTTTCCAATCAAGAACCCTAAAAATCTTATTCATCATCAATGAGCTATAAAACAACAATCTAGATAGAACAAGTGATACCTAGATGCTTACTTGAGTTTATTGAGTTGATTAAGCCTTCATGCAGTTAGATTAACCCCTTAACAAGCAAGATTCAGCTTCAAAAGGGGTGAAGAAGAGTAGTGTGTGTTGTGGAGTGTGTTTTGTGGTGTTTTGGTCGATCCACTGATCACCAACCCACTTAATATTAGTTTTTTTTTTTGTTTTATTATTATTACTAATAATCTTTGGTCTATTGGCAGAAATGGCCCTTGGAGTTTTTATTTCACAATTCAAGGCACCAACCTACTACTTGGTTTTTATTTATTTAGTAGTGATTAACAATATCCCTACTTAACCCGTTCCCCTTTCTAAGTTAATATTGTGATAACTAGATTTTTGGTTTTTGGGTGTTACAACTCCACCCCCCTTAAAGGGGTTTCGTCCACGAAACTTAGAACGTACCGAATAAGAAGGGGTATAGCCGTTTCATTTCTTCTTCGGATTCCCATGTCACGGGCGATCCTTTTCGTGATTCCCATTTCACCTTCACTTGAACTACGGTTTTGGTGCAGAGCTTTCGAACCTTTCGATCCAAAATCTCTACCGGTCTTGGGGTTAGATTCCGCTTCATATCGATCTCGAGATCGTCAAGGGGTTGGAATACCGCCTCTTCCGCTAAACACTTGCGTAAATGGGAGACGTGGAAAGTATTGTGGATAGCGCTTAGTTCCTCCGGTAACTCTAAGCGGTATGCGACTTGTCCCACCCGTTCCAACACTTTGAAGGGTCCGATGAATCTAGGGCTTAATTTCCCTTTCTTTTTTAAGCGAATTATCCCTTTCCAGGGCGAGACCTTTAGCATCACTTTATCCCCGGGTTGGAATTCAATGGCTCTATGTTTCTTGTCCGCATAGTGCTTTTGCTGATCTTGAGCCGCCTTTAAATGTGCACGTATTGCTTCGATCTTTTCATTTGTAACACTAAGGACATCCCTTGGCGCAATTTCGCGAGGTCCCACCTCATCCCAACATACCGGAGTCCGGCACTTTCTTCCATATAACATCTCATATGGTGGCATTCCGATGCTTGCATGGTAACTATTATTGTACGAAAATTCAACAAGCGGTAGATGGGTATCCCAACTACCTCCGAAATCAATAATGCAGGCACGAAGCATGTCGGTTAGCGTCTGGATGGTTCTCTCGCTTTGTCCATCCGTTTGGGGATGGTAGGCGGTGCTAATTAGTAGCTTCGTACCCATTTGGTCTTGAAAGTTCCTCCAGAACTGGGAGGTGAAGCGTGTGTCCCAGTCGGAAACAATCGACACCGGTACACCATGTCTCGACACTATCTCGTTCATGTACACTTCCGCCATTTTCTCGGACGTATATGTTTCCTTAATAGGAAGGAAATGGGCACTCTTGGTTAGTCTATCTACTACCACCCATATCGCATCAAATCCCCGCGCGGTTCTAGGCAATTTTGTGAGCAAATCCATGGTAAGGTTTTCCCATTTCCATGTTGGTATTTCCAAGGGTTGCAACTTACCGTATGGCTTTTGATGCTCCGCCTTAACTTGTAGGCAAGTCAGGCACCCTTCCACATATCTCACTACGTCTCGTTTCATTCCTGGCCACCAATAATTTCGCTTCAAGTCCCGGTACATTTTTGTGGCACCCGGATGGATCGAGTAATGAGACTTATGAGCCTCGGCGAGCAAAAGCTCCTTAACACTACACGTGTTGGGTACCCAGATTCTCCCAAACCGGGTTTTCAACCCATCATTTCTCTCGACTAGGTCTCTTGTCTGACCTTGAATTCTTTCCTTTTTCCAGTTCTCTTCTTTGCAAGCTTCAACCTGTGCCGCTCGAATCTGGTTCATTAATCCCGATGTCACGATTAGTTGCATTGACTTCACGCGAATCGGGGAATAATCTCCTTTTCGGCTTAGTGCATCCACCACTACGTTAGCTTTCCCGGGATGATAATGTATTTCGCAGTCATAGTCTTTGATAGTTTCTAACCACCTTCTTTGCCTTAGGTTAAGGTCTCTTTGATCGAAGAAATATTTCAAGCTCTTGTGGTCCGTGTAAATGACGCACTTTGCCCCATAGAGGTAGTGCCTCCAAAGTTTCAATGCGAACACCACGGCGGCGAACTCAAGATCATGGGTTGGGTATTTGATCTCGTGGATCTTTAGTTGCCTTGACGCATACGCGATCACCTTGCCCCTTTGCATGAGTACACACCCAAGGCCTTGATGTGATGCGTCCGAGTATACTACAAGATCCTCAATGCCGTCGGGTAAGGTTAATACCGGTGCTTGGGTTAATTTTGCCTTTAAGGTTTGAAATGCATTAGCTTGCTCCTCCCCCCAGTTGAATTTGACTTCCTTGCGGGTCAACTTGTTTAGAGGTAATGCGATTTTTGAGAAGTCTTGAATAAATCTTCGATAATACCCGGCCAACCCCAAGAAGCTTCTTATCTCTGACGGGTTTCTTGGTGGTGCCCAATTAATCACAGCTTCAATTTTTGAGGGGTCCACCATTATCCCATTGGCGCTAATTACATGGCCCAAAAACTGCACCTCTCGAATCCAGAAGGCGCATTTAGAGAATTTTGCAAAGAGTCGCTCTTTCTTCAAGGTCTCTAGTACTTCTCGCAAGTGTCGAGAATGATCCTCTTCACTTTTGGAGTAGACTAGAATGTCATCAATAAAAACTATCACTGACTTGTCGAGCATTGGCTTGCACACCCGGTTCATGAGATCCATGAAAGCAGCGGGTGCGTTTGTCAACCCGAAGGACATTACTAGGAATTCGTAATGCCCATAACGGGTCCGGAAGGCGGTCTTTGGCACATCTTCTTCCTTCACCCGCAACTGATGATACCCCGACCTTAGATCTATCTTGGAAAACCACTTTGCGCCTTGTAATTGGTCAAAAAGATCGTCAATTCTTGGGAGAGGGTACCGGTTCTTTATAGTGAGTTTATTCAATTCCCGATAGTCTATGCACATCCGCATGCTACCGTCTTTCTTTTTCACAAATAAAACCGGTGCTCCCCAAGGAGAGACGCTCGGTCGAATAAACCCCTTATTAAGGAGATCTTGTAATTGGGTAAACAATTCCCGCAATTCCGTGGGTGCCAGCCTATAAGGAGCCTTAGCGACCGGCTTGGCCCCCGGAACTAATTCGATATGGAATTCTACTTCTCGGGCCGGAGGTATTCCCGGTAATTCTTCCGGGAATACTTCCTCAAACACTCTCACCACCGGGACGTCATGGATAGAGGGGATTGGCACGGAGGTGTCGGTCGCATAGGCTAGAAATGCTCTACATCCATGCCGCACCAACTTGGTTGCTTCCAAGAATGAGCATATAATGGGTATAGAATTACTCTCCCCATAAACTGTTAGTAGCTTTCCGCTTGGAGATGTTAAGTCTATCTCCTTACGGTAGCACCTAACGTTCGCGTGGTACCGGGATAGCCAATCCATTCCAACTACCACATGGAATTCCCTCATCGCCATTGGTAACAAGTCAATGGGGAATTCCTCATCCTCTATAGTGATTTTGCATCCTCGGTAGATGTCACGTACCATGAAGCTTTCATTGTTACCTACCTCTACTTCCACCGGTATTGTTAGCTTAGACAAGTTAAACGACGGGTGTTGAACAAACGTGTGGGCTATAAAGGATTTGTTAGCCCCCGTATCAAATAATACACGTGCAGGTATTAAGTTTATAAGAAAGGTACCTGCCACCACATTGGGTTCATTCTTGGCTTCTTCCGCAGTTAGTTGGAAGGATCGCACCCGGGCTTTAGGAGGTTCCTCCTTTGAGGCTTTAGCTTTGGCCTCCACTCCTTTCAACAATTCGGGGCATGCCGCTTTCACATGACCCGGTTGATAACAATTGTAGCACACATTCGCCTTGGTGGGGCAATCTCTTATCACATGCCCTAGTTTGTTACAGTTTGGGCATGGCTTGTTCTTGAAGTAGCATTCCCCTTTATGGGGTCGATGACAAAGATCACACGGGCTTGCACTTGAGCTTTGCTTTGGATTACCCTTAGCCGGCGTTTCATTCTTTCTTTGTTTCTTTGTGGGGCTTGGATTTGCATCAACCGGCTTTCTTTCCCCTCTTTCAATTTGCCTCTTGAGTTCAATCTCCCGATTACGGGCGGCATCCACTAATTCGGTTAAAGTGGCGTACTTTGACGGCTCTAGGAATTCTCTATACTCCCCACTAAGCATGTTATGGTAATGATAAATCTTTTGCTCTTCAGTTTGCACTAGTTCGGTGCAAAACTTTAGCTTGTCGAGAAACATTCCCGTGATCACGTCTATGGTTTCCCCTTTTTTCCTCAAATTCATAAACTCCTCCTTGATTTTGCCCACCACCGCCCTAGGGCTATGGTGTTTTAGGAAAAGCACCTTGAATTCTTCCCAAGTCATGTTTCGTACATTTTCCGTACCTTTTTCCGCCTTGACCACGTCCCACCAAGTCTTTGCATTTTCACGAAGTTGACCCGTGGCGTAAGCCACTTGATCACTAGAGTCACAATGGGTTCGTTCGAATATCCCTTCAACATCGTCGATCCATTTTTGGCAAACAATCGGGTTTACCTCCCCTTTGTAGAGTGGTGGTTTACAGGCTACGAACTTGACATAAGTACAACCCTTCCTTTCTCTTGTTCTCTCTTTATCTTGAGAGAAGCTCTCTTTCAGCTCGATTATCCTTTCATCTATGGTGGCCAAAACAGCCCCACGGATGTCATCAGTTAGGTTTTTCAAACCCTTTTCCAAAGCCTTGCCCACTTCTTGCGAGATTCTTTCATTTATCTCTTCCCAAGTAATGGGGTTGGGTTCTGGTTCAGTCTCATCCGACATTTTGTTTACTGCAATAAGGCAAGTTCATTCACATTTCGTTATTCTCTGTTGTCTCATAATGCATATGTTATAATGCCTTATGAGCATGCCTTATGATTCGCTTTTCATGATTCGACTTATGCTTTAGTTGTTTCAAACAGTTAGGATTGTATATCTAACTCAACTTATGTTGTTGCTTACCAAGTTGGGGTATTGTTTTTCCGGATTTCTTGATCAAGCTTCAAACCGAACGATAACCTTTGGCTCTGAATACCACTTGTAAGACCCTACCCCTACTATGTTATATTTAAGGCTTTTAAGTGGGTTTAATCATGATTTTAACACTAGTTACCAATTACCACTTAAGTACAATTACGTTTCATATCCTAAAGAAACCGGATGGGGTTAAGTTTACAACAACCAAGTAGTATTTTTATTCAGGCACAGCGGAAACAAGAGACTTGTCTAACTAAGCTAAGTTATGGCTAGTTCCTACAAAAGACGTTCCAAAGAACACGTTCGGTTTGTTTCGGTTGCTTGATCTTCCATCCGGAGGTCCCTCATATCCCCAACCTGTTACACATACATCAAACGGAGTTAGATAGCGTTTAAAAAGCCTTAAAAGTTGATAAACGATCAAAAAGAACCACACTGGGTGTTTCGCGCAGGCTCTGCGCGCGGCCGCTCGAATGCGCGCGGGCAAAATCCAGATTCTCACAGAAAGTTGGATCGGCCGCTCGAAGGGTCCGAGCGGCCGCTCGAATGTTCCAGATGCAGTTTTCTTGCTTTTTCACAGCCTAACTCTTGGTTAAGGCCAAATTTCGCTACCTTGGCCCCTACAACCCCTTTCCGGGTTATATTCGCCTTGGTTTAAGAATGTTTAGGGATGCCTCGGGCTCTACAATCTGCACGGGATAGTTTATGCCTCGGTCTTATTCCCTTTTATCGCTTTCCAAGCTTACTTTCTCATCCATTTGACCCGTTTGGGTCATCAATGGACACCGTTTTCATTATGGTCGATAGGCTTCGTACACATCGTACGAATTGCGCCCACGATTTGCTTTCGTCTAAGCAAGTTTCATGTTTCGGGTCCTTAGGGACCACTTATCATTTATGCGTCCATGTTATCCGTTTTCATATCAACATGCTATTCTACATATCCTTTTATCATGGCAATTTGCAAGTATTCTAAACAATCTATATCACGAATGAATGTAGGCGAACGTACCTCAAAGTTTTCCCTTTTGACGAGTATCCGGTTCGCCCTTGACTTCAAGACTTCCACTTGATTCACCTAGATGAATATCCAAGTGTTTGTCAATACAATTAGTGGTATGATCACCAACTTAGCACATTTCACTAATGATTCCATTACTTTTATGGATTTCCATACAAGTAACCTCTTTTGAGCATTTAATCAAACACTTAACATACATGATTTTTCACCCAATTAATTTAGCCAAATGGGTCAAACAACCACTTACTACCCACCTCATATTCTTAATACAAGGTGTTATTCTATTCTTGCTAATGACTAATAATTCACAATTTCAAGTTGCTCAAGTAATTATATAAGGTTATTAAGGGTTGTTTCACCCTTCTTGAGGGAACCAACCCATATCACCCTAATTTCCCCAAAATCTTATGTTCTAGGGTTAGATAATTCACATGGAGCAAAATTTACAAGACTTTAAGGTATCCCTTTCTCATAAGGTTCCTTAAAGTTCATAAATTCGTTTCCAATCAAGAACCCTAAAAATCTTATTCATCATCAATGAGCTATAAAACAACAATCTAGATAGAACAAGTGATACCTAGATGCTTACTTGAGTTTATTGAGTTGATTAAGCCTTCATGCAGTTAGATTAACCCCTTAACAAGCAAGATTCAGCTTCAAAAGGGGTGAAGAAGAGTAGTGTGTGTTGTGGAGTGTGTTTTGTGGTGTTTTGGTCGATCCACTGATCACCAACCCACTTAATATTAGTTTTTTTTTTGTTTTATTATTATTACTAATAATCTTTGGTCTATTGGCAGAAATGGCCCTTGGAGTTTTTATTTCACAATTCAAGGCACCAACCTACTACTTGGTTTTTATTTATTTAGTAGTGATTAACAATATCCCTACTTAACCCGTTCCCCTTTCTAAGTTAATATTGTGATAACTAGATTTTTGGTTTTTGGGTGTTACATTACCTTGATGCGACAAAGTTGTATATCAAAACCACCATGAACCACCATCGGTGTCGCTTCCAATTTTCGACGGTCGCACAACTTCATCCAAAGTCCCGTAGGATTTTATTTATTTTTCTTTATAAATAAAAAAGATACATATTGACCCCTATAATATCACTTGAAGATGATTTGTTCTCAAAGTTATATAAAACCAACTTACATAAATTGCAATTTGGTCCTTTTGATTCAAATAACCATGAATTGAACATTGAACTCATTAAGTGAACCATCAAATAATGTCTTATGCATCAAAACCCATTGACGGATCCATTCGATGGACGCCGAGAAGTCGACGAGTCTAAATAATTATTTCGAGATATTTCAGGGTGTTGCAATAATCCAATTATGTGTTATTATGAATAGATTGACAACTAATGGACCACAAAACTTTAACCCATTTTATAACATTCCAAAAATAAAAATCAGCCTTGTTTAAATGTGCATAAATTTATAAATTGAAATCAATTTCTCCCTTAGAACCTTCTCGCCACTGTCTTCCCCCCAAAAAATTGTTTCAAACACACACACACAAATGACTCTCGTATTGTGCGGTTTTCTCTCATGTCTATATTCTTTGGTTAATCGGCATTGAAAATTATAAGTTACAATTAATCCATGTTTCCTGTTCATTTTTACGAACTTTGTAATAGCCCTAACATGAATTTGACTATCAGTGTTGATTGGATGACCAATTGCATTAGATTAGAAACTAGGGTTCTTAAGTTTTATGTGAGAATTCAGTGATAATTTCCGCATTAGGTTTTATATTATTTTGATTTGATTCTTTCATAACTCAAGCCAAGACCAACTAGTTTGGGCCTCGTGATTAATTCCAAGCCCAACCATGGTCTCGGGTTCGACCCTGACTAATGACCGGGTCTCTGTTTTTTATGTTGTTTTCTTTTTTTATTGATTCCTTTAATTGTTCATTATTTATTCATTATATCTATTGAATAATATATATTTATTTAAAATACTAGTAATACTTTATAAATTCTACAAAAATTCCACTAAAATTTTATTGTTCTACTTTTATTTTCTAGAAATTCTTATATTTCATGTTTTTATTCATTTTTCGTGATTTAATTATAATTAATTAATTATAAATCTCTTTAATTATTTAAAAGCCAAAACTCTTTATAGATATATTTCTAACATTTTGAGCTACTGTTATATTTTTATTTTCCGAAAAACATATATTTTATTTTTCTTTAGAATTTTAATTCATTATAGTCATTATTTAATAATTACTAATTGTTTAATTATAAATAAAACATAAAACATTTTACATAACTATTTCCTAACTTCATAAATCGGTAGCTAATATTTTCTGCGAAAAAAACATTTTTTATTGATTTTACTCTATTTAAATCATATTTATTAGATCTCCCTCATTTTAATTTAAATAAAAATACTATATAATTATTTATATATTTATTAAACTCAGAATATTTATACTTATAAAATTTATTTTATTTTATTTAGTCTATTATTATATTTTATTCTTATATAAGTAATATTATATTCATTTAGAGTTCATAAAATATGATAATTATTTAACTCTGATTTTAGTTAATTAGCTCAATATATAATTATTAAATTTATTAAAACATTTTTATTTAATTTATAAATAACTCATATAATTTATATATATCTTTTATTCTTTGTTACTATTTCAAATTATTCAATCATTTATTTATTAAATAATATTAATTAATCGTAGAAAAAATTAGACTTTATAGTCTTTCACTTACAAATATTACTTATTCATTTAGGTTGAATTTTTCAGAATTCCTCTTGCGTTCTCCTCCACTACTTTAATAGATTTATCATACTTCGCAAAAGGTGAGTATACTTATCCCATTATTAATTTCCACTTTTGGGATGTTACATGTACAAACTATTCAACATACACTTACACATTCAAATTCACATTTACAACTACAAATTCGTATGCGTGGCTTGTTTGTTTTCATTGCTTTATGCTTAGACATATACGTAATTTACCATTGCCTTGCAAAATCATTAACATCAATCATGCCAACTTTAACATTGCATAGTGCTATTGGATTGACAACCTTCCTTGCTATAAACCCTTTCGAGGGGAAGCCCTTGACCTTTGTTACTACAACTTGGACTTACGTATATGTCTAAGCCGGAGGGTCTCCAGACAGCCGGCGGTGAGCGGCGGAGCGGCGGAGCTCCGACAGTCGACTCCCAGAAAACACCCTCACCACCATCATTTCATCCCTAATATGATCTAGAGAGAGAACCGTATAGAGATAAAGAGAAAGCAGAGAGAAGAGAGAAGAGAGAGAAGCTACGAAGAGAGATAGAGAGTTAGAGATAGAAAGCCGCTGGCCATGTCCCCATCTTGAGAGAGAGAAAAGGGAACAACGAGGAGCAAACCGGAGGGTCTCTAGACAGCCGGCGGTGAGCGGCGGAGCTCCGACAGTCGACTCCCAGAAAACACCCTCACCAGCATCATCTCATCCCTAATATGATATAGAGAGAGAACCGTATAGAGATAAAGAGAAAGCAGAGAGAAGAGAGAGAAGCTACGAAGAGAGATAGAGAGTTAGAGATAGAAAGCCACTGGCCATGTCCTTTTGCCGGTCAATCGTCCAGACGTAAAGAAAGAGAGGAAGACGGAGAGGTGGGTTGATGACAGGGGAGCGTTCGGTGGTTGACATCGATGATGACGACGACTTCATTACAGGTCACCGATGGGCAAGGTAAAATGGATAACCCTTTTCTTTGATGGTGGTTGATGTCGGATTTTAGGGTCGGAGTCTCGACAGTAGACGATGTCGTTGATGTTACATGCCATGTTACAAGGTAAACCCAATAGGCTTGTTTCTTTAATAATGATGGCGAAGGTTGTGGTAGTGTTCTCGGCTTTCGATGAACGCGATGGCTGATAGTGACGGCGATGTGGATTACAAGTTCCGGCGGACTTGCGTAACAATTGGTTGTGGGTTAACAGTGCGCACATGATTCGGTCACACTTAAGTCCAATAAGTTAAAAATAACTTAAGGACTTGGGTGGACATGAAGAGGTATTAAGGATTATACCGCGGCTTAATGACTAGACACGAGCTAATAACCTAAAGCCGCAACATGTCATCCCAGCCAAAAGAAAGTACAAGATATCTTCGGAAGTCAAAAGCTTCCGAAGGATAGTACAAAGGGGGTTCGAAGCAAAGTACAACTTTGCTGACCACTATAAATACCCCCATCAAAGTACAATCAACACACGAATGTACACACTCCGAACCACACTCTCTCTCTACTTTCTCTCACTAAACAAATACTTATCCTCACCCCAGAGGGTGGTTACAGAGAGGCCCTCCCTCCTCCTTTGTGACGAGCCTAACGGTTTTCTACATTATGCAGGTTTAAGCCTAGGTTCGGAACATTCAAGATCCAGTTAACTCGTCTTTGTCATATGCTTAATTTCAGGTTCGTCCACTTTTTGGATCTTCAATTGGCGTCATCCGTTTGTACAACCGTTTTCTTTAATCTAAAAAGTAAGGATTTCAACGGTTTTTTCCCATGGCAGCTTCATCTGAGGGTTTCACTGTTAAGGATGTCACACAGACGGAACACGAAGACGAGGTCACTGTTGTCACGACCTCTGTCGTAGCTGTCTCGTCTGTGGCCCCTTTCAAATAGAAGAACGACAGATGTTCACCCCAAGTTCGGTAGAAAACATGTTTATGAGACGTTCGGATTCCGTACCAGATTTTGATGATGCTTTCCTCACCAAGAACCGTGACTTCCTACTACAACTGAAAGCACAACAAGAAAAGGAGGAAAAGCTCAAGAGCGTGCAGGTAAACTTGTTCTCTGCCGAAGGACTTCTTACGTCCTCCGGTCAAGGATCAGGCCTTGTGTCACATGCAACATTCTCCACAGTGGTTACTACTCCTACATTCGGAACTCCGCAAGGAAGCTACATCCCGCACGGGCATTACGGAACAACACCTCCCGTCACAAGAACGGCAGAACAAAGGGTGGTTGTTACAGCAGTTGAAGATGATCTTACCGCTCCACATCGCCCGACCTATATTGCTGCATACTCCAAGTTTGCTCCACGAATCGCCACTGCTCATTTACCAGCAAAACTTAAAATGCCTGCGACAGTAAAGAATTATGATGGTACATCCGATCTGGATGATCACGTTTTTTATTTTGGAGGAGCTGCAGAGATCGAACTAAGGCCCATGCCTGCATGGTGCCACATGTTCGCTCAAACCCTAACAGGAGCATCAAGAGTTTGGTTTGATGGATTACAGGCTGGTGAGATAGCAAACTGGGATGAAATCTACCGGGCCTTTTTGCAATTTTTTTCCCAGCAACGGAGATGTTCAAAAGACATCACCGAAATTCATAACATTCGCAGAAAGGACGGTGAGACACTCGAGAAGTTAATTGACCGATTTAACAAAGAAAGCATGCAAATAAGTGGAGCAGTGGATCAGCTGTGGATATCTGGCTTTTGCCACGTAGTCCGAAACAATTAATTGGTGGAAAAGTTACATGAAGATATCCCAAAGACCATGGAAGTGTTAATGGAGCGAGCACGATCCTTTACTCGTGGGAAAAGTGCTTGCAGCCAAACATATGATAATGAGTATCGTTCCTCATCTAGGAACAGTTCTTGGAAGAAAAGCTCCAACACTCCAAGTTCGGACAAAGGTAGTTTGTGGAATAAAAACAGGCAGCAGCCTTATTCGCGAAGTGACAAAAATTCCTTTGGCCGCAGCTCCATATCACACCATGGATCAAGCTATGCACACTTGCTAAAATATCCAAGTGAGATACTCAGCACCAAAAATGTTGACTTCCCCAAACCTATGAGGTAGAAGCCCACATCTAATAGGAACACCAAGAAGTATTGTGATTACCATCGAGCCAAGGGACATGATACAAATGATTGTTGGTCGTTAAAACAAGAAATCAAGAAGGCGTTGAAGGCTGGAGAGTTGTCACTCCTGGTGAAGGACATTAAAGAGGGAAAAGCTACTGCCACCCATATCGCCAACCCTAATGATCAAGCTGGGATCCATATGATTCGCACCTTGAAGCAGTAGAGGACGAAGCAGAGCAACGACCATGTTATGGCATGGATGTCCCAACCCATCACCTTTCTGTCCATTTCACCAGATGATTACAAAGAAGGACCGATAATAGTATTAGGGATCGTAGCAGGGCATAAAACCCACAGAATCTATGTGGACGGGGGTAGTGCCTCCGAAATTATGTATCTCCAATGCATTCAGCTACTGGCCGAAGCATCCCAAGAGAAGCTAATCCCTGTTTCAATGCCCTTGGTGAGTTTCTCCAGAGAGATTTTACAGCCCGTCGGGCAACTCTCCCTTCCGACAACGTTTGGTTCCGGTTCATGTCAGCGAACAGTCATCCTAGCCTTTTTGGTGGTGGGTTCAAGGTTGGTGCACAATATGATTCTAGGAAGACCGGGAATGAAGGCCTTTGGAATGGTGACATCCACCATCCACGGCGCCCTTAAATTTCCAACAGGAGAAGGTATTGCCACTCTAGAGTCTGAGTCCGGGCTTTACATATTAGAAATCCGTCAATCTTCAAGTTTGGGAAATGATAAGGATCATTCTGGAGAATCTAGTGCTGTAACAGTAGAAAAATGGTCAGTGCATCCCTGCTTCCCAGAACAAAAAATCTTCGTCGGAACACAGCCGTAGCTAGGGAGACCCTTTGGAAGCTGCAGCTAGGGAGACCCTTTGGAAGCTGCTCTCAAACTCCTTAGATGTTTTTGCATGGGAGCACTCAGACATGACCGGAGTTCCGAGGAAGTTGGCTGAACATAAGCTAAACACCTACCTTGGGGTAAAAACCTGTAGCCCGAAAGAAGCGAAGCATGGCTCCAGATCGCGTCAAAGCCATAGCCGAGGATGTCAAGAATCTGTTGAATGCTGGAATTATTCGAGAGGTGCGGTACCAAACCTAGGTAGCCAATTCTATGTTGGTCAAAAAACAGGATGGAGCCTGGAGAATGTGCATTGATTTTAAGGATCACAACAACGCCTGTCCGAAGGATTGTTACCCTATACCAGAGATCGACGTAAAAGTTGATGTCGTAGCCGGATTTAGATTAAAATGTTTCCTTGATACCTATAATTCTATAAAGGTTATCATCAGATTCAGATGGCAGAGGCCGATGAAGACAAAACAGCGTTCGTCACAAACGACGGATTATACTATTACACCAAAATATTGTTCGGACTTAAAAACGTCGGAGCTATGTACCAGAGGCTCATGGATTCGGCATTCAAACATCAAATTGGACGAAACCTAGAGGTCTATGTGGATGATGTGGTCATCAAGAGTGTCACTGAAGACACCATGATAAAAGACATTGCTGAAACTTTTGCTAAGCTGCAGGAAATCAACATGAAGTTGAATCCCAAGAAATGCTCGTTCGGCTTAGAGGAAGGAAAATTCTTAGGCGTGTTAATGGCCCGGGATGGAATTAAGGCCAACCAGGAAAAGGTAGAGGTCGTACTAAAAATGCAACCCCCATGATGTTTGAAGGAAATGCAATCTTTAAAGGGGCGGTTAGTGGCTCTATACCGTTTCCACTACAAAGCCGCGGAGCGAACCTTAACATTCATGAATGTCTTTAAGAAAAGTTTGGGAAAAGAAAGCTTTGAATGGACTCCAGAGGCTGATGCTGCCTTTACCGAATTAAAGAAATGTTTGATTGATTTTCCCACCTTGACAGCCCCGGAGCCGGGAGAAACACTTACAGTCTATCTCTTGGCCTCGGCAGGTGCCATATGCTCCGTCCTTATTGTCACTAGAGCCACGGTACAACACCCAGTCTATTACATCAGCCGTGCCTTTCGAGAGTACGAGGTCCAATATCCGATCCTAGAGAAATTAGCCCTTGCCTTGGTTCATACCTCAAGAAGACTCTGAAGGTACTTTCAAGCGTTTGATATTGAAGTACAATCTGAACAGCCGATCCTCAGAATCCTAAGAAAACCGGAAGCCTCCGGAAGAATGGCTAAATGAGCCATCGAGCTCGGTGCCTTTGACATTACATACAAAACTCGAGGACCGGTCAAGGGGCAAGCGGTGACTGACTTTTTTGTTTTAGATACCTAAGGCTTTGATAATTGAGCCACAAGATGCCCGGGAGCCAACTTGGTCTTTATACACAGATGGGGCATCAGGCACGGATGTGTCAGGGACCAGAATGGTGTTAAAAGAAGCCGAAGGACAAGAGCTACTCTATGCTATCCGGTTGAATTTCAAAAGCTTCAACAATGAGACCGAATATGAGGCACTCCTAGCTAGACTCCGACTGGCCATCAAAGTCAGAGCTAAGAAGGTATGAACATAAGTTTAATACTACAAAACTCTCTGCTACATGCAAAGTTTGCCAAAGTTCTAAAATTATTATGAATACTGTAGGTCATTTCCCATGTCGATTCTTTGCCGGTAGCCAACCAGATATCCGGAGAATATGAGGCTAAAGAAGCTAACATGATTCTATATTTATCTGAGGTATGGGTCTTACCCGGAACCTTCAGCTTCGGATAATTATACCAAAGAAAACGACTAACTATCTTGAAATGCAGGCTAAGCAACTGATGAAGCAGTTCGAAGCCTGTCAGGTGGTCCATATCCCGGGAAGCAAGAACAAAAAGGTAGATACAGCACAATCTCAGAAGCTGAAAGTGAAAGCCCTCCAGCACCAGATTGTCGACGGTCAGTTATACCGAAAAACATTCTTGGTACCACTCCTTAAATGTGTTGACTTGGATGAGGCTTCGTACATCATTCGATAAATTCACCATGGAATATGTGGTATACATGCAGGTCCGAGAATGGTGGTCGCTAAGATAATGAATGTTGGGTACTTCTGGCCGGGCATGCACAATAGGCTATATCAGAGCTTCAGAAATGTGAGGAATGCCAGAGGCACCACTAGTCAGCCTCCGAGCTAAAAACAGTCTCATCCCTGTGACCGCAGCATGGCCCTTCCAGCAATGGGGCATTGATATCGTTGGATCATTTCCCAAGTCCACCGGAGGTATGAAGTTTTTGTTAGTTGTCGTGGACTATTTTACAAAATGGGTTGAGGCTCGACCTTTGTCCCAGATCTCCAGGAAGGAGGCCAAGAAGTTTGTATGGGAACAGATTGTGTGTCGTTTAGGTTTGCCATAGACAATCATCAGTGATAATGGGAAGCGGTTTTGTGATAATCCCTTCAAAAACTGGTGTCAAGATCTACACGTTCAACAGTCATTTGCCTCGGTGGCTCATCCACAAGCAAATGGCCATGTCGAGCGGATCAATAGAAGCTTGGTCGAGGGAATCAATAAGAGGTTGGGGAGAAAGAAAAGTGGGTGGGTAGACAAACTTCCAAATATCCTATGGGCCCACCGAACCATGACAAAGACAAGCACGGGTGAGACGCCATTCAGTTTAACTTATGGGACCGAGGCAGTAATACCTGTTGAGATTGGATCCCCCTCCCTCCATGTTCAGTGCATCGAAAAAAATGACCAGGAGCTTCGACTAAACCTAGACCTGCTTGATGAAAGGAGAGAAACCGCGGCCATCAAAGAAGCCCGATACAAAAAGGAGTTGGAAAAATTTTACAACTCAAGAGTGGAAGTCCGGTTCAAACCCGATGATTATGTGTTCCAGTGTAACGAAGCTAGCGGGGTCGAAAAAGTAAAGATGGCCGCATCATGGGAAGGGCCATACTTGGTTAAAACCGTTAGGAGGAATGGTACATCCCACTTCTTTAAATGAACGTCGTTCTAGGTACGAGGTATGTCTTGTCCTATTACCAGTGTGAAAACGCAGTAACATCACCGTTAATGCGTCAGATCAGCGTAACTCCTTATACAGCTTCTAATGACACTACAAAAAAGATCGTCATCAAGGACTGAAAAATTAGTCTTTGATACTCCTAAATCAGTCCCTAATGGCTATCTGGGACTGATTTTGCCAGTCACGAGTCAGTCCTAGTTGGTTAGTCCTAGATACTTCCATTAGTAACTAAATTTCAGTCCTAAATATATGATACCTACAAGGACTGACATTCAGTCTCTCTTACTCATAAAATCAGTCCTTATTCTGTCCCCCTATACCACATCATTTCAGTCCCAAATACATTTCGTTTGTGACTGAAGATCAGTCCTTGAACGAAGGTTTTTTGGGAATGAAAATCAGTACTAAAATGTTGTGTATTTTGTCACAAATACATTTAATTAGCCTTGGGTTCTATGACAATTCAGTCTCTAATTAGATGTTATAGAGACTAAGAATTAGTCCCTGATAATATACTATTTTGTCTTCATATATTCTTTTAGGGACTGAAAAACAATCTTAGATGTCATGTTATTTAGTCTTGGATGTGCGTTTTAGAGAGTGAAATTTAGTCTATGTTAACATATCATTTTATTCCTTAATTATATTTTAAGGACTGGAAAATCTTGGCGCTCTAGCTTTATATGCTAAAATTCAGAAATCATGTTGTCAGAATGACTGGTCTTTTGCTTGTTATGTTTCGCAGGTTGAGCCGCGAACATACAAGGATGCTCTTTTGGATGACGCTTGGGTAGAGGCAATGCAAGATGAGTTATTGCAGTTTCAGAAACTAGGAATGTGGATGCTAACAGATTTACCTCTAGGCTAAGAAAAAGAATGGAACCCAATGGGTGTTTAAATGTAAAAAGGATGACAGAGGCGTAATCGTGAGAAACAAAGCTCGACTGGTTGTACAAAGTTTTCATCAAGTGGAAGGAATCGACTACAACGAGATTTATGCACCTGTGGCACGTTTAGAAGCAATTCGCATGTTTCTGGCGTTTGCCTCATATAAGAAATTCAAGGTGTATGAAATGGACGTTAAGAGCGCGTTTCTTTATGGTGTGGTCAAGGAGGATGTTTACGTAGGTCAACCACCAGGCTTTGAGGATCCTATCCACCGGGATAAGGTCTACGTTCTGAACAAAGCGTTATACAGGTTGCACCAAGCTCCATGCCAATGGTATAAGGAGCTGAGCACGTATCTTCTATCCAAAGGATTCAAGCGCAGTTTGGTAGACTGCACTCTGTTCACCAAACGAACAGGAGATGACTTGCTTCTAGTCCAGATTTATGTTGATGATATTATTTTTGGATCTACTAATGAACTTTTGTGTAGAGAATTCGAAAAGTGATGCAGGAAAAGTTCGAAATGAGTGCGATGGGAGAGATGCAGTTTTTCCTCGGCCTGCAGGTGGAACAAAGACCAACGGGGATCTTTATTCACCAGACAAAATACGTTTCTGAAGTCTTGAGCCGATTCCAGATGGAAGATTCGAAACCGATGGATACCCCGATCCAACCTAATCACGGGATTGGAGTGGACGCTAAGGGGGAGCTAATCGATCCTTTTACATACAGAGCAATTGTCGGATCTCTGACGTATCTCACCGCCTCCAGACCAGATATAATGTTTGCTACATGTCTCTGCGCACGATATCAGTTGAAGCTGAAAAAGAGTCATTTAGCAGCTGTCAAACGAATCCTACGATATCTGAAGGGTTGTCCGTCGAGAGGATATGGTACCCTAATGATGATAATTTTGACCTAATTGCTTTTAGTGATGCAGATTGGGGCTGTTCTGACAAAGACAGCAAGTCCATAATAGCTGGATGTCAGTTTATGGGGAGCAGGTTCGTGACCTAGCAATGCAAGAAGCAAACTGCAGTCGCCTTATCAACATGTGAAGCAGAATATGTCTCAGCTTCAAGCTGCTGCTAACAAGTTCTGTGGATTCAACAACAGATGGTTGATTACGGTTTGCAATTTCTTAAAACCCCTAATTACTGTGATAATGATGCCGCCATTGCATTAACTAAAGACTTAGTCAATCACTCAAAAGCTAAGCATATCCGTATTAAATACCATTTTATCCGTGATTGTTATGCAAAAGAGTTGATTGATATGGTCAAAATCCACACTGATTATCAACATGCATATCTTTCTACAAAAGCTTTCGATAGATCTCGATTCGAGTTTTTGTTAAAAGCTAACGATATATAAGAAAAACAAGACTGATCATCACCTTTGTTTATCATTTTGGTTTTTATTTTTACGGTTTTTCAAAAATTCAAAAACCCAAAAATATGTTTTACATTTTAGGTGGAGATTTAGATTTTCAGAAAAAACCCAAAAACATTGAAAAATTCAAAAAGC
This sequence comes from Ambrosia trifida, assembly GCA_028751855.1. Classification (NCBI taxonomy): domain Eukaryota; kingdom Viridiplantae; phylum Streptophyta; class Magnoliopsida; order Asterales; family Asteraceae; genus Ambrosia; species Ambrosia trifida. The sequence continues at coordinate 55,715,253 of CM054131.1, forward strand.
CATAAAAATTAGAAAAACCCAAAATGATTTCCAGGAGAAAAAGAGGAAATGATAGTACATCAGTGGGGATCTGACACATGCTAAAGATTTGAAATGTTCTATAAGCCGTGTGTTGAATCTATGTGATGTGTTGGTAGGCTTCGTAGACCTATTACTGCGTGTTAGACACATACATATCAAACGAATTGAAATGTGGATGAAATCCTCATTGGCATATGGTCTTAGTACCGTAATTTCGTTTGATAGGGTATTTGTACAAAACTCAGAGGTTTCGGGTCGTTATGTTATAAGTTATCTGGGGATAGCCTTTCTGATATTCTGTCGTAAGGTTTTACGGACCTAGATCAGACATGATATCTTGCTAAAAGAGCTTTATTGCCAAAACCTAAAGTTACCGAATTGAGGAACTTTCCATGTATGACGATAATCAAAGATTATCTACTGCATCGTATCCAATCATTGATGCAAATCATGATTGATATTAGCCCTCAACCTGGTAGAGTGCATACGTTACTCTGCAATATTGATTTGCTGACCTGTACACCTCTGTGCCTCAACACCTTGTAATATTACAAATAACGAAAGCATAATCACATGTTACAATGAGTCTTTGTGCAAATTATTCCTTGATACGGGAGTGTGTCGTGTGCGTGGGAACCACAGACAATTTTGTTTATACTATAGATAATCGTATCAGACACTGCATAAAAGTCTATATGAGAGCTTATGTGATTAACAATATCAGCAATTGCTAGATCACACATTGACTTTGATGATAATAAACACTAAAGATCAACGGTGTGATCAGATTTCTCAAAAACTGATATGATCCTCTTATCGGAAATCACAAAATATTTAATGCTTTATGTTTACATTCATGCATTTTACATTTTATTGCCAAAATATAAAAAACTCAAAAAGATTTTAGGTGTGCTTTAGCATAAATTTCAGAAAAACCAAAAAGATTTTACATTTCTATCTTATTTTTGATAACAGATGGTGATTGATGGTCGTTTTCTGAAACTTGATGGACCATTTGAGTTTTGTGATCTTTAAATGAGAAATGATGAGTGTCGGATGCTTAAAAGTTAAGAAAAATATTGAACGGGATTCGATTTTGAAATTTGGTAAAAAGTTCAAAAATTCCAATCTCCATTCGCCCCTTCGATGGGTCGAATGTGGAGTTTTTCCTTTACATTCGAGCTTTTTAAATGGTCGAATGTGAGTGTTCATGTGTCTGTTGCAGATTCGAACCATATTTCTTCCTTCGAACCTTTAATTAGGGTGGAAAGTGGAAATATTTTCACATTCGCCCAAGACAAAGGGTCGAAAGTGGAGCCTATATAACCATATCTGTGTAACACCCCAACCGATGGCGGAAACATCGGGATGTCACGTATTGATGATTGTTCAGTAGCTCATGGTGAATAATAAATTTCATTAAATGATTTAAATGAATTACATACAATTGTTCTAGAATTTGTACATCAAATTGAATAAAACTATACACATATCTTCAAGCATCAATTCAAATCTTCAAGCAAATAGAACCTGAAACATGTTAAGTTGAAAATGTTTTGGGTCAACAAAAGTTGGTGAGAATTACATAGGTTTTTGATAATTGAGTAAAAATGATGTGCAATTCATGTGCCATGTCAATCTAGTCCATATGTGAGAACATACTAGAAATAAATCGAGTGCATAATCAACCCTGATGACTGTTATAATATGATACATACCATACGCTCATGGTCCAATTGAATATGTTATACGATAACAAACACCCACGCAACCTTTGTAGGAGGCACGTATCCGGGTGGGATTGTCAGTCCAATAGATCTATCAATGTATACCGCCGGCTGATCAATGTTAATGATTATGCTAGAATGATGCTTACTCTAATCATGCTCAAGACATAATGCAACATAGTAAACACATAGACACATTGATGATTGAATTGCAATGATGATGTTATAAACATGTTTCACCCCAAAAATGGTGATAAATAGAAAAGGGGCTATGTAAAACTCACCTTGGTAAAATGTTATATCTGTTGAGAAATTTGGATAATTGTGTTGACCAAAGGTATCAAGTATCACCCTATAATAAAGTAATAAATATGACTAAGTCTATCAAGTCTACAAATGTATAAGTTTCTAGGGCTTCGAATTGGGGATAATTGCTCGTTTGATTACTATTAAAAATATTCGTCAATTGAGAGAAATTTAGTAAATAAATAACTAAAAATCTTTTTATGAAATTTAAATTGAAGATGGTCACAATAATATGTTTAAAGTATAAAAATAATTTTTATAAAATTATTTCATTTAAAATAGATTTTTAAATCTATTTATTATAAATAGCCAATATTTAACTTTAATATTCAAAAATACTAAAATTAAAGAATTTCTATTTTAAAAATCATATTTCTGTTCTAAATGATTAAAAATAATTTGTATAAAATTTTGGTGCAAAAATGATGAAAATTGGATTTATTATGATTTAATTATGATTAAATCTAACAAAAATTGATTAAAAATATAAAATAAATGATTTTACTGAATTAAAAATTATTTCAGTAAAGTTTAACTTTATAAAAAGTCAGGATAAATTTTGGAGAATTTAATAAAATTGTTTTGATATATAAATGGATTTTTATAAATATAATAGCATAAAAATGATTTAATTATTATAAATATTAAATAAATGAATTTCTGAAAAATAAAAATTGTAAACAACACTTTTATCTCAGATTAAACAATTATAATTTTTTTAGAATTTATGAAATAGTTTTGATATTTAAAAATGAATTTATAAGTTTTAAATATAATATATATATATATATATATAATTGTTGTTTAAAAAGAAAAGAAAAGAACAAAAAAAGAGGTCAGAGCCGGGACTCGAACCCGGGTGACTGCTGTGGCAGGCCTTGGTCACAACCACTTGGCCTAGGCCAGTGGTTGTGATGTAAACCGTTTATAATTAAATAAATACACATGTCATTTTCAGTTTATCCCCAATTACATAACGAACGAACCCTAGAATTAACAATTGGACAAATCAGACAACTTGAGCCCGATTAATGTTGGGGCTTTTGTTGTTTGATCGCCGACTAATAAAACCCACAGAAAATCAAGGACTCACAGTGATGAATTGAGTATAATTGCCGGGTCAAAGCAAAAGTCAAACAACGAACAAGATAATAATAATTAGAGTGTTTCAGAGAGAATTGGAGGTTGAGAGAGAGTTGTGAGCGAGTAATCAAGGATCGTAGGTGGTCTATTTATACAGAGGATCAAAGGGTAAGGTTAATTGGAAGGTTGACCTAGGTTTAATATCTTACGCGTATAAATTCAAATTGGTTAATGATAATTGGTAATAGCGTGTAATCGAAGTTGTTGATGGCCGGTAATTACGTTATTAATCCATATATAAATTTAGACGTGTGAATTGAATGGCCAAAATTAAAAAAAATAAAAAAAAACTAAGTTCATGTCTGCTACTGCACGACATCAGGAAGGAAGGGAGAAGAACGAAATTGCAAATAAGTATAATATGCATCAGGATATTGCCAACTAAAACAGGTAGCTCAACTGGTTGAAGCCCCTTTGTGTTAGACGTTGAACCGGACCAGACTCAAGTTCGAGTCTGGTCATCAACAAAATTTTTTTTTACATACAAGTGAGGAGGAGAGGGGTTTGGGCCGGAGTCTGGTGGGCTCTGGTCTTGGGCCTTTGGGTTGGGCTCCAGAAATTGTAAAGGGTTTAAGGAGATCTTGGGTTTGAGTTTAAACAATTTAATGAATTTGCATCTAGAGTAATGTTATTATTATTATTATTATTTTTATTATTATTATTATTATTATTATTATTATTATAAATCTATATATATATATATATGTATATGTATGAGTAATTATCATTGTATTGGAGTCCTAAATATTATCAAAAATAATTAGGCTTGTTTTAAATCCGTAACGTATAATTAATAAATGCGAAATGTTACAATCTGCACCTTTGAACCTTCATTAAAAAAATTTCAAATTTTTGTGATTACAACCCCTTGTTGCTCGATTTTTCTACACCTTATTATCTTGATCCTTGACACTTTCTTATCATTTTCATCCAAGAATTGCAGGTATTCATCAAGTTTTCAAGTCAGAATCGTTGTGTTTATCACTGAATCCTATGACTGAAACATTGGATGATATACAGACTGTTTTTGTTATAATTTTTTATTAGGTTTCAATCATTAAGTGTTTTAGGGGGAGAAGATAACAAAATCATGGGTTTAAACACAACAGATTGCTTAATTGATCGATAGAACTTGTCAAACCCTAGATTTTGGGGAAAAACACTTAATAATTGAATATTTATCACAATTGATTGTTGTTAAAGCTTAATCGGACATGTTAGCAACTAAACAAATGAAAATGACATGTTGATATGGTCAAAATCAAAATCTGAAAAATTGATAGATGAACAGTCTGTTTCGACCATTCTAAAAGGGTCGAATGTGACTTTTTGGTTGAATGGGACATGTTCAAATGGTCGAACGAGGATAAAAGGTCGAATGTACAATTTTAAAACAACTTTTTCACATTCGAACCTTATTTCCACATTCGAACCTTGTTTTTTGTATGAGGATCGAATTGTCAAAAACAAAGACGTTGATCAAACAAGTATATCAATTCAGGTGCGGAATCCCTGAATCAATTACGAAATGATAATAAGAACAGTAAAACTCACAAATCACTTTAAACTTTCCATTTCATTCATAAACAAGCTTGATTAATCTTACAAAATAGTGTTTACAATGAAATAAACTAATTTCAGACTCAACAAAACTCTAGGGAGAAAACACACTCAAGGAGGGAAACAAAATGACAACTTCTTAACATTAAAATGAATTCAGCCCTTATATAGACTTGCACATTTGACCTTTCGAAGGGGCGAATGTGCAGGTTCGACCAAACATCTGGGCGAATCAACACAATCTTCTAAAAAACTTCACCTTCGACCAAGTCTTCTACCTTCAACCAAATCTTCTACCTTCGACCCTGTCAAAACCCACATTCAACCTCCCGAATATGGCAAAACACAATTGTATTAGCAATCCAATAGCACTAGTCGCATAATGTGTATCAACTTTGTATGAGGATCAAATTGTCAAAAACAAAGACGTTGATCAAACAAGTTTATCAATTCAGGTGCGGAATCCCTGAATCAATTACGAAATGATAATAAGAACAGCAAAACACACAAATCACTTTAAACTTTCCGTTTTATACATAAACAAGCTTGATTAATATTACAAAATAGTGTTTACAATGAAATAAACTAATTTCAGACTCAACAAAACTCTAAGGAGAAAACACACTCGAAGGAGGGAAACAAAATGACAACTTCTTAACATTAAAATGAATTCAGCCCTTATATAGACCTGCACATTCGACCTTTCGAAGGGGCGAATGTGCAGGTTCGACCAAACATCTGGGCGAATCAACACAATCTTCTACAAAACTTCTCCTTCGACCACGTCTTCTACCTTCAACCAAATCTTCTACCTTCGACTGTGTCAAAAACCACTTTCGACCTCCCGAATATGGCAAAACACAATTGTATTAGCAATCCAATAGCACTAGTCGCATAATGTGTATCAACAAACTCCCCCTAGACTATTGCTTGGATTGCTTAAGCCTTCGCTCTTCGTCCATCTTCTTGTTCATCAACTTGATGTGCAGTAAAGTCTTATGCTCTTTCGTCATTACTGGTTCCTGAATTTGTTTAGGTTTCTTCTTTTCTTTCTGAACTTCAACAAACTTCCCCAGTTTATTATCATAGTTGGACCCTGCATTAACATCCCACGCAAAACACAAAAATACTACACGTTGGTATTTTGCAGCCTCTTCACTATCTTTTTCTTCACAGTAGATCGGGTTGTAATACAGCATGATAATGTCTTCATGAGAGCAGTTTATCAACCACATTGGATCAAAGATGTGTATCTTCTTAAAATCATTCTTACCATCTTTCAACAAGAAAATAGCTTCTGCCATCTACCAATCATAGTACCACCACATAAAGTCTTTTGAGAAATGTTGTGGAATAGGCATCAAAGGTATATGTTTCAAAACTGTCGGTGGATCATATTTCAAAGTAACCTTGTTCATCCCCGTTATCTGATCTTTCTTCATATGCACAATCCTCCTCAGATACTATGGGGTGAACACATCCCATTTCGTCCTGCTCTCTCTTGCCATGCGATCTGCAAAGTATCCAACAACATCGTTGTTCACAGTAGCACCTGACAACGTATGTCTGCAGACGTCGCGTACAGCCCAATAAGGTAGTGTTTTAATGTCATGAAAACTGTTGAAGTACAGAATTCCTTTCTCCCACTTCACTGCAACACACCTCAGCTGTCTTAAATACTTCCATGTTAGGATCTGAGTTTGATTGTTTTGATATATTTAGAATAAGATGAGAAATGAATGATGTAAGTATAAGTGGAAAGTGCAGCGGAAAGATAAACTATAATCAAAACAACAGGAATATATGTTTTCAATGATCAAATGTTTTCATTAATTGAAAGATTACAATCAGTACAAATACTCCCCCTCAGCCTGATCACACAGTGATTGTTTGTCTGAGAGAATGTTTGTGTGTGATGTAATAGAACAGTACAAGCACTGTTCTATTTATAGACAAACCTAAACCACTGGTGACCTATGCTGAAGTCACCTAAGATAGTGACCTCTAACAGAATAACAATAAAAAACATCTGCCCTATACAATCTACTGTTACATTACAAAACACTGTAAAGTAAACTACTGCTAAGGGAAAACTCTGATGGTCTTGCAACATCTGTTGGAGTCTAAGTGCTGTTGACTCCAACTGACCTTTAGTCTTCAGTACTTGATCAGCAGTTGTTTCTTCATCAAACCTTTGGTCAGCAGTTGTTCTCTATCAGTTGTTCTCTAGCAATCCTTTGTATCAGTAGTTGTCACAGCAGTTGTTTGGATGGAACAGTTGTTAGAGTCAGCAGTCTTTTGGGAAGAGTATGTTGTAAAGACTGTTTATTTGTGGAATCAACTGTTAGCATATTTCGGCTTTTCAATCATCTGTTCTTCTCCAGGTCAGCAGACCCAACAATCTCCTCCTAGAACATATGATGCCAAAACTAAGCTTTATTATTGATCTTTATTTCTCATCAGACTTTCTCTGATTTGTCCTTTGAATTGAAGTTCAAAGTCCAAGGCAAATAGGTCTTCTACATCTCTTTCAAGCTCAAGGTTCAGCAGTGTTTGGAGATCATTTGCACACAGGCTATATGCATCATCCATGCTTAGCTTTTGAACTTTTCCATCTGACCTAAGCAGAGTCAATTCATGGTTGTCTTTATTGACTTTCCATTTTAGAATTTTCGAGTCAGCGGATTTGCTGAGATGCACTTTTATTTTTGATGAGATTGGTGAAGGAGGTCTCCCAATGAGTTCTCTGAGCTTGTCAGTAGTGGTATCTGAGAAAAAGTGCACTTGATTGAAGAGGCCCTCTTTTATGTAAGTATCAGCAAACTTCTTCTGATCTTCTTCAGACATTTCCTTCTGTTTCTTGAACTGTCTTCTAGCAGCAGCTGATAGATCAGAAGTGTCCAGTAAGCTGTTTAGAGTAAAAGCCTGTTGAGGTCTCTTCATCAGTGGTTCATCAGTGTAGACAGGTTTTCTAGGTAGGCTGGGATCTTTCTTCCTGTTTTCTTCAAGTCTCTTGTATGTTTCAACCAGCCTCAGCTCAGACCATCTTGCAACAGACCTCATCTCCCCATAATCAGCAGCCACTATTTCTTGTCTCATCCTCTTAAACTTCAAGGCTCTGGCTGGATCTCTGCCTTTACCAAAATCAGGGGCAGAGACTTTAGTTTGGGGATTTTTGGCCAACTCTTCTATTCTTAAGAGTTCTTCCCTCAGTGCATGAGTGGTCCAGCCTGCAAACTGTTTCTTGTTTGCTTTGTAAGGCATGGTTGCCAAGATCTGTTCAAGAAGGGATTCCCTAACCTCCTTTTCCATGTTACTACTGAGAGGCATGGCAGACATGGAATTGCTCAGGGTCTTAGCAAAATCTTCAATCCTTCTCAATTTGCTAAGTTCTGCTGAATGGATGCCCTGAGCAGTCCTGTCATCCTTCCCTTTGCATTTCTCTTTTATGATGGCATCTGCCTGTTCAGCCTTGCATTTAAGATATGTATCAATGTTTAGGGGAACAGGGAAATGTGGAAGAGAAGGGAAAGATCTATCAGATGGTTGTTCAGTATTATAGAAGGATTGCATTTCCCCCTTGAGTAGATCAAGTTCAAGGGGATACTGAACAGCCAATGGTGTAATAGTTGGTGGTGGTCTATGGGATTTGAATTGTGAAGTGTGTGGTGAAAATGATGAGAGTGGAATGGCTGATATAGGTATGGGTTGTGTGGTTGAGGTGGTATGTGGTGATGTATGAATGTTTTCATCCTGTACAACAAAGGTTGATTTCCTCTTCCTTTTGTACAAGATTTTTGGTGATGGTGGTGTGGAAGCAGTGGTTGTGTTAACATCTGTTGGCTCCTTAGTAGGACCAGCAGATGTTTGAGATTTGGGTGGTGAAGTGATTATAGATTCAGATGTCTTTGTAGGTTCAGGTGTTGTGGTTTTATCAGTGGTTTGGGTGGCAGCAGTGGTTTTATCAACAGAGGCTTTAACAGCAGTGGTTTTCAGTTTAGATGGTGGTTGTCTGACATGTTTAGCAGGCATCTTCTTCCTTTTTGAGGATCCCACATCTTCAACTTCCTGCTGTTGTTCCCTTTTCAGTTTTATCAACAACTCTGCTTTGGCTTCCAAGGTGTCAGCCCTCTTTTGTTTGTCTTCAGCAGCTTTTTTAGCTTCTTCATTTGCAGAGTTGTCCACTGCTTTATCTTTGTTGGTTTGTGGTTGTTGTTGTGGTGCTGTTTGAGTTTGTTGTTGTTGTTGTTGTGCTGTTTGAGTTTGTTGTTGTTGTTGTGGTGCTGTTTGAGTAGACCCTGGTTTGTTGGCAGACTTTGATTTCCTTTTTTGTGAAGGTGGACAACCAAAGGGATCTAGCTTTGGCAACCTATCTCTGTCACTCTCCCCCTTTTTGGCATCATCAGCTGTGAATGCATCATCATCTTCATCCCTGAGAATGGTGGTAGGGGCAGAGCCAGTGGTCTTCAGCAGATGGTCTTTGATGGCTTGAATGTCTGCATGAGTATCTTTGTACCGTGCATCTACCATGTTTCTGATTTCAGCCATGTAGGTTTCATTATTCTGATCTGCTAGTTTTCTGTGAGCTATGATGATGGGGGAAACAGATTTCCATAGCTCACTAGCAATATCAGCAGTGGATGGTTGACTCTTGGAAAGAGTATCCAAGGATTCAAATATTAGCTTGACATTAGATTTGATGTCAGCAACAGAGGTTTCAATGGTTTGAACTCTAGCCGTCAATTCTTGGTATTTTAATCCATCACCTAAGTTAATAGGATCATCTGAATTCCTACCAGTGGTAGTTTTAACTGATTCAGTCCTAGGAGGTGAATCCAAAGGATGAGAACCAGATGCCCCTTTTTCTTGGTTCTGGGGACTTCCAACTGATTTTGGGAACACTATAGTGGCCTCATCAGTTGTTGCCTTCAAGGGAGTCTTAGTTATGTTACCACTGTCCTGGTGTGAGACAATGGTCTATACATCAGTAGTGGCTGCTCCACTTGAAAACTCACCTAGAGCTGCATTGAACTCTAGGGGTGTAACCTCCTCATCTGTTTGTGGGATGGCTGATTGAATTTCCTCAGTCCCAGTCACTTGTGGAGGTATACTCTCATTTATAGGTGAAAGAGAGGAACTGGGATTTTCCTGAGTTTTGTCAATAGCCTCAAACAGAAGTTGCATGGTCTGTTGAACATGTGATGGTGAAGGTGGAGCAGTAAAAAGAGAATTAGCCCTGGGAGAGGGACTTGTGAACATTTGGCAAGTGACTCAAATGTATCATGATGTGGTTCCCCTTGGCTTACAACATGATCCTTTTGTGAGGATGCATGAGGAGTTTGGTCAGGTTGAGATATTTCCAACTGTTGTGAGGAAGTAACAACAGTGGTTTCTAGTTGCTTTTGTGTTGCAACAGAGTTATCTTCTGGTATCTCATCTTCCAGAAGTCTCTTTTGTGGTGGAGTGGTGGTTTTTGTGGATGGACACTTTCTTTTGGAGATAGCTGGTGTGGGTTTCACAGCACTGGATGTAGTGCCATGATCACCAGGAGCAGTGGGCTCAACAACAGAGGTTTGGATAACAGTTGTTGTCTTAGTCCTCTTTGTTTGTGTTTTTGAAACCTTTGACACTTTTGATACTTTTTTCTTGGGTGTTTGCACCCAGCATTCTTGTGAAAGTTTCATCAGTTAGACTCTTCATTTGCATAGACTCACCCTTTTTGAAAACTTTTTCTGGTAAAACCTTTTGTAGGATTACACTTAAGATTCTTGGGTAAATTAGAAAAGCATTGTTTGACCCAGATTTTATGGCTTTCACATTTGACACTAAATCCATAAACAGTCCCTGGGATAGATTGAAGTCAGAATCTGACAACATAGCATAGCCCAAGTACTGAATCCTCAATGGGATTTCATTAAAGGATGTGGACTTAGCGGAGACACAGAGAAGAAGGGTATGGAAGAAAAATTTCATGACTGGTGGGAAAAACTTTTTGAAAAGCGTTGACCCAGTCATCTGAGCATCATACCCCCTTTCCTGAAACTCTGTGTGAAGCTCTGTTTTAGGGAAAGAGTCTTTACCTGACAGGTCATTAAGTGAGAAGGTTTTGGATATCAGTTGGGGGGTAATGCCGATACTTGTTTCACCAATTTTTGAGATAATGGAAGTAGGCTTTTTGTCTTGAAGAAAGAACTCAGCATTCAACCAGAATTCTAAGAGAGTATCAAGATAGATAGGGGCGTCAACGGTTAGGATTGTCAGGTATTTTGATTTTAGGATGATGTCGATGGTGGAATGGAATGGAGTGTTTTCATCTGTTTTAACCAGATATGGAAGATAATTGTGGGTGGCTTTAGCTTGAAGATCCATTGTAATGGATTCCGAAGTGGAGAATGAATGAAATTTGATTGAGGGTTTGAGAATGAAGAAGGCGGTTTCAGTATTTTGAATACAATGAGACAGTGTAACGACTGTTGTGATAAAACAGGGTTTTTATAGGCTCTGGTGAAACCGCTGATGTGGCCAAAACTCTGCTTGTAAGAGCAGACGTGGCAAACATTTGATGGTTAAAACATCTGGTGGGGGACAACTGTTTTGGCAAACAGCTGATGCAAACAACTGATGCAAACAGCAGTTGTTTTTTTTATTATAGATAGATGAAATATATATATATATATATATATATATATATATATATGGATATTTATAATAAAACAGTTGTTTTATCTGATCAGAGGTTTGGAACAGATTTTTCAACCAACAGTGGATAAAATGAATGAAACAGTGGTTGTTTTATCTGATCAGAGGTTTGAAGCAGATTTTTCAACCAAAAAGCTATTTTTAAGGATGGATTTTGATTTTCTGAAACCTTTTAATGCTTTTATTAAAAACATTTGTGTTGTTAATCCATGTTTAGCATACCAATTCTAGAAATCAAATTTGTAATGGTAGATGTGTCTAAAGCTTTTGTCAACACATCTGCCAACTGATCCTCTGTTGGAACATGGTGCAAAGTAATCAAACCTTTTTCATAGCTATCTCTAACAAAATGATGTCTGATGTCAATGTGTTTGGTAGTGGAGTGAGATACTGGATTTTTGATGATATTTTCAGCAGCTTGACTATCCAACATGAGTGGAGCCTGTAGTGCAGTTATCCCAAAATCCAGCAATTGATTTTGAAGCCACATGAGTTGGGCTGTACAACTTGCATCAGCAATGTATTCAGCCTCAGCTGTTGAGGTGGAAACAGCTGCCTGCTTTTTTGCTTTGCCAAGAGACTAAGGCATTCCCTAGAAATTGGCACCCTCCTGATGTGGATTTTCTTGTGGTGTGACAGCCAGCAAAATCACTATCTGAATAACCTGAAAGCTCAATGTTTCCATTAGCAGGGTACCAGATACCAAGTGTGGGAGCACCTTTTAGGTATCTGAATATCCTTTTCACAGCAATAAGGTTGGACTTTCTAGGTGAAGCCTGGGATCATGCACAGACACAAGTGGCAAACATAATGTCTGGCCGAGATGCAGTTAAGTACAATAAAGACCCAATCATGCATCTATAATGTGTTTGATCAACCAGTTCATCCTTGTCATCAATAGTGAGTAGCTTGACTGTACTCATGGGTGTACTACATGGCTTACAGTCATTCATCTCAAATCTAGTTAGCAAATTCTTTACATATTTATTTTGATGGATGAATGTGCCATTTTGCAGTTGTTTCACTTGGAGACCAAGGAAACACTGAAGTTCACCCATGGTACTCATTTCAAACTCTGTTGTCATGAGTTTTCTGAACTCTTCACACATTTTATTACATGTGGATCCAAAGATGATGTCATCCACATATATTTGAACAATCATTAAGTCTTTCCCTTTCCATTTCAAAAAAAAGGTTTTATCAATTTTACCTCTTGTGAAGCCAATGGATAAGAGAAAAGTGGAAAGAGTTTCATACTAGGCCCTTGGTGATTGTTTGAGTCCATACAAAGCTTTATTAAGCTTGTAGACATGATCGGGATGGAATGTGTCTTCAAAACCAGGTGGTTGACATACATAGACTTCCTCCTGAATTTTGACATAAAGGAAGGCACATTTGATATCCATCTGATATACCTTGATGTTGTTGTTGACAGCAAAGGCTAGAAAGAGTCTGATGACTTCTAACCTTGCTACAGGAGCAAAGGTTTCATCATAGTCTATTCCTTCTTCTTGTCTGAAGCCTTGAACCACAAGCCTGGCTTTATTCTTGACAACAATACCCCTTTCATCAGTTTTGTTTTTGAAGACCCACTTTGTGCCTATTGGACAAACATCCTTAGGCAGTGGTACAAGTTCCCATACTTGTTGTCTGTTGAACTGAAGGAGCTCTTCTTGCATAGCTTCTACCCAACTGTTGTCTTTCAGTGCCTCTTGGTACTTGACAGGTTGTGTGAGAGATAGGAACCCTGCAAAAAGACAGATATTGGAGGATTGGCTTCTTGTGAGCACACCCTCTCTGATGTTGCCAATGATCTGGTCTGGTGGATGAGCTCTTAGGTAGATAAGATCTCCCTGATATGGTATGATGGAATTTTGAGGTGAGGGACAGAGGTTTGGTGACTCTGTTGATGTAACATCTGTTTGCACTTCTGTAGTGCCATCAGATATTTGGAATGGAGGTGGGGGAATGGGTCCAAGTGGTGTAAAACTGGACTGACTTTTGTCAACAGATGATTGTTCAGTGGTTGTGAGAGGTGAAGCAGTGGTTTGAGGGTAAGACTGGCCATCAGTGGTTGAGTCAGCTGTGACAGAGTTTTGACAATTGTTTTGAACAGCTGCTTCCTCTGATGCAGAATAGACTTTATAGTAACTGGGGATCACAACATCTGTTCTGTAATCTTGTTGTGGAGACCGTGGAATACCTGCATTGCTAGTTTTAACAGTGATATCTTCAAATTTGAATTTATCTAAATCAAATAGTACAGCAGGATTTGCTGGGATTTTTAGGGATGAAAGTTCATTGAACCTTACATTCAGAGTTTCTTCTATTGTCTTGGTCTTTGTGTTAAACACTTTATAAGCCTTGGTAGTAGAAGAATATCCCAGAAAATAACCACAATCTACTTTGGCTGCAAATTTTGAAATGGAATCTTTGAGATTTAAGATGAAACATGGGCAGCCAAAGATTTTGAAAAATGAAAATAATGGTTTGATTTTGAACAGAATTTCATAAGCAGTTTTTTGATGTCTTGGGTTGATCAAAACTCTGTTTTGAACATAGCAAGCAGTGTTTATAGCTTCTGCCCAGAAGGACAATGGCAAAGCAGAATCTGCTAGCATGGTTCTTGCAGCTTCTATAAGAGTTCTATTTTTCCTCTCAACCACCCCATTTTGCTCTGGTGTTCTTGGGATGCTGTACTGCCTCAAAATCCCTTTTGACACACAGAAGTCTTCCAACTCCTTATTTTTAAACTCTGTTCCATTGTCACTCCTGAAGACTTTTACTGGCAAGTCATATTGTTTTTCAACTTTGGTGACAAAGTCCTTCAAGATACCTGCAGTCTCATCCTTAGGATGTAAAAAGTAAGTCCATGTAAACCTAGAAAAATCATCAACTATGACAAGACAAAATCTTTTTCTTCTTAGACTCATGATTTTAACAGGGCCAAACAAGTCCATGTGCAACAATTGTAGACATTGACTGGTTTTGGACTCATCAATGGATTTGTAAGAGCTTTTATGTTGTTTCCCTTTTAAACAGGAAACACAATGCTCATCACATTTGAATTCTTTTGATGGTAAGCCACTGACAAGACTTTGTTTAGAGAGTGTGTTGATAGTATTAAGGTTGGTATGACCCAGTCTCCTATGCCACAATTCTGTCTCCTTTGTGGAGGCAGCTGAAAACAAACAGACATTTGCCATAGGATTGTCCTTTAACATATCAACAACATACACATTGCCACTTCTATGAGCAACAAGTTGTGCTTTGCTCTCAGCAATGATGGTATCAATCTTTTTCACCACTTCTGGCCCTATAATCTTACAAGTTTTCTTTGTGAAGAATGAGCCATAACTTTTGTCACTCATTTGTGAAACACTCAGAAGATTAAACTTGAGATTATCAATAAGATTGACATTTTCAAACTTGAGTTTCCTAGCTTGTACAGTCCCTGAACCCAAAACCTTACCTTTTGAATCATTACCAAAGGATATATCACCCCCTCCATGAGCTAAGAAGTCCTGAAGAAGGGCTCTACATCCTGTCATGTGCCTGGAGCCTCCGCTATCTACATACCAAAGACTATCTAAACAAGCAGAAGCTCCCTGCACAGCAGTAATGGATTAATTTTGGTGAGTGTCCAAAGCCAAGTTGGCTTTGGATGGGTCCTCAGACTTTTCAGACTCAAGCGTTGGAAGATGTTCAGTGGTTTGAACTAATTTTTGAATCAAGTTCAACAACTGCTGCTGACCATTTGCCAGTGCTTGAATGTCAACACTTGGGGAAACAGTTGTTTGATCACTTCCAGACAGATGATAATACCCATAGGGATTTCTGTTCACTCTTGGTTTAGAGGGTCTTTTTGGCTCCTCATAAACATGTGACAGACTATGACATGGTGGTTGTCCATATCCTCTTGGGTACTTGCTTGTGGGTGGAGCATCTGTTACTTGGACATCCCTGGGAGCAGATGTTTCAAGACTTCTAGTAACAGATGTTTGGACAGGAGTGAAAGTCTGTTTGGGCTTTCTTTTTGAAGTACTCACACCAGGATTTGCAAGAGTTTTAGCTTTGTACTCTTGTATTTTCACATCAAAATTTTTGAGATACAAGCACTCTTTGGTTTTGTGATTCTTTTTTCCACATATTGAACATGTGGCTTTGGAATCACATACACTTGTTCCTTTGTTAATGTCATATGCTTTTAGAAGAAAATTGTCTTTAGTGACACGATTCTTCTTTTCACAGAAATCACAGAACAAGTGGACAGTCTTTTCTTTCTTCTTCCCTTTTTCAGCCTTCTTTTCAGCAGATGTTTGAGCATCTACTGGAAGGTTTTTCAAGGGAATGATTTTTGCCTGAGGAGTTGTCTTTCCTTCAGGAGTTTTAAAATCAACAGGTTTAAAATTCTCAAGAGTACCACACTCATCAGACCAAGTAGGTTTGAATTCATACTTTTCAAGTTCAGTGAATGATGAGGAACCTTCTGGTTTTTCTAGAACAATTTTCTTAACATTAGGTTCAGTGATTTTAATCTCTTGACCCTGCAAGTTTGTTGGTACTCTCTCAACAGACTTTTGATCCTTTTTGTCCGTGTTTTCAAAAGCAGTAGCAGTTGTTTCAAAACCAAAACCAAACTTCACATGACTTTTGGTTTGTTTGTTGAGCAGCATTTCAAATCCTTTACATGATTCCACCCATTTCTGACATTCAACTTGGGTGGACTCAAGCTCACTTTTACAACTCTGATATTTTGTTATCATAGTTTGGAGCTGGTCTTTGGTTATGGTTGCTTCATGTTTTAAGCTGCTTATTTCAGATTCTTTTTCAGTTAAACTTGTTTTTAATTCTTTTGAAAGTTTTTCAAATTTAACTTCATAATCTAAAATTTTCTTTCTAAGGTTTTCATTCACCTCTTTGATGTTAGCAAATGCTATCACATATCTGTCAGAACATAAATCCTTAAGAATTTGAGGAGATACCTTAGCAGCAGCCATCAATGCACAATCACACTTGCACTCACAATCATCAGATGCACCCCAGGGATCTGAGAGATTCACAACCTCTTCTTCAGGTTTTTCACCTGCAACAACTTCATCAACAACATCATCAGTCACAATATTAGATTCAGTCACTACCTCCTCAGATTCAACCTCTTCTACCATAGCCATGAAACAAAAGTTTTATGGTTCATTTTCAGCTTTGGCAACTAATGCAAAATTTTCATCTGTTAACACATCTGGTAGACTGCTCCAATCAACAAAGCCTTGTGTGAAGAAGCTCTGTTGACTGGTCTCTGTAGGAGTAGAAGATGGAACAACAGTCGTTTGCACAGGTGCTTGAGCAACAGGTGTTTGCACATAGTGGATCTGAGGAACAGTGGTTTGGACATACTGGATAGGAACAGTGTTTGAGGACTGTGCAAAATGAGCAGTGTTTTGCACATTTGGTCCAGGGGTATTAAAGGAATTTTGATAAGTGTTGGTCCGAGGTCTTTAAATTGGATAGGTGATTATAGGTGTACCATGTTGACTCCTACATTCCCTAGCAAAATGACCAAGTCTATGACATTTATAACACTTTATCTTTGATTTATCCAACCCAACCTTTGATCTGCCAGTTAACCCTGGAAACCTTCTCCCAGCTTTCTTGTAAAAATTGTTAGTTCTTACACTGAGAAGGGCCAATTGGTGCATAATGTCCATTTCCTCCAAATCATCAGGGTCAATGTATTTCAGGTCATCATACTCAAAGAATATGTTATCAGATGCCTGGATATCACCACCACTTGCTGTGAAAGCATAGTTTGGTGAATAAGAATCAAAGTTAAAACCTGAGTTAAAACCTGAAGTTATGTCAATGAAATGATCATAACTCTGATCCTTAGTATTTCCAGGCACCTCATCATGACCCAAAAGTGCTGTATTCCCAAATACATAATCATCAGACACTTTTCCAGAGTCCTGGAGCTTCTTTTTTTGGTTAAGCTCTCTCTCATAGGTCAAGAGCTTACCATGAAGCTGGGTCAGTGATAGGTCCTTAAATCCAATTGAGTTTCTCATAACAATAGCAATAGTGTCCCATTTATCTGGTAATGATCTTAAAAACCTATGGTTCAAAGTTGAATGAGGGTAAGTTAGACCAACCAGTTTTATTTCACTAATGAGACAGTTAAACCTCTCAAATTGTTGAGTTAATGACTCTCCCTTGACATGACTGAATGTTTCATATTGTTGGTTAAGTATATCACGATTGTTTTCACTAACCTCTTCAGTCCCACCAAATTGTTCTTTCAGTGCTTCCCACAACTCCTTTGCACTGTTATAGTGTAACAGCCCAGCATATATATCATTGGGTAGAGCCATGGCCACAATACTGAAGGCCTTAGCATCTAACTCAATTTTCTGAAAATCCTGGTCGGAGTAGTTTTCAAGTTTCTTTGGCTCCTGAACCTTGGGATCTTCAGTACTCGGCACCATCGGAACATGTGGTCCGAAGATAACCGACTTCCAACACCAAGTGTTCTGTTGAGCTAGAACATGGCTCATCCGACGTTGCTAGATATTGTATTCAGATCTGACAAGCATCGGTGGCTTGTTGTTCGTGCCAGTGTTATGTGGATCGTGATTGATTGAAGCCATTCTCTGATTTTTCAAAAAACAAAGTCTGTTTAAAACGGTTGAATCGAAATTAAACTATTACTCTGTTTTCAATCCAACAGACAAACGATATCAATAATTGTGAGCTGATCTGTTTATATTAAATTGATTGGTTAGATCGAATTTAATTGACCAAGCTCTGATACCAATTGTTAGGATCTGAGTTTGATTGTTTTGATATATTTAGAATAAGATGAGAAATGAATGATGTAAGTATAAGTGGAAAGTGCAGCGGAAAGATAAACTATAATCAAAACAACAAGAATATATGTTTTCAATGATCAAATGCTTTCATTAATTGAAAGATTACAATCAGTACAAATACTCCCCCTCAGCCTGATCACACAGTGATTGTTTGTCTGAGAGAATGTTTGTGTGTGATGTAATAGAACAGTACAAGCACTGTTCTATTTATAGACAAACCTAAACCACTGGTGACCTGTGCTGACGTCACCTAAGATAGTGACCTCTAACAGAATAACAACAAAAAAAATCTGCCCGATACAATCTACTGTTACATTACAAAACACTGTAAAGTAAACTATTGCTAAGGGAAAACTCTGACGGTCTTGCAACATCTGTTGGAGTCTAAGTGCTGTTGACTCAAACAGACCTTTAGTCTTCACTACTTGATCAGCAGTTGTTTCTTCATCAGACCTTTGGTCAGCAGTTGTTCTCTATCAGTTGTTCTCTAGTAGTCCTTTATATCAGCAGTTGTCACAGCAGTTGTTTGGATGGAACAGTTGTTAGGGTCAGCAGTCTTTTGGGAAGAGTATGTTGTAAAGACTGTTTATTTGTGGAATCAACTGTTAGCATATTTTGGCTTTTCAATCATCTGTTCTTCTCCAGGTCAGCAGACCCAACATTCCACCCGAGAGCTTTCCCTTTAAACAGTTCGTTATGGAATTTATAGAAACCACCTTGAATCTCAGTCTTTGGTTGGTTGGCCTCTTTCTCTTTCAGCTTCCTCAATAAGTTCTTCAGATCGTCAGATTGTTCAACAGTTGGTTTCTGACTTTCTGGGTTCTTGAATACTTCATCAACGAACTTCTTACTTTTCTAACGTGCAAGTTTCTTAGCTTGGCTTAGCAATTCTTCAGAAAATTCAGGAAATCCAGAATCCTTATTGTCTTTAAAGTATTCTGGATATTCCTCACTTGTAATATCCTCTATTTCAACATCTTCAAACACCGGAGTATCTCTATCATCAGAGTTATTTCCTGCTTCTTTCTCAGGAATATTCAGAATCTGATTCTCACTCATTAACTCTTCAAGAGATTTCCCAACCTGTTTAGCCAGACCTTCAAGTATTTCTTTCGAAACTGCTGTAGAAACTTCACCGTCTTCAAGATCAGAATCGTTGTATTCAAGCTTGAATCTCATATCATCTGATTCAAATATTTCTAGAAATAATCCTGTCATCTCAATTGTCCAGACTCTGTTTGTCAACATCTGACGATATAACTTATTGTCTTCATCAGATAAAGATATGATCTTCTCATTCCAGAAAATATCATCATCATCAGTATTGCCACCAGGAGCTTTCGAACTCGATTCTCCTACATCTTTTCCTGATTCTCTCTTTTCACACTTATATCTATCAGTTTTATCATCATCATCATCGTCATCATCATCATTTGCAAAGCTATTATCATCTCCAGAATCACCACCTGAACCATCATTATCATCACCATCTTTCTTCTTCTCAGGAGCATCACCGGCATCCTGTTCAAGATCTTCATCATCTTCTTTATCTTTTTCCGACTCAGATGGTTCAAAGTCAACAAGCTCTTCCTCTCGTTCTTTATCCTCCTCTCCTTCTTTTAACTGAGGAGCTTTCTCATACAGATCATAAATCAGCTTCCTAAGCCCTTTGTTATCTTTCTTTACATGCTTGTTTTCATGTCTTAAAGCCATGTATCTTCTAGTATTTCTCTGCTCATGCTTTAATAACTTCATATTCTCATTCTGGAGTAACTTGATCTTTGCTTCGAACTCTTCCTGACTCTCCTGTGAAGACTCAACAATGTCCAACATCTTTCTATCATTCTTCCTCAACTGATTAATCTCTTCTTGTTGTTGGTTTATGATTTTCATCATCTCAGTCAGCTTCTGATTAACTGCATCCATAACATCTCCTGATACAGTAACCTATGGAGTAGAAACCTCAGCAACTAGAGTCTTTTTCTTGAACTTGTTTAAAACTCTATCCAAAGCATCATTGAAATCATCAGTTGGAACATAACTCTTCTCAGCAGCAGTTGTTTTCTGTTTCTTCGCTGGTGGGGACGTCACGGGTGACTTCGAGCTCGACACTTCAGGAACTTTCTTTCCTGCAATTAAACTTTCAATTTCTTTAGCTTTCCTCTTCTTAGGTTTTTCAATTTCAACATCCTTTGCTTTCTTCTTGTACATTGGATTCTTCTGCTTTTTCACCAGCCTTTGGTGATCCACCAAAATCTTCAGAACCCAATCCAAGACTCATATCAATATCATCCATCACAATCAGACTCTTCATCCTCTATTCTTCTAAAGTTTGATTAAGACTTTCAGATTCACCAGTCACAGTTGTCTTGGCCTTGGTTGTCTTAACAGTCTCATCAGCAGAATCCTATCTCTCATCCTCTTGAGTCTCTTCAGAATATATAGACTCTTCATCAACCAATTGAGTACCTTTCTTTGCAACACTCTTTTGTCTTCGAGATGTTTTCTTTGGAGGTTCTTCTTCGACTTCTTTTTCTTTTCCCTTTCCTTTACCACTCTTAGCACCAACATTAACAACTTGTCACTTTCGTTTTGCTTCAGGATTGACAGGACAAAAAAGAATTATCATTATCAGATTCACTATTCTCATTTCTAGCCTTGTCTACACCTGGATCCTTGTAATCATGCTTCATCAAGTGTCCAAACAAATTCTTGAAAGGTGGTCTTTCATTTTCTAGTACACCTTTATAACCCTGCATTCTAACCAGCGTATTCAAACTTATATGATCCTATACAACAATTTGTGTTGGATCTTTTCTGAACTTCTTGTATTTCTGATCAAAAATCATCTACAAGAATCTGGGATAAAGCAGAAACTTCTTGCTCTTCAAACCTTTAAAAGGTTCTAACATGTGATCCGGTGTCATCCCAGATACGTTAAACGGCTTGTTCAGAATCAGTGCTACTATCAACAGCTAATACTCTTCCTCATAACATCATAGCCTCCACTAACTGACCCAAAAACATGCAGTATCACATGAGCCAGGTATTTAAACTGTGGACAGAGTTTACCTTTGTGTAGGGCTCCATCTGTGATAGGTCCGTCATACTTCATTCTCAGAAAGCACTTCGTCTGTTCTATCCATGATAAGCATCTTGGATCAGTCGGCTTGTCCTTCAGTCTCAAAGCTTTACGAATGTCACCCTCAGTCACAATTGCCATCTCCCCCTGAATATTACTGATAATTGCCGTTTGATTGTCCCAAAAATCCATCCTACCATTCTTCCAAAATTCCTTCTGATGGTCTTTGTAGATAATAGCAGGTGTGGCAATAGCATCTACAACTCTGCTACGCTTCAAGAAATCAATGATATCAGTGAATTCTGTATGTTTCTTCACATCACCAAGAAACGCACAGTAGTTGTGAGCTTCCTCGAACGGTAACTCTTCCTCAGGCTTCTTTCCGGCAGCCTTTTCAGACAATCCTGCTGAAATATCAGTATTCTGAGGTTCAGCCATTGAGAATCTGCAAAAACAAAACACAAAAACTCATTAGAATCGGACAAAATATACAAAATTGAAATTTTGGTTTTTGGAATTCCCCCTTCGACCAAACGTGGGTTCAAATGTGGAAAACCAAAGGTTCGAATGTGGAAATAAAGTTCGAATGTGAAAAGTTTGTTTTAAAAATTGTACATTCGATCTTTGTTCCTCCTTCGACCGTTTGAACATGCCTCTTTCAACCAAAAAGTCACATTCGACCCTTTTAGAACGATCGAAACAGACTGTTCATCTTCCAATTTTTCATATTTTGATTTTGACCATATAAACATGCCATTTTCATTTGTTTAGTTGCTAACATGACCGATTAAGCTTTAACAACAATCAGTTGTGTCAATCGTTCAGATATAAAGTGTTTTTCCCCAAAATCTAGGGTTTGACAAGCTTAATCAATCAATTCAACAATCCAGTGTATTTAAACCCTTGATTTTGTAATATTCTCCCCCTAAAACACTTTATCACTGAATCCTTATCAAAAATTTCAATGATAACAGGCTATAAAGCATGAAACGATTCAGTCTTAGGTTCGGATATAAAAACAACGATTGTACCTTCAATATGTGATGAATACCTGAAATTCTTGGATGAAAATGATCAGAAACAATCAAGGATCAAAGTTACAGGGTGTACAAAAATCGAGCAACAAGGTGTTGGTGTCATAGAAATTGGATACGATGCATTAGATAATCTTTGATTATCGTCATACATGGAAAGTTTCTCAATTCGTTAACTTTAGGTTTTGGCAATAAAGCTCCTTTAGCAAGATATTATGTCTGATCTAGGTCCGTAAAACCTTACGACAGAAGATCAGAAAGGCTATCCCCAGATAACTAGTAACATAACGACCCGAAACCTCTGAGTTTTGTACAAATACCCTATCAAACGAAATTACGGTACTAAGACCAATGCCAATGTGGAGTTCATCCACATTTCAATTCATTTGATATGTATGTATCTAACACGCAGTAATAGGTCTACAAAGCCTACCAACACATCACATAGATTCAACACACGGCTTATAGAACATTTCAAATCTTTAGCATGTGTCAGATCCCCACTGATGTACTCTCATTTCCTCTTTTTCTCCTGGAAATCATTTTGGGTTTTTCTAATTTTTATGGCTTTTTGAATTTTTCAATGTTTTTGGGTTTTTTTGAAAATCTAAATCTCCCCCTAAAATGTAAAACATATTTTTGGGTTTTTGAATTTTTGAAAAATAGTAAAAATAAAAACCAAGATGATAAACAGAGGTGATGATCAGTCTTGTTTTTCTTATATACCGTTAGCTTTTAACAAAAACTCGAATCGAGATCTATCGAAAGCTTTGGTAAAAAAGATCTGCACGTTGATAATCAGTGTGGATTTTGACCACATCGATCAACTCTTTTGCATAACAATCACAGATAAAATGGTTTTTAATCCCATATGCTTAGCTTTTGAGTGATTGACTAAGTCTTTATTTAATGCAATGGCGGCCTCATTATCACAGTAAATAGGGGTTTTAAGAAATTGCAAACCGTAATCAACCATCTGTTGTTGAATCCACAGAACTTGTGAGCAGCAGCTTGAAGCTGAGATATATTCTGCATCACATGTTGATAAGGCGACTGCAGTTTGCTTCTTGCATTGCCAAGTCACGAACCTGCTCCCCAAAAACTGACATCCAGCCGATGTGGACTTGCTTTCTTTGTCACAACCACCCCAATCTGCATCACTAAAAGCAATTAGGTCAAAATTATCATCATTAGGGTACCATAATCCTCTCGACGGACAACCCTTCAGATATCGTAGGATTCGTTTGACAGCTGCTAAATGACTCTTTTTTGGCTTCGACTGATATCGTGCGCAGAGACATGTGGCAAACATTATATCTGGTCTGGAGGCGGTGAGATACATCAGAGATCCAACGATTGCTCTGTATGTAAAAGGATCAGTTAGCTCCCCCTTAGCGTCCACTCCAATCCCGTGATTAGGTTGGATCGGGGTATCCATCGGCTTCGAATCTTCCTTCTGGAATCGGCTCAAGACTTCAGAAACGTATTTTTTCTGGTGAATAAAGATCCCTGTTGGTCTTTGTTCCACCTGCAGGCCGAGGAAAAACTGCATCTCTCCCATCACACTCATTTCGAACTTTTCCTGTATCATTTTTTCGAATTCTCTGCACAAAAGTTCATTTGTAGATCCAAAAATAATATCATCAACATAAATCTAGACTAGAAGCAAGCCATCCCGTGTTCGTTTGGTGAACATAGTGCAGTCTACCAAACCGCGCTTGAATCATTTGGATAGAAGATACGTGCTCAGCTCCTCATACCATTGGCGTGGAGCTTGGTGCAACCCGTATAACGCTTTGTTCAGAACGTAGACCTTATCCCGGTGGATAGGATCCTCAAAGCCTGGTGGTTTACCTACGTAAACTTCTTCCTTGACCACACCATAAAGAAACGCGCTCTTAACGTCCATTTGATACACCTTGATTTCTTATATGAGGCAAATGCCAGAAACATGCGAATTGCTTCTAAACGTGCCACAGGTGCATAAATCTCGTTGTAGTCGATTCCTTCCACTTGATGAAAACCTTGTACAACCAGTCGAGCTTTGTTTCTCACGATTACGCCTCTATCATCCTTTTTACATTTAAACACCCATTTGGTTCCAATCTTTTTCCTGCCTGGAGGTAAATTTGTTAGCGTCCACACTCCTAGTTTCTGAAACTGCAATAACTCATCTTGCATTGCCTCTACCCAATCATCATCCAAAAGAGCTGTAACACCGCAACCGATGGCGGAAACATCGAGGTGTCACGTAGTGACGATTGCTCAATAGCTCATGGTACTAAAGTGTAAATTTGAATACATTGATTAAATAGTTTATTACATTGAAATGAAATAAAACTATACAATGATTCTAAAGCATCAAGTCTAACTAAAATACAATAAAGTCAAAGATTAATTATAAATCCAAAAGCTTAAAAGAAGCGTCTCAAAATAACCTGAAACATGTACGAAAATAATTTTGTCAATACAAAATGTATTGTCGAGCATACCCTGTTTGAATACATATAGTAGAAAAGAGTTTCGCAATTCACGTGTTATACTGTCTACAATTTAGTGTTCAAGCTATGTACAAATGCTACCCAAAATCAAACCTTTGTTTAATAAATCAAGAGTCACATATATATAGTATTCGCTCATAGTAGGCGATGAATAATCGTTCACACATAACAATAATTAAGTACTATTTATTGCTATGCTAGGCCAGCCAGCGGTTAATGATTAAGGTCATAAGTACACACTATCAGCTAATCAACAAGTAAAACACATACAAGAATGGCGATTGTGAATATAGAATAAACCATGATTAAATGAGTGAAGTAATATGCGTACATGAGTCACCCCAAAATAGTAAAACAGTAAAAAGTCGAAAGATATACTCACAGTTTGCGAAAGCGATCAAAATCCAACTTAAGCGGTCGTGAGCTAAGTAATGGGAATTCCGAGAAATTCAACCTATAACGTAATAGAATACTAATAAGGGAAAAGTCTAAGAGTCTAAGGTAACTAGGTTCTAAGGCATTAGGGTTTGCTAAGTCGATTTGGGGAATTAGAGTTTTTTTATGATAAATCAAATTTATGTAGAAGTTGTATATCAAAAATGATATGTCAAAGTTTATAAATGTGGCGTAGATAATATAATTATTACTAATTGAATATTTGCGTAAAATATGTTGTGGAATAACTAAGGCAAAATAATTTAGTTAATTACTTTAACTAATTACTGTAAATAATTACAATAATCGTAAATATTTAAATAAATAATTATGAGTTACACAATGATCCATAAATGATAAGAAATATTTTCAAACATAGGAATATTTCTATTTTATAAGAAAAGTATTTATAAAATAGATATTAAATAGTATAAATAAATAAATGATTAAAAATAGGAAAATCAATAAAAATGAATGTTTTCTGAACCATATATTTTTATTTCAGTTCATAATGAGAAATAATTTGCCAAAAAGTTTGAGATTAAAATCATTAAAAATGAATTTTTAATTAATTAAATATGATTAAAAAAATAAATTCAATAAAAATATAAAAATATGACATTTTCCAGAAAATAAAAGTGTGGGAATTTTCTTTATGATGTCAAGATGCTAATCCTAAATTTTTATAATTTTTGGAGCAAAAATGAATTTAATATGAATATTCTAAGTTTTATGTATTTAGATTTATATAAATAAATAAATAAATGATAAATAAATAATAAATAAAAAAAAAGAAATATAAGATCAAACCCGTGAGAAGGGGACTCAAACTCGGGTCTAATCTGGGTAAAGACATGCAAACAACCACTCTACCATATTAAGTTATGTTGATGTATTTTCAAAACAAATTTTATTTATATAATACCATTTGATTCATCTTCTTCCCCAAAACCAACCATGAACCCTAACCCTAATTCAATATCCAATAAACCCAAACGAGACACAAACACAAATCTGTAATAGAGGGCTTTTTACCAAAACAACATGAGGATCAAAATAGCATTAAATAAACGGACCTACAAAGCATAATTAGAGCCGATGATGATAGCTTTTTCAGTTGCAAATTTGGACCGAAAATTAAGCTTCTAGACGCGTTTTTGGGAAGGTTCTGTGTGTTTCCGCTGGGAAAGGTTTATTGAACGATTTAGAATAGAGAATTTATAGGTTTAAGGTTCAAACCGTTGAGTTTTAATGGGTTCTATAATGGCCGACGGTTTCGTTTTTAATTTGATAACTGCATGTTTTAAACCGTAATAATTGCATGATAAAGACTAGGAATTGATTCTAAGATGATGGAGAAACATAACCCAACAATTATATCAAGATAAAACGCGTAAACGAAGATATTAATCATCGCCGGAAATTGGCTCCGGTGACCGGAAAATCGCCGGCAACAGGAGGAAGAGGGAAGGAGAATTGGAGTTTTAAAAGTTTTGAGAAATGGCAGAAGTAGTCCCTCTAGTTGGTTTGGGGTTATAATTTCTTTAGAATTAGTTAGTTTTCTTTACAAAAACTTAACCAAGTTAAGTTTACTAACTTTAAAACTTTTTAAACTAATTTATATATTTTTTATAAAATCTTTTACGAATACGTTTCACCTACACAATTTTTATAAATATAACTGATAAAATCTTTAACTCGCTTTAAAATTAAATTTGAAAACGACGAAACTTTTAGGGACTATAATGGAAATATTTAAAAGCTATTATTGTCAATTTGATGAAAGATGAGGGTGACGGATGTCACAGTCTCCCCTACTTTAGAAAATTTCATCACGAAATTTCTTTCAAGTGGACGTCACTATGAAACAAAAGACATTGTAAAAGTCAAATAGGTTTTTAAAAGAAAATTTCATCATTTATGCTTCGACACAATTTAAAATAGTTGTCTAATACCCAAAATAAAAGTTTCAAAAATCTTTGACAGTTGACCCGAGATTAGGAAGTTGAGAGTTTAAATGAAAAAGGTTTGGGAAAATATGAAACTGGTGAGGGCAGAGGTACTAACGAAGCAGTCTCCCCTACTTTAGAAAAGTTTCTGACTAAATATTATTAGAGTATGTAACAAGAATCCAAATAACCGAGGATGCAAGAGTACACAAGGTTTTAGTTTTCCGTGTGGATGGTCAAGAGAAAGACTCCAGGAAGACGAATTGAAGCTCATGTAAGAACGTTCTTATCGAAAATGCTATCTACAGTCAACGATCTAAAGAAGTGGTACATGTAAACTAATTGGTAGGTTCTTGGTTAGACTCCTAGTCTGCTCCCGCAGTATCGTTTATGCTTATATATAGGGTGTACCGCAGCTGACCCACCACACTCCCGATACTTTGGACTCGTACCGATTGTCTACCAACAGCCTAAATAGAATTACACACCACCCTGATGTACCTATAAGTCCATGATTGCATTCCGGACTGTAATCATCGATTTACCTTACACTAGGGTGTTATGCTTTTCCATAACCCTAACATGAAATAATGTTCAATCATGACATGGTTAGAGGTCCTTCCCTTCCGGGTTTTCCCTTTAACCGTAATGAGAATAACATGTAAGTATAAGACATGGTTAGAGGTTCTTCCCCTTTGGGTTCACCCTAATCGGTAACTTATGTTCACATCGTTGGCTCTAAACACCCCGATTGATAAACTCCGAGAATTTCACCGTTCCCCTCAGGTTGGAATATTCTAACCCGAGTCGTACGTGGGTACTGGCTTATATCTCATACGAGTTATCAACTTGTATGTTCATTGGCCATGGCGATGAACAGAATAATGTAAGGTATATAGGGTTTTGCTCAAAACAGGAAAATATGCATACCAAATATGCGTTCATGTAAGTATATAAGTATAGCATAAAATTTCGATGGAAAGAATAGTATAATATCAATCGAGTAAATCATTCAAAATGAAAGTAAACGAGTTAAATTAATGTTCAGAACCAGTGTTGTAAGAATAACTGCTAATAATTAGTGCTAGTGTAATAAGATAAATTTTCGTTTAACAAACCGTAGTTTGCTCAATCTTTGTGATATAGTTGAAAGAATAGTAGTAATGCATGAGAATAACTTTTTAGAAATCGAAGTGTGTTTTAGACTCAAAACAGGTTCATTTGAAAAATCTTCATAAATACACTTTTTCATGTGTTTTTGAGATGTCAAGTTTGAAAAGTGTTATAAGGCTTATTATTAGTTGCAAGTTTCTCCCGAAAAATTATATTGAATATGTCATATGAAAACAAAAGGTTTACATTTGACCTTTAAAATATGCAATACAAGTTTGTAAAATGCAAAATGGAACCATTTTATGAAGTAGGTGTAAATCTAATGTGTTTTAAAAGACCAAGATTTAAAATGACGTGAATGATAAGATTAACATATGTGATAGATTACCAATGTATAAAAAAATTCATAATTTATCATTTGAGTCTTCAAATGATGAACAAAACGTAAATTTTTAATATCATAAAATGTTGAGATTGTTTCCATAGGAAACTTTGACTAACTAAAGTAATTGAAATGTTATTAATGACTTGTGGGGGCAGACTTTATCCTATAAGTGAATGCTCATCCCAAGAGTTCCCAGGTCAGCATACGGGTCCCTCGTCTGATTGGGATTTATGCAAAATGCCAGGCCTAGAAAGAAAACTCAGGATACAGGTGCTCACCCTTCCAGATTGCACGTGCCCCATCACTAGTAAATTCCAAAAAGTTTAGCGAGATTAAAAACGAAATGCAGAAATAGATCCTTGAGATGTGGATTTCACTCCTAACTCAAAGATGTATTTCAAAATTGAAAACGATTGTGGAATGAAACTAATCACTAAGTTAAGGATATCACTCCCAGCTTAGTGGTTAAGTTCCTTTTTTGAAGGAAATACTCTTTGAGTTGTGGATAGCATTCCTATCTCAAAGATATATTCCTAAGATAAATAACATATAGAGGAGTGAAACTAATCACCAAGGTATGGATGCCACTCCTAACATGATGATATCGTTTCGTTTGTGAAATACGAGGGTATTCTTTTCTAAGCAAAATACCGAAAGAATAACGAGAAAGTATCACAGCAAAAATACCTTAAAAGAAAATATAAGAATAAAGAGAAATATACACGAGAGGACTCGTGAATGTAAGCTTAGTTATAGACTAGGCTAAAATCCATTCTAATAACTTGATTCCCTTTAACCATGGCTCTCATACCAATCTGTAACACCCCAACCGATGGCGGAAACATCGAGGTGTCACGTAGAGACGATTGCTCAATAGCTCATGGTACTAAAGTGTAAATTTGAATACATTGATTAAATTGTTTATTACATTGAAATGAAATACAACTATACAATGATTCTAAAGCATCAAGTCTAACTAAAATACAATAAAGTCAAAGCTTAATTATAAATCCAAAAGCTTAAAGAAGCATCTCAAAATAACCTGAAACATGTACGAAAATAATTTTGTCAATACAAAATGTATTGGCGAGCATACCCTGTTTGAATACATATAGTAGAAAAGAGTTTCGCAATTCACGTGTTATACTGTCTACAATTTAGTGTTCAAGCTATGTACAAATGCTACCTAAAATCAAACCTTTGTTTAATGAATCAAGAGTCACATATATATAGTATTCGCTCATAGTAGGCGATGAATAATCGTTCACACATAACAATAATTAAGTAATATTTATTGTTATGCTAGGCCGCCCAGCAGTTAATGATTAAGGTCATAAGTACACACAATCAGCTAATCAACAAGTAAACACACATACAAGAATTGCGATTGTGAATATAGAATAAACCATGATTAAATGAGTGAAGTAATATGCGTACATGAGTCACCCCAAAATAGTAAAACAGTAAAAAGTGGAAAGATATACTCACGGTTTGCGAAAGCGATCATAATCCAACTTAAGCGGTCGTGAGCTAAGTAATGGGAATTCCGATAAATTCAACCTATAACGTAATAGAATACTAATAAGGGAAAAGTCTAAGAGTCTAAGGTAACTAGGTTCTAAGGCATTAGGGTTTGCTAAGTCGATTTGGGGAATTAGAGTTTTTTTATGATAAATCAAATTTATGTAGAAGTTGTATATCAAAAATGATATGTCAAAGTTTATAAATGTGGCGTAGATAATATAATTATTACTAATTGAATATTTGCGTAAAATATGTTGTGGAATAACTAAAGCAAAATAATTTAGTTAATTACTTTAACTAATTACTGTAAATAATTACAATAATCATAAATATTTAAATAAATAATTATGAGTTACACAATGATCCATAAATGATAATAAATATTTTCAAACATAGGAATATTTCTATTTTATAAGAAATGTATTTATAAAATAGATATCAAATAGTATAAATAAATAAATGATTAAAAATAGGAAAATCAATAAAAATGAATGTTTTCTGAACCAAATATTTTTATTTCAGTTCATAATGATGAGAAATAATTTGCCAAAAAGTTTGAGATTAAAATCATTAAAAATGAATTTTTAATTAATTAAATATGATTAAAACAAAATAAAAGTGTGGGAATTTTCTTTATGATGTCAAGATGCTACTCTTAAATTTTTATAATTTTTGGAGCAAAAATGAATTTAATATGAATATTATAAATTTTATGTATTTAGATTTATATAAATAAATAAATAAATGATAAATAAAAAAAAAGAAATATAAGATCAGACCCGTGAGAAGGGGACTCGAACTCGGGTCTAATCTGGGTAAAGACATGCAAACAACCACTCTACCATATTAAGTTATGTTGATGTATTTTCAAAACAAATTTTATTTATATAATACCACTTGATTCATCTTCTTCCCCAAAACCAACCATGAACCCTAACCCTAATTCAAAATCCAATAAACCCAAACGAGACACAAACACAAATCTGTAATAGAGGGCTTTTTACCAAAACAACATGATGATCAAAATGGCATTAAATAAACGGACTTACAAAGCATAATTAGAGCCGATGATGATAGATTTTTCAGTCGCAAATTTGGACTGAAAATTAAGCTTCTGGACGCGTTTTTGGGAAGGTTTTCTGTGTGTTTCTGCTGGGAAAGGTTTATTGAACGATTTAGAATAGAGAATTTATAAGTTTAAGGTTCAAACCGTTGAGTTTTAATGGGTCCTATAATGGCCGACGGTTTCGTTTTTAATTTGATAACTGCATGTTTTAAACCGTAATAATTGCATGATAAAGGCTAGGAATTGATTCTAAGATGATGGAGAAACATAACCCAACAATTATATCAAGATAAAACGCGTAAACGAAGATACTAATCGTCGCCGGAAATTGGCTCTGGTGACCGGAAAATCGCCGGCAACAGGAGGAAGAGGGAAGGAGAATTGGAGTTTTAAAAGTTTTGAGAAATGGCAGAAGTAGTCCCTCTAGTTGGTTTGGGGTTATAATTTCTTTAGAATTAGTTAGTTTTCTTTACAAAAACTTAACCAAGTTAAGTTTACTAACTTTAAAACTTTTTAAACTAATTTATATATTTTTTATAAAATCTTTTACGAATACGTTTCACCTACGCAATTTTTATAAATATAACTGATAAAATCTTTAACTCGCTTTAAAATTAAATTTGAAAACGACGAAACTTTTAGGGACTATAATGGAAATATTTGAAGGCTATTATTGTCAATTTGATGTAAGATGAGGGTGACGGATGTCACAAGAGCATCCTTGTATGTCCGCGGCTCAACTTGCGAAACATAACAAGAAAAAGACCAGTCATTCTGACAACATAATTTCTGAATTTTAGCATATAAAGCTAGAGCGCCAAGATTTTCCGATGAGTTTGCATTCCGAAGTTGTCCCCTTGTCATAACAGAGCTTCCAGGTTCACCAATAATCTGCTCGAGCGGGTGAGTACGATGAATCCGAGATTCCGGATGATCAGGTACTTGAACTCCCGTTTGAGTAGTCAAATTCTTTGTCGAATCCATATCATTACCCAAGTTGGATGATGAATCAACATTTGAATTTGGGTTCACTGGAGGTGTCTCTGTTGCCTATTCTGGAATTGCTTCACTTGTGACTTCATCATCATCTTCCGATTCTGATGAATTAAGAGTTGTGGAAGCTTCTTGGAACACTTCTTTTTCTGGTGCAGGAACATTGGCATCATTAGAAGCTATTTGAGGAGTTACGGTGATCGGACGCACTAACGGTGATTATACTGTGTTTTCACACTCGTAATATAATCTTAATACAGCCTCTTCAACCAAGTCATCTAGATTGAATGATTCAAAGAAATCTTTGTAATCAAACATCCAATCTGGACCGCTACCCTGTACGTTCTGAGTATACCGCTGAACTTCAACATTAGCCCACTCCTCTACCTGGCGAGTTCTTTTGTTGAATACCCGTTTGAGCGGGGTTGCATATCCAACAAAGAATCCTTCTTTATCTTTCGGTGCGAACTTCTCAGATGGATTAAGCATAGTACACGGTACTCCAAATGGTTCTAGATTCTCTAAGTTCGGCTTTCGTCTGTTCAATAGCTCATAAGAAGTTTTGCCAAACTTCTTCACTGTTAACACACGATTAAGTGTGTAACAAGTTGTGTAAATAGCTTCGTTCCAGAACATTACTGGAAGATTAGAATCCGCAAGCATTGTTCTCGCCGCCTCTATTAGAGACCTGTTTTCCCTTTCTGCGACACCGTTCTGTTGAGGGGTATACGAAGCACTGTATTCATGATGAATTCCTTTATCTTCACAAAGAGCATCCATCTGTGCGTTTTTGAACTCCGTCCCATTATCACTCCGAATTCTTTTGATCTTCAGACCATAAACATTCTCTAATCGAGTGAACAGAACCTTCAGATTGTTAAACGTGTCGCTCTTATGGTGCAAGCACATTACCCACGAGAATCTGGAATAATCATCAGTAACCACAAGATAGTATAATTCTCCAGCATGACTTTTACGCTTGACCATTCCGAATAGGTCCATGTGCAAACGCTCAAGTGGAAGTTCCACATAGTTTACTTTCTTTGGTTTATGGGAATGTTTGTGCTGCTTTCCCTTTTTGCAACTCACACACTTGTCATTCAGATGGAAATGTTTGACATTAACGCATTCGACAAGTCCATTCTTCACCAGATGGTTCATTTTTCTAAGGTGAATGTGTCCCATCCTCCTATGCCACATAATAGATTCTTTTTCTGTCGCCTTGGAGAGGAAACACGTTACTTGGCCCTGGGTTGTCATCGCCTTTGACATGTCGAGAATGTACAGATTATTCACTCTCGGTGCTTTCAGCATTATCCACTCTTTTGGAAGTACAAAACCGGGCTTGAGTATATAGCAAGATTTGTCATCAAAGAATACAGAGAACTGTTTGTCGCAGATTTGACTGACACTAAGCAGATTTTAATCGATCTGTTTCACATACGAGATCTGCTCAAAACTCACAATCCCATTACTCACACTACCCTCCATAGTAATGTATCCTCCTTTGTTCCCAGCAAATGCTACATATCCGCCATTGATGTTTCTAATGTCGAACAGCAGCGATAAATCCCCTGTCATGTGACCAGAAGCTCCACTGTCAACAATCCAAAGACTGCTCACAAGGCCAGCTGAAGCTCCCTACACATATCAAGTAAAGAAATCAGTTCTTTCGGGGGACCTAAGCCTGCTTGGTCTTGGGTCTTTGTATATGCATGAAAGGATCGATAACAAACAAAGATTGATCAAACAAGTTAGTTTCAGCTGCGGAAACCCTAAAACTATCACAAAATAATAATAAAACAGATTCAAACACACAGATCATCATTTTCAAACGTTTTCATTAATAAAACACTTGTTTACACGTTGAAATATAGATACAATCAAGGTATGAACGATAAACAGGTTTAACAAAACACTAGAGAGAGTTTCTGAAAGTGGAGGGAATAATAATGATCAAAAGTTACATTCAAAAATCAAACTTGTCTATTTATAGACTGCACATTCGCCCAAACTGTTCATGCGGATGTGCAGGTTCGCCCACATCAACTGGTCGAACCAAGCTTTACAATAATCTAATCTTCATTCGTCCAAACAATCTTCCTTCGCACCTTTCAGTCCTCCTTCGCACCTTCTAATCAGCTCCTTCGCACCTTCGATATTACCAAAACAAAATGTGTTGTACAATCCAAAGCTTTAGTCGCACTTTTGCATCTACAAACTCCCCCTCGACTATTGCTTGGATTGTGTTCGTCGTTGTTCGTCCATCCTTTTGTTCCACAGTCTGATATGTCTTTGAATCATTTGTTCTCTTGTCAACACCGGTTCCTGAAATTGTTTTTGTTTCTTCGTTTTCAGCTCTGGCACCTTTTGCTTCTATACATACTTTCCCAACTTCTCATCATAATCACATCCAGCATTAATATCAAACGCAAAGCACAGAAATACCACACGTTGGTACTTTCCTGCTTGCTCAGCATCTTTAGCATCTGAATAGATCGGATTATAGAATAGCATGATGATATCCTCATGTGAACAGTTTATCAACCACATGGGATCAAATATATGCACTTTCTTGTAATTCGTCTCTCCATCCTTTAACACAATCACGGCCTCTGCAATGTTCCAATCATAATACCACCAGATGAAGTCTTTTGCAAAGTGTTGTGGAATAGGCATCAAAGGAATCTTTTTCAACACTTGCGGTGGTTTGTATTTCAATGTCACTTTGGGCGTACCAGTTATCAAATCAATATCCTTCTTATGAACAATTCGCTTTGGATATTGTGGTGTAAACAAGTCCCACTGGGTTCGGCTTTCCCTAGTCATCTTTTCAGCAAAGTAAGTAATCTGACTATTTGACGCTCCCGTTAAACGGTGACGACAAATATCTCTGATTGCCCAATACGGAAGGGTCTTCATGTGATGAAACTTCTCGAAATACAGAATCCCCTTCTCCCACTTTACTGCGAAACACCTCAACTCTTTAACAAACTTCCAGGCCAATGCACGACCTTTGAAAATCCTATTGTGAAGTTTGTAAAAGCTTCCTTGAATGTCAGGTTTCGGACGATTATTTTCCTTTTCTTTCAATTTCTTCAACAACTCTTTCAAACTTTCTGACTGCTCGAACCGTGGCTTGTTATGCCCTTTAAAGATTTCATCTTCAAAGACTTTGCTCTTTTCTTTTGCTAGCTTCTCGGCATGGTTTAGCAGTTCATCTGAGAAAGAAAATCCACAATCTTGATTTGTACTGAAATGTTGTGGATATTCTTCGCTCGTAATATCTTCCATTTCGACTTCCTCGAATGCAGGAACATCACGATCATCCGAATGATTTCCAGCTTCTTTCTCAGGAATCTTTGGAATAAAGTTGTCTGCAAGTAATTCTTCGAACGTTTTTCCTACTTGCTTTGCTAAACCTTCAAGAATCTCTTTCGAAATAGCCGCAGAAACTTCCCCATCCTCAAGATCAGGGTCATCATACTCCAACTCGAATAGTTTATTGTTAGATTCAAATATTTCTGGGAACCTGCTAGTCATGTCGATCGTCCAGACTCGATCAGTGAGCATCTGGCGATACTTGTTCTTATCTTCTTCAGACAATGACTGCGATTTCTCGTTCCAGAAAATATCTTCATCGTCAACATTCTCACCAGGAGCTTTAGAGCTCGATTCACCGCCCTTATCTGAGTCACGTTTCTCGTAAGTAAACTTATCAACATCATCATCATCGTCATCACTACTATCATCAAATGCAGAGCCGTCTCCATCACTCGAACCATCATCCGATCCTCCATCATCTTTATCATCCTTTTTCTTCTTCTTTGTATCGTTACCAGCATCTTCATCTAGTTCATCATCTTCCTCTTCATCAGACAGTTCGTAATCAACTAGCTCTTCTTCTCTTTCTTTTTCCACTTCACCAGCTTGAAGTTGAGGATCTTGAGAGTACAAGTTCTTGATCAGATCATCCATATGCTTGTTACTCTTTTTCAGCTGTTTGTTCTCCTCCTTCAAGACTATGATCCTCCTGGTATTACGTTGCTCATGCTTCAGCAACTTCTTGTTTTCTCTTTTCAATCTCTTGATTGTCTTCTTCAAAGTCTCATTATCATCTGCCGATGTGACTACGACTTCCAACATCTTCTTGTCATTCGACTTTAACTGCTCAATCTCCGTCTGTTGTTTGTTAATCAGATTCATCATCTCAGAAAGTCTCTGATTCACAGCAGTCATGATGTCACTGTCCACAGATACTTTTGTCTTCTTTGGTGGTTCGACAGCATCAGGCAATTTACCTTTTCTGATCTTCTTTAGCACATTATCCAATGCTTCATTCACATCATCCATTGGAATTTCTTCAGTTTGTGGTATGCTAGATGTTGTTGCAGTCTTCTGTTTCTTATGAACTGGTGCAGTAACCGGTGATTTAGAACTTGTAGCTGGTGGCAGTTTCTTACCAGCTATCAAAGATTCTATTTCTTTCTTCCTCTTTATACTTGGCTTCTCCTGTTTCTTCTTCTCTTTTCTAGCAGCTTGCACAGGAGATCCAACAAACGTCTCTTCAACGTTAAAACCCAAATCTTCTACATCAACGGGAATAGGGCTTTTGTTCCCTTGATCTTCTTCTCTTTGGCTAGCAGACGCACCAGCCTCAGTGGCCTTGGGCAAGGTGGTCTCTACAGTTTCAGCATCAGAATTCCATTGTTCTTCCTCTATCGTCTCTTCTGAATCAATGGAAGCTTCATCAACAATGTGTAAACCCTTTTTCGCCATACTCTTATTCCTTCTCTGAGTATTTTTCTTCTTCTCTGGTTCAGAAACCTCAATCCTTACCTCTGGTTTCTTTGTCTTACCACTCTTTGCGCCAACATTTACAACTTGTCTCTTGCGCTTAGCGTCAGGATCAACATGATGTAAAGGATTATCAGCATCAGAATCACAGTTCACATTCCTTACAAGCCCCTCACCTGGATCTTTATAATCCACCCTAGCTAGGTGTCCAAACAAACGTCTAACAGGAGGACGTTCTTCAACAGACAACCCCTTATAAGCTTTCATTCTAGCTAGTGTATTCAATGACATGTGTTCCTGAACAACAATGTGTTTAGGATCTCTCTTCAGCTCTTTGTACTTGTGATCGAATATCATTTGAAGAAAGCGAGGATATAAAAGAAACTTCACGTTCCTCGTTCCATTCACGGGCTCCAGTAAGTGAGACATCAGCATGCCAGAGACATTGAACGGTTTGTTCAATACTAAAGCAACCATCATCGAACTGATGCTCTTCCTCATTAGATCATAACCACCTGCTGCAGATCCGAATACGTGGATCAAAACATGTGCCAGATATTTGAACTGTGGGCACAGTTTTCCTTTATGCAACAAACCGTCAGTGATTGGTTCGTTGTACTTCATCCTGAGAAAGCACTTTCTTTGATCCATGAATGTAAACTCCTTTGGATCTTTCGGATCATCATCCAGATTCAATGCTTCTCTCAAATCTTCTTCGCACACAATGACTCGTTGTCCCTGAATTCTACTCGTCAAGCAAGATTCGCATTTCCAGAAATCTAGTTTAGCATTAGACCAGAATTCCTGTATCATATCTCTATAGATCACTGTCGGCGTAGGAATGGCATCTATTACTCTGCTTCTCTTCAAAAACTCAATGATGCTGACAAATTCTGTGTGCTTCTTCACATCGCCAAGATATGCGCAACAGTTGTGCGCATTCTCAAAATCTAGCTGCTTAGCAGGCTGTGATGAGGATCCTGCTTGTTCCGTCGTCTTCTGCTGTTCAGACATTGTTAGATCTGCAAAACAAACAAAATTACACGTTAAAAATCGACAAAATATCAAAATTGAAAAATTTTGGTCAAAAACCTCCTCCTTCGCCCAAACGGGGGTACGAAGGTGGTTTTGTAAAGGTACGAATGAGAAATAATGGGTACGAATGTGATGATTTTGATAAAAATGTTTCATTCGCCCATCTAATCCTCTTTCGCCCATTTCATATTCTTCCTTCGCCCATTCGAACTGGTCGAAGGAAGCAGTTCATAAATTTGAAAAATCAATTTTGAAATTTAATGATCCTAAACATGTCCATTTGATTGAAATCAGTCCTAATAATGCCGATAATCATTTCTAAACCAACAGTTTCAACAATTATTGATTGTGTTTGTGTTTTTACCCAAAAACTAGGGTTTAAACCATGATTGAACAATCTGACATGTTTTAAACTCTGGTTTTGGTTATTTCTCCCCCTAAAACACACACACAATAAATCCTAAACATCAATTGTGATTATTATGTTGTTTTTGAATGAGTTTGAACAGTTAGGGCTCGGATTGTTAAAACAGGGATTAAAACCCTTAAATCAGGATGATAACCTGTAAAAAGTATAGCACAATGATCAGTATATGATGCCGAACACAATGAAAGGATTTAAAAGAAACGAGCAATAAGGTGAGGTAATGATGAAAATCTGGAAAAAATTATGAATGAGGGTCGAATGAGATGTTGGGTATATATAGGCTTGTACATTCGCCCGTTTTGATCATACGAAGGAGAAACTTTTCTCTCCTTCGACCCTATTGAAAGGGTTCGAATGAGATAAAAGGGTTCAAATGAGATAATTATCATGAACAAAGAAAATCCCACATTCGACCAAACGAATGGGCGAATGAGAATTGGGATTTTTGAAAATTTTCCAAATCTCAAAAACGAGTCCCGGTTCAATTATTTTCCAACTTTTAAGCATCCAACATTCATGTTTTCACATTTTAAATGTTACAGAGCTCAAATGGTGTATCAAGGTTTAGAAAATCGACATCAACCACCATCAGTTATCAAAAATAAGATGAAAAGAAAAATCTTTTTGGATTTTCTAAAGTTTATGCTAAAACACACCTAAAATCTTTTTGAGTTTTGTAATTTTTGACGAGAAAATAAAATGCAGAAATGTAAATGAAAAACTGTAAATGTTTTTGAGATTTCCAGTAAAGGGATCATATCAGTTTTTGAGAAATCTGATCACACCATTGATCTTTTTGAAAGTATTATCATTAAAGACAATGTGTGATCTGGCAACTGCTGATATTGTGATCCACATAAACTCACATGCAGACTGTTGTGCAGTGCTTTATACTGATACTGATATTTATAGTATAAACGCAATTGTATGTGGTTCCCACGCACACGACATACTCCCGTATCAAGAAGTAAATGCACAAAGACTCATTGTGAAGCGTGATTATGCTTTCGTCGTCTGTAATTGTACAAGATATAATGCATAGAGGTATACAGGTCAGCAAATTAATGCAGCAAAGTAACATATGCACTATACCAGGTTGAGGACTGATATTAATCATGATTTGCATCAATGATCAATACGATGTAATAGATAATCTTTGATCATCATATAACATGGAAAGTTCCTCAATTCGGTAACTTTAGGATTTGGCATATAGCTCTTTTATAAAGACACCCTGTCTGATCTAGGTCCGTAATGACTTACAGCAGAAGATCAGAAAGGCTATCCCCAGACAACTAATAACATAACGACCCTAAACCTCCGAGTTTTGTACAAATACCCTATCATACGAAATTACGGTACTAAGACCATATGCCTATGAGGAGTTCATCCACACAACAAATCGTTTGATATGTATGTATCAGGCACGCAGTAATAGGTCTACGAAGCCTATCAGCACATCGCACAGACTCAAACACACGCCCTATATAGCATTACATTATTTAGAATGTGTCAGATAACCCACTGATGTACTATCATTTCCCTTTATACTCCAGGAAATCATTTTAGAATTTTCTGATTTTTATAGATTTTCGAATTTACTGTTCCCAAGGATAAGCTGGAGCATTTCAAATATGTGACTGCCCAGATATCGTTTGTTCACAGAAATCTGACGGCATTAATCTAAGGGAAGAAGATATAGCAGTCAGCAAAGAAATTTTTCAATTTTTTATAGTTTTTGAAATTTTTCAATGTTTTTGGATTTTTGATATTTTTCTGAAAAACAGTAAACATGTAAACTAAAAAGTGATAGACTGAGGTGGTGATCAGTCCTGTTTTTCTTTAATACCATTTGCTTTCAAAAGATAATCAAATCTGAATTTATCAAAGGCTTTGGTAAAAAGATCTGCGCGTTGATAATCAGT
This sequence comes from Ambrosia trifida, assembly GCA_028751855.1. Classification (NCBI taxonomy): domain Eukaryota; kingdom Viridiplantae; phylum Streptophyta; class Magnoliopsida; order Asterales; family Asteraceae; genus Ambrosia; species Ambrosia trifida. The sequence continues at coordinate 55,755,841 of CM054131.1, forward strand.
GTGGATTTTGACCATATCGATCAACTCTTTAGCATAACAATCACGGATAAAATGATATTTAATCCGGATATGTTTAGCCTTTGAGTGATTTACTAAGTCTTTTGTTAATGCGATTGCGGCCTCATTATCACAGTAAATAGGGGTTTTAAGAAATTGCAAACCGTAATCCACCATCTGCTGTTGGATCCAAAGAACCTGTGAGCAGCAACTCGATGCTGAAACGTATTCTGCTTCACATGTGGATAGTGCAACTGCGGTTTGTTTCTTGCATTGCCAGGCCATGAGCCTGTTCCCCATAAACTGACATCCAGCCGTTGTGGATTTGCTGTCTTTGTCACGGCAGCCCCAATCTGCATCACTAAAAGCGATTAGGTCAAAATTATCATCATGAGGGTACCAAAGTCCTTTCGATGGACAACCCTTCAGATATCTAAGGATACGCTTGACAGCTGCAAGATGACTCTGTTTCGGCTTCGATTGATATCGCGCACAAAGACATGTCGCAAACATTATATCAGGTCTTGACGCTGTGAGATACATCAGAGATCCGACGATTGCTCTGTATGTAAATGGATCAGTCAGCTCCCCCTTAAGGTCAACTCCAATCCCGTGATTGGGCTGTATCGGGGTATCCATCGGCTTCGAATCATCCATATGGAATCGGCTCAAGACTTCAGAAACGTATTTCGTCTGGTGAATAAAGATCCCCGTTGGTCTTTGCTCCACCTGCAAGCCGAGGAAAAACTGCATTTCTCCCATAGCGCTCATTTTGAACTTTTCCTGCATAACTTGTTCAAATTCCCTACACAGAAGTTCGTTAGTTGACCCGAAAATAATATCATCAACATAAATTTGTACTAGAAGCAAATCATCTCCTGCTCGTTTCGTGAACAGTGTGCAGTCTACCAGTCCGCGTTTGAATCCTTTCGAGAGAAGATACGTGCTCAGCTCCTCATACCATTGTCTCGGAGCCTGGTGCAACCCGTAGAGAGCTTTGTTTAACACATAAACCTTATCCCGGTGAATAGGGTCCTCAAAGCCCGGCGGTTGACCTACGTAAACTTCCTCTTTGACCACACCGTAAATAAAAGCGCTCTTTACATCCATCTGATACACCTTAAATTTCTTCCATGATGCAAACGCAAGGAACATTCTGATAGCTTCCAAGCGTGCAACCGGTGCATAGATTTCATTGTAGTCGATTCCTTCAACCTGATGAAAACCTTGAACGACCAAACGAGCTTTGTTTCGCACTATGACTCCTCTGTCATCCTTCTTGCATTTAAACACCCATTTGGTACCAATTTTCTTTCTTCCAGGGGGCAAATCTGTTAGGGTCCATACACCAAGTTTCTAGAATTGTAATAACTCCTCCTGCATTGCTTCCACCCAGGCGTCATCCAAAAGAGCATCCTTGTAAGTTCGCGGCTCAACCTGCGAAACATAACAAGCAAATGACCAGTCATTTTGAAAACCAGATTTCTGAATTTTGGCATATAAAGCAAGGTTGCCAATGTTTTCTGGTGATTGAGCATTTCTCAGCTGCCCTCTTGTCATCACACTGCTACCAGGATCACCAATAAGCTGTTCAAGCGGGTGTATCCGATGTATCCGAGATTCCGGATAATCAGGTACTTGTACTCCCGTTTGAGTTGTCAAATTCTCTGTAGAAACCAGATCATTACCCACATTCGATGTTGAAGCATCAGTATTAGATGGGTTCACTGGTGGTGTCACTGTAGCGTTGTCCAGAATAGCTTCACTTGTTGCATCATCGTCTTCGTATTCTGATTCGGATGAATTAAGCGATGTAGAAGCCTCTTGGAACACCTCTTCTTCCAATACAGGAGCAGTGGTATCATTAGAAGCTGCTTGGGGATTTACCGTGATCGGACGCACTAACGGTGAAGTTACGGCATTTTCGACCTCGTAGTATAAGCGAAGTACAGCTTCTTCAACCATGCTATCTAGATTGAATGATTCAAAGAAGTCTTTGTAATCAAACATCCAATCTGGTCCTCCACCCTGTACATTTTGTGTATATCTTTGAACTTCGACATTAGTCCACTCCTCGACTTTTCTAGTTCTTTTGTTGAATACCCGTTTTAATGGGGTTGCATATCCAACAAAATAACCTTCTTCAGCCTTTGGTGCAAACTTTTCCGAAGGATTCAGCATTGTACATGGGGCACCAAATGGTTCTAGATACTCCAGATTCGGCTTGCGTCGGTTCAACAGCTCATAAGAAGTCTTGCCAAACTTCTTCACTGTCAAAACACGGTTAAGAGTATAACATGCCGCGTAAATAGCTTCGTTCCAGAACATGAATGGAAGATTTGAATCCACACGCATAGTTCTCGCCGTCTCTATAAGAGTCCTGTTCTTTCTCTCTGCGACACCGTTCTGTTGGGGTGTATACGGAGCGATATATTCATGATGAATTCCTTTGTTTGCACAAAGATCCTCCATCTAAGCGTTTTTGAACTCCGTCCCATTGTCACTCCGGATTCTTTTGATCTTCAGACCATATATATTCTCCAGACGTGTAAACAGAACCTTCAAGTTATCAAAAGTGTCGCTTTTCTGATGCAAACACATTACCCATGAAAATCTTGAATAATCATCAGTCACCACAAGACAGTATAACTCCCCGGCATGACTTTTACGTCTGACTGGACCAAATAAATCCATATGCAAACGTTCAAGTGGCAGCTCAACAGAATTAACTTTCTTTGGTCTATGGGATTGTTTGTGCTGCTTTCCCTTCTTGCAACTGATACACTTGTCATTCAGATGGAAGTGTTTGACATTAACTCCCGTGACAAGCTCATTCTTCACAAGCTGATTCATCTTTCGCAAATGGATGTGTCCCATTCTCCTGTGCCACATAATGGATTCTTTTTCTGTAGCCTTGGAGAGGAAACACGTGACTTGGCCATGGGTGGTCATTGCTTTGGACATGTCGAGAATATACAAGTTGTTAACTCTCGGTGCCTTCAGCATCACCCACTCTTTCGGTAGCTCAAACCCAGGTTTCAAGATGTAACAGGATTTGTCATCAAAATACACAGAAAATTGTTTATCACAAATTTGACTAACACTGAGCAAATTATAGTCTATCTGTTTCACATAAGAAATCCGCTCAAATGTTACGACCCCATTGCTTACACTACCCTCCATAGTAATGTAGCCTCCCTTATTACCAGCAAATGCCACATAACCTCCGTTAATGTTTTTGATGTCAAAGAGTAGCGTGAGGTCCCCTGTCATGTGACCAGAAGCTCCACTGTCAACAATCCATAGGCTGCTAACAGGGCCAGCTGGAGCTCCCTGCACATTTAAAGTAAAGCAGTTAGTTCTTTCGGGGGACCCAAGCCTATTTGGTCTTGGGTCTTTGAACAGGTTGTTTCAAAGAGTCTTTTGAATCACAAACATCTTGGGTTACTTCAACCCCTTTCTTCTCTCTTACAATTTTCTTTTTCTCATTCTTCTCACTCTGTGAAGTAGAGGCTCCTTCAGATTCCTTAGATGACCAAGATTGCTCAGATCGTTTCAAGATCCGAATCTGAGATTTTGAAGTCTCAGTCGGTTTCTTTACTTCTTCTTTAAAAGCAACCTTCTTGGTTACCTTCTCTGATTTAACAGAGACAGGTCCAACTGCTTGTTTACCATTAGGTAAAGGAGCTACCTTTTTGGTATCAGCAGTTGAGTTCATCATAGGTTTCTTAACAGATTTATCAGTGGTCATCCGGTTGCGCTTATCATACGTCATTGGACGGTTTTCCCTCTTGTTATAAAAATTGTTTTGATTATGATAAAATTCTTGTTGGGGAATATACCGTCTCTGTTGATAGCCGTAGTTGTCAACCGGATACTCATGATATTTCCTCATCTCCACCTCGTGCCTTTTATGTCGTACGTACAGGCAGGCGGCAAGTAAATGTCCCCGTTCCCCGTACTTATAACACGCACGGTATTCCTCATAGTTTTCCTTGATTGGCGACTTGGAAAAGCTAGCAATGGGATATCGATCGACCATGCATTGTTTCCTTAAACTCTCAGGAGCTGGGTCCTTTGAGTAAGTCGGTTCAATAAAACTGTTTTCTTTATGAACAGGCAAAACAAATTGTGTGACATTGACCTTAGCTTCTTTATCCGAATAAATTTTGTCTAAAATCTCTTGAGGAATGTCATTGGTCCTTTCAAATTTCGGAAACCAAATCGTACTTTCCTGCCAGATCTTTTCTATTTTTGAATAATTGACAAACTTAATCGGATATTCATTATCTGATAAAATCTTATCGGAGCCTTGCATCCAATAGAAGATTTTGACAGGTTTATCACACGATTCATTGCTCACATCATTGGATTTTTCAGACTTAAGCTCATTTTTCTTATCAACAGGTTTTACCACATTTTTCTCAGATTTAGTTTCATTTTTCTTTTCTACCGGTTTTCTCACATTTTTGTCAACCTTCTTTACCTCTTTCTTTTCAAAACTCTTACCAACAAACTTTTCATTTTTCTTAACCTCATTTTTACGATGAGCATTTGCCATTGGATGAATGATCTGAGACGGTGAGACTGGCTCAGTAGTGATTATATGATTTTCATCAGGGATATCACTATCACTTTCAACCGTCTCAGATGTTTCATCTTCTTCATCTGAATCATCAGTAGCGACCACACCCTCACTATTTCCCAGTACTGGTCTCACATCAGAATATGGATCCCCGACACTGGAAGTGTTAGGCTCATTTTCTGACGTGGAATCAGGATTGATTAAAGTCTCCAGTGGTATTGCATGTAAAGTGTGATTCTCAAACAATACCGGAGATGGGACTGACTTATAGTTTGCACTATTCGTCTGGGAGGGTTCTTCAATGATATGGTCGACTACATATGCTATGTGCTTGTAACTTTCTAATTTCTTGTTAACTTTTTCCGCAAAGCACTTGATGGTTGCCATTTCCAATTTAGTGTTTTCCATTTCATTGATGTAATTATTAATGGCAAGTTGTTTAATTGATAATGTCTTTTTAAGTTCAGACACATCCTTTTTATAACCATCAAGAACTTTGTTGAAATCTTTTAAGTCCTTTTGATAAATCTGACAGTTGATTTTTGCACTCTCAAGTTGGACCTTGAGAAGCTTGTTTTCATCAGTCAGTTTTTCAAAATCAGGACATTTATCACATTTAACACACGCTTGAGATTGAGTTTCAGAACTTACCGGCTTAGGAGGTTCTGTCATGGCCATTAAAGAAAGTGAGCTTCCTTTCCTGCGAAGAATTTGGAGTAGTCAATCTTGGTGCATGCATCATCCACCATACATGACTTGCGGGTCATCAGGAAGTCAGCTTCAGCTAGCAGTTGGTCAATATCATCATCTAGTGAATTCACACTAGTCTCTGAATCAGATTCGCTCTCCATATCCGAGTAAGCTGAATCGTATTGATCTCCAACATCAGTGACAGAATCAAGAATCATCCCCGATCTCTTGTCTTCACTTTCAGCAATCACATCTTCATTCACTTCCTCAATCTTCAACTCCGACACTTTTTCAATCACAACCTTTTCTTCAATTTCCTCATTCTCATCCAAACTCATCTGCTGTGCCACACAAGCAACATTCCTAGCAGTGATCTCCTCCACCCCCAATTGCATACCAGTCCAGTCAAAACCTTCATCCTTTTGAATTACAAGTGCTTGATTTTGGTTATCAGTTTGGTTTTGGTTTTGTGTGTTAGGTGTAGAGATAGGAACTATAGTTCGGTTTGGGTTTTGTTGAGGTTGGTTTTGAGTTGTGGATTGTCTAGTGTTGTTGTTTTGTTGACGGTTCTGATAAGTGTTTTGTGGTTGAAAGCTTGAGATGTTTGGACTGTTGTATGACACTTGATTTTGGTTTTGGTTTTGTCTATTTTGGTATGTTAAATTGAAAGGGTTTCTGTTACCTTGTTGTGCTGGCTGTGTGCACTCTCTTTTAAAATGTCCCTTCTCACCACAGTTAAAGCAGGTAACCTTTGCTTTGTTGAATCCGTATGTGGTGTTGGGAGAGGTTGAGAGATCAGTCCTGCCAGTCTTCTGAATAAAATCAGTGGCTCTTCTCATAATGCTTGCAAAATCCCACTGAATGTCCATCAACTCCATCTCCTCTTTGTCGATTTGAGCGTAGTCTTCATTGGTGAGATTGTTGTTACCAATTTGACTCGCTACCAAACCGTTGTAAGAAGCAACCATAGCAGATACAAGAGCAACATGCTGTTGAGCAATTTCAACAGTCACATTGTTAAGGTTTGAAGTCTCTAACACAATTGGGTTTTGACTTGACTGTGCTTGAGTAATCTGCATCTGATTCATTTGAGGAGGAAAATGTTGTTGTTGTTGTTGAGGTTGACTTGATGTGTAGCATGCGGCTTGTTGTAATGGTGAAAATGGTGGAATAAAGTTTGGTGTTTGATAAGGTTGTTGTGTGTATGATGGTGTGTAGGATGAAGTTTGAGCAAGGTAGTTAATGGGTGCTTTTGTTGGTTCAACAACGTTAGACACACATGCTATGTGAGGTGCAACATTAGAAGTGGTGCTTGAAGCAGAAAGAGAGTTAGATGTACCACTCACATATAAATCAGGATTCTGTGGAATCTGAGCTCTCTTAGCTTTTCTCTTTTCCTCCATCTCTTTGTTTTCCAGCTTTTGAATGAACTCGTTAATAGTCCAATACTGATAAGCATCCTTCTCCTTTAACACTTCGATGTGTTGGTTCCAGTAGGGTGGTAAAGCATCAGCAAATTTATCTACTAATTCCGACATTGGAATGCTGATCTCATAGCTTGACAATTCAGTGAGCAAGTGGCAGTACCGTGGAACCAACTCTTTTAGGGTCTCAGTACCCATGTAACTGAAGTTTTCAAACTCCTTCCGAAGCTCTTCCATCCTAAGCTTCCTTGTCTTTTCATTTCCATCATGTCGATTTCTCAGCATATCCCATAGTTGTTTGGATGTAGTGCACAATCCAAACTGATGTAATAGATCAGTGTTGATCGCTTGGGATAGCTGAGAGAATGCCTTCTTCTCTATCGCAAACCTTTTCTTCTCGTCATCCGCCAAATTCTCCAGATGGATTGGTTCTCCAGTATTCTCCAGAATAGGAGCAACGTAACCCTTCACAATCATTTGCCATGCCTCGGCTCCTTCAAGTCCTTGTCCCTCAACATGGATCTTAAACTTTGTCTTCCAAGTATTATACTCCTTCATGTCCATTAGCTTCGGTGGACGATTGCCGCTTCCAGAAGATAGATCATGAATAAGAGTGGATATAGCGTTGGTCGTCTGTGAATGGACTGCTGCTGCTGCGACTCCCCAATAGTTGTCAATCGGTTGTGGTAATGGTTGAACAACTTGTTGTGGTGCCGAACTAGTCATTGCCATATAATTGATTGGCTGTGATGGTTGACTAGTCTTCTGAGCTGCAATGGACCACGGATCTTGTGTTGTCTGCTGTTGTGGTGCTTGAATAGGTCTAGGCATTGTTGGAAAGTTCCACATCTTGTCCTGCAAACGATTAAACACGAAAAGATTAAAAATTTTCAAAACAGAATGCTCCTTCGTATATACGGACGTGCGAATGAGAAATAAGTTCTCTTTCGCCCGTTTATAATTGATACGAATGTGAACTAAACAACAAAATCTCCTTCGACCACTTAAGACTCTCTTTCGACCGTTTTTCAGCTCCTTCGACCGTTCGATCAGGCGAAGGTGAAACAAACGGGCGAATGTGAAAAATAAGCAATCAAAGTCTTCCTTCGACCACTAAAACACCTCCTTCGTACACAAAATCACTCTTTCGACCCAAATGAATTCCACTTTCGACCAAACTCTCTCGTTCGACCCCTGTGATTTCAAAAACGGTTATTCTTTGAAAATCAGTTAATTTTGATCATGTATTTCAAATGTTGATGGATTTTGATGATCTTAATCAGGTTTTGAATCGGATTTGATTTGGAACAACTTTAATAAAGAGAATTATCCGATTTAAACTCGAAATCAAGGTGTAATCGATCAAAATCTTATCACATCAGTTTGTTCATTGAAAACAGAAACTTTTTGACCAAAATTGGGTCCAAATCAACTGAGAGATTATTAATTTGTGGTTGTTTGATCCGAAATGGCTCTGATACCACTTTGTATGTGCGTGAAAGGATCGATAACAAACAAAGATTGATCAAACAAGTTAGTTTCAGGTGCGGAAACCCTAAAACTATCACAAAATAATAATCAAACAGATTCAAACACACAGATCATCATTTTCAAACGTTTTCATTAATAAAACACTTGTTTACACGTTGAAATATAGATACAATCAAGGTATGAACGATAAACAGGTTTAACAAAACACTAGAGAGAGTTTATGAAAGTGAAGGGAATAATAATGATCAAAAGTTACATTCAAAAATCAAACTTGTCTATTTATAGACTGCACATTCGCCCAAACTATTCATGCGAATGTGCAGGTTCGCCCACATCAACTGGTCGAACCAAGCTTTACAATAATCTAATCTTCATTCGTCCAAACAATCTTCCTTCGCACCTTTTAGTCCTCCTTCGCACCTTCTAATCAGCTCCTTCGCACCTTCGATATTACCAAAACAAAATGTGTTGTACAACCCAAAGCTTTAGTCGCACTTTTGCATCTACAGTCTTTGAACATTTTGTTTCAAAGAATCTTTCTCACAAACATTTAAATTTGAATTAACCTTTTTCTGGTTAATCAAATTCTTTTCATTTTCCTACTTTTCATGTGCTTTTGAAGTTGAAGCACCTTGAGATCTCACTGGTGACCAGAATTGTTCCGAACATTTCAAGATCTGGATCTGAGATTTTGGAGTCTCAGTCGGTTTCTTTACTTCATTCTTAAAGGAAACTTTCTTGGTTACCTTCTCTGATTTAACAGAGACAGGTCCAACTGTTGGTTTAACCGCAGGTTTTAATGGTACCTTTTGCTTTTCAACAGTTGTGTTCACCACTGGTTTCTTTAAAGGTTTTTCCATTGCGATCCGGTTACGAAGATCATATGTCATCTGACGATTATCCCTCTTTTGAAAGTAACAACTCTGATTATAAAACAGTGCTGGTTGAGGGGCAAAACGTCGTTGTGGATAACAATGATTATCGACTGGACTTTGATATTTCTGCTTCACTTCAGCCTCGTGCCTCTTATGCCTTACGTACGTGCAATGAGCAAGTGAATGCCCTCTCTCCCCTCACTTAAAGCATGCACGGTATTCTTCAAAGTTATTCTTGGCATTCGACTTTGCATAAGAAGTGATAGGATATTGGTCATCCACACACCTTCGTCTTAAACTCTCATGAGCTGGGTCCTTTGAGTAAGTCGGCTCAAGAAAATTGTTTGCCTTTTCCTTTGGCTTTATAAACTCGGTGACATGAACTTTTGGTTCTTTAGGAACATCCAAATAAATTTTCTTTAAGATCTCTGGAGGTACATCATAGGTTCTCTCGTGTTTTGGGAACCAAATGGTACTCTCCTGCAATATTTTCTCAATCTTGGAGTAATTGGCAAACTAAATTGGATATTCCTCGTTAGAAATAATCTTATCGGATCCTTCCATCCGATAAAATACTTTGACGGGTTTGTCACACGGTTCATTCTTTTCAACTTGCTTAACTGACTGATTCACTCGATGAGCGTTAGCCATTGGATGAAGAATCTGAGAAGGTGATACCGGTTCATTGGTGATAAATTTTTTTTTTTGACTAAAAATAAAGTTTCAATTAATTCCAAGAAAAAACAGGTTACATGTGATTTTCAATGGGAATATCACTCACGTTCTCAGTTTCCTCATCATCCGAATCAAAATCATCAGTTACAGCAGTTACCCCCTCATTGTTCAATCCCAAAATTGGCCTAACATCGGAATTTGGATCCCCAACACTGGAAGTGTTAGATTCATCATCCGATGTAGAATCAGATTTGATTGAACTCTCCGGTGTAATTGAATGTAACGTGTGATTTTCAAATAACACAGGAGATGGGACAGCCTTGTAGTTTACACTACTCGGTTGTGAGGGTTCTTCTATGATATGGTCAACAACATATGCAATATGTTTGTAACTTTCTAGTTTCTTGTTGACTTTTTCTGCAAAGCACTTGATGGTTGCCATTTCAAGTTTAGTGTTTTCCAATTCATTGATATAATTGTTAATGGCCAATTGTTTTAAAGAAAGTGTTTTCTTCAAATCAGATATATCCTTTTTGTAACCATCAAGCACTTTGTTGAAATCATGTGCTTCTTTGCGATAAGATTGACTGTTAAGTCTAGCACTCTCAAGTTGTACCCTGAGTTGCTTATTCTCTTCTGTCAATCTATCACATGTACCACAATATTTGTCACTATTCATGTCTATAGTGGAATCAGAACTTACCTAGTTCGGAGGCTCTGTCATCGCCATCAAAGCAAAGTGTGCTTCATTTCCAGCAAAAAAATTGGAATAATAAATTCTGGTGAAAGCGTCATCCACTATGCAAGACTTGCGAGTCATAAGAAAATCAGCTTCAGCTAGAAGTTGATCAATGTCATCATCTAGTGAATTAACACTAGTTTCAGAATCTGGCTTGCTCTCCGAATCAGAATAAACTGAGTCACACTGTTTAGGAATATCAGTGACCAAATCAAGAATCAATCCTGACTTCTTTTCAACACAAGCATCATCTTCTTCCACCATTTCCTCAATCTTCACTTCCGATCTCTTATTTTGTGATTGGTAGTTGGTGTTGTTTTGGCTTTGATAAGATACCTGATTCTGAGACTGATGGCTCTGGTAATTGGTGTTAAATGGATTCCTGATTCCTTGTTGAGCTGGCTGTGTGCACTCTCTCTTTAAATGACCTTTCCCGCCACAATTAAAACATGTGACTTTGGCTTTATTAAAGCCATGTGTGGTGTTGGGAGATGTAGAAAGATCAGTTCTACCGGTCTTCTCTATAAACTCAGTCGCTCGTCTCATGACACTAGCAAATGCCCACTGTATGTCAATGAGCTCCATCTCCTCCTTATCAATTTGAGCGTAGTCTTCACTGGTTAAATTGTTATTACCAATTTAACTAGCTACCAAACCATTGTACGAAGCAACCATAGCAGATACCAAAGCTACATGTTGCTGAGCAATTTCCACAGTGACATTGTTCAAGTTAGATGTCTCCAACACAGTTATTGAGCTTTGATTTGGTGGACTTTGGTTCTTTTGAGGAATGTATTGTTGTTGTTGAGGTTGGTTCACATTAGCTGAATAGCATGCAGCTTGTTGCATTGGTGAAAAAGGTGGAATGTAAGTGGTAGGATATGATGGTGGTGTGTAAGATGAAGTTTGAGCTAGATAGTTGATTGGGGTTTTGGTTGGTTCAATAACGCTTGAAACACAAGCAATGTGTGGAGCAACAGAACTACTAGAACTTGAACTAGTCAGAGTAAAAGATGTACTACCATGATATAACTCTGGATTTTGAGGAACTTGTGCTCTTTTTTGCTTTCCTCTTCCCTTCCATCTCTTTGTTCTCCAACTTCTGAATGAATTCATTGATGGTCCAATATTTATAGGCATCCTTCTCTTTTAGAACCTCAATGTGTTGATTCCAGTATGATGGTAATGCATCAGCAAACTTATCCACCAATTCAGACATAGGTATATTAATCTCATAGCTTGACAATTCAGTCAACAAATGGAAATACCTAGGAATCAACTCCTTCAACGTCTCACTTCCTATGTAACTAAAATTCTCAAACTCTTTTCTCAACTCCTCCATCCTTAACTTCCTTGTTTTCTCATTCCCATCATGACGATTCCTCAACATATCCCACAGCTGCTTTGAATTTGTGCAAGAACCAAACTGATGTAAAAGATCAGTGTTGATAGCCTGAGATACTTGAGAAAACGCCTTCTTCTCCACCGCAAACTTTTTCTTCTCATCCTCAGCTAAGCTCTCCAATGGAATTGGTTCACCAGTGTTCTCCAAAACTGGTGCCGCATAACCCTTAGCTATCATTTGCCAAGCCTCAGTGCCTTCCATTCCCATTCCCTCCAAATGAATCTTGAACTTGGTCTTCCATTGATTGTAATCCACCATCTCCATCAGCTTTGGTGGACGACTCCCACTACCTGAAGATAAATCATGAATTAGCGTAGAAATAGCATTGGTAGTTTGAGAGTGTACCGCGGCTGCTGCAACTCCCCAATAATTAGTCATGGGTTGTTGTGGTGGTTGTGCAACTTGTTGTGGCATCGAACTAGTCATTACTAAGTAATTGATCGGTTGAGATGATTGACTAGTCGTCTTTTGAGCAGCTACAGACCAAGGATCCATTGTCACTTGCTATTGTGGTGTAGTATTAGGTCTCGGTGTTGTTGGAAAGTTCCACATATCGTCTAAAAAGTATGAAACACGAAACGATTAGAAAAATTTTCAAACAGAATCTACTTTCGACCTTTTACAAATGATCGTGGGTTCGAAGGTGGAATTATATCCAGGTTCGACCCTTTCTGAAGACTCGAAGGTAGAATATAACAGACAATCTCACGTTCGACCAAAGTAAAACCACTTTCGACCTCGCGATAGGTCGAATGTACAACAACACACTAAAAACTTCTAGGTTCGACCGCAATAAAGTTCAAGTTCGACCTAAAATACCCTGATTCGACCTAAAACTCACACTCTCGACCGTTTCTCCCTAGGTTCGACCCTTGCATTTTGAAAAATGGTTATTCTTTGAAAATCAGTTATTTTGATCCAAATTTTTCAAAAGTTGATGAAATTTGATGATGTTTTGCAGGTTTTGCTTCGGAATTGATTTGGAACAAGTTTAATGAAGAGAATTTTAGATTTTATGCATGAAAACTAGTCCGAATCAATCAATGTTCATCAAAATCAATTGTTCTTTGAAAACAGAAAAATTTTGACAAAAAATGAGTCCAAATCAGCTCAAATATTATCAATTCGTAGTTGTTTGATCCTTATGGCTCTGATACCACTTTGTATGAGGATCGAATTGTCAAAAACAAAGACGTTGATCAAACAAGTATATCAATTCAGGTGCGAAATCCCTGAATCAATTACGAAATGATATTAAGAACAGTAAAACACAAGAATCACTTTAAACTTTCCATTTCATTCATAAACAAGCTTGATTAATCTAACAAAATAGTGTTTACAATGAAATAAACTAATTTCAAACTCAACAAACTATAGGGAGAAAACACACTTGAAGGAGGGAAACAAAATGACAACTAACTTAACACTAAAATGAATTCAGCCCTTATATAGACCTGCACATTTGACCTTTTGAAGGGGCGAATGTGCAGGTTCGACCAAACATATGGGCGAATCAACACAATATCCTACAAAACTTTCCTTCGACCAAATCTTCTCCCTTCTACCATTAACCTTCACCTTCGACCATATCCAAATCCACATTCGACCTCCCGATTATGACAAAACACTATTGTATTAGCAATCCAATAGCACTAGTTGCATAATATGTATCAACAAACTCCCCCTCGACTCTAATACCACTTTGTATGAGGATCGAATTGTCAAAAACAAAGACGTTGATCAAACAAGTATATCAATTCAGGTGCTGAAACCCTGAATCAATTACGAATGATAATAAGAACAGCAAAACACACATATCACTTTAAACTTTTCGTTTCATTCATAAACAAGCTTGATTAATCTTACAAAATAGTTTTTACAATGAAATAAACTAACTTCCTATGGTTATAGACTAGATTATTTTTCTAATAACCTAATTCCCTATAACCATGGCTCTGATACCAATCTGTAACACCCCAACCGATGGCGGAAACATCGGGGTGCCACGTATTGATGATTGTTCAGTAGCTCATGGTGAATATCAGATTTCATTAAATGATTTAATTAATTTACATACAAAGATTCTACAATACTTCATACATCAATTTGAATGAAACTATGCACGTATCTTCAAGCAAATCTTCAAACAAGTAGAACCTGAAACATGTTAAGTTGAAAATATTTTGGGTCAACAATTGTTGGTGAGAATACACAGGTTTGTGAAAATAAATGGTAACGATAGTTTGTACAACATTCAAAGTTGTATGATGATAGAGTATGATACCGACATGCAACAATGCGTCTTTGTACAACCAAACCTTGTGTCGACTGATGACTAACTCGCAAGTTAGTTAAATGTTATTACTGTTATCGATCATCCCTGAGTCTATGCGGGTGGGATGGGTTTGTCAGACCTATAGCGCTATAATCTAAACAGGCGGCTTGATCAATGTTAATGATTATACTGTGTCTTTTTGTTACAGTCAAATGATAGAATGAGTAAATGATAGTGTAATTGAATCACAAGTTTCAACAATGTAAGAATGAGTAAATGATAGTATATAAAATGTTTAAACATGTTTCACCCCAAAAATGTAAAATAGAAAAAGGGGCTATGTAAACTCACCTTAGCAAATGTTAACTTGTTGAAAAGATATGATATTTGTGTTGCCCAAAGTGATTCCAAATATTACCCTATAATGAGGTAATATATAATAAGTCTAAGTCTATGTAACTAATATGTGTATCCTAGGGTTTCGATTTGGGGATAATCAATTGTTAAATTTAATTTAAAAATGTTAATTAAATAAAGAAAGTTGGATAATTAATGAAAAATAGTCTTTTTATAAAGTTTGAATTTTGAATGAGTACAATAAAGTGTTTGAAGCAATAAAATAATTTTTATAAAATTATTTCATTTAAAATAGATTTTTAAATCTATTTATTTGTAAATAGTCAATTATTAACTTTAATAATCAAAAATACTAAAATTAAAGAAATCTTATTTTAAAAATCATATTCCTGTTCTAAATGATTAAAAATAATTTGTATAAAATTTTGGTGCAAAAATGATGAAAATTGGATTTATTATGAATTAAATATGATTAAATCTTACAAAAATTGATTAAAAATAATAAATAAATGATTTTACTAAATTAAAAATTATTTCAGTAAAGTTTAACTTTATAAAAAGTTAGGATAATTTTTGGGGAATTTAATAAAACTGTTTTGATATAATAATGGATTTTTATAATTATAATAGTATAAAAATGATTTAATTATTATAAATATTAAATAAAAGAATTTCTGAAAAATAAAAATTGCAAATAACACTTTTATATCAGATTAAGTAATTATAATTTTTTTAGAATTTATAAAATAGTTTAGGTATTTTAAAAAGAATTTAAAAGATTTAAAGGATTAATATATATATATAATTAATTATATAGTTTGCTTAAAAAGAAAAGAAAAGAAAAGAACATAAAAACTCGGTCAGAGCCGGGACTCGAACCCGGGTGACCCGTGTGGAAGACAAGCGTCACAACCACCTGGCCTAGGCCGGTGGTTGTGTTATCTCCTGATTTAAAACAATTAAATACAATATGCTAATCCAGTTTTATCCCCAATTTAATCGTGATGAACCCTAGCTTTTCAATGGAACGATTCAGGCAACAATAGCCCGATTAATGTTAGGGCTATTGTTGCTGAGATGCCGAAGAATAAACCCCACCAATAAAAGAGGACTCACAGTGTATAATTGATGTTGATGATCGGGTCAAAGGAAAAGTCAAACCACGAACAAATTGATCAATTACAGAGTGCATTAGAGAGATGTAGAGATTGAGAGAGAGTTGTGAGCGATTAGACAAGGTCCAGAATGCCTCAATTTATACTAGAGGATTAGGGTTAGGGTTAATTAGATAGTTTGACTTTCCATATAATCATACGCGTCTAATTAATCAAAATGGGTCAACGATGCCGTGTAATTGAGGTGTAATTATGTTATATTGGGCCGGTTAATGCACGAGTTTGCCAAAAATATACCAATCACGCGTTAATTGTTGGATTGATCACCAAGGAATACCACAGTTGACTTTTCCTTGTCAACTGTGGGAGTTTAACACGCGTATAAGATTAATGTTAATCCGGGTTTATCACAAGTTGATAGTCCAGCCCAGCTGGTTGTGCTCGTGTGTTGGTGTGGCCCGGCCTTTGGCGCGGGTTCGATTCCCGGCCAAGGCAATGTTTTTAATTCTTTTTGTATAATTAAATGGGCCGGCTCTCAAGGCCTTGGGCCTGATTTCCAGATGGGCTTGGTTAATGGGCTGAGAAACTTGGGCTTCAAATAAGGGTGGGTTGTATGTGGTAAAAATCCAACAATGCGATGGTTATTATTATAATAAATATACATATATATATGTGTATAAGTATGAATAATAATCATCGTAATAAAACTTGTCGTTTTGTAGCGTATAATAAATGCGTAATGTTACAGTCTCCCCTACTTTTAGAAACTTCGTCCCGAAGTTAAAGAAAATACTAGGTTTGCAATTGGTCAACTACTGAAAACCTTGATAAAATTTCACACTACCTTAATGTACCTGTAAATTCATGATTACGTTCCGGACCATAATTACCAATTCACCTTACATTAGGGTTTTGCGTCCTTTTATGACTTTACCGATTGTTAAGCAGGTCTGATAGTCTCCGCCAGTCGTTCAGGTGGTAGGGCCTTTCCCGACTGTTGGAAAGACATGGTGACCTCTACCAATCGTTAAGTTAGTTGTTTAGTAGTTAACTAATTGTTGTACAAGCAAGTATGATTATAGATATAGCAATTAGTTCACATTCAGACAAACATGCACACAGATGTTATGATAATATTTGAATTTTATTACTCGAATCGAATAACGTCAATACATAGAATAAAAAGTAACCAATAGTCAAATGGTGAGTCTTGCGGTTAGGTAGCTGGAGGGTCTTGATCTCTGTTCAGTTTAGGGCATCGGTTACGGAAGTGATTCGGGTCTCCACATTCATAACATTGACCATAGTTGTATCGATTAGGATTAGCAGCCTGAGCAGGGTTGATGGGCTGGTTGGCATTAGGATTTGGGGTCTCGCGACATGTATTAACTAGATGGCCATACCTACCACAATTGGTGCACAAGCGACATGCTGAAGCAGTGGGATGATGTCGGTTGCATGTGTTGCACAATGGATGGTTTCCTGTATAAGGTTTCTTGTTAGAAGCTTGTGTAGTGAGGTTGACATCAGGATCCTTGGCCTTACGCTTCTGATTCTCAGTAGTTACCGCAGCTACAATACTTGTTTTATTGCCTTTCCGAACTAAGGTCCCGTTCTTTACGTGATTATCGGTTAAGGTAGCCGCTAAACGTTTGGCTTCTTCAAGGGTAGCAGGGTTCCTTCCCCATACCGTGTCTTGAATCTGCATAGGCAAACCACCGATATACTTTTCGATGGCTACAGGTAGCGGAGTGACTTTATGAGGCAATAACAGGCTGAGCTCGTGAAAACGGGTATTATAAGCAAGGTTTTCCCCACTATCCTGAGCAAGGGTGTGGAATTCATCCTCAAGTTTCTTAACTTCATTTCGAGGACAGAACTCTTCCTTCATGACCTCCTTGACTTGGTCCCATGTCATAGCAAGAGCAACTTCGGCCCCACGAGTACGCTTTTCTTCATTCCACCATGTGAGTGCTCGTTTATGGAGAACACTCATGGCGTAACGAACCTTGAAGTTGTTTGGGCACTCGCTGTTGATGAAGGTATTTTCAATACCCTCAAACCATTGGAGAAGTCCAGTAGCTCCTTCTTCACCGCTGAACTTTGGAGGGTTGCAAGAGTTGAAATGTTTAAGGGTGCAAGCTTGGGGTCCATTACCATTGCCATTGCCATTCCCGTTCCCGTTGTGACCGTTCCCGTTGCCGTTCAATTGGATGACCTGAGCAAGTAAATTGGGAACTAGAGTTGCGATTTGCTGCGCCATTTGTTGAGAAATGATCGCAGCCAGTTGAGCATCGACCCCATTAGTGTTGTGACCCGGACCTTGTTCATGACCATGGTTGTCACTACCTTCATCGTGGTTCTCACCAGTGCTGTTGCGAGTGCTGCGACGAGGAGGCATGATCTGTAATAGACACAATGAAATGAATGAGAGTTTATATAAGGAATGTAATCATTTATTCATTAATTAAAACGAATAAATGAAAACGTTGACTTATCAGAGATTCTAAATTCTAATAACATATGAAGACATGCTTTAGCCTATAAGTGAACACTCATCCCGAGAATTCCCAGGTAGGCATCCGGGTCCCTCGTCTGATTGGGATATATGCGCAATGCCAGCCTAGACAGAAGACTCAGAATACAGGCGTTCACCCTTCCAGATTGCACGTGTTCGTTATTAAAATTTAGAACTTCGACGAGATCTCAAGGTGGTTCAGGTTAAACCTGAGGATTTTGTCCTGTTAGTCTAAGAGTAGGTCTAGTGATGTAGAGCATCTTCTTGTAAGGATGATAGTAGGGATAAGAAGTAGGAGGGAGATAGAGATTAGCAAGTAAAGAAGCAAGTACTGATTAAGTCCTATGGTTATAGACTAGATTATTTTTCTAATAACCTAATTCCCCATAACCATGGCTCTGATACCAATCTGTAACACCCCAACCGATGGCGGAAACATCGGGGTGCCACGTATTGATGATTGTTCAGTAGCTCATGGTGAATATCAGATTTCATTAAATGATTTAATTAATTTACATACAAAGATTCTACAATACTTCATACATCAATTTGAATGAAACTATGCACGTATCTTCAAGCAAATCTTCAAACAAGTAGAACCTGAAACATGTTAAGTTGAAAATATTTTGGGTCAACAATTGTTGGTGAGAATACACAGGTTTGTGAAAATAAATGGTAACGATAGTTTGTACAACATTCAAAGTTGTATGATGATAGAGTATGATACCGACATGCAACAATGCGTCTTTGTACAACCAAACCTTGTGTCGACTGATGACTAACTCGCAAGTTAGTTAAATGTTATTACTGTTATCGATCATCCCTGAGTCTATGCGGGTGGGATGGGTTTGTCAGACCTATAGCGCTATAATCTAAACAGGCGGCTTGATCAATGTTAATGATTATACTGTGTCTTTTTGTTACAGTCAAATGATAGAATGAGTAAATGATAGTGTAATTGAATCACAAGTTTCAACAATGTAAGAATGAGTAAATGATAGTATATAAAATGTTTAAACATGTTTCACCCCAAAAATGTAAAATAGAAAAAGGGGCTATGTAAACTCACCTTAGCAAATGTTAACTTGTTGAAAAGATATGATATTTGTGTTGCCCAAAGTGATTCCAAATATTACCCTATAATGAGGTAATATATAATAAGTCTAAGTCTATGTAACTAATATGTGTATCCTAGGGTTTCGATTTGGGGATAATCAATTGTTAAATTTAATTTAAAAATGTTAATTAAATAAAGAAAGTTGGATAATTAATGAAAAATAGTCTTTTTATAAAGTTTGAATTTTGAATGAGTACAATAAAGTGTTTGAAGCAATAAAATAATTTTTATAAAATTATTTCATTTAAAATAGATTTTTAAATCTATTTATTTGTAAATAGTCAATTATTAACTTTAATAATCAAAAATACTAAAATTAAAGAAATCTTATTTTAAAAATCATATTCCTGTTCTAAATGATTAAAAATAATTTGTATAAAATTTTGGTGCAAAAATGATGAAAATTGGATTTATTATGAATTAAATATGATTAAATCTTACAAAAATTGATTAAAAATAATAAATAAATGATTTTACTAAATTAAAAATTATTTCAGTAAAGTTTAACTTTATAAAAAGTTAGGATAATTTTTGGGGAATTTAATAAAACTGTTTTGATATAATAATGGATTTTTATAATTATAATAGTATAAAAATGATTTAATTATTATAAATATTAAATAAAAGAATTTCTGAAAAATAAAAATTGCAAATAACACTTTTATATCAGATTAAGTAATTATAATTTTTTTAGAATTTATAAAATAGTTTAGGTATTTTAAAAAGAATTTAAAAGATTTAAAGGATTAATATATATATATATAATTAATTATATAGTTTGCTTAAAAAGAAAAGAAAAGAAAAGAACATAAAAACTCGGTCAGAGCCGGGACTCGAACCCGGGTGACCCGTGTGGAAGACAAGCGTCACAACCACCTGGCCTAGGCCGGTGGTTGTGTTATCTCCTGATTTAAAACAATTAAATACAATATGCTAATCCAGTTTTATCCCCAATTTAATCGTGATGAACCCTAGCTTTTCAATGGAACGATTCAGGCAACAATAGCCCGATTAATGTTAGGGCTATTGTTGCTGAGATGCCGAAGAATAAACCCCACCAATAAAAGAGGACTCACAGTGTATAATTGATGTTGATGATCGGGTCAAAGGAAAAGTCAAACCACGAACAAATTGATCAATTACAGAGTGCATTAGAGAGATGTAGAGATTGAGAGAGAGTTGTGAGCGATTAGACAAGGTCCAGAATGCCTCAATTTATACTAGAGGATTAGGGTTAGGGTTAATTAGATAGTTTGACTTTCCATATAATCATACGCGTCTAATTAATCAAAATGGGTCAACGATGCCGTGTAATTGAGGTGTAATTATGTTATATTGGGCCGGTTAATGCACGAGTTTGCCAAAAATATACCAATCACGCGTTAATTGTTGGATTGATCACCAAGGAATACCACAGTTGACTTTTCCTTGTCAACTGTGGGAGTTTAACACGCGTATAAGATTAATGTTAATCCGGGTTTATCACAAGTTGATAGTCCAGCCCAGCTGGTTGTGCTCGTGTGTTGGTGTGGCCCGGCCTTTGGCGCGGGTTCGATTCCCGGCCAAGGCAATGTTTTTAATTCTTTTTGTATAATTAAATGGGCCGGCTCTCAAGGCCTTGGGCCTGATTTCCAGATGGGCTTGGTTAATGGGCTGAGAAACTTGGGCTTCAAATAAGGGTGGGTTGTAT
This sequence comes from Ambrosia trifida, assembly GCA_028751855.1. Classification (NCBI taxonomy): domain Eukaryota; kingdom Viridiplantae; phylum Streptophyta; class Magnoliopsida; order Asterales; family Asteraceae; genus Ambrosia; species Ambrosia trifida. The sequence goes on from CM054131.1 coordinate 55,776,794, forward strand.
GTGGTAAAAATCCAACAATGCGATGGTTATTATTATAATAAATATACATATATATATGTGTATAAGTATGAATAATAATCATCGTAATAAAACTTGTCGTTTTGTAGCGTATAATAAATGCGTAATGTTACAGTCTCCCCTACTTTTAGAAACTTCGTCCCGAAGTTAAAGAAAATACTAGGTTTGCAATTGGTCAACTACTGAAAACCTTGATAAAATTTCACACTACCTTAATGTACCTGTAAATTCATGATTACGTTCCGGACCATAATTACCAATTCACCTTACATTAGGGTTTTGCGTCCTTTTATGACTTTACCGATTGTTAAGCAGGTCTGATAGTCTCCGCCAGTCGTTCAGGTGGTAGGGCCTTTCCCGACTGTTGGAAAGACATGGTGACCTCTACCAATCGTTAAGTTAGTTGTTTAGTAGTTAACTAATTGTTGTACAAGCAAGTATGATTATAGATATAGCAATTAGTTCACATTCAGACAAACATGCACACAGATGTTATGATAATATTTGAATTTTATTACTCGAATCGAATAACGTCAATACATAGAATAAAAAGTAACCAATAGTCAAATGGTGAGTCTTGCGGTTAGGTAGCTGGAGGGTCTTGATCTCTGTTCAGTTTAGGGCATCGGTTACGGAAGTGATTCGGGTCTCCACATTCATAACATTGACCATAGTTGTATCGATTAGGATTAGCAGCCTGAGCAGGGTTGATGGGCTGGTTGGCATTAGGATTTGGGGTCTCGCGACATGTATTAACTAGATGGCCATACCTACCACAATTGGTGCACAAGCGACATGCTGAAGCAGTGGGATGATGTCGGTTGCATGTGTTGCACAATGGATGGTTTCCTGTATAAGGTTTCTTGTTAGAAGCTTGTGTAGTGAGGTTGACATCAGGATCCTTGGCCTTACGCTTCTGATTCTCAGTAGTTACCGCAGCTACAATACTTGTTTTATTGCCTTTCCGAACTAAGGTCCCGTTCTTTACGTGATTATCGGTTAAGGTAGCCGCTAAACGTTTGGCTTCTTCAAGGGTAGCAGGGTTCCTTCCCCATACCGTGTCTTGAATCTGCATAGGCAAACCACCGATATACTTTTCGATGGCTACAGGTAGCGGAGTGACTTTATGAGGCAATAACAGGCTGAGCTCGTGAAAACGGGTATTATAAGCAAGGTTTTCCCCACTATCCTGAGCAAGGGTGTGGAATTCATCCTCAAGTTTCTTAACTTCATTTCGAGGACAGAACTCTTCCTTCATGACCTCCTTGACTTGGTCCCATGTCATAGCAAGAGCAACTTCGGCCCCACGAGTACGCTTTTCTTCATTCCACCATGTGAGTGCTCGTTTATGGAGAACACTCATGGCGTAACGAACCTTGAAGTTGTTTGGGCACTCGCTGTTGATGAAGGTATTTTCAATACCCTCAAACCATTGGAGAAGTCCAGTAGCTCCTTCTTCACCGCTGAACTTTGGAGGGTTGCAAGAGTTGAAATGTTTAAGGGTGCAAGCTTGGGGTCCATTACCATTGCCATTGCCATTCCCGTTCCCGTTGTGACCGTTCCCGTTGCCGTTCAATTGGATGACCTGAGCAAGTAAATTGGGAACTAGAGTTGCGATTTGCTGCGCCATTTGTTGAGAAATGATCGCAGCCAGTTGAGCATCGACCCCATTAGTGTTGTGACCCGGACCTTGTTCATGACCATGGTTGTCACTACCTTCATCGTGGTTCTCACCAGTGCTGTTGCGAGTGCTGCGACGAGGAGGCATGATCTGTAATAGACACAATGAAATGAATGAGAGTTTATATAAGGAATGTAATCATTTATTCATTAATTAAAACGAATAAATGAAAACGTTGACTTATCAGAGATTCTAAATTCTAATAACATATGAAGACATGCTTTAGCCTATAAGTGAACACTCATCCCGAGAATTCCCAGGTAGGCATCCGGGTCCCTCGTCTGATTGGGATATATGCGCAATGCCAGCCTAGACAGAAGACTCAGAATACAGGCGTTCACCCTTCCAGATTGCACGTGTTCGTTATTAAAATTTAGAACTTCGACGAGATCTCAAGGTGGTTCAGGTTAAACCTGAGGATTTTGTCCTGTTAGTCTAAGAGTAGGTCTAGTGATGTAGAGCATCTTCTTGTAAGGATGATAGTAGGGATAAGAAGTAGGAGGGAGATAGAGATTAGCAAGTAAAGAAGCAAGTACTGATTAAGTCCTATGGTTATAGACTAGATTATTTTTCTAATAACCTAATTCCCTATAACCATGGCTCTGATACCAATCTGTAACACCCCAACCGATGGCGGAAACATCGGGGTGCCACGTATTGATGATTGTTCAGTAGCTCATGGTGAATATCAGATTTCATTAAATGATTTAATTAATTTACATACAAAGATTCTACAATACTTCATACATCAATTTGAATGAAACTATGCACGTATCTTCAAGCAAATCTTCAAACAAGTAGAACCTGAAACATGTTAAGTTGAAAATATTTTGGGTCAACAATTGTTGGTGAGAATACACAGGTTTGTGAAAATAAATGGTAACGATAGTTTGTACAACATTCAAAGTTGTATGATGATAGAGTATGATACCGACATGCAACAATGCGTCTTTGTACAACCAAACCTTGTGTCGACTGATGACTAACTCGCAAGTTAGTTAAATGTTATTACTGTTATCGATCATCCCTGAGTCTATGCGGGTGGGATGGGTTTGTCAGACCTATAGCGCTATAATCTAAACAGGCGGCTTGATCAATGTTAATGATTATACTGTGTCTTTTTGTTACAGTCAAATGATAGAATGAGTAAATGATAGTGTAATTGAATCACAAGTTTCAACAATGTAAGAATGAGTAAATGATAGTATATAAAATGTTTAAACATGTTTCACCCCAAAAATGTAAAATAGAAAAAGGGGCTATGTAAACTCACCTTAGCAAATGTTAACTTGTTGAAAAGATATGATATTTGTGTTGCCCAAAGTGATTCCAAATATTACCCTATAATGAGGTAATATATAATAAGTCTAAGTCTATGTAACTAATATGTGTATCCTAGGGTTTCGATTTGGGGATAATCAATTGTTAAATTTAATTTAAAAATGTTAATTAAATAAAGAAAGTTGGATAATTAATGAAAAATAGTCTTTTTATAAAGTTTGAATTTTGAATGAGTACAATAAAGTGTTTGAAGCAATAAAATAATTTTTATAAAATTATTTCATTTAAAATAGATTTTTAAATCTATTTATTTGTAAATAGTCAATTATTAACTTTAATAATCAAAAATACTAAAATTAAAGAAATAATGGATTTTTAGTATTTTTGATTATTAAAGTTAATAATTGACTATTTACAAATAAATAGATTTAAAAATCTATTTTAAATGAAATAATTTTATAAAAATTATTTTATTGCTTCAAACACTTTATTGTACTCATTCAAAATTCAAACTTTATAAAAAGACTATTTTTCATTAATTATCCAACTTTCTTTATTTAATTAACATTTTTAAATTAAATTTAACAATTGATTATCCCCAAATCGAAACCCTAGGATACACATATTAGTTACATAGACTTAGACTTATTATATATTACCTCATTATAGGGTAATATTTGGAATCACTTTGGGCAACACAAATATCATATCTTTTCAACAAGTTAACATTTGCTAAGGTGAGTTTACATAGCCCCTTTTTCTATTTTACATTTTTGGGGTGAAACATGTTTAAACATTTTATATACTATCATTTACTCATTCTTACATTGTTGAAACTTGTGATTCAATTACACTATCATTTACTCATTCTATCATTTGACTGTAACAAAAAGACACAGTATAATCATTAACATTGATCAAGCCGCCTGTTTAGATTATAGCGCTATAGGTCTGATAAACCCATCCCACCCGCATAGACTCAGGGATGATCGATAACAGTAATAACATTTAACTAACTTGCGAGTTAGTCATCAGTCGACACAAGGTTTGGTTGTACAAAGACGCATTGTTGCATGTCGGTATCATACTCTATCATCATACAACTTTGAATGTTGTACAAACTATCGTTACCATTTATTTTCACAAACCTGTGTATTCTCACCAACAATTGTTGACCCAAAATATTTTCAACTTAACATGTTTCAGGTTCTACTTGTTTGAAGATTTGCTTGAAGATACGTGCATAGTTTCATTCAAATTGATGTATGAAGTATTGTAGAATCTTTGTATGTAAATTAATTAAATCATTTAATGAAACTATGCACGTATCTTCAAGCAAATCTTCAAACAAGTAGAACCTGAAACATGTTAAGTTGAAAATAAAATGGGTCAACGATGCCGTGTAATTGAGGTGTAATTATGTTATATTGGGCCGGTTAATGCACGAGTTTGCCAAAAATATACCAATCACACGTTAATTGTTGGATTGATCACCAAGGAATACCACAGTTGACTTTTCCTTGTCAACTGTGGGAGTTTAACACGTGTATAAGATTAATGTTAATCCGGGTTTATCACAAGTTGATAGTCCAGCCCAGCTGGTTGTGCTCGTGTGTTGGTGTGGCCCGGCCTTTGGCGCGGGTTCGATTCCCGGCCAAGGCAATGTTTTTAATTCTTTTTGTATAATTAAATGGGCCGGCTCTCAAGGCCTTGGGCCTGATTTCCAGATGGGCTTGGTTAATGGGCTGAGAAACTTGGGCTTCAAATAAGGGTGGGTTGTATGTGGTAAAAATCCAACAATGCGATGGTTATTATTATAATAAATATACATATATATATGTGTATAAGTATGAATAATAATCATCGTAATAAAACTTGTCGTTTTGTAGCGTATAATAAATGCGTAATGTTACACCTACGGTGCCATTTCTTGATCGAAAACCCAAGGCAGGAAAGCTCCTAACCTTGCAGAGGTTTTAGGTTGGCCATAAGGCCCCCCAGAGGACCCCAAGAATGCTAAAGAAGGGTAAAAATTGGCACACAAATGGCTGAGTTGAAGGTGCTATTTATAGGAAAAATTCAAGGTGAGCACGGTCGTGCACAAGGGTGGCACGCCCGTGCACGACCGTGCTTGCTGCTCCACGCATGTTCTGTTGCTGTAGGGACAAACTGTCTGTATGATGTGCTGAGTACGTCCGTGCCAAAGAGTGAGCATGGCCGTGCACCCAACCAGATGATGTTTTCTTGTCCCCCAAGTTGGTTGCTTTGTGTTCTAGTGTGCAGGCCCTTATACCAATGTGCATGGCCATTCTTGGTCGATACCAGGCTGATTTTATCGTCATTTTCACCTTGAGGAAGTCTTTACATATCCTTGGAATATGCTTCAAGTCTCGTGTCTTCAGGATTATCCGTTTCTTGTTGTTTTCACCCTAGAATTGCTTCTTTTTGGGTTGGAGCTCCATTTTCCTGATAAATACATATAGGAACGATTAAGTAGCTTTTATTATAAATTTTAGCCCAATTATGTCCTATTATAAGACTATTTATGCATGCGCTTAATATGTGTAAATGATGGCACATCAATAGGGCAGTGGATCTTTGGATTTTTCATGGGAATAAATTCCTGATGGATGGTTCTTGCATTTCACGTTTGTGCTATGCGATCAACGTCTTATTCGTGGGGGAATGGTCCAAACAAAATGTGCTAAATTTAAGCCGGTTCCTGAGGTATCTTTATTTGATTAATGGGTTGAAGGTGAATTGTAAAGTCAAAGTATAGGTTTACGTTTGTCTTAGTTTGTCAGACTTAGTTTGTTGGACCCTTATAGTGTACGGGTTTGGGATTGGGTGTACGAACTCAGTTCGGCCTATTATGTGTAAACAGCAACCTATGTGTTATAAATAGGAGGTGAGTAATTCTCTTTAGGGTTGATTGCTTTTATCACTTTCTATTGTTCTTTGTCCGACTCTTGTACCAAACGAGTTCATCTCGTGTGAATGTTATTAAGCAATTAAATCAGTTTATGTTCTTGTTTGAACCTTACATTAGTTTACCGCACTTGTGTTTGTTTGAGTGATTTTGTGGAAGTTTCTGGATTTACAACTGGTAACAGAGCCAGCCTAGGCTCTATATTGTTTTCACTGCACCACCATAATATACAAACCTTGGTCGTCACCACCTTAGAAAAATCCTAGACAAGGTGGCGAGGGTGGTGGTTTTCCTTTTTCATTTAATTTTTTTGTTTCTTTTTTATAGTTTCTATCAAATAAAGCTTCATCCAATCCTTTTCTTGCCAATTCTTAAATCCGATTATCCACCGCCATATCACAAAACTGGTTTTATTTTTATTTCTTTTATCTAAGACAAGAATTGAAGCCACATAAGTCTTTTTGATGAAATTAGGCTAACATAACCCACTAATTTTATATTGAGTTTATTTTGCGCTTATCACCAAAAAGCTAAATAAGTTGCCTTTGTTCCTTATCATCAAACACCAAATAAACAATTTGTGGTTTGTTTTTTTCTTGATTCAATTACGATTTCCAAACAAACAATTTTGAATTGGTTGTATCGTTTCCTTGTTTTATTTTATCGGTGTTTAGCCGCACCAAGGACCATGGTCCAAAGCCACCGATCTCAGACTATGGGTTGATTAGTTTTAATTTTCTTCTTACATATACGGATCTCATCTCTTTATCTAAATCTAAGACACCGTCACGTGACCACGGTCACCGACCTTGCTTTCGTTTTCTCTTTAGATAATTGGATCCCATCTCTTGATTTATGGATTCAAGAGACTGCCTACTAGTTTCGACACACCGCCACACGACTACTGCCCCCGATTGTCAATTTACCTTTAGCCGATGGTGTTTATCATTCTCTTGGAAGACTGTGGATGGCATAATTAAGCGAATTATGGATAGCACAATCAAACAAAATATGAAGGCAACATTAAGCACAATATGGATTTACTGGCAAAGTTGGAGTTTTGAGTTGATTGAAGCACGTTAATCTTCTTATTATTCAATGAAATCATTCAGTATTCTATTATCTGGCATGGTTTCTTTTATCCTGTTTTGATACATTTAAATTAACCTGTTTTGGTGTGTTGTGTATTTGTTTTTATTACACGTTGAATCGGTTTTGGTTTTGGAAGAACAAAATATTTTTGTTACAATTTTGATGCTTGATCGAATTTGGCCGAATATATTGGTGTTTTCTTGATTTTCTGTTAATTGGTTACAAAGGATTTGGAAGGGCTTTTAAATTTTTGGCAACTAAATATATCCCAATACTTTCAAAACTCATTAACCAACCTTCAGACGTGTACGACCTAAAATGTCAAGTGAGCGACCATCGGTTGTTTGCCTTCTAAGTGTGCAGATCAAATGGGTGTGCGACATTCTTTTGGGGTGTGTATGACCCATAAACTGATTGTGGAGCCCAATCATAGTGTGTACGATCCAATTCTTTTGTGTGTGGCCCATCTGATCAGCCCATCAGATATGTACCGACCAATCAATTGGTGTATTGTGTGCAGCCCATATCAGTCTGTGTGCGACCAAAATCAGCTTGTATGGCCCAACCTGTTTGGCCCAATTCTCTGTATGCGACCCATTTGTGTAACATCGCGTATTTTCCACAAATTTTTAAAAAAAATGTTTGTTTTAAATAAATATATGTTTTAAACACCTTATATAAATAATCATTTAATAAAAACCCGTTGAATCTCGACAGTTTAGTGTGTTTTAAAATTATTCGTAGCATTTTTTTTAGTATAATCATTATATATGTGAGTTAATAATATTACTTTATAAAACAAATTAAATAAAAAGAAATGGAGCTAACAAGACTCGAACCCACGTCCAACCCTTTTCAAACAACATACACCAACCACTAAGCCACTTTGTTTTGGGTGATGATATTCTGAAACAAATAAAGTTAACCCTTCCTTAATTATCCTAGTCAATAAACAAAGTCAACACCCACGGTTCAAGCCCATTTTTACTCAACCAAATCGCACTCAAAATCTAATTCAATCCCATAAATGATGCGCCTAGTCTCTCTCTACCTTCCTAAACAAGCATTCACCCGTATTACATTGAATAGGAAATCAATTAGTCCAGATTGTAACCGTTTATAAACCTTCTATAAATCCGTTTTTCAAATCTGTATATATAGTGAGTATTAACGCAATTAAACTTACCCCTAAACTCATTAAGGACCGATTATAAGATCCCCCATCTCAAGTGTTGCGTTCAACCATCACAACTCTCAGATTTTGAAGCCTTATGTTCGGTACACGTTCGTTTCAATTTAATCGCTTTAAACCTCAGTATGTTTTGATTATCCTATGATTTAGAGTCGATTCATAGTGCAGATCAGAAGCCCCATGGTTTAATTACGTATCTGTATCGTTTCGGTGGTCAATTAATTGATTTGGTGAACTAGGGTTTATGAAGATTAGAATTGGGGATTTTGGTTCAAAGCAAATTGTTATTAAATACTAAACAGGTCCAAAGAAACCACAAATACACGTTCAGATCTGATGGTTTGGGCGTGGTTATGCAGACATCAGGTCATGAGATCGATTCCCAGCATCAATAAACATTTTTTTATACCATTTAAGCTTTATATATATTCACTTGTATTTTTTAAAATTAGTTTTAAAATACTAAAACTCCTTTATAAATTCTACAAAAATTATTTTATGTTATTCTAGTAGTAGAGTTTAACATACAATTTTTAGTTTTCCAAAAATTATTTATTTAATATATATAATAAATAATTCAAGTTTATTCAATTTTATTTTTAAAATTCTTTAAAAATATCAAAACGATTATATAAATTTCCACAAAAATTATTCTAAGTTTTTATAACAATAAGCTTTTCTGAAATGATTTTTATTTCTGAAAGATCATTTATTTAATAATTTTAATCAATTTTTGTTAGTTTTAATCATAAATAAATCATAATAAATTGATTTTTCAATATTTTTGCACCAAAATTTTATATAAATTATTTCTATTTATTTGGAACAGAAATACAATTTTTAATTTAATAATTCTGTAATTCTAATATTTTTAAATATTAAAGTTATATTTTGACAATTTGTAATAAATAGATTTAATATTCTATTTTTAAGAAAATAATTTTATAAAAATTATTTTCATACTTAAAACTTATTATTGTGACCATCTTTAATTTAAAATTTACAAAAAGACTTTTGTTTATTTATTTATCAAATTTCTCTTTTTTTATCAAACATTTTATTTATTAATCAAACGAACACTTATCCCCAATTCGAAACCCTAGAATATATTTGTAGACTAGAAAGACTTAGACATATTTATTACCTTAATTATAGGGTAATACTTGGCATTGTTGGGCAACACATATTCTATTTTCACGAGACATAACATTTTGCCAAGGTGAGTTTTACATAGCCCCTTTTCTATTTTTCACTATTTTTGGGGTGAAACATGTTACAACATTCTATATGCAATTCAATCATAAAATGTCTATGTGTTTTTCTATGTTGCATTATGTCTTAAACATGACTAGGGTAAGCACAATATTCTAGCATAATCATTAACATTGATCAGCCGACGGTATACAATGATAGATCTATTGGACTGACAATCCCACCCGGATACGTACCTCCTACATAGGTAGCGTGGGTGATTGTTATCGCATAACATAATCGAGTGAACCATGAGCGTATGGGATGGACCACAATATTCTAGTCACAAGGGTTGATTATGCACTCGATTTACTGCTAGTATGTTTTCACATATGGACTAGACTTGCCATGACACTTGAATTGTACAAGCTTTATTCGATTATCAAAACCTATGTAATTCTCACCAACTTTTGTTGACCCAAAATATTTTCAAACTTAACATGTTTCAGGTTATAGCTTGCTTGGAGTTTAGAGTTAATGCTTGAAGATGCATATTTAGTATTTCTCATTTAATGTACAAATTCTTGTAGAACAATTGTATGTAATGTATTTAAATAAAATATTGAAATTTATTATTTACCATGAGCTACTGAACAATCATCAATATGTGACATCCCGATGTTTCCGCCATCGGTTGGGGTGTTACAGATTGGTATCAGAGCCATGGTTATAGGGAATTAGGTTATTAGAAAAATAATCTAGTCTATAACCATAGGAATATAACCAGTATTTGCTCCTTTACTTGCTATTCTCTATCTCACTCCTACTTCTTATCCCTACTTTAATCCCTACAAGAAGATTGCTCTCCATCACTGGAATTACTCTTAGACTAATAGGACAAAATCCTCAGGGTCAGCCTGAACCACCTTGAGATCTCGTCGAAGTTCTAGATTTTAATAACGAACGCGTGCAATCTGGAAGGGTGAACGCCTGTATTCTGAGTCTTCTGTCTAGGCTGGCATTGCGCATATATCCCAATCAGACGAGGGACCCGGATGCCTACCTGGGAATTCTCAGGATGAGTGTTCACTTATAGGCTAAAGCATGTCTTCACTATGTTATTAGAATCTGGAATCTTTGATAAGTCAACATTTTCGTTTATTCGTTTTAATTAATGAATAAATGATTACATTCCTTATATTACCTCATTCATTTCATGCCTCATTGAACCTTCATTGTGTTCCTTACAGATCATGTCTCCACGTCGCAGCACTCGCATTAACAGTGGTGACAATCATGAGGAAGGGAGCAGCAACCACGACCACAACACTAACCACAACAATGGAGGTGATGCCCAACTAGCTGCGATTATTTCCCAACAAATGGCGCAACAAATCACAACTCTGGTTTCTAACTTGTTGACTCAAGTCATCAAAATGAATGGGAACGGCAATGGAAATGGAAATGGCGATGGAAATCATGTAAAGAACGGGACCTTAGTTCGGAAAGGCAAGAAAACAAGTATTGTGGCCGCGGTAACTACCGAGAACTGGAAGCGTAAGACCAGGGATCCTGATGTAAACCTTACTACACAAGCTTCTAACAAGAAACCTTATACAAAAACTTTCCATTGTGTAACACATGCAATCGACATCATCCCACTGTTTCAGCGTGTCGCTTGTGCACCAATTGTGGTAGGTATGGCCATCTGGTCAACACATGTCGCGAGACCCCAAACCCTAATACCAACCAACCAATCAACCCTGCTCAGGTTGCTAATCCTAATCGTCCTGGTAAATACAACTATGGTCAATGCTATGAATGTGGAGACCCAAATCACTTCCGTAACCAATGCTCTAAACTAAACCGAGATCAAGACCCTCCAGCTACTTAACAGCAAGCCCTACCATTTGAATGATGTCTGCTTTTTAATTCTATGTATTGATGTTTTTGATTCAAGTAGTAAATTCTAGTATTATCATAACACTTGGATACATGCTTGTTTGAATGTGAACTAATTGCTATATACTTACTTACTTGTACAACAGTTAGTTGGCTACCAAACAACTTACTCAACGATTGGTAGAGGTCATCATGTCTTTCCAACAGTCGGGAGAGGCCCTACAACCTGCTCAACGACTGGTGGAGGCTATCAAACCTGCTCAACAATCGGTAGAGGCATAGAAGGACACAAAACCCTAATGTAAGGTAAATTGGTGATTGCGGTCCAGAACGTAATCATGAATTTACAAGTACGTTATGGTAGTGTGAAATTCTATCAAGGTTTTTGGTAGTTGACCAATTATAGACCTTAGTTACCTGGTAGTTCACTTAGTCTTTCTATAGTCCATCAACTCATTTCTTTTAGGACTCCTAAAACTTAAGGTTCTTATTGCGATTTCAAGACACACCTAATCCTACCCTCTTATCCAAATTATTTGAAACAAGATTACTATATTCATGTCATGTCCTAACACAAAATTTCCAAACCACAATTGCTTTAATTCCTACCTAATCATTCTGTGTTCTTAATAACTTCGGGACGAAGTTTCCAAAAGTAGGGGAGACTGTAACATCGCGTATTTTCCACAAATTTAAAAAAAAAATGTTTGTTTTAAACAAATATATGTTTTAAACACCTTATATAAATAATCATTTAATAAAAACCCGTTGAATCTCGACAGTTTAGTGTGTTTTAAAATTATTCGTAGCATTTTTTTTAGTATAATCATTATATATGTGAGTTTATAATATTACTTTATAAAACAAATTAAATAAAAAGAAATGGAGCTAACAAGACTCGAACCCACGTCCAACCCTTTTCAAACAACATACACCAACCACTAAGCCACTTTGTTTTTGGGTGATGATATTCTGAAACAAATAAAGTTAACCCTTCCTTAATTATCCTAGTCAATAAACAAAGTCAACACCCACGGTTCAAGCTCATTTTTACTCAACCAAATCGCACTCAAAATCTAATTCAATCCCGTAAATGATGCGCCTAGTCTCCCTCTACCTTCCTAAACAAGCATTCACGCGTATTACATTGAATAGGAAATCAATTAGTCAAGATTGTAACTGTTTATAAACCTTCTATAAATCCGTTTTTCAAATCTGTATATATAGTGAGTATTAACACAATTAAACTTACCCCTAAACTCATTAAGGACCGATTAAAAGATCCCCCATCTCAAGTGTTGCGTTCAACCATCACAACTCTCAGATTTTGAAGCCTTATGTTCGGTACACATTCGTTTCAATTTAATCGCTTTAAACCTCGGTATGTTTAGATTATCCTATGATTTAGAGTCGATTCCTAGTGCAGATCTGAAGCCCCATGGTTTAATTACGTATCTGTATCATTTCGGTGGTCAATTAATTGATTTGGTGAACTAGGGTTTATGAAGATTAGAATTGGGGATTTTGGTTCAAAGCAAATTGTTATTAAATACTAAACAGATCCAAAGAAACCACAAATACACGTTCAGATCAGATGGTTTGGGCGTGGTTGTGCAGACATCAGGTCATGAGATCGATTCCCAGCATCAATAAACATTTTTTTATACCATTTAAGCTTTATATATATTCACTTGTATTTTTTAAAATTAGTTTTAAAATACTAAAACTCCTTTATAAATTCTACAAAAATTATTTTATGTTATTCTAGTAGTAGAGTTTAACATACAATTTTTAGTTTTCGAAAAATTATTTATTTAATATATATAATAAATAATTCAAGTTTATTTAATTTTATTTATAAAATTCAATAAAAATATCAAAAAGATTATATAAATTTCCACAAAAATTATTCTAAGTTTTTATAACATTAAGCTTTTCTGAAATGATTTTTATTTCTGAAAAATCATTTATTTTATATTTTTAATCAATTTTTGTTAGTTTTAATCATAAATAAATCATAATAAATTGATTTTTCAATATTTTTCTCCAAAATTTATATAAATTATTTCTATTTATTTGGAACAGAAATACAATTTTTAATTTAATAATTCTGTAATTTTAATATTTTTAAATATTAAAGTTATATATTGACAATTTGTAATAAATAGATTTAATATTCTATTTTTATGAATTATAAAAATTATTTTCATACTTAAAACTTATTATTGTGACCATCTTTAATTTAAAATTTACAAAAAGACTTTTGTTTATTTATTTATCAAATTTCTCTTTTTTTATCAAACATTTTATTTATTAATCAAACGAACACTTATCCCCAATTCGAAACCCTAGAATATATTTGTAGACTAGAAAGACTTAGACATATTTATTACCTTAATTATAGGGTAATACTTGGCATTGTTGGGCAACACATATTCTATTTTCACGAGACATAAACAAGAGGTTGAAAAAGGTACGAAGGAGTTCGTAGTCTTTTTGAGTGAAAGTGTATGTGGATATCAGATGCCAACAAAAGGAGACTACCGATTAGAAGAGCCGAGCCTCTTAAGGTTAGTGTAATAAACAAGCGGTTGAAAAAGGTACGAAGGAGTTCGTAGTCTTTTTGAGTGAAAGTGTATGTAGATATCAGATGCCAACAAAAGGTGAAGGAGCTCCTCCTTTAATAGTACCTTGACATCCGACTTTCTCAGCCCATCCTCTACCCTTGATGGGGCCCGGCCCTGGTAGAGGTGTCTCCAAGATTCCGGCCCAAGTCCCTAAGCCCATTTGGTGCAAGTGGGTTTTGGTAAAAAGGAGAAAGTAAAATGCAAAGGGGGGATGTTACCGTCCTGACGATAGTACGCGTGGCATCCACTGAATGGACGCTGGTGGGCGGCGGATACGTGGCGTCCCCTATTGGTAGACCGAGGACGGTGGGTAATCATTCTTTTCCTTGAACCTTGAGATAGGTTGAGAAAGCCTGGTGTCAGGAAGATATCTTGGCTGGGAGGCTGCCACGTCGTCGTCCTTTCTGTATGTCAGACTGGGAGTAGTCTTTGATTGGAGAGGAACTCTGACGGGCAGCCTGTTGCGTCAGGAACAGTTGCCTGGGGCAGGGGTGTGAGTCCCAAGGCTGCCCTAAAAGGCATCTTCTAGTCGGGTTGACGAAGCTTCAACTGGCTTGCTGGGGAAGCTTTGAAGCGTGTTAGGCCCGCCGACGTAAAACGGGCGGACGAGCTTGTGCCTGGCGTCGATTGGACGCCAGGTGTATCGCCGACGTAAAACGGGCGGGTGAGGATGTGCCTGGCGTCAGGTGGACGGACGCCAGGTGTATCACCGATGTAAAACAGGCGGGTGGACGCCAGACGTTCCCCTGACGTAAAACGGGCGGATGGACGCTAGATGATCCGCTAACGTAAAACGGCCGGATGGACGCCAGGCGATGCCGGTTTTAGTTGGGCAATGATATGGTATTTATGATTTTTTGATATCATATCCCTTCAAGTCCCCCCAGTCCAGTGCTTTCATGCACCTTTGGCAAGGGAGTGTTGGACTTGATTTCACAAGTGTACTTTGAGTTACATCCAATCGTCACTGGGTTTTCGTGTAACAAAGTGTACGTGTGTTTTTGTATAATCCTCGTTAACTGGTGCGTGCATAGTGATCAAGCTGCGGGCGTATAACGGAATGAGCGTTTATTACAGGACCTATGATTAGGTCCAGGCGAAAAATAGAAGAATGAGGGAAATTCATTCATTATGTGTAGGGCTTGAAGCAGGATGAAGAGATTTAACTCTTCATCCGTGAAGCTTGAAGCTCGACGAGGAGAGTTACCTACAAAACTTGAAGATGATGAGGAGAGTTAACTCCTCATGTGCAAAGCTTGAAGATGATGAGGAGGGTTAACTCATCATGTGTAAAGCTTGAAGATCATGAAGAGCTTTTTGAAGTCTTCGCTATAAATTATTGTCTTCCTTGTGATATTGATAGCTATGTTCATAGGATTGGTGAGAGAATCGTCGAGTGGTGTCAGGCTCCCTTGATCAGTATGTTGAAAGCTATTCGTCTTGTGGGAGAAGGAAGTTCTTCATTGTTTCCTTTATACACGCTGGCGTGGGGCCTGGATAGGCGTCGGGCCTGATTGCGCGTCCACAAGATGTGAAAATGAAAAACTTCGGATTTTTGGCTCTAGCGCGTAGGCGTCGGGCCTGATTGCGCATCCACAAGATGTGAAAATGAAAATCTTCGAATTTTTGGCTGTGGCACGCAAGCGTGGGACCTAGAAAGGCGCCGGGCCTGATTGCGCGTCCACGAGATGTGAAAATGAAAATCTTCATATTTTTAGCTCTAGCGCGCAGGCGTGGGGCCTAGGAAGGCGTCGAGCCTGATTGCGCGTCCAGAAGATGTGAAAAAGGTGTTTTTTGTCCCTATCTGCGCCTGTATTTACTCCGCATTGAATTTAACTTTTTGAATTTCGTGTGAATTCAAGGCGGGAATGTTTTGAAGTTGAAGGGACGTGTCTGACGGTTGGTACACCTGCCTTGGAGAACGTGTCTGACAGTTACTGTGACTGTTGAGTTTGTAGTCCGCCACGTGTCGTGCATCTGTTGCATGTGGACAACTGTTGGTGATGGATCTGAACGTGGGCGTACACGTGTCGATCATCGACATCATATGCCAGCTGGGGCAGGGTAACCGTCAGGCAAGTGAGCCACGCGCGGCGCGTGGGCCGTTTCATCACGTGGCCTCCTGACGTGTCTGTTTGTGATTAGACCCTTGCGCGAAAAGCCTGTTTGTGATGATTTCTTTCTCTGTCCTTGCATTAAATGCGGTGGGTATATATATATGTCCCCTTCATCGTTCATTTGTTTCATTCTCTTTATCCAAAGGAAGTTTTGAAATTATCTGTGGTGAGTTAGTTACTTTTCCGGTCAGTTTTCGAAAGAGAATTCCTCGTTTCTTGTTCTCCTCCTGTTTGGCAAACGATGTCTTCTGAAGATAAGAAAGCAGAGCTGGCGATGAAAGATGCCCAGATTTCTTGGTCCAAGGAAATGTTTCGGTCCTTGGTTAAGAAGTTTAATATTCTTCGTGAGTGGGAACCAGAGTTGCCGGAGAAGGGGCAGACTCCGGTTGACTGCCTGAAGGAGAAGATATGTTGGTATGAGGCGTATTTTTTGAAGGGGCTTTTCCGGCTCCCGGTGTCAAAGTTTTTCATCTCCGTCCTGCAGAAGTATGGAGTGCATATTTCTCAGATGAGCCCCTTCGGGGTGATGAGAGTTATGCACTTCGAAGCCACATGCCGATCATTGAGAAGGGAGCTGGAGTTTGAACACTTCAATGTGTTTTATAAGATTGAAGTGAAGGAGTCAGGATGGGTGTCTTTTGTTGAGAGGTCAAGACCGTGAGTCTAATTATACCGAAGAGTTCGCCAAAGACTCTTCGTGATTGGAAGAAGTGTTTCTTCTTTGTGAAGAAGGAGGTTATTCCGGTGGATATGGCGAAACAGGAGCTCCGTGCCGGGCAGAAGGCACCGTCCTTCGAGGTAATGAAGGATTTCCAGGAGGAGGCCTGGTTTCAAGAGTTGTGTGCGCACCCTACTCGTTTAGATGATCTGGATAGATTGGACGAGGGTATTCTCCGTCTATTGGGGCTGAGCCGCCTAGGTGTCAGGGAGGGTTATGATTTGGCTCCTGTTGGCGATGATGGGCCGTTATCAGTTGAAGGTAAGTTCTTTAATATTATTATTATTATTATTATTATTATTATTATTATTATTATTATTATTATTATTATTATTATTATTATTATTATTATTATTTGTATCATCCTTCGTGTGTTGACGCACATGTCTGTTTGCAAGTGAGTTGTTGTTTGAAGTTTTTGCTGCTCGTGGTACGAAGACCACTTATCTCGCGGTACCTGAAGGGGGTGTGTCGGAGTTGGAGCAGCAGAGGGAGAATTTCCTTTTTCCCGTGCCGATGGAAGGTGCGCAATCTAAGCTTGGTTTCTTGATCAATCCTAGGCCGCTGTCCGTGCGCACGGCGGCTGGGATTGATTATGTTTTTTTATCCGACGATGAGTCCAGTGGGTCATCGTCCGGTCTAATTCACCGTACGCGTCGCTCTGCAGGTGGTGGTGGTTCCAGTGCGTCGGCGGCCGCGGCACAAGGTGGTGGTATGACTGGTGAGGCTAGTGCAACTGAAGGAGTGACTACTGAGAGTAAGTGTCTTGACCTCCTTTATGTTTTTATCTTTGTTTGCGTCGTATAAGCTGATACTTGTCTTTGTTTGTAGGTCGCAAGCGTAAGATGCTGGAGACTGTTGAGGAAGATGAACCTCAAGGTTCGTCTCCAAAGAGGATGGCCACGGGTGGTGGTAGTGTTGATCCTCCTCAGTGTTTGGAGCTTGATCCTCCGCCGGTGCGTGAGCCCTTCTACCAAAAGGCGTTGAGGAAGATCAATAGTAAATGCTTTCATGGTATCTTTTAGTCTTTTTGGTAGTTTTAATAAGTGTTGAACGCATCTTGTTTACTTGTTTGTAGGATCCATTCCTCCATCTGTGAGGCAACTTCAAGAGGACAGGAAGAAGAAGCTAGAGGATGAGAGGGACAAGGCTGAAGCTGCGCGACAGTTGGAGTCGGCGGAGAAGCTGGAGGAAGAGAAGCGCGCTGCTGAGGCCGCCTTAAAGAAGAAGGAGGAGGAGGCTCGTGCTCTTCAGGACGAGGCCGAGCATAAGCGGGCTGAAGATGTTCGTTTGGCCGCCTTGGGTGTCAAGGAAAAGGAAGAGGAGGACCTGCGCAGGATGGCTTTGTTGAAGCAGCATGAAGATCTGGTAAAGATTAAGAGGGAGCAAGCTCAGGGGATGATTGCTTAGGGTGGTGGTGGCTCGTAAACTGAGCCTGTTTTTGTTGACCATGATGAAAGGGACGAATAGGAAACTTCGCCTGAGGAGGTCGGGGTTGGTGAACTGAAGATGAAGAAGATTGAAGGTAGTCGAGCATCATCAACTGCTCCTGCTTTCAAGTTGGATGCTCTGGTTTATACGCCTGAATGGCGTATAACCGAAAGTTGTCGCTTCCTCAGCCCCTTTGTGGCTGAGGAGTTTGTAAATTACGCACTTCCTCCTACAGAGCGTGCTCATCACCGTTCTCAAGACCGGGGTACACTTTTCATAGAGTTGTGCATGAACTTGACACAATCGTTGGGGAATTTGTACGCCCTTCACCGCGGAGAGGGTGAATTTTTGGATGAGCATGCGACGGTTGCAGGTGAAGCCGATCGCTGGCTAGGGAGAAGGCGGTGTTTGAGACTTCGCGGAAGCGCCTTGTGGAGCAGATCCGAAAACTGGATTCCGATCTGCGTCAGAAGGATGTTGAAGCGGCGGAGAAGCAAAAGGCGTGGGCGAACTCCACTGATACTGTGAATACAGAGTTGGAGCGTCGCCGTTTGTTGGTGCAGAAAGCTGAGTCTGCGCTGGCTGAGCAGAAGAAGGTGGAGGCAGCCAAGGTGAAAGAATTGGAGGAGATGTCCTCCAAGTATGCTTCCTCCTTGGTTGACCTTAAGGCGAAGGATGCGGATGTGGTGAGGATGACCACTCGAGTATCCGAGTTGGAAGCTCAAATTAATGATTTATGAAGGAGAAGGAGGCGTGGTCCGTTGAAGAAGCCAGTCTATTGGATGAAAAGAGGGCTTCTGAGGAGAAGGCCTTGTGGATGATGTCCGACGGCGTTTCAGCGATAAGTTTTCTTCCTTTAGTTGTGTTAAGTGTTTCATATACCGATAAGCTTATGTCTTTGTTTTTGTTACAAATCTTCAATCGTTGTTGGAATGAGCCGAAGATGGGCAATCAGGTAGTGGAGATAGCGCAGGTTGTGCGCGTGGCTGGTTTGCGGGTAGGCTGGCTGGAAGGCTACCTGGCTGCAAAGAATGGGACCCCCATTGAAGAGGATCCTTTTTAGGATATCAACCCTGAGGATGAGCTAGTGGACCAGCTGAAGAAGTTGGAACAAATGCGATTCCCTGTTTTTCAGACGGTCGGGAAGTGCCTTATGGATGCGGATCTGTATGTGCTATAAGGATCGTCAAATCAACAAAGAAATGATCAAACAAGTTTGTTTTAGGTGCGGAAACCCTAAAACAATCACAAAATGATAATCAAACAGATCAAAACAAGTAAATCATCATTTTAAAGCTTTTTCATTAATTACGAACTCAATTACTCGTTGATAAAATGAAAACAACAAGGTATGAACGTGAATTAAGCTAAATAATATCCTAGAGAGAGAATCAGAAAGTGGAGGGAACAAAATGACTCAAAGTTACATTCAAAAAATCAGCTTGACTATATATAGACTGCACATTCGCCCACTTAGTTCGTGCGAATGTGCAGGTTCGACCACTTCATCCGGTCGAACCAAGCCATACATAAGAAATCTATTCACATTCGTCCAAAACTTCTCCTTCGTACCTTCTGATTTTCCTTCGACCAAACAAACTGCTTCCTTCGCCCATATCAATTCTCCTTCGACCAAACGACAATCAACAAAAACAAGTTTATTGCACAATCCGAAGCACTAGTCGCATAAATGCATCTACAAACTCCCCCTCGACTATTGCTTGGATTGTTGTCGACGTTCTTCGTCCATTCTGATGTTCATCAACTTGATATGCCGCTGAATCTTCTGTTCTTTAGTCAGCACCGGTTCATGAAATGTCTTCGGCTTTGTCTTTTTCACTTCAGGCACTTTCTATATCTTCACAAACCTCCCGAGCTTTTTGTCATAGTCACATCCAGCATTTATATCATAAGTAAAGCACAGAATACCACACGTTGGTATTTGCCTGCTTGTTCAGCATCCTTAACCTCAGAATAAATCGGATTATAAAACAACATTATTATATCCTCATGTGAACAGTTAATCAACCACATGGGATCAAAAATGTGTATCTTCTTGAAGTTCTTTTCACCATCTTTCAGCACGATCACAGCCTCTGCTATCTTCCAATCATAGTACCACCAAATAAAGTCTTTGGCAAAGTGTTGTGGAATCGGCATCAAAGGAATCTTTTTCAACACTCGCGGTGGCTTATACTTCAGCGTCACTTTGGGCATTCCAGTAATCATGTCAATATCCTTTTTATGAACGATTCGTTTTGGATATTGAGGTTCAAAAAGGTTCCATTTCGTCCTACTCTCCCTAGTCATCTTCTCAGCAAAGTATGCAATCTGACCATTTGTCGTACCTGTCATTCTGTGTCGACAAATGTCACGAATTGCCCAATATGGAAGAGTCTTCAAATGATGGAATTTATCAAAATATAGGATCCCCTTCTCCCACTTCACTGCTACACATTTTAGTTGCTTAACAAACTTCCAGGCCAATGCACGACCTTTGAAAATTTCACTGTGAAGTTTGTAGAAGCTACCTTGTATCTCAGCTTTAGGACGGTTATTCTCCTTCTCTTTCAATTTCCTCAAAAGTTCTTTCAAACTATTAGATTGCTCGAACTGTGGCTTATCATGCCCTTTGAACACTTCTTCTTCAAACAATTTGCTCTTTTCCTTAGCAAGTTTCTTGGCCTGGTTTAGCACTTCATCAGAAAACCCAGGAAATCCAGAATCTTGATCATTCTTAAAGTATTGTGGATATTCCTCACTTGTAATATCTTCCATCTCAACTTCTTCAAATGCAGGAACGTCACGGTCATCAGAATGATTCCCGGCTTCCTTTTCAGGTATCTTTGGAATGAAATTATCAGCAAGTAACTCTTCCAAAGTCTTTCCAACCTGTCTAGCTAAACCTTCAAGTATTTCCTTAGAAACCGCCGCAGAAACCTCTCCATCTTCTAAATCTGGATCATCAAACTCCAACTCATACAGCTTATTACTAGACTCGAATATTTCTGGAAACCTGCCTGTCATGTCAATCGTCCAGACTCGATCTGTAAGCATCTGGCGATACATGTGTTTGTCTTCTTCAGATAAAGACTGCAGTTTTTCATTCCAGAAAATATCATCATCTACATTTTCACCTGGAGTCTTTGAGCTTGATTCTCCACCTTTGCTCGAATCACGCTTTTCATACTTATATTTCTCAGCGTTGTCATCATCTTTGTCATCATCACTATCAAAAGTAGAGTTGTTTGCATCACTTGATCCACCATCTGAACTACCATCATCTCCATCATCTTTCTTCTTTTTCTTTTGAGGATCGTTACCAGCATCATCATCAAGATCTTCATCCTCTTCATCGTCAGATGGTTCAAAGTCTACCTCCTCTTCATCTCGCTCTTTATCTTCTTCACCAACTTGAAGTTGAGGAGCTCGAGAGTACAAGTCTTTTATCAGATTGTCCATCTTCTTGTTACTCTCCTTCAGCTTTTTGTTCTCCTCTTTTAAAGCTATTATCCGTCTGGTGTTTCTCTGCTCATGTTTCAGCAACTTTTTGTTCTCTTTCTTGATCTTTTTGATTGTTTCCTTCAACTCTTCATTGTTATCATGAGATGTGACTACAACTTCCAACATCTTTTTATCATTCAACTTCAATTGCTCAATCTCGGTTTGCTGTTTGTTGATAATGCTCATCATTTCAGATAACCTTTGGTTCACAGCAGTCATTACATCACTATCAACTGTGACCTTCTTTTTAACAGGCATCTCAGCAACTTCAGGCAGTTTGCCTTTCCTCATCTTCTTGAGCACATTGTCTAACGCTTCATTGAACTCATCAACAGGTAATTCATCTCCCTGTTGTGTGCTAGAAGTAGTTGCACTCTTTTGCTTCTTCGATACAGGTGTAGTAACCGGTGACTTGGAACTAGAAGCTGGTGGTAATTTCTTTCCAGCAATGAGTGATTCAATCTCCCTCAATCTCTTTTGACTCGGTTTCAGTACGTTCTCTTGTTTCTTGTACTGAGGCTTCTTTTTTGATTTCACAGCCTGTACCGGTGAACCAAGAAAATCTTTTTCTACATTAAGACCCTCTTCATCTTCATCAACAGGAATTGGGCTCTTATTACCTTGATCTTCAACAGACTGACTAACAGACTCACCAGCCATAGTGGCCTTGGGCATGGTAGTCTTTAGCGTTTCAATTTCCGAATCCCAGTGTTCATCTTCTTGCGTCTCCTCAGAATCAATCGACGCCTCATCCACAATATGCAAACCCTTCTTAGCCATTGTCTTGTTTCTTCTCGATGTACTCTTCTTCTTAGAAGGTTCAGGTACAACCTCTAGTCTGATCTCTTTTTCCTTACCCTTCCCACTCTTTGCACCAACATTAACAACCTGTCTCTTACGCTTAGCATCTGGATCAACAGGATGTAATGGGTCATCTGGATCTGAATCACTGTTAGCATGTCTCACTTGCCCTTCACCCGGATCCGTATAGTCAATCCTTGCTAGATGTCCAAATAAACGTCTTACAGGTGGACGTTCATTCACTGACAATCCTTTGTAAGCTTTCATCCTAGCAAGTGTATTAATTGACATATGTTCTTGAACAACAATGTGCTTAGGATCCCTCTTCAAATCCTTGTATTTATGATCAAATACCATCTGGAGGAATCGAGGATACAGCAAAAACTTCAGATTCCTCGTGCCGTTCACAGGCTCCAACAAGTGTTCCATTAGCATTCCTGATACATTGAACGGTTTGTTCAATACCAGTGCCACTATCATTGAGCTAATACTCTTACGCATCAAGTCATATCCTCCAGCTGCTGATCCAAAGACGTGTATCAACACATGTGCCAAGTATTTGAACTGTGGACATAGCTTTCCCTTATGCAATGAACCATCAGTGATCGGTCCATTAAACTTCATCCTCAGGAAGCACTTCCGTTGATCCATAAAACTAAGCTCTTTGGGATCTGTCTTCTCATCTTGCAGATTCAATGCTTCTCTAATATCCTGCTCACATACAATCACCATCTTTCCTTGGATTTTGCTAATCATAGACGATTCGCAATTCCAGAAGTCCAGCTTCGCTTCAGTCTAGAATTCTTGTATCATATCTCTGTAAATAATGGTAGGTGTAGCAATCGCGTCTATCACCCGACTTCTCTTCAAGAATTCTATGATCTTGATAAACTCAGTATGCTTTTTAACATCTCCAAGATACGCACAGCAATTATGTGCATTCTCGAAGGTTAAAAGCTCTTCAGTAGCTTTCTTTGCAGGCTATGAGGATGATCCGGCTTGTTCAGTATGCTTCTCCTGTTCAGACATGGTTTGATCTGCAAAACAAAACAAAGAAACATGTTAAAAATCGACAGAAAATTCGAACTTTGAAAATTTGGTAATTAATCTTCTCATTCGCCCAAACGGGGGTGTGAATGAGAAAAACTTGGTGCGAATGAGAAATTTTAAAGGTACGAATGTAATAGTTTTTTGATAAAAATTTCATTTGCCCAATTGTTTTTCATTCGACCAGTTAATCATCTCCTTCGCCCATTCGAAAGGTGCGAAGGAGTTGTTCTTCAAATTCAAAATTTTAATTTTGCATTTTATTGATTCTGAACATGTAATCTTGATTCAAAAGGCTAGTAACAATGCCGATTAAGGTTTCCAAATCAACAGTTTTATCAATTGCACATTATATCAGTGTTTTCTTATTAAACCTAGGGTTCGAAATAAAATGATGATCAATTGATCAATCTGTTGTTTTAGAATCCTTGGTTTATGGATTTTCTGCCCCTAAAACACAGATATAATGAATCCCCAACACCAATCAAAGCAATGAACATGTTTTTATCAATGTTTAAAAACTAGGGCTCAAAACTGAATAACAACGATTAATCCTTGAATACTGGATATTAACCTGTAAAAAGTAGTGGAAATTTATCAGTAACACTAGACGATCACAATGGTATGGTGCAAAAGATCAGAGCAACAAGGTGACTTCAGTTCAGAAATTTTGAAAAAATCTTGTAATGGGTCGAATGAGTCTGAAAGGTTTTATATAGGCAAGCTCCTTCGACCATTCTTACCGGTCGAATGAGATACTTTTGTCTCCTTCGACCCTAGTTAAAGGTTCGAATGAGGCAAAAGGGTTTAAATGAGACAAATGTTCAAGAACACTCTCATTCGCCCGTTTTAAACATACGAAGGAGCATTAAAAATCCCACGTTCGACCAAACAAATGGGCGAACGAGAACTGGGATTTTGATAAATTTTTCAAATCTCAAAAACGAGTCCCGTTCCAATTATTTTTCAACTTTTAAACATCCAACATTCATATTTTCACATTTAAAAGATTACAAAGCTCAAATGGTTCATCAAGGTTTAGAAAATCGACAACAACCACCATTAGCTATCAAAAAGAAGATGGAAATGTAAAATCTTTTTGGATTTTCTAAAGTTTATGCTAAAACACACCTAAAATCTTTTTGAGTTTTGTAATTTTTGACGAGAAAATAAAATGCAAAAATGTAAATGAAAAACAGTAAATGTTTTTGTGATTTCCGGTAAAGGGATCATATCAGTTATTGAGAAATCTGATCACACCGTTGATCTTTTGAATTATTATCATTAAAGACAATGTGTGATCTGGCAATTGCTGATATTGTGATCCACATAAACTCACATGCAGACTTTTGTGCAGTGCTTTAAACTGATACTGTTATTTATAGTATAAACATAATTGGTTGTGGTTCCCACGCACACGACATACTCCCGTATCAAGAAGTAAATGCACAAAGACTCATTGTAAAGCGTGATTATGCTTTCATCGTCTGTAATTTACAAAGTAAAATGCACAGAGGTATACAGGTCAGCAAATTAATGCAGCAAAGTAACATGTGCACTTTACTAAAAGCGATTAGGTCAAAATTATCATCATGAGGGTACCAAAGTCCTTTCGATGGACAACCCTTCAGATATCTAAGGATACGCTTGACCGCTGCAAGATGACTTCGTTTCGGCTTCGACTGATATCGTGCACAGAGATATGTTGCAAACATTATATCCGGTCTTGACGCGGTGAGATACATCAAAGATCCAACGATTGCTCTGTATGTAAATGGATCAATC
This sequence comes from Ambrosia trifida, assembly GCA_028751855.1. Lineage (NCBI taxonomy): Eukaryota > Viridiplantae > Streptophyta > Magnoliopsida > Asterales > Asteraceae > Ambrosia > Ambrosia trifida. The sequence continues at coordinate 55,802,110 of CM054131.1, forward strand.
AGCTCCCCCTTAGCGTCAACTCCAATCCCATGATTAGGTTGTATCGGGGTATCCATCGGCTTCAAATCATCCATCTGGAATCGGCTCAAGACCTCAGAAACATATTTGGTCTGGTGAATAAAGATCCCCGTTGGTCTTTGCTCCACCTGCAAGCCTAGGAAAAACTGCATTTCTCCCATTGCGCTCATTTCGAACTTTTCCTGCATAGCTTTTTCAAATTCCCTGCACAGAAGTTCGTTAGTAGACCCGAAAATAATATCATCAACATAAATTTGCACAAGAAGCAAGTCATCTCCTGTTCGTTTCGTGAACAGTGTGCAATCTACCAAACCACGTTTGAATCCTTTCGAGAGAAGATACGTGCTCAGCTCCTCATACCATTGTCTCGGAGCTTGGTGCAACCCGTAGAGAGCTTTGTTTAAGAAATAAACCTTATCCCGGTGAATAGGGTCCTCAAAGCCTAGTGGTTGACCTACGTAAACTTCCTCTTTGACCACACCGTAAATAAATGCGCTCTTTACATCCATCTGATACACCGTGAATTTCTTCCAGGATGCAAACGCCAGAAACATTCGTATAGCTTCCAAGCGTGCAATAGGTGCATAAATTTCATTGTTGTCGATTCCCTCAACTTGATGAAAACCTTGAACAACCAAACAAGCTTTGTTTCTCACTATAACTCCTCTATCATCCTTTTTACACTTAAAAACCCATTTGGTTCTGATCTTCTTTCTTCCCGGGGGCAAATCTGTCAGCGTCCATACTCCAAGTTTCGAAAATTGTAATAACTCTTCTTGCATTGCTTCCACCCAGGCATCATCCAAAAGGGCTTCCTTGTACGTCCGCGGCTCGACCTGCGAAACATAACAAGCGAAAGACCAGTCATTTTGAAAACCAGATTTTTGTATTTTGGCATATAAAGCAAGATTGCCAATATTCTCTGGTGCTTGAGCATTTCTTTATTGCCCTCTTGTCATAACACTGCTACTAGGATCACCAATAACCTGTTCAAGCGGGTGTATCCGATGTATCCGAGATTCCGGATAATCAGGTACTTGCACTCCCGTTTGAGTCGTCAAATTCTCTGTAGAAACCAGATCATTACCCACATTCGATGTTGAAGCATCAGTTATAGTTGGGTTCACTGGTGGTGTCACTGTAGTATTTTCCAGAATAGCTTCACTAGTAGCATCATCGTCTTCATCTTCTGATTCCGATGAATTAAGCGTTGTTGAAGCTTCTTGGAACACTTCTTCTTCCATCACAGGAGCAATGGTATCATTAGAAGCTGCTTGAGGATTTACTGTGATCGGACGCACTAACGGTGAAGTCACTGCGTTTTCGACCTCGTAATATAAGCGGAGTACAGCTTCTTCAACCATGCTATCTAGATTGAATGATTCAAAGAAGTCTTTGTAATCAAACATCCAATCTGGACCGCCACCCTGTACATTTTGAGTGTATCTTTGTACTTCGACGTTAGCCCACTCCTCAACTTTTCTAGTTCTTTTGTTGAATACCCTTTTTAGTGGGGTTGCATATCCAACAAAATAGCCTTCTTCAGCCTTTGGTGCGAACTTCTCCGAAGGGTTAAGCATTGTACATGGGGCTCCAAATGGTTCTAGATACTCTAGATTCGGCTTTCGTCGGTTCAACAGCTCATAAGAAGTTTTGCCAAACTTCTTCACTGTTAGAACACGATTTAGAGTGTAACATGCTACATAAATTGCTTCATTCCAGAACATGACTGGAAGATTTGAGTCCGCAAGCATTGTTCTCACCGTTTCGATTAGAGTCCTGTTCTTTCTTTCTTTTGGCGACACCGTTCTGCTGGGGTGTATACGGAGCGCTGTATTCGTGATGAATTCCCTTGTTTTCACAAAGATCATCCATCTGAGCGTTTTTGAACTCCGTCCCATTATCACTCCGGATTCGTTTGATCTTTAGACCATAGATATTCTCCAGACGTGTAAATAGAACTTTCAGGTTATCAAACGTGTCGCTTTTCTGATGTAAGCACATAACCCATGAGAATCTTGAATAATCGTCAGTCACCACAAGACAGTACAATTCCCCGGCATGACTTTTATGCTTGACTGGACCAAATAAGTCCATGTGCAAACGCTCAAGCGGTAGTTCAACAGAATTGACTTTCTTTGGTCTATGGGTCTGTTTGTGCTGCTTACCCTTTTTACAACTAATACACTTGTCATTCAAATGGAAATGATTCACGTTAACTCCCGTGACAAGTTCATTCTTCACCAACTGGTTCATCTTTCTCAAATGAATGTGTCCCATTCTCCTATGCCACATGATAGATTCTTTTTCTGTAGCCTTAGAGAGGAAACACGTGACTTGGCCATGGGTGGTCATAGCTTTGGACATATCGAGAATATACAAGTTGTTTACTCTCGGTGCCTTTAGCATCACCCACTCTTTTGGAAGTTCAAAACCCAGTTTCAGGATGTAGCAAGATTTGTCGTCAAAATAAACAGAGAATTGCTTATCACAGATTTAGCTGACACTGAGTAGATTGTAATCTATCTGCTTCACATACGATATCCGCTCAAATGTCACTACCCCATTGCTAACACTACCCTCCATCGTAATGTAGCCTCCTTTATTTCCTACAAATGCTACGTAACCTCCATTTATGTTCTTGATATCAAAGAGTAGCGTGAGATCCCCTGTCATGTGGCCAGAGGCTCCACTATCAACAATCCAGAGACTGCTAACACGGCTAGCTGGAGCTCCCTGCACTTATCAAGTAAAGCAATTAGATCTTTTGGGGGACCCAAGCCTGTTTGGTCTTGGGTCTTTGAACTGGTTGTTTCAAAGATTCATTAGATTCACAAACATCGTGGGTTTTATCAACCCCTTTCTTTTCACACTCAACTATCTTTTTCTCAGATTTCACATTCTGTGAAGTTGAAGCACCATCAGACTCCTTTGATGACCTAGACTGTTCAGACCTTTTCAAGATCCGGATCTGAGATTTTGAGGTCTCAGCCGGTTTCTTTACTTCGTCTTTGAATGCTACCTTCTTGGTTACCTTCTCTGATTTAACAGAGTTAGGTCCAACTGCTGATTTGGCATTAGGTTTAATAGGAACCTTTTTGTTTTCAGCAGTTGTGTTCATCAATGGTTTCTTCAATGGTTTCTCAGTGGCTATCCGGTTACGTTTGTCATAAGTCATCGGACGATTTTCCCTTTTGTTTTAAAAATTGTTTTGGTTATAATAAGGTGCTGGCTAAGGGAAAAACCGTCTTTGTGGATAACTATAATTGTCAACCGGATAATCATGTCTTTGCTTCATCTCCACCTCGTGCCTCTTGTGTCATACATACGGGCAGGTGGCAAGTAAATGTCCCCTTTCCCCGCACTTAAAACACGCACGGTACTCTTCATAGTTCTCCTTGATGTGCGACTTGGAAAAACTTGCAATAGGATATTGATCAACCACGCACTGTTTTCTCAAACTCTCAGGAGTTGGGTCCTTTGAGTAAGCCGGCTCAATGAAACTATTTGACTTGTCTACTAGCTTAACGAATTGTGTGACATTGACCTTTGCGTATTTAGAATTATCCGAATAAATTTACTCTAAAATGGCTGGAGGAATATCATTGGTTCGTTCATGTTTTGGGAACCAAATTGTACTTTCCTGCCAGATCTTTTCAATTTTGGAATAGTTCACAAATTGAATCGGATATTCGTCATCAGACATAATCTTATCGGAGCCTTGCATCCGATAGAAAACTTTTACAGGTTTATCACATGATTCGTTGTTCATTTCATTTGATTTCTCAGATTTAGTTTCAGTTTTCTTTTCAACAGATTTAACCACATTTTTCTCAACTTTCTTAACCACTTTCTTTTCAACATTTTTATCAACAGACTGCTCAACTTTCTTAACAACATTCTTTCTGTGAGCATTAGCCATGGGATGGACAATCTGAGATGGTGAGACTGGTTCAGTAGTGATTATATGATTTTCATCAGGATTATCACTTTCATTCTCAACAACTATCTCAGACTGTTCATCTTCTTCATCAGAATCATCTGCAGCTACCACATCTTCATTGTTTCCCAAAACAGGTCTCACATCAGAATACGGGTCTCCGACACTGGATGTGTTGGACTCGTTATCTAATGTGGAGTCAGATTTGACTAGATTCTCCGGTGCTATCGCATGTAAATTATGATTTTCGAACAACACCGGAGATGGGACAGCTTTGTAGTTTGCACTACTTGACTGTGAAGGTTCTTCGATGATGTGGTCAACTACATAAGCAATGTGCTTATAGCTCTCTAATTTTTTATTCACTTTTTCAGCGAATCACTTGATGGTTGCCATTTCTAACTTGGTGTTTTCCATTTCATTTATATAGTTGTTAATGGCAAGTTGTTTTATAGACAAAGTCTTTTTCAGTTCAGAAACATCCTTTTTGTAACCATCAAGTACTTTGTTGAATTCTTTTGATTCTTTTTAATAATTTTGACAGTTTATTTTGGCACTCTCAAGTTGTACCTTGAGTTGCTTATTTTCTTCTGTCAATCTATCAAAATCAGAACATTTATCACAAACTTTAGATTGAGATTCAGTACTTACCGGTTTAGGTGGTTCTGTCATTGCCATCAGTGCGAAATGAGCTTCCTTCCCTACAAAGAATTTTGAGTAGTCAATCTTTGTGCAGGCATCATCCACCATGCACGACTTGCGGGTCATAAGGAAATCTGCTTCAGCTAGCAACTGATCGATGTCATCGTCTAGTGAGTTCACACTAGCTTCCGAGTCAGAATCACTTTCCATGTCCGAATAAGCTGAATCATATTGCTCTCCAACATCTGTGACAGAATCAAGAATCATTCCAGACTTCTTGTCTTCACACTCAACATTCACATCCTCATTCAATTCTTCTATTTTCAACTCCGACACTTTTTCTGTCACAACATCTTCTTCATTCTCCACATGTTCATCCAAACTCATCTTTTATGCCACACAAGCCACATTTCCTGCAGTAATCTCTTCAACTCCTAATTGCATACACGTCCAATCAAAACCTTCATCTTTTTGGATCACAAGTGCTTGGTTTGATTTTTAGTTTGGGTTTGGGTTTGAGTGTTAGGTGTAGAGATGGGAACAATGGTTCGGTTTGGATTCTGTTGTGGTTGGTTTTGAGATGTGGATTGTCTAGTATTGGTATTTTGTTGTGTGTTTTGACGGTTCTGGTAGTTGTTTTGAGGTTGAAAGCTTGAAATGTTGGGACTGTTGTATGATACCTGATTCTGGTTTTGGTTTTGTCTGTTTGGTAGCTTGAGTTGAACGGGTTTCGATTACCTTGCTGAGCCGGCTGTGTACACTCTCTCTTGAAATGACCCTTCTCACCACAATTAAAGCATGTAACCTTGGCTTTGTTGAAGCCGTAAGTGGTGTTTGGAGAAGTCAAAAGGTTAGTTCTCCCTGTTTTCTGAATAAAATCAGTGGGTCTTCTCATGATGCTAGCAAATGCCTACTGTATATCCATAAGCTCCATTTCCTCTTTATCGATTTGTGCATAGTCCAAATTGGTTAGATTGTTGTTTCCAATCTGACTAGCAACTAAACCGTTGTATGATGCAACCATAGCAGATACTAATGCTACATGCTGTTGAGCAATCTCAACAGTAACATTGTTAGATTGTGTTTGAGCGATCTGCATTTGGTTCATGTGAGGATTATATGGTTGTTGTTGAGATTGACTGGCAGTGTAACAGGCAGCTTGTTGCATAGGTGAAAAAGGTGGAATGAAATTTGGTGTTTGATAAGATTGTGATGTGTATGATGAAGTTTGGGCAAAATAGTTTATTGGTGCTTTGGTGGGTTCAACAACATTAGATACGCAAGCAATATGAGGTGCAACACTTGAAGTAGAGCTAGAAGTAGAAATAGAAGTAGATGTACCACTCACATACAAATCAGGGTTTTGTGGAATCTGTACTCTCTTTGCTTTCCTCTTCTCCTCCATTTCTTTGTTCTCCAGTTTTTGTATGAACTCATTGATAGTCCAATACTGGTATGCATCTTTTTCTTTCAACACTTCAATCTGTTGGTTCCAATATGGTGGTAAAGCATCAGCAAATTTATCCACCAGTTCTGACATCGGTATGCTAATCTCATAGCTCGAAAGCTCTGTGAGCAAGTGGCAATACCTTGGAACCAATTCTTTTAAAGTCTCATTACCCATGTAACTAAAGTTCTCGAACTCTTTTCGAAGCTCTTCCATTCTCAGCTTCCTAGTCTTCTCATTACCATCATGTCTATTTCTCAGCATATCCCACAATTGTTTTGAAGTAGTACACGATCCGAACTGATGCAGCAAGTCAGTGTTGATCGCCTGAGATAATTGAGAAAACGCCTTTTTCTCGATCGCGAACTTCTTCTTCTCATCATCAGCCAAATTCTCCAACGGTATAGGTTCACCAGTGTTCTCCAGAATAGGAGCAACATAACCTTTCACTATCATCTGCCATGCCTCAGCTCCCTCTAAGCCTTGTCCCTCCACATGTATTTTGAACTTTGTCTTCCATGTGTTGTAATCCATCATATCCATGAGCTTTGGTGGATGATTGCCACTACCTGATGATAGATCATGAATGAGTGTAGATATGGCATTGGTCGTCTGTGAGTGAACGGCAGCTACTGCTACTCCCCAATAATTGTCAATTGGTTGCTGTAATGGTTGTACAACTTGCTGAGGAGTAGAACTAGTCATAGCCATGTAATTGATTGGCTAAGATGGTGGACTAGTCTTCTGAGCTGCAACTGACCATGGATCTCTTGTTGTCTGCTGCTGTGGTGCTTGATTAGGTCTTGGCGTTGTTGGAAAGTTCCACATCTTAACCTGTAAATGATCACACACGAAAAGATTAGAAAAATTTTAAAACAGACTTTTCTTTCGCACTTACGGATGGTCGAATGAGAAAATTCTTCTCCTTCGACCGTTTGAAAGGGTACGAATGTGGACTGTGATAACACACAAACTCTTTCGACCGTTTGTTCTCTCTTTCGACCGTTTTCTCCCTCCTTCGACCATTCGATCAGTCGAATGTAACTCAGACGGGCGAATGTACACAAATAAGCTATGAAAGTCTACGTTCGACCACAAAATCAACACCTTCGACCACAAATTCACTCGTTCGACCAGATTAATTCACACCTTCGACCGTCTCTCTAGGTTCGACCCCTGGTATTTCAAAAACGGTTATTCTTTGAAAATCAGTTAATTTTGATCATGTTTATCAAATGTTGATAGATTTTAATGATTTTAATCAGGTTTTGAATCGGAATTGATTTGGAACAAGTTTAACAAAGAAAATTATCCATTTTAACCATGAAAACAAGTTGTAATCAATTAAAACCTCATCAAATCAGTTTGTTCTATGAAAACAGAAACTTTTTGACCAAAATTGGGTCCAAATCAACTGAGAAACTATCAATTTGTGGTTGTTTGATCCAGCATTACTCTGATACCACTTTGTATGTGCTATAAGGATCCTCAAATCAACAAAGAAATGATCAAACGAGTTTGTTTTAGGTGCGGAAACCCTAAAACAATCACAAAATGAAAATCAAACAGATCAAAACAAGTAAATCATCATTTTAAAGCTTTTTCATTAATTACGAACTCAATTACACGTTGATAAAATGAAAACAACAAGGTATGAACGTGAATTAAGCTAAATAATATCCTAGAGAGAGAATCAGAAAGTGGAGGGAACAAAATGACTCAAAGTTACATTCAAAAAATCAGCTTGACTATATATAGACTGCACATTCACCCATATCAATTCTCCTTCGACCAAACGACAATCAACAAAAACAAGTTTATTGCACAATCCGAAGCACTAGTCGCATAAATGCATCTACAGGATCCCATCGGTCGCTTCCGACAATGGGTTGAAGAATCCGAGCGTCTTGGGCGGGAGAAGGCCGAGAAGGCGGCGGCTGACAAGGCGGCTGGGTTGGGTAGTTCGGGGACGGCGCACAAGCCTCCCCAGTAGGTTTGAAGTGTAATTTGTTTTCTTCAACTCTTTGTAAATATACTTTGGTTTGAATGAAGATTTTTATTTGTTCTTGCTTGTGCTCAATGTTCGTAGAATAAGTTAGTGTCTAAGTTATGAAGAGTGGATTAGCTTCATAAGTTAGAAGTAAACTTGGCGTCCCTTGTGGAGAGTAAATTAACTGCACAGTTGGGACTAAGAAATTGTCGTCTAAGTTATAAAGAGTAGATTAGCTTCATAAGTTAGAAGTGAACTTGTTTGGCCTCTAGGTTATGAAGGGTGAATTAACTTCATAATTTAGAGCTAAAGTAGTAATTGTGCAGTTGTGGACAAGATGTAAGGTAATGAAGTAAATTTTCCAAAACTGAGATATTCATAAGTAACATGGGCGCAACTGCGCTACATTCCATGATCTGGGTATGGGTGTGTCGTCGACTCTTTCTAGCGTGTATGCCCCTTTTCCCAGTACTTGTTGAATCTTGTAGGGGCCTTCCCATTTGGGTGCGAGCTTTCCAGGGCATTCTGAATGAGACGTGTAATTATCTCTTAGAACGTAATCCCGGACGTCTAATGCGCAGGCTTTAACTTTGGAGTTGTAGTATCATTCCAATTGTTTTTTGTAGTTTGCCTCGCGTATAGCGACGATTTCGCGTCTTTCATCTAAGAGGTCCAAGTTAAGGCGCAATTCTCTGTCATTGTCTGTTTGCGCGATGCTGAGGGCCCTTGGCGGTGGAAATGATATTTCGGCAGGGATTACGGCTTCAGAGCCATATGTTAGGCTAAAAGGAGTTTCGCCTGTGCTGGTCTTTGTAAGGGTGCGATGCGCCCATAAGATATGCGGGAGTTCATCGACCCAACCTGTTCGTTTCGATCCTAGGCGTGTCTTTATGCCTTCAACCAGTGATCTATTGATACGTTCCACCTGACCGTTTCCTTGGGGGTGGGCGATAGATGTAAAGATCTGGTTGACGCCCAACTGTGTTAACCAGGCTTTAATTTTTTTGTCCGCGAACTGAGTCCCATTGTCCGTGACGATTTCCATGGGTAGGCCGAAACGGCAAATGATGAATTCCTAGATGAATTTTTTGATGTGTTTAGCACTGATTGATGCTAGCGGCTTGGCTTCGACCCATTTTGTGAAGTAGTCAACGGCGACTATAAGATACTGTATCTTTCCAGGGGCCATTGGGAATGGGCCGACCAGATCGATGGCCCATTTCTGGAATGGCCAAGCGGCGGTGACTAGAACCAGGTCGTTCTTTGGGCGCAATGTATTTGGTGTGTGTTGCTGGCAATTAAAGCAGGTGCGTAAGATTTTGACAGCGTCCTGGTGCATCCCTGGCCAGTAATATCTGGCGTTCATGATCTTTGCGACGACCATTCTTGGTCCTGCGTGAATGCCACATATGCCTTCGTGGATTTCTTTTATAAGGGCGGCGGCGTTCGCAGTGTCCACGCATCTCAGGAGAGGGCCAAGGTAAGAACGTCAATATAGAACACCATTCATGAGTTGATAGTGCTCGGATTTGTATTGGACTTTTCGGGCCTCCGGCTTTTAGGGCGGTAGGGTGCCCGTTGCCAGGTATGCTTGGATCGGGGTCATCCATAACCCGGCGCCTGTTTGCGTTACATTGACTTGTCTAAGTGGTACTGAGGGTTGAGCTAGAGTTTCGATGCGTACCTCTTTGGCCATATGCGGCCAAGCAGTGGATGCCATTTTGCTGAGGGCGTCAGCTTCTTTGTTGCCACTCCGGTTGATGTGGACGATTGTGCAAGGTGTGAATCTTTTGGTGAGGAGCTTGGCTTGGTCGACATATTGAGCCATAACCGGGTCTTTGGTGTCGTAGACGCCATTCATGTGACCCGCTATGAGCATTGAGTCGACGTGGGCGTTCAAATGTCTTGCGCCCATTGTGTCCGCCAAGCGTAGTCCTGCAAGGAATGCTTCGTACTCTGCTTCGTTATTTTTTCTTGGGAACTCAAGGCGGACGGCGTATGTAAATTTGGTTTTGTCAGGACTGACGAGTCGTAGACCTGCGCCTGCGCCCTGATCGTTGGAGGCTCCGTCTGTGTATAGTGACCAAGTTACGCGGGAATCTGGGACGGGTTTCGGATCTTGTTCGTTTTTGCAGTCTTGTATTTTGTCTGTTGGGATTTCTGTGATGAAGTCCGCGAGAACCTGTCCTTTGATCGCCGGTCTTGGTTTGTAGATGATAGTGTGTGCGCCAAGTTCAATTGCCCATTCTGCTAGGCGGCCTAAGAGTTCCGGTTTTGAGAGTACGGTGTTGATTCTGTAATCTATTAGGACGTTGATTGGGTGTCCTTGGAAGTATCGTCGTAGACGTCTTGAGGCGTGCACGAGTGCGAGAACTAGCTTTTCCATTGCGGAGTATCTAGTTTATGCGTCTGCCAAGGTACGGCTGATGTAGTAGATTGGTGGTTGAACTTTGTTGCGTTCTATCAGAATACTGCGCCTATCGCCGTTTCAGATGCGGATAGGTACAGTGTTAATGGTTCTTTTGGGAGGGGTGTCGTTAAAGTTGGTAAGTAAGTCAAACATTGCTTCATTTCACGAAAAGCCACTTCCGCCTCTGGAGTCCAGTGAAATTGTGTCTTTTTCAATACATATCTTAGGGTATGAACAAAAGGGAAAGACTTGGACGCGTAGTTTGATAGGAATCGGTTGAGGGCGACGAGGCGCCCCATAAGTGTCTGCACGTCCTTTATTAAGTTTGGTGATGGCATGCGTTGGATAGCCTAAACTTTCTTCAGGTTTGGTTTGAAGCCGCCATTGGTAACAATGACGCCTAGAGGAATCGGTTAAGGGCGAAGAGGCGCCCCATAAGTGTCTGCAATGAAACAATGACATGGTTAGAGGTCCATCCCTTTTGGGTTTACCCTTTAACCGTAATGAAAATAACATGTAGTATAAGACATGGTTAGAGGTTCTTCACCTTTCGGGTTCACCTTAACCGGTAATTTCTGTTCACATCGTGGCTCTAAACACTCTTATTGATAAACTCTAAGGTTTACACTGTTCCGCTCAGATTAAAGAAATACTCTAATCCGAGTCGTACGTGGGCACTGGCTTAGATCCCATATGAGTTATCAACTAGTATGTTCATTGGCCATGATGATGAAAAAAAATAATGTATGTATAACAGGGTTTTGCTCAAAATAGGAAAGAAAATGTGCATACCAAATGTGCGCTCATGTAAGTATATAAGTATAGCATAAAATTCCGATTGAAAGAATAGTATAATTTAAATCGAGTAAATCGCTCAATTGCACAAAATGGAAGTAAACGAGTTGAACTCTTGCAAATAAGCAGTGTGAAAATAATCATAAATAACGTGCTAGAAATAACTATGAATAAAGTGGTGCAAAAATAAAATAATGAAATTTATGGCAGATGAGTGTGCACGGAACAAGTGTATAGCCTACTGGCATACGAGTTAAAATCTAGTAATTTTACATATATGCGTTATACTATAAAAGACATTTAGCAACATTCGAATAAGAGGGTATATCCATTGTTTAAACCAAAAGTTTTGCGACTGAAAGTGTGCGAGTGTAATAGGATAAATTTTCGTTTATCAAAAACGTAGTTTGCGCAATCTTTGTGATATAGTTGAAAGAATAGTAATAATGCATGAGGATAACTTTTTAGTAACCGAAGTGTGTTTTAGATTCAAAACTGATTCATTTGAAAAATCTTCGTAGATATGTGTTTACGAGGAGTCGAGTTTGAAAAATGTTATAAGGCTTATTATTAGTTGCAAATTTCTTTCGAAAACATATATTGGTTACGTCATATGAAAACAAAGGGTTTACATTTGTCCTTTAAAATATGCAGTACAAGTTTGTAAAATGCAAAATGAAACCATTTCATGAAGTATGTGTAATTCTAATGTGTTTTAAAGACCATGATTTAAAATGACGTTAATGATAAGATTAACGTATGTAATAGATTACCAATATTTAAGAAAATTCATAATCAACGAGATGTAGAAATAGATCCTTGAGATGTGGATTTCACTCCTAACTCAAAGATGTATTTCAAAATTGAAAACGATTGTGGAATGAAACCAATCACTAAGTTAAGGATATCACTCCCAGCTTAGTGGTTAAGTTTCTTTTTGAAGGAAATACTCTTTGAGGTGTGGATGTCACTCCTATCTCAAAGACATATTCCTAAGATAAATAACATATACAGGAGTGAAACTAATCACCAAGGTATGGATGTCACTCCTAACTTGGCGTTATCGTTTCGTTTGTGAAATACGAGTGTATTCTTTTCTAAGCAAAATACCGAAAGAATAACGAGAAAATATCATAGTAAAAATATCTAAAAGGAAAATATAAGAATAAAGAGGAATATACACGAGAGGACTCGTGAATGTAAACTTAGTTATAGACTAGGCTAAAAGGCATTCTAATAACCTAATTCCCTATAACCATGGCTCTGATACCAATCTGTAACACCCCAACCGATGGCGGAAACATCGAGGTGTCACGTAGTGACGATTGTTCAATAGCTCATCGACTAGAAATGTAAATTTGAATACATTGAATTTAATAATTTATTACATTGAAAGAAAGACAACAATTATGACTAGCAATCTAAACTAAGATACAATAATCTCAATCTAAGTCTAGGTTCCAAACCCTTGGAAGTAATCTCATAAGAACCTGAAACATGTACGAAAATGAGTTGGTCAATACAAAATGTATTGGTGAGCATACCATGTTTGAATAAATATAGTAGGAAAAGTGTTTAGCAATTCATGTGCGGTACCATTTGCAATTATGTAATAAGTAATATCCGTTCAAAATCAACCCTATGTAATGAAAAGCAGATATATATAGTATGCGCTATTAGTAATGTAATACATAGCAATGACGAGGACTCTCAACAGAGTCACAAGGGTATATACCATAGTACTATTCATTGAAATGTCAGGCCCTCAAAGGTTAATGATTTTGACAAGTCATAGACACACAAATTAACATAAAGCAAACACACAAGAGAATTGCATTTAGTAAAAGAAATAGAAACTTGATAGTAAGTACATGAGTCACCCCAAAATGTGAAATAGTAAAAAGGGGAAAAGATATACTCACAGTTTGTGAAAGCGATCAAAATCCACTTAAGCGGTCGTGAGCTAAGTAATGGGAATTCCGAGGAATTCAACCTATAATGTGTAAGAATACTAATAAGGAAGTGTCTAAAAAGTCTAAGGTAACTAGGGTCTAAGGCATTAGGGTTTGCTAAGTCGATTTGGGGAATTAGAGTTTTATGATAAATTGCATTAATGTAAAAGTTGTATGTCAAAAATAATATATCAAAGTTTGTAAATGTGGTTTAGGTAATATAATTATTACAATTTGAATATTTAGATGTAAATATATTTGAATAATTAAGGCAAAATTCATTTAGTTAATTACTTTAACTAATTATTGTAAATAATTACGATAATCATAAATATTGAAATAAATAATTATGAGTTACACGATGATCCGACAAATAATAATTAAGACTTTCCAACATAAGAAATATTTCTATTTTATAAGAAAAGTATTTATAAAATAGATGTTGTAATAGTATAAATAAATAAATAAACGTTTAATTATGTCGTAATTGATGAATAATACTAATAATACAAAACATGATCCAAAAATGCTATTTTTATTGAAAATGGATGCTTTCTAATGTAAATCAATGAAAATAATTTTCCCATAATTTTTATAAACTTATTTATATTTAAAACTGATTTAAAGAGATTAAATCATGTTTAAATGATTAAAAATAGGAAATTAATAAAAATAAATGTTTTCTTAACCAAATATTTTTATTTCAGTTCATAATGATTAGGAATAATTTATCAAAAATCTTGAGATAAAAATCATTTAAAATGAATTTTTAATCAATTAAATACCATTAAAACAATTTAATTTAATAAAAATATAAAAATAAGACATTTTCAAGAAAATAAAAGTGTGGAAATTTTCTTTATGGTGTCAAGATATTATACCTAATTTTTTTTATTTTTTGAAGCAAAAATGAATTTATTATGAATATTTCAAGATATAATTGTATTTATACAAATAAATAAGAAAGAAAGAAAAGACAAAAATGCATATGTATAATCTGGATAAAAATATATGCAGACATGCTGTTGTGAAGGTTCGAACCCAGATCATAGAGCCACCCTCATATGCATACAACCACTACACTAACAACACATTTTGTTGAATTAATTGAAACTGAAATCTATATAAATTATAACTCAAGTTCATCTTCTTCTTCCCCAAATCCTAACAAAAACCCTAACCCTAACCTTGATTTCAATAACACGAACGAGACTCGTATAATGACCTGTAATAAGGGTCTTTTATAAAGGAGTTAATGAGGAATAAAATGGCATGAGAATTGTACACTTACAACAAGGGAGATGATCGAAATCGTGCAAGATATGCCATGACTTGGAGCCGCTAATTCAGACACATTCTGGAGTAGTTTTACATGATTTTTGTTGTGTTTTATGATGTGTAAAGGCTGGAAAACGTTGGGCACGTCCTATTTATGCAATCGTTTAAGAAAAAGAAACGTTTTGGATCGGTTCTTAAAAGCTCCGATCGGTTACACTTGAATCTCGCTTTTAAATGATTATTATTGGTTTTTAAACACAGGAATTGATTGCAAAGGATGGAGAAACGCTTGAAAATCATAAAGACAAATAAAAGTGCACTTAAACAGGTTTTTAGGACTCGCCGGAGGTTTGGCCGGAATAAAATCCGGTCACCGGAATCACGATCAGGAAGGGAGGAGGGATAATTGTTTTCATTTGAAACTTTTATAAAAATTGGCAAAAACAGTCCCTCGGGTTTAACTAGGTTAGTTTTATTCAAGTTTAGTTAGTTTTCCCTTTATAAACACACTAACCAAGTTATTATAAATTAACCAAAAAAAATGTTTTTAAAGCTTTATAAAAAAAATTTATAAAATCTTTTACGAATACATTTCACCTACGCATCTTTATAAATATAAATATAGCTAATAAAAATTTTAATTCGCTTTAAAATTAAATTTGAAAACGACGAAACTTTCAGGGACTATAATGGAAATATTTGAAGGGCTATTATTGTCAATTTGACGAAAGACGAGGGTGACGGATGTCACAGGTAGTGATCCTTTGGACATGCTTTCTTAAGGTCTTTGTGTAACGCCCAGCGTTTCCCGAATAATATAATAATAATAATATTTTATTCTTAAAACGATTCGTTAATTCGTTAACAATAATATCTCGCTAACTAAGAAATACTTTCTTATTCATTAACCTATTTAATTATTTAAATTCGCCAAATAACGCGTCGTAAATATTAAGACGCTAGTAAACCGACACTTATCTTTGTAAAATTTTGATCGCGACTAAAAATATATTTATAACAAATACATAGTCCAAATGCTCCTTTTAATTCAGTCTACATTTATATATAACTTATGTAATAATTATGTTATTGAT
Source organism: Ambrosia trifida (assembly GCA_028751855.1). Classification (NCBI taxonomy): domain Eukaryota; kingdom Viridiplantae; phylum Streptophyta; class Magnoliopsida; order Asterales; family Asteraceae; genus Ambrosia; species Ambrosia trifida. The sequence continues at coordinate 55,817,676 of CM054131.1, forward strand.
AACGGGTCCAGATCATAAACGAGACCCGAGTCGGTGACGAGTTAGTATACGCGGTGTCCACCTAACTCACCTCTCATAACCTTAACTATATAAACATCATCACATCTTCTTCTTCTTCATTCAACTACAAACCCTAGCCTACACCTATAACCTTCAACTCTCCTACCTCACTTCTCCTTCCCTCTACAAACACACACACACCACAACATAAACTTTCCATCACCTTAACCCCTGCCCTCTCTCACTCTAGATACAGCAGGTGGCGGCCGCCGCCGATCGCCTGAGCTCCGGCTCCACCGAACCACCAACCCCTCTCCCTTCCTCTCTCGTCTCTCCTGCACACTCCCTCATCCCCTATCCCTTTCTCTTCTCCGGCGCCCTCTCTCCCTCAGCAGGGGCGGCGCTGCCGCCAACAACAACCATTCCATCCCCTTTAATCTCCCTCTCTCCCGCTCTCTCTCTCTGTAAAACCCGATCCCCCGTGCTCCAAGGTTGTCGATCGACCATAACAACACCCGAGATGGTTTACGAAGGGGCAGCAGACTCATGGTGGTGTCGTGGTACCGTGGTCGGACCATTTTAGTTTATGGCGGCACTGACAGATCTGACAGGTACGTGGTTTTGGTGATGGGTTCTTGATCGTGACAGCCAAATGGTGCAATTCAAGTCAGGTGAGTTACGGGTCAGGTGCTGATGGTGATGAATCGGTTGTTTTGGCCGAGTTTCGGGTCATGCAAACCGGATCTGGTCAGATCTGGGTCCGGTTGTCGCTTCGACGATTGGTAGCTGCAGCTGGTGAGGATTTTTGGTTCGGATAGTTAGGTTTTCGGGCTGACGGAGTGTCAAGACAGTCAGATCAGGGTCGGCGCGAGTCTGATTCGTTTTGGTTCAGTTCAGATCTGGGCAATCCTCGGTCAACGTGCAAGCTCGGTCACAAGATTCGGTCAACCCGTAGCCCGAGACGTACGCGTGTGAAATTTTGGTATAACAAATTCGTATTTATTATTTTATTATTGATGAATATTATTTTTATAATGATATAAATACAAACTAAATAGTTTTAACTCGCGAAACGAACCGGCGAATAATAAACAAAAGTATAAAGCGGATGAATGGTTATTGAATAATAAATCGTGGCTAAGTAATATTGATATCGGACTAAATTGTCGGACTATACGTACATATATTGTTATATATTTATGAAAGTATAAATTACCTAAAGTGTCGAAACGTATAAGTCTCGTTTGATTGGAAATTTCGGATAAATGAAATGTGGTCTTGTGTTTGGTATTGATTTTGGGAAACTGTAGGCGACTTGTGTTGCCTGGTTTCTTACAAAAACAGAGGAAACTCTGCCCAAATTTTTATAAAATATGAGAACCAAATCGGCCTTTCAAGTTTATGATTATGTGTAGACGAGATTATGTTTTTACAAATAAATTCTAACTTTCAAATCTTACGTCGTCATAAATAGAAATATTTATATTTATTAATAAGTACATGTATATACTATCCAAGTTATGAGACGAATTAACATTTGAGTCAAGCTACGTAAATATTACTTCGTTATACTAAATGTGTCTTTACCCATAACTTCAATAACTTATTTATTTCCAATAACTATACATACGCATATATTTTCAAGAAAACCAAACGAAGTTACTATCGGTTTGCTAAGTCATGCACACTTTAAGACGCGCATTCATTCAATGCGAATCTAGGTAGTTGAATAAACTATCTATACAATCAATAAATGAAACAAACTTATTTGCATTAGAATTTAAGGCATCATTTATTTGTAATAGGATACAAGAGTTCAATTTATCCAAGTTCAGATTTGTTGCTACTTGCTAGTACTTGCACAGTGAATTTCAGGTGAGTTTACGTAACCATGTTTATGCGATTCTTTATACTTGCAACATTTTAAGCAATTCAACATGCATGTCTAGTAGTAAACTTTATTGCCTCATGAATTAGTCAACAGTTTCAACGAGTTTCAACATTACATAATCATTAGCTATGGCCAAGCCGGCGATATTCAATAATAGATCTATTGGATTGACAACCCCACCCGGATACGTGTACCTCCTACATAGGTAACGTGGGTGATTTTTATCGTTCCAACATATTACTAAGGTGAACCGTAGATGACGGGATGGACCTAAACTAGTTGGAGGTTTGATTATGTCAACATATTATACTATTCATGTAGACTTAAATTTACGATAGACATACGAATTGCTAAACTTTTATACTTAAACTACTTGCTTGACATGGCTTATGTATTCTCACCAACTTCTAGTTGACCCCCCCATTTTTCCAAACTCAACAGGAAATACTGATACTTGAAGTCTAGAGCTAGCATGAGGAGATATTTGAAGCTTTGTTGATTACTTGATGTAGACTTTAATGTAATTCAATATTGTAATGTATTAAAGAATTATTTAAACTTGTGTACTACCATGAGCTACTGAACAATCATTCATACGTGGCACCTCGATGTTTCCGCCATCGGTTGGGGTGTTACAGATTGGTATCAGAGCCATGGTTATAGGGAATTAGGTTATTAGAAAAATAATCTAGTCTATAACCTTAGGACTTTAACCAGTACTTGCTTCAATTACTTGTAGCTCTACCTTATCCCTATCATTATCTCTATCCTTATCCTTATTCTTAGCCTAAATTGGTCTTGCCTACTCTCTTTCACTTACTTGCTACAATCCTAACGTACTTCTAGATTATTAGGACAAATTCGTTGGGCTTAGACCTGACCTGTTTTGATAGGCCAACATTTTCGTTTATTCGGGATTAGATATTTACAATCTTTGTGTTTTATTTTCATTTATACCCCCTCACTCTCGTATAAAATCTAAGTTTGAATCTCAAAATTTTACAATTCAATTATATTCTCTTCTTATATAATTCTCTCGTTAGCTTAAACTTCATGAATCATTTCTAGGTTTCACAATCCTAATTCATTTTACAAACTTATAATATTACTCATAAGTCTAATTATTTTTAACATCTAACCCAAATCACATGTTTCCCTTTACATCATGTTACATATTTTAAATCTATTATCTTTGATGTTTCTGACCAATTTTATTTTTAACTTCCCCCCCCCCCCCCCCTACATTTTTATTTATGTGTATATATATATGTATATTTTGAAGATACCATCAACCATAAAATTCCACCACATTCGAGATTTTAAAATCCTTGTTTAAAACGTAACCTTACAATCTGTGCATAGGAGATACTGTAGCACCAAGGCTAAAGAGTACTGAATTTTGTCAAACTTTCGTCACTTGGGAATTTCACGAACTATAACAAATAAAGATATATTTTAAAAAAAAAAAAAAGAGAGAGTCTTTTATTTCCACAAACTTATTTGCTGAATTTCAAATATTTATTGAACAATTTATTGGCGTAACAAATGATTTACGATAAAAATGTTTTAATCTATTAAGAATGACTTCTTTTATGTATTACTCGAAGCCTATTATACAAAACGTCTGAACAAATTCTTGATTTTTGAAATCCGACATCGTGTTTAAAACCTATGACTCATTGAAATATTTTGATCTAGATCCATTTAGTTTGTAATATTTAATGACTTTTGCTTTATGTACAAAACCAATTTTGAAAATAAAATTTTTCCATCCACAAGAACAAAAGTTACTCTACAATTTTTTTCCCATTGACACCCACTTATTTTAAACTTGTTTGAACTTTTGGGTACTTTCCGCAATCATGTTTCCTCATACCCTTGATTTTAATATTTGATTCAAACCCCACGATTAATACTGCTAAATAATCTCCTTACTATTTGTGCCTCTTTGAAAAACCCATAAACAAACCCTTTATTAACTATTTTTACGCACATTATCTTTCATAACTTTGATGATACTTTGAGTTCTTCATCATCCTCTCAAGAACTAAATTCATACTCTTTACCCTTTTGAACATGAACTTGATCCCTACGATAACCAAACTATTGAAAACTTGATTGTTCGTTGCATCAAACTTGAATTTTAGTTATACATGAGGATTTGATTATCTACCTGAACATTTGATTATTCTTGATAGTTGAAAACATGGAATATAAATTATTTGTTATAAACACACCTAGAGTCATTAACCTTGTCTAGGGCAACTCTATTACAACTCACATGCTATATTTGATACTTGATACATATACAAACTTGATTACATGTATGTATTATCAACTTGCAACTTATGTGTTAAATCAAAAACAATTGTTACACTTAATCAAACAACTGGTCGAGGATGAAGTACTTGCTCAACAGTTAGTAGAGTATCTAATAACCTGCTCAACGATTGGTAGAGGTCATCATGCCTGCTCAACAGTCGGTAGAGGTTCTAATAACCTGCTCAACGACTGGTAGAGGCTATCGCACCTGCTCAACAATCGGTAGAGGTTCCTACTCACTGACTGGTAGAAGTCTTTTTCCTGCTCATCAGTTGGACTCATCTTTGGATACATTATACATGTAAATTGATACAAAGATTCAATCATAATGTTATTTTTGCATTACTTACATGTGTGTTTAGAGTCATAGAAGGACACAAAACCCTAATGTAAGGTAAATTGGTGATTGCGGTCCGGAACGTAATCATGAATTTACAGGTACGTTGGGGTGGTGTGAAAATTCTATTAGGACTTTGGTAACAAACACTAACGACACATCGGAAATTGGTAGTTCATTTAGCCCATCCAGAGTCTATTATCTCATGTAACTTAGGTTTGGTGTTTATTTCCCCTCGTTATTTTAGACTATCGTAATCCAACCCTCATAACTCATACGTAACACTTTATCCTAGTATCCATAAAACTTCTGCCATACTTTAAAACTAAATGATAGACGTCCAAGCATTTACCTAAACCATGTGTTTTTAATAACTTCGGGACGAAGTTTCCTAAAGTAGGGGAGACTGTAACGCCCAGCATTTCCCGAATAATATAATAATAATAATATTTTATTCTTAAAACGATTCGTTAATTCGTTAACAATAATATCTCGCTAACTAAGAAATACTTTCTTATTCATTAACCTATTTAATTATTTAAATTCGCCAAATAACGCGTCGTAAATATTAAGACGCTAGTAAACCGACACTTATCTTTGTAAAATTTTGATCGCGACTAAAAATATATTTATAACAAATACATAGTCCAAATGCTCCTTTTAATTCAGTCTACATTTATATATAACTTATGTAATAATTATGTTATTGATAACGGGTCCAGTTCATAAACGAGACCCGAGTCGGTGACGAGTTAGTATACGCGGTGTCCACCTAACCCACCTCTCATAACCTTAACTATATAAACATCATCACATCTTCTTCTTCTTCATTCAACTACAAACCCTATCCTACACCTATAACCTTCAACTCTCCTACCTCACTTCTCCTTCCCTCTACAAACACACACACACCACAACATAAACTTTCCATCACCTTAACCCCTGCCCTCTCTCACTCTAGATACAGCAGGTGGCGGCCGCCGCCGATCGCCTGAGCTCCGGCTCCACCGAACCACCAACCCCTCTCCCTTCCTCTCTCGTCTCTCCTGCACACTCCCTCATCCCCTATCCCTTTCTCTTCTCCGGCGCCCTCTCTCCCTCAGCAGGGGCGGCGCTGCCACCAACAACAACCATTCCATCCCCTTTAATCTCCCTCTCTCCCGCTCTCTCTCTCTCTGTAAAACCCGATCCCCCGTGCTCCAAGGCTGTCGAGCGACCATAACAACACCCGAGATGGTTTACGAAGGGGCAGCAGACTCATGGTGGTGTCGTGGTACCGTGGTCGGACCATTTTAGTTTATGGCGGCACTGACAGATCTGACAGGTACGTGGTTTTGGTGATGGGTTCTTGATCGTGACAGCCAAATGGTGCAATTCAAGTCAGGTGAGTTACGGGTCAGGTGCTGATGGTGATGAATCGGTTGTTTTGGCCGAGTTTCGGGTCATGCAAACTAGATCTGGTCAGATCTGGGTCCGGTTGTCGCTTCAACGATTGGTAGCTGCAGGTGGTGAGGATTTTTGGTTCGGATAGTTATGTTTTCGGGCTGACGGAGTGTCAAGACAGTCAGATCAGGGTCGGCGCGAGTCTGATTCGTTTTGGTTCAGTTCAGATCTGGGCAATCCTCGGTCAACGTGCAAGCTCGGTCACAAGATTCGGTCAACCCGTAGCCCGAGACGTACGCGTGTGAAATTTTGGTATAACAAATTCGTATTTATTATTTTATTATTGATGAATATTATTTTTATAATGATATAAATACAAACTAAATAGTTTTAACTCGCGAAACGAACCGGCGAATAATAAACAAAAGTATAAAGCGGATGAATGGTTATTGAATAATAAATCGTGGCTAAGTAATATTGATATCGGACTAAATTGTCGGACTATACGTACATATATTGTTATATATTTATGAAAGTATAAATTACCTAAAGTGTCGAAACGTATAAGTCTCGTTTGATTGGTAATTTCGGATAAATGAAATGTGGTCTTGTGTTTGGTATTGATTTTGGGAAATTGTAGGCGACTTGTGTTGCCTGGTTTCTTACAAAAACAGAGGAAACTCTGCCCAAATTTTTATAAAATATGAGAACCAAATCGGCCTTTCAAGTTTATGATTATGTGTAGACGAGATTATGTTTTTACAAATAAATTCTAACTTTCAAATCTTACGTCGTCATAAATAGAAATATTTATATTTATTAATAAGTACATGTATATACTATCCAAGTTATGAGACGAATTAACATTTGAGTCAAGCTACGTAAATATTACTTCGTTATACTAATTGTGTCTTTACCCATAACTTCAATAACTTATTTATTTCCAATAACTATACATACGCATATATTTTCAATAAAACCAAACGAAGTTACTATCGGTTTGTTAAGTCATGCACACTTTAAGACGCGCATTCATTCAATGCGAGTCTAGGTAGTTGAATAAACTATCTATACAATCAATAAATGAAACAAACTTATTTGCATTAGAATTTAAGGCATCATTTATTTGTAATAGGATACAAGAGTTCAATTTATCCAAGTTCAGATTTGTTACTACTTGCTAGTACTTGCACAGTGAATTTCAGGTGAGTTTACGTAACCATGTTTATGCAATTCTTTATACTTGCAACATTTTAAGAAATTCAACATGCATGTCTAGTAGTAAACTTTATTGCCTCATGAATTAGTCAACAGTTTCAACGAGTTTCAACGAGTTTCAACATTACATAATCATTAGCTATGGCCAAGCCGGCGATATTCAATAATAGATCTATTGGATTGACAACCCCACCCGGATACGTGTACCTCCTACATAGGTAACGTGGGTGATTGTTATCGTTCCAACATATTACTAAGGTGAACCGTAGACGACGGGATGGACCTAAACTAGTCGGAGGTTTGATTATGTCAACATATTATACTATTCATGTAGACTTAAATTTACGATAGACATACGAATTGCTAAACTTTTATACTTAAACTACTTGCTTGACATGGCTTATGTATTCTCACCAACTTCTAGTTGACCCCCCCCCCCCCCCCCATTTTTCCAAACTCAACAGGAAATACTGATGCTTGAAGTCTAGAGCTAGCATGAGGAGATATTTGAAGCTTTGTTGATTACTTGATGTAGACTTTAACGTAATTCAATATTGTAATGTATTAAAGAATTATTTAAACTTGTGTACTACCATGAGCTACTGAACAATCATTCATACGTGGCACCTCGATGTTTCCGCCATCGGTTGGGGTGTTACACTTTGTAGTCGACGCACATGCGCCAAGACCTGTTCTTCTTGAGAACCATGACGGGGTTAGCTACCCAAGTTTGGTGGTTGCACCTTCTTATGATGCCTGCTTCGAGTAGGTCATCGACTTGGTCATTCATGGCTTTGACTTTGTTGGGGCCCCATTGGACGTTTTTTCTGAGCTATTGGGCGAGCGTCTTTGTAGGTGTTGAGACGGTGCTCGGCTACGTGTCTTGGGACACCAACCATGTCAGATGATTGCCAGGCAAAGTTGTCTTTTTTTTGCCACCAAAAGTTGTTTTAGGTGTATTCGTACTTGGGGGACAGAGTCGGCCCCAAAGTAATGGTTTGTTCGGGGAAGGCCGGGTTGAGGACCCATTCTTCTTCTTTTGCGGCGGTTGGTCTTGCCGGCAGAGTATCTGCCGCCGGTTCAGTTGTCATGAGGCATTCTTGATTGCCTCTGATGTACGCGATCCCCGGGGATGTTGGGAAACCCATGGTTTGGTGGGGCGTTGACGCGGTGCAGTTGAAGTTTGCTAGGCCTTGTCTGCCGAGCAAGATGTCATATGAGGAGTTGGCGGGGATGACATGAAAAGTGCAAACCTCTGAGCGTGTGTAGGTCCCAACGTCGAGTGTGACTGTAAATTCGAACTTGCCGATGGGGTGGATAACTTCGTTGAAGAAACCTGCGATAGGTGTGTCTGGTTGCAGACGTGCTTTGTCTTCGTCATCGAGCTGATCAAAGCACTGTTGGTAGATGATGTCGAAGCTGCTTCCGCTGTCGCACATCATTTTGTAAGTTTGGTAGTGTCCAAACAGTGTTGTGATGGTGAGTGGGGTGGTTGATCTTGCGCCCCCTGTTATTATTGGGAGGATGACCTGGGCCTCCCTCCAGTTTTCAGATGTTGTCGCCTCTGCTTGTTGTGACGTGGTTGCCCTGTCGGCGAGGTTTGTCTTCCGCTTAGTGTTGCGCGTCAGGTTGCACTGGCGGTTGTACGCGCTGCGGATGTGATGTGTCTTGATGTCTTTGATGGCCTTGCCGGGTTCGTCCTGCAGGCGTGCACCGGCGCAGATGTTTTTGACTAAGTTGGCCAACTTTCCGAAGCATAGGGCCGCCTCGATCTCCATCTTGAGGTTGTATTAGTTGTCGGTATCGTGACCCACGTCTTTGTGGAAGTCACAGAATATGGTGGTGTCTACGTTCTTTCGTTTTGTACCCATAGGTTTCGGGAGTTTGAAAGTTACCTCTCCAGTTGAGAGGACTTGAGACAGCACCTGGGATGGTGTTTTTGTGAGGGGAGTTCAGTCTTGGTTCAGGCGGCCGCTATTGCGCTGATCGTGCGTTTGTTTGTTACCGATTATGTTTCTGGCGTCGCCAGAGGTTGAGTATCGTCCTTCGTCGGTGGAACCTGAAATACGGTTCCAGACGGACGCTCGGTTGTTGTTGCGGCTGCGATTGTTGCTGGAACTTCCGCGTTGGTTTTGGCGCATCGTTTTTTGGTTTCCCGCATATAACTTTGAGATGCGGACAACCTCTTCCCAGGAGTCTGGGACGCTATCTTTCCCTTGAAGGGTATGTTGGAGGCCATCGTCGTTGACGTTGGCCAGGAAGGAGGTCCGAATTGCCTCGTCTCCCGTCCCTAGTTGGAGTGCTTCTTTATTGAACCGTACAATAAAGTCTTCGAGCGGTTCAGTGTCTCTCCGTTTGCACAGAGAGATTTGGCTTTTGTCGCGTTTGTGGCGACGCTGCTGGCTGAAGTGGAGCGAAAATTCGTCGATCAGCTATTCGTAGTTGTCGTTGCTTCCGGTGGGGAGGTTGTCAAACCAGACCCTGGCCGCTCCAGTAAGCATCTATGCAAACATGTGGCACCAGACGGGTAGGGTCCATCCGATGACAGCCTGTAACACCCCAACCGATGGCGGAATCATCGAGGTGTCACGTAATGACGATTGTTCAAAAGCTCATGGTACTAAAATGTAAATACTTGATTAATGAATATTGTTTTACAACATGTGAATACAAATACATGACAACAAAAATAGAGATAGTTGATTGATTTAATCTAAGTCCAAAGTTCTATGTGAAGCGTCAAGCAGCTTATCCTGAAACATGCACGAAAATAAACTTTGTCAACATATGATGTTGGTGAGTACTACCTAGCTTTGTACATATAGTATAAGTTTGAAAAGTGGTACAATTCATGTGTCTAGTATCACCAAGGCATTATGTAAACACATAAGTAACCAAACAAGACAAAGATCAAATGTAAAGTTGGTAAGATATAATTGATAATGAGCACCCTAACACGTGTCAAGTCTAAAAGAGCACCATAACATAAGTTATGTCTAAATGAGCACCGTAACATAAGTTACGTCTATATGTAAAGAGCACCATAACATAAGTTATGTCTAGATGTATGATTTTGTATGTAAGCTACGTTCATGTTCAAACATAAAGCACAAAGATAAACAAGACACATATATGAATTGTAAATGAAGAAATATGTATGTGTAAATGAATGTGTAAGTTTTGTATACTTGTGCATGAATCACCCCAAAAGTGTAAAAAACGAAAAAGGGGATAAGTAATACTCACCTTAGCAAGGTGGTAAGTCTTGTGGAATTGAATAAGTGTAATCCAACGTTGCCAAGTATCACCCTATGTATAAGGTAACAAATAAGTCTAAGTCTATCTAGTCTATAAGTATTTTCTAGGGTTTCGAATTGGGGATAAGTATTCGTTTGATTAATAAATTAAACGTTTAATAAATAAGAGAAATTTGATAAATAAATAAACAAAAGTCTTTTTGTAAATTTTAAATTAAAGATGGTCACAATATAAAGTTTTAAGTATGAAAATAATTTTTATAAAATTATTTTCTTAAAAATAGAATATTAAATCTATTTATTTCAATTTGTCAAAAATATAACTTTAATATTTAAAAATATTAAAATTAGAGAATTTTTAAACTAAAAATTGTATTTCTGTTCCAAATGAATAGAAATAATTTATGTAAAATTTTGGTGCAAAAACATTGAAAAATGAATTTATTATGATTTATTTATGACTAAAACTAACAAAAATTGATTAAAAATATTAAATAAATGATTTTTCAGAAATAAAAATCATTTCAGAAATGTTTAATGTTATATAAACTTAGAATAATTTTTGTGGAAATTTATATAATCGTTTTGATATTTTTATAGAATTTTATAATTATAATGGAATAAACTTGAAATATATTTTATATTTATTAAATAAATGATTTTTGAAAAAAAAATTGTATAATAAACTTTGTCATCAGAATAACATAAAATAATTTTTATAGAATTTATAAACCACTTTTAGTATTTAAAAACTATTTTAAAAGATTAATAGGTTAAATATATAATTAAAGAGTTTGAAAAAAAAATGTTTGTTGTTGAAGGGAATCGAACCCGAGTCTGGGCCGGTTCACGCGTTTATAATCACAAGTCCAGATCAGTTGGTCTGGACCCTGAGAACGAGTTTTAAGCTGATTCAAATCTTTATATAGTGTATGTAAATAATGAAATGATTACTTATATATAAAGAAAAAAAACGTTGGAGCATGGTATCGAACCCACGCGCAACAGGTTGTAGACAGAAGACACAACCATCTGATCTGCAGCAGATGGTTGTTTTATTTTGTTGTAGACCAGATTTTAAATGGCGAGCACCTGTTTCATCTTCCCCAAACTAAGCCTAAGAAACCCTAGATTTTGAATTTGATCAATTCGATCTTTATAATCAAATTGATCATAGGGCTTTTGTTAGGTGGTTGCCGATTAACTTAGAAACACAAGGAATTGATTCATACCTTTAACAAAACTCATAATCGCGAGTCAAAGCAATAGTCAAACTTCTTTGAATTTGCGATCCAGAGCGAACGAAAGAGAGATTTGAAAGTGAGGACGTAATTTTCGGCACATTTAGGTTCTAAGGGAGAGTCCAATTTACAGTCTAACACATCAATTTGTTGAGATGGAAGATTTGACTAACCATTAAAGCGTGACGCGTCCTTTGATCAAAATAAAGCATGATTGATTGTAATGGATGGTTGTAAATGATGCGGATGAATGCACTAACCAAAAATAATACGCAATCATACCAAAAAGACAGAATCTAAGCGCGTAATTTGATTTCATTTGAAAAGTCAACTGGGTGTTTGACTCGCCTTAGTCAACTGATGGGTTTTGAGTCTGTTTAAGTTTAAATTCGTTGGATTATTATCACAAATGCCTTGGTGGCTCAATTGGTGATGTTGTTGTCCTGTCTGGAAGCTGGCCCGAGTTCGAGTCCCAGCAGCCTCAACCTTTTCCTCTCTTTTTTTTTTTTGTCGCTGCAGGTAGGGAGAGAGAGGAGGGTGGGCCTGCTATTGGGCCTGATGATGTGGGCTCAGTCTGGTGTTGGGCTTAGTGAGTTGGGTTATGGATAAACTTAGTTGGGTTGGGTTAAGTTAATGGATTAAGATAAAAGGTTTATTTAATATAATGTTTAAAACCTACATTATTATTTATTTTTATCATTATTATTATTTATTATTATTAAAAAAAATAATAAAACGAAAGGTGACGGATGTCACACAGCCCCAGCTTGATTAAAGATGCTGAGGTGGTCGTCAGGGTCAGTAAGGTCGTCGTATATTTTGACGTTGGCCGGGAGGCGTTGCCTCGGTGGTATTGGTGCTTGAGAGATGCGCTTGTAAACTTGGATTTGTCGGCGAAGGCCGTTGGCCTATAGGGGAGTGACAAGTTTGTGGGGGCGTCGTCATCGTTGTACCTGTTTAACCGTTCCCGTCTGTGGTATGGGCTGTGACAATAGTCTCTGGAGGCATCGTCCTCCCATGAACTTTCGTCATAGTCGTCATTATCGAACTGGTTGTGCTCTGCACGGGCCTGGTATATAGGGGGTTGCCCTAGACCTTCCCCGTCACGGGCAGCAACTGTTGTTCGACTGGGTCGTTTGGAGGAGGACCCCATAATGGCTTTACCGGTGAGTCGGCGGCGTTCCAGCTGGGCGTCCAGAATTTGTTTCTGGCGTTCGTACCAGTCATTATTCAGGGCGTCTATTTCCTCCTCGGTAGGAGGTGCTGGTTCAGTGATTTGGAAGTCTAGATTTCTTTGGGGGTGACAACGGGGTGTTGTTGATTGTTGTCGTGATCCCCAGATGTTGGGTGAGATCCTGGGGTAGCGTCGGTGATGTCCTCGACGACCCCAGAAGGAGTGTGCACTCTTGGAGGTGAAGTAGTCATTTTTCCGATATGGATTAATGAGTGAGTTTTGTAAAAGTTGTTTGTTCAGAGTATTGTGGTAAGGCCACGGATGGCACCAATGAAGAAACACGTATCCTGGATTACCGTATAGACGCTAATCCTGGTAGTGATTCTACGGTATTTTGTAAAGAGGAGTGTTTATAAAATACGTGAGGGTCTAAGGACAAGACCAAGGAGTTTAGGAGACTACCGATTAGAAGAGCCGAGCCTCAAAAAGTTAGTGTAATAAACAAGGGGTTGAAAAAGGTACGAAGGAGTTCGTAGTCTTTTGAGTAAAAGTGTATGTGGATATCAAATGCCAACAAAAGGAGAAGAAGCACCTCCTTTTATAGTACCTTGACATCCCACTTTCTCAGCCCATCCTCTACCCTTGATGGGGCCCGGCCCAGGTAGAGTTGTCTCCAAGATTCCGGCCCAAGTCCCTAAGCCCATTTGGTGCAAGTGAGTTTTGGTAAAATGGAGAAAGTAAAATGCAAAGGGGGATGTTACCGTCCTGACGATAGTACGCGTGGCGTCCACTGAATGGACGCTGGTGGGTGGCGGATATGTGGCGTCCGCCTATTTGTAGACCGAGGACGGTGGGTAATCATTCTTTTCCTTGAACCTTGAGATAGGTTGAGAAAGCATGTTGTCAGGAAGATATCTTGGCTGGGAGGCTGCCACGTCGTCATCCTTTCTGTATGTCAGACTGGGAGCAGTCTCTGATTGGAGAGGAACTCTGACGGGCAGCCTGTTGCGTCAGGAACAGTTGCCTGGGGCAGGGGTGTGAGTCCCAAGGCTGCCCCAGAAGGCATCTTCTAGTCGTGTTGACAAAGCTTCAACTGGATTGCTGGGGAAGCATTGAAGCGTGTTGGGCCCGTCGACGTAAAACGGGCGGACGAGCTTGCGCCTGGCGTCGATTGGACGCCAATCGCCGACGTATAACGGGCGGGTGAGGTTATGCCTGGCGTCAGATGGACGCCAAGTGTATCGCCGACGTAAAACGGGCGGGTGGATGCCAGACGTTCCGCTGACGTAAAACGGGCGGATGGACGCTAGACGATACGCTGACGTAAAACAGGCGGATGGACGCCAGGCGATGCCAGTTTTAGTTGGGCGATGATATGGTATTTATGATGTTTTGATACCATATCCCTTCATATGGATGTCAATATCTAGGGGACCGACTCATTGCATGGCAGTGTAAGAAGCAATAGACAGTCTCAGTTTCAACTACAAAGGCTGAGTATATGGCTGCTTCAACTTGTTGTTCACAGATGATATGGATTCAACACTAACTGGTGGATTACAATTTGGATTGCTCTAAAACTCCTATTTATTGTGATAATGATGATGCAATCCAAATCGGCAAATGTCCTGTATATTTTTCAAAAACCAAGCACATTGCCATTAAAGAACATTTCATCCATGACTAGTTCAACCAGGGTCTTATTTTAATAGAACAGATTCATACTGGCGACAATGTCGCGAATCTGTTCACAAAATCGGTTGATCAAGCTCGTTTTCATGCACTCGTGGACCTTCTCAAAATGGTCCATTTCGAGGACCGAACTAGGTCACAAAAATATTTTTCTTCGTTTGTAAATAAATTTGTTCTTTAAAATTGTTATTATATTATTCATTTTTTTATTTTCAATTTCAAGCACAAATTTAGGGGGATGTATCCTCAGAAAAATACAAAAACATTTAAAATTTGAAAATCGAGATATCATGGTGCTAAAAAGAGGAAATGATAATACATCAGCTCCTAGTCTGTCGCACTTAAAACATAAAAGAGAACTTAAATGCTAAGTGTGATTGCAACTCCATTATGTGATGTACCAGTAAGCAAAAGCTACACTAAATATTTAGTCGAAATTATTATATCTAAACATTATAATCTGGGTATTGTGTGGGCAACACATCATAAGAGTATGATTTTATGGTGTGTTGATAGATTGCCAAAATCTGAGATTTTGGGTTTATATATTGTTGATCCATCTGGGGATGTCCCTACTGTCCTTCTGTTGCATCTAGATATATGTAGACCTGGACACAGTCGGTGTCACACCCCACCAAGGCGGAAACACGGGAATGCGACTTTGAAGGGTTTTCAAGCACAAGGTTCGAGCAACACATAAGATAGAACAATAGTGAATACCAAACATTTTAAATCTTGTCTTACATAATCATAATAAAATGTAAATTGTCTGAGAATACCAGACTAAATGTTAAGACATTACATATTAAATGTTATTAAATCTTGATTCATGATGATGGTACCACGTGGTGTGTACTAAAACCTCTTTGTCATGTCCCTAAGCTCCATTGTCAATTACCTGAAAAACATGTGTAAAAGATTTGTAAACATAATGTCAGTGAGTGCATAGGTTTTAATGTACTATGTAATGTATTTGTGAAATTCGTGTATGACCAATCAAAGCTAGCTAAGCTGATGATTATTGTGCCAACCATGAGTCCCGTAACCAAACCTCTTGACTGTCGTGCCTCACACATTTTACAATAAAGACAACGTGTATATAGTAGAATATTATCACTCTTTTGCATGTAACCGGTTAGAGCGACTAACCAAGAGTGGGGGTGTCAACCCAATAAATCTATTTAAGTGTTCCATGGCTACTGTTAGCTAATGGTTACAGTGTGTATGTAAGTATGAGGACTGGTGAACTCATGAACCGAATATCTCATGTTTCACATGGTAGTCATGATAGAAAATCACCCAAATGTATTGTAACTGGAAATGTGGCATGTTTATCCCCCAAAAATGTAAAACTATAAAACGGGACTGTGAAACTAACCTAGTGACTGGATGTGTGGTCTTGCAAAGCTGAAAAGTGGAATAGCTACTATCCCGACAAATGGTACCCTATGATTATCACGGACATAGTAAGTTGTATGGCTTGTCGTTTACCATACAAGTTGTTCACCCGACTTGTGGCCCCTTGTGTCATGTATATGTAGGCCATTGTTTATGCATGAGAAAATTACTACGTATTTTATATATACTTTGTAAGGTGTACGGTTTTGTGAATTTTGGGAGTTTTGTTGTAAAACACATTGATTGTTAACAAAACGGGCCCGACATGTCATAATGGGTTATGGAATATTTTCCAATCTAACATGTGTGGTGAAATTATGGGAAAAGCAAGTATTTTCACATGTGTTATAATATTATGACTGAATTACAAGTTTTGTCCTTTGGGTTTGTACCAAATTGCAAGGTATGTCCTTTAACTTTAAAATTAATTGGTTTTGTCCTTTATCTTTTAAAATCTTACACGTTATGTCCTTTATGGCTAACTTGGTTAGTTTTCTCCGTTAAGTTTGGTCATGCGACCTGCACGTGAGGGCATAATAGTAAAATCACCCTCTTATCTTCTTCCCCAATTTATAGATCATAAACCCTAACACCCATTTCAATCAACAAATGGTATGCAGCCACCTGTCACCACCACCTGCCACCACCAGCCACCCTCCACCACCTGCCACCACCACATGCACGAATCTCAACACCAAACCGCCACCACAGTAATGAGACTGGAAATGTGGAAGTTAATGAATTAAAGGGAATGAAGGATACAATTTCTAATTTAGAAAAAGAACTTACAGAAAAGAATCGAAATCCAAACCATCAGACCTCCCACCGCCATAACCAACTACCACCCATCAACCTTAATCGAGACCGAAATCCAAACCATCGGATCTCCCACCGCCTTCCACCACCATAAGACGACCACCACAACCCAATTTGGGCATGAAACCAAGTGTCGCCGCCACCATAAGGTGGGTGGTGGCCGGCCACCGCTGTAACAGAGGGAGGAGGGAGAGAGACGAGGTGTGAGAGAGGGGAGAGGGGGGAGAGAGAGGGTGACGGGTTAGAGAGCAAAAGAACAAGGTCTTGATCTTGATTGCATACCATTTGTTGGTTGAAATGGGTGTTAGGGTTTATGATAAATTGGGGAAGAAGATAAGAGGGTGATTTTACTGAAATACCCTCACGTGCAGGTCACATGACCAAACTTAACGAAGAAAACTAACCAAGTTAGCCATAAAGGACATAACGTGCAAGATTTTAAAAGATAAAGGACAAAACCAATCAATTTTAAAGTTAAAGGACATGCCTTGCAATCTGATACAGACCTAAAGGACAAAACTTGTAATTCAGTCTAATATTATTGTGTTAAAGTTGAGAATAACATGTGTTTTAGCCATATTAACATATGTTATTATAGTAGCCAAAACTTTGTCATAACATCTTGATCCAAATCCGATTTATATAGAGCAAAATAACTTCTAAAAACTTGCTTATGATGGTAAAAGTTGGTTTCGAATATGTGATTGTATAATACTACACATAATCGTGCACCTTTATGTTTAAAGAGAGGTTATATCCGTATATGTATAACATTATGTTTTTTAGTTTAAAAAGTCGGATTTCTTGACAAAATATGATGTCTATACATACATACATTGTTTGGCCATTATGTGATCAACATGCATATTGGCCGAGTGTTATGTGTGTGTATGTATGTATGTATGTATGTATGTATGTATGTATATATGTATGTATGTATGTATGTATGTATGTATGTATGTATGTATGTATGTATGTATGTATGAGTGTGTGTGTGTGTGTATACATTTAAGTTAGTAAATAATAATCAACACATTGTAGTTTGTTACTTCACATTAAAATGTCTTAGATCTACCATGAGCCGATTATACACAAAAACAAGCGTCAAGGGTCGGGTTTCTTGTCATGGGCCGATTAATACTAAGAGTTTTAAATGTGTAAAGGGTTTATCTAACATACCTAGGATCTTGATCTTGAAATAACCCAATAAATCTAGTTGGTATTCCACAATCTTGGACACCTCAATGTGGTTCACTAGTGGGTAATGGAGGGTTAGTAATGGTGTTGTGGGTGTACTCAGCCGAAGGAAGGAAGGAGGTGTGGGGTTATTTTGGTGTGTATCGATCAAAGGGAGAAAGGAAGAACAAGGTGTGAGCTTGAATTTGTTAATGTGGGAATTGAATTGAAGTGTTGAGGCCTATTTATAACCGATCGGCCATGGGCTTGGGAATGGTTACATGTGAGTGTGCTCCATAACAAGCAGGTCAAAGTTTCTAGGAAGTTGTTATTGGAAAAAGGTTATTAACTAAATTGGTGTTTAGTGTTGATGATAGTGATGGTTCCTTATGTCCATACTTGGCTGATTGGTTGTCATGGTTATATAGGGAAGTTCTAGCTCGTGGGGGATGGTATAGAGAATGTTGTCATTTGCTTGTTTGGTGCAAGACTTGGATATATCTAATAAAAGTGACATATGATAGTTGTTGTTTGTTGTTTTTTGTCCGTAGCATAGAAAAAAAAAAGGGATCCATAATTTTGGCTATGATCATTCCTTGGGAGTTTTTGTGTCATCAAGCAAGACCTGAAAGGGTATAAACATAGTTGTCTTTGATGATTCATGAGGGGTGATTTTCGGCCGATTATAAGAAAGAAAGAAAGAAAGGAGGTTTTGTTGTTAGTTAGTTGGTGTAAATATAGAATGGTTTAGATGTTGGGAGGTGTGTTATGCTGAGAATGAAGATGCCATGTTAGTGTACTAGAAAAATAAAATCACTCATCTTAGTTTCATCATGATTTGGGCCAAAATATTGAAGGAAAGATCAAAAGAGATAGAGTTTACTAGTGTGGAGGTTGTAAGAGTTTTTGTCACCATTCTATATTTGTATAAGTGAGATGTATCTTGCTCTTATCCATTACATATATATACATCCATACGTGTGTATGTATAAGGGTATAGGCCCATTGTTTAGTCAAAATGATATATAAGCTCACATGGTTATATAGGTATAGGTTACTTTACTTATCATGCGTGAAGTGGTATAGGATTGTGGATATGGATGTGGGCATGTGGCCGATTATATATATATATACACACACACACACACATACATATATACTCATAGATTTCTAGAATTAAATATCTTGTTAGGATAGGTATACGTGGGCAGATGTGTATGGCCGAATGCATATATATCTATATTTGAGTAGATACAAGATGTGTCATGGATAATCACAAGTTATCTATGGTATTGGATTGAATCTTTGAGTGTTAACATATGTATAGGTATGTTCTAGTGTGTCAATTACTTGTGTAGTTGTAATAATATTATTGATCTTGTTAGAAATACACATGTTATTGATGGATAAAGATGTGTTGTTGGATAATATTAACTCATGTTAACCCATGTTTGTACCATGGGTAATGTTTCATGATTTTGTGTGTTATTTTCATAAAACATATTGGGAGTTGTTTGGATTTGAGTGGAATTGTGTAATTTCCCACTTCGGCATTGTCACGTTGATTGTTGTTTTGTTTGTACGTAGTAATTGGATACCTTGTTTCTCTCTGTTGAGCATGTGATTGGCTTGATTGTTCAACGCCAACTATCTCAGATAGTTTGGGTGTTGTATGAGTAA
Source organism: Ambrosia trifida (assembly GCA_028751855.1). Classification (NCBI taxonomy): domain Eukaryota; kingdom Viridiplantae; phylum Streptophyta; class Magnoliopsida; order Asterales; family Asteraceae; genus Ambrosia; species Ambrosia trifida. Next base: position 55,837,261 of record CM054131.1, read on the forward strand.
ACGGATAATGTATTGAATTTCTGCAATAGTTCTGACTTTGCTAGACTCGGGATGGTATAGTAGGTGCTACAAATGTCTAATATGCAAATGAAATGATATAGTTAATTAAAATGTGTACAGATCTTGACCAGATTCATTGACGGGTGTCACGGTCGGGATATCTAAAAAGAGAAAAAAGAAAAGGTAAATGCCAAAGCCCCATCAATGCTATACGGCAAAAATCAAATAATGTCTGAAGCAAATTTTTGTACCATTAAATGGTATTTGCCCTAACCTTTATCAAGAACCAATTGGTCTCTCTGCTGCATCCAGATACATGCTGACCTGATCACCTCTGGTCTTGACCTTGTAAATAAACAAATGATAGCAATATACTCACCCATTACGAAGAAACTTTGTGCATACCTTAATCACGGGGGTATGCCATGTTGTGGGCCATATGTTTTACCTGGTTTAATACAAAAAGTAACCTTATCTGAAAAAGTTGACTTGGAGGACGGATGTGTATGTTTTGTTTAAGTGGATAAACAATAGTAGTAATCGCCTTGGACTATAAAATCACTTATAATAATGTTGTCATAATATTACTAATTAGTGTGCATGCAGACCAGTTGAAGTGGATATGATCGTCTTTCCTGTGACCCTCACCACAAATATGAACTGTAAAATTTTAAGTTATTATTTCTATTTTCTTAATTTTGTTTAAGTTTTATTTTTACTTATTTTCTAAAAATGATCTCGTTTGGAAATTGGAAATAACCCACTCTTTCGTAATTTTGTCTCACACGTTTTTTTGTCTCGAGATGGGAGTCGGGCCCACCGCACACTTGGTGGGCTCCACAAATCAAATAAAAAGGGGAGATTTACTTTTCAAGGAAATTTATTCATATCCCTTTTCATGTTCCTACACCCGTACACTTCTTTTCATACATAACCCCATAAAACTCTCAGTCTCTAAAATCATTTTCATCTTTTTGAGATTTATAGAGTTTTGTTGATATCAAATGTCGATTAAGCTTTCTACAGGTAACTATGTTCAAATAATTTATGTTTGTTAATTATTTGGATTGTCAGTTTTGTGTGGGTTTTTGGTTTGGTTGATGTCTTCGATTTTTGAATGATTAGATGTTGTTCGAATGTATATAATGTGAATATTCATCCTAGATATGATCGGAGGTTGTTTAGAATGATCGTGCATGTACTTGTTTAAAGATTTGATTGTAAAACACGGTGATTTGGCCGGAGAAGACGAGGGATCAGGGCGGTGCGTGGGTCTCACACGCGTTGGAAACTCGTACACGAGGGGTTTTAACAGATATACCCCTCGTGCACTCATAAAAGGACACATATACCCCTTGTACACTCCTTAAATTAAAACCCTGCCATGGGGCAGGTGTGCGATGTGGCAAAAGGACGAAGTTGCCCTTCAATATTTTGTGACCATGACTGGTTTGCCCATCGCATACATGAAATTACAAGAATGTCATTGAATGTATGCGATGTGTTTTATTTACCATTTTGCCCTCGTACACATGGATGTGGGCCACACAGATGTGTGTGTGTGTGTGTGTGTGTGTGTGTGTCGCACACTCTCAGCATTTTGGGCCTGGTCATTTGGCTTGGGCTTGTTTTTTTATTTTAAAACTCAAAATGGTCTAAATTGAACTGTAAACAACTTTGACATTGTTTTAATTGTTTTTAAACATTGTTGTTTAGTCAAAGTGTGTTTGTCCTAAATCTCATGAGCGTCTTGTGAGAAGTTTTGGTTAAACTTCCAAATGATCATTTTATATCTTTCTTTGTGAATATTTAATCCAAACTATTTAATGCAGAAGTGGCAAAGAAAGATGCTGATGATGATCCACCGTGTCTCGCCAATATCTCATAACAACACTTTTCATATTTAGGAGAAAACGTGATGCAAACAAGGATCCTTTGTCTGTTGATGACCAAACTTACATTCTTGAAGAATGTCTTCAGCCAACACAGATAAGGCTCAGAAGGCAGTTGCCGGAGTTGATTACCTCATGGTCACTAAACACACACGATTCCAAGACAGTTTGTGTTTTGCTGTATCAATCGTAGAGAATACATGAAGAAGTTGCTAAGACAAGATAAACCTATGGGAATATTGTAAGGTCAAAGTTATAGGTTTACGTTGGTCTTAGTTTGTCAGGCTTAGTTTGTTGGACCCTTATAGTGCGTACGGGTTTGGGATTGGGTGTACGAACTCGGTTCGGCCCATAATGTATAAATAGGAGGTTGGTAATTCTCTTTAGGGTTGATTGCTTTTGTTACTTTCTATTGTTCTCTTGTACCAGGCGAGTTCATCTCGTGTGCAAGTTAATTAAGCAATTCAATCAGGTTATGTTCTTCTTGTTTAACCTTACATTAGTTTTCTGCATTTGTGTTTGGTTTGAGCTATTTCGTTGAAGTTATGAATCAACAAAAGCCATATGTTTGGGGTTGGGGTTGACAGAGAAGAAGATGAGGAGAGTATGGCTCGAATTTTAAAAGAGAAAAGGTGTTTGAAGTCGGTGGTTGACAAATTCTATAAAAGGCTTTCCTCGTAGAGGGCTAAGAACTTTATTTGGGGGAAGTTGAGCGCTAGACATAAAGTCTGGTGGGTTCGATGGGAGATCTTAACCGAACCAAAAGGCAAAAGCTGTCGGGGGTCTTGGTGTAAGGGTATTGGTGACTTCAATACGGCCATGCTATCCAAGTGTGGTGGAGAGATTAAAAGAGGATTCGAATCAACTATTATTTTTTTTTTCAATAAACTTCAATTCTTATTAAAACAAAATATGGGCTTTGGTCGTGTCTGCTATTCATAAATCTAGATCGTATGGGAAGTTGGTGCCGGTTAAAAATACGATTCCGGTTTATGGGAAGGGATCGTCATCACTGATAAGCTTCGGGTGGATGTGGAGGATGGGAGAAACACTATTTTCCGGATCTATTTTTGTTGGCTAGAGAAAATTCAATGGGGTTGGGACTGGATTCAATTCACAACAAACCGTTGCGCAATGAACACCCCAGCAAGGGATCCGGGAAAAACAAGAAACACGTCCATAACAAAAGACGACGGACAAAATACATTCTTTTTTTAATAAAAGGATATATTTTTTTGTTTTACGATAAAACAAATTTTTTTCGATGTCCAAAAGCTGTTTGGTTGATTAAGTGCTGAATCATTAAGTGGTCTGAATGGTTGTTAAGAGGCTCTGAATGATTAAGAGCCGAATCATTCAGCATCCCTTATTAGCTTAATGGTTCAGCACTTAATCATTCCATTCAGATGCTGAAACAAACAGTCTGAATGCTGAATGATTCAGACCTGAATGGTTAAGAGGCTGATTAAGAGGCTATCAAACAGCCCATCTTCAATTGTAGAATCGATGAAATTCTGGATTGGTATCTAGATCCAAAATCCCCAACCCCTAAACAGAAATCGATGAAATCCAATTTTGAATACTCGTTTGTATACAGAAAACGAAACTTCCCAATGATGTCTCAAATATCTCTATTTCCTATCTATCAATGATGAATGAAACTTCCCAATCATTTGAACGCTTGTAAAGTATTGAACACTGTAAAATATATTATATCTTCAAACACTTCTTCGGTTACAATGTTTAATAAGACCTCACATGAAAAACATGCTCCTTTAAAACAAATACGAGGTTAATATCGGACGAAACAAACAGTCATTGTTCATCACGACCTCGTATGCAACTTTCAATCCCTATATATCATCATCAAAGATGATTACAAAAAAAGACCTAGATCTTAATTCTCCGTTTCACCACCACCCACCATTTGGTTCTCACACAGTGCTTGCAGGGCAGGTCTTGTTGTGCCACCAGCAGCAGCCTCCTCCTGATCATTACAACAAGCATTACATTATTAACACACAATAAATCAAAACAATAATTACATAATATGTACATTATATGCATATGCATCATATATATCCACCTTGCTTACCTTAGGAGTATTGTGGCTTTTCAATGTTAATTCTTTCAGTTGCCTCTTTAGTTGCCTCATACTCCACTCATAATAGTTCTTTATCTTCTCATCCTCATCTTTCTCTTTCTTTCTATTGTTCCCTTCATCCACATTGTTCTCTTTATCATCCGTAACAACACTCAACGTGTTCTTGAATGGTGCCACTTGAGCTGAGTGGTCCGCAGCTTCGCTTAAGATTAATGGGTCTGCATCAGATTTCTCAGTCACATTGTTTTCAGTAATAAACTCCGGCTTATGATCTTTGACTTCCTCAGTCATGGTGGAGTGGTCATCAATGGTGGGGATTGCATCAACTGTTTCGTCAACAGTATGAGAAATATCATATATTATCAACTGTTTCATCATATCATATATATAATATTATATGTACACAAGATATCATGAGTTGCATACCAGCAGTATTTTCAGACATTTCTTCCACGTCCTTTGTGGTTATTTCATCGATCGCATTCTCAGTGTTATTATCAATAACCATCTCTGAGTCAACAACACAAGGAGTGTCTTCATGTTCCATTTCAGTATCAACTCCTGCATAAAGTATAAAATATATCATTAGCTTATTTGATACATTGATGTTCATTCAAAACTATCATACTTCTGTGTAGTAGAGTCCTTACCTGAGTCAAAATTGTTTTCTTTGACTTCAAAATTCTCAACTTCACATGGGTTTGAAGTGTCATCTGCAACAGAAAGTTCTTCAACAATAACAGGATTCTGTTCATCCATTGCAGGCATGATATTGTCTGCTGCTGAATCAGCCTTCTGCACTACATTCTCATCCTCACATTGGCTTGAGATGTCATCTGAGATGGGTTTCGAATCATAAACTTCATCATTCTTCATCACTGAGTTCTTCAAATCATCTCCAACATTGTTAACTTCATCACAATCTTCATCTTTTTCTCCACTTTTGTGAGTATCTTCTTCAGATGCGCTTGAGGCGCCACCCGATTCCGGTTTCACATCATTAACCTCTGAGATCTTCACATTGTCTTCTGGATTGCTAACTTCACCAGAATCATCATCTTCTTCTACACTTTTGTGTGTAGCTTCTTCCTCTATAATCACCACATCAAGTTTCTCAAACGCATTACAAATGTCTTCCACTTCTGCATTTGAGTTTCCTGCATATTGTTCATTTTCAGTAAATTTATTGGAAGATGTTAATAACAAACATTAAACATATATTGTAAGATATTAATATTAGCAAATGCATACCTTGATCCAAGAATGAATCAATCTTAACAGCCTTTTCGACTGCCTTCTTCGCACTAGGCGCCACCGACTTCTTTTCAGTCAGCCTGGTTGATCGTCTGGTGCTGTACCTGTTCTCCACCAAACCCTCTTCTTTCGGCTCATCTTCACACTCATTCAGTTGGTTATTGACATTCCTGCGAGCCGTAGTAGCAGGACCCTTCCTAGTGGTTCGGGGAACAGCCGGAGTTTTCAACAGATCGTTCTTTGATTCTTCAACTTCTTTAGGAACAACCTGCTTACTTCCCCGGCGAGTTGTCCTGGTGACAGTGGTCTGCAAAGTTTCGGTCTCTGCTGGTTTCGCCTTTTGCCTAGTTGATGTTCTGCATCGGGTTAGAGGGGCCTTAGGTGAAGGAGCCTCAACCGGTTCCACTGAATCGACCAAATCAGCTGTCTCAGATTGTGACCCATTCAAAAACTCCTCAATACCAACAACCTGATAATAACACACAAAACCGTTTCAAAAATTAATTTCATATGAATTGATTGACTGCTTACATATCAGATTTTAAATTATTTTAAAAAATAAATAAAATCAGAAAATCACTAACAGCATGCAAACAAATACTTATATTATTGATATGAATTCATTGACTGCTTATATATACATCAATTATTCAATCAGATTTTAAATTATTACAAAAATATCAGATAAGATCCCTAACAACAGCATACAAACACATACTTAATATTTCTCACAGTAAACTTAGTGTTCATCCACAAACACAGACAAACTCACAATGACCCAGATCATTATTATTATTATTTGATATATCAAAAACCCCTAAATAGCATAAACCTAATAATTTATAAAAACCAATACAAAAAACAAATCAAATTCTATATGCAAATTAATCGGATCTGAAATTATTACACAAATCAATTTCTATATGCAAATTAATCGGATCTGAAATTATTACAGATTTACTTTTCACGACATTTATACAACAAATCACCACAAAATCAGCTACTATAAAAAAGACAACTAAACAAATCAGTTATCGATTTATCAGGACATTTATATAAAAACTCGCCACAAATTCAGCAGCAATAAAAAAACTCAACAAAGCGATTGAAACAAAAGCAATAGTGCTTACGGTCTCGAGCGATTGAAGCGCATCGGCCATGGCGACATTGGTGAGGTTAGCAGGGATCTTATTGAGCTTGCAAAGAGATTGAAGCTCTCTTCTGGAAAGGCTGTGGAAATCCATGAGAACTAAAAATTAGGGTTTCTGATTAATATTTGTGTCGGCGTATGAGTGAGATGCTCAGAAGCGATGAGGATGTTGTAATTGTTTAGACATATTTATATGCAAACCCTGCTAGGATATGACCGTTGGAGCAGCGTTGTTTGAAATTTGAATTTCCATTGTTTTTTTATTATTATTATTATTAATATTATTATATTATTGTTAACTTAAAACGTTGAGAGAAATGGGCTGGAAGCCCATTGGCCCGTCTGCCGATATGCTTATGGTTTTAGGGTTTTAGAGACTCACTCAAGAATAGTTTTCTTGCCTATTTGAGCATCTAAGTTGCTAATGGATAGCAATGGCACGGTTTTGGGTAATCCTAATTCTATACCTGATTATAAAAGTTTGTTCTAGCTATAGTCTATAAACCCACCAAGTTTCTATTGCGTACTTACGAGTATTTGGTGAACTTTTTAGTTTCTTAAAATTACTAGTTATGTATACTTAACTCAAAACCCGTCAGTATTTATCGGGTAACGATATAAAAGTTATATATCGGGTATGCTCATTAGTTTCGGGTAAGCTCTTTAGTTTCTTAAAACTATATTTAGCATAAACACTATCGACAATTACCACATACACAATCGTTATCTTTGCTTGCATTTGGTATTTGTTGTATATACATATGGCACATTATTATTACTAGTAGGAATGCCCGCGCGTTGCGGCGGGTGCATCTGTTTTGCCCCTCGTGCATCGTGTTTGTTGGTTATTCGTTATGATGAAGTAGAAAACAACGATGTATAAAATATATGTTATTAAAAACTGAAACTCATAAGTATACCTTCTGAATATTTTAAATGGGTACATCACAACAGGCCGTATTACTCCTTGCAACACCCTTAGATTGGCCCACATCCTTCGGTGGACCCTTTTATGTATCTCAAAGGCAGATAAGTATGTCATCGTAGAGCGGTGCTTAGCGTAGTGAAGTGGTGTTGTATCTCTTAATGACCATAAGATTGTAGTGGAAGTGATTTAATTACTAAAATGCAGTTTGTAGTGTGCAACATATTTCTATTATTTTAGGGCACCCGCAAGATGTAGCGGAGTCAATGATTTGCATAGATACTCTCGTTTTATGTTAGTTTGAAAAGCGTCGTAACAAATATATTGGATCAAACAAATTAGTAATCAATATAGTTAAAACTACCAAATCGACTGATAAGAACTTGTCTTCTTTTGGATATGTAAACAATTGGTGACTTCGTGAGATCAGAAACTTAAATTCTATTCCTAGAAGCTTATGGTAGCAGAGAAAACAAAAAACCATCTAGGAAGATGATGACGTTGCTCATGAAGTATCTCTACCATATTTGCTTGTATAAACGTCAAGCCTACATTTATCGCTCACTTTAATGGGTTGAAACGTGTCATGGGTTGGGTGTTTTGGCAAACTTCAAGCCTACGTATTCATTTGTGTGCATAAGTGTCACATCATACCATCCTGCAACCACGTAAATTTAAAAATAGATATAAATACATAATATATGATGTAATTAATTAACTATAAACATTGAAAGATATGTAAGTTATGTATGTGAAGAGTCACCACATTATTTATATACCAAATACATGACCACTATTTATAAGACTATAACATTGATACAAACATAATAAAGACATAGAGGTTATGAATGTAAAGAGTCACCACATTATTGTTAATTTCCTCATCAATTTTATAATTATGTTTAAATTAATTTTTTCAACAATTTAATATTTAGTTAGAAAGACAATTTTACCCACTAAATGACTTCAATAAGCATTGTACTATAAGCAATAAAGGTTGTATTTACTTAAATTTTGCGGGTATCCTTCACTGATGCTTTATAATATAGTATAGAAGATAAAGATTCGGGTTGATCTATTAGCGTGAACGTGCATTTATGGCTTTTCGATTTTTTTTCTTAACACAAATAACATAAGTAATTAACACATAGTTAAGTTTTTGTTTTCTCATTATGCTAGTGTTTAATTTATTTTATTAATTAGAATTAGAACTTAAACAATATACAATTGCCGAAAGCAAAATGATATTGTGAACCACACTTCATACAACGTTTAACAAGAACATTAAATAGATCAACAAATACCTTAAAAGTCTTAGAACAAATATAGTTTACGTATAAAGTTATGTTTGAGCATGCATATATAGATTTATAGAGTTAACTATTTCATGGCATTCAAGGAGACCATGTTGATTGAAATTGAGGAAAGTCTCCATACCCTTCTCCAACCATCCTCTCCATCATCTGTCCTTCATGTCCATTTGTTCCCTGCAACATCAGTTTTCATCCCATGTAGTAAGTGGAAGTAAAATTTATAATATATTAGAAACGTATTAGCAAATCTAGAATGTTATATTTATAAGTTTGTCCTTTTTATTTAGTTAACAATATATATGATTCAAGATACACAACTTCTTAACAAAGATAGTTAGGAAAGCCATCTGTCACCTTCATAGGGGCCATATCATCCAATTAAGTAGAGTTGAGGTCAATAGGTCATAGAACATGCTAGCTTCTGAAAGCTTCATGAAGAGAAACTAAAAATGCACAAAGAAGAGAAAAAATTGTACTAATTAATTTTGAAAAATAATTTCTCAGCAATAATTTCGAATATTGTTTGTTTATTGTTTTAATTGTTAGTTGCACAATTAAATTACCTCAATTTGATTCTGCAACGATCCAACATAGTTGATTATTACATCCAACATCACTGGCATTCCCATTGTCTATAGCATATAACTAAATTTAAATAGAACAAAACAATGATATATTACGAAGATAAATTTTTGTAATTGTCAAAGAACATATGAACAAGTAGAAAAAAATGTATATATATATATATATATATATATATATATAAAGATTAACTCATATCTTTATACCTTATAGCATCCGGGAACCATATCTTGTAAGCGTCTTAACTTCTCATTGATTTTTTTCTCTTCTCAACTAATGAAGACATACATTTTTTGGACAAAACAATGTTTCAAAGCATGAAATTAGTTCTAAGATTTTGGGGTTATGAAAAGACTATTAGCATTCAAGAAATTGATTATAATTAAGTATATATAATAATATAGATGAGAGGTTGAAAGGTCTCACATTTAAGATGCATCATAGTTAGGTTGTATTTTGTGTTTTAAAAGTTGGACATAATGGCATAATTGGGATAAGATTTTTGTATGTGAGGTATTTGATTATGTTAAATTTACTAATCTACCCTCCTAAGTGTCTTAATTGTCACAACTATGCCAATAATACCCTTAATTTTTTTGCTTAAAAAAAAGTGGGGTTATGAACTCACCTCAATTTCCATGCTAAGCTAGCAAATAAAGTCCAAGCCTCGGCCGGCTTCCTCGTGCCCTATTACAACAAAGGACACCTTAAAGTCTAACACATATAAACCTAGCCTATAATCCGGCTAAAAGGTAGTTTATCCAACTATCTAACTCGTGTGTATAACTCGAGTACTAATATGCTTAACTCGACGAACCGATCGTGACTTTTCTTACTTATGCGTTAACACGCGACATAGTACCCAAGTTGCGCACTTGTCACTATTCGTGTGCACACCACGTTGGACTATATTATGAAACGTATAACTTATCCTGAGCCGTAGCTCGTCTTATAATTATATTTTAGGAAAATATTCTTTGATGAAAATATAAGTATAGTTATTTAAAACCGATTAGTAACAATACCGCTTCTTTTCCATTCTTTAAAGGTTTCGAACATACATTTTATATAATTCTTTCTCAAATAGGTTGAGCGTTTTATAATTCAAAACCGTTTAGATGGAAATGTTTTAGTTACCAAAATCTTTGGAGATTGACACAAGTGACGCTCAACAATTATTATGTATTTGTTTTGGAAATATTGTTCGACGTTTTCCTTTAAATGTTGCAAGAATCATTTATCAAAAACCTTTTCGCGATATTGTAGAAAACTACATTTGTCAAAATACTTGAAGATTGTTTATAATGAAATATACAAGAAACATCGCCTTCGTTTACGCTTATAAATTTTATAAAATTTCGGCAGAGTTTCCTCTGTTTTTGTACAAACCAGGCAACACAAGTCGCCTACAATTTTCCCAAAAATCAATATCAATCACAAACTCACATTTTGTTTATCCGCAATTCCAAATCAGACGAGACTTATACGTTTCGACGCTTTTACATAAACTACACTTATTTGAATAAAGACACGACAATGTATATGTATATTATAGTCCAACCAATTTAGTCCGGGGTCCAATAATACCAAGTCACACTTTATATACTTATCAATAATAATATTGTCGGTTCGTTCGCGAGACACTATTTATATATATTTATATTTTTATAAAAATACAATGCTTATGAGAATGAAATAATGAAATATGTACGAATTCAAGTATACCGAATCACACGCGAGTAACCCGAAGCCGCCCCGAACTGCGTGTAGACCGGAACCAAAGTTTGACCAGCTTTGACCGCGCGCTGACCGAGGCTTGACCATCCAGATCTGACCCGAACAAGACCCGTACCGAACCCGATCTCGTACCGAATCTGACCCGAACACCAAAACCACCCAAACCTTGATCCGAACCACAACCTTAACCCGAACCCGATTCTGACCCGCGTTGAAACCATCTCGAAACAAGACCCGACCAGTCACGAAGACTCGAACCAGACCCGTGCCGAACCTGATCTGGGATCTAACCAACCCGGCCCAAGACCCGAGACCCGCGCCGCTGCCTCTGCAACCACCACCACCTCCGGACACCCACCACCATCTCCGGCCAACCACCACCATCTCTGACCCGACTTAAACCCCGACCAAAACCCACGAGATCTGACCCAACCCATCGGACCCTGAGCCGGAGCCAACCCAGCCGAGCCATCACCTCCGACAACCACCACCATGGCCGGACACCACCTGACTCACCAAACAACAACCTAACCAGCCCCAATCGGACCACCACACCTCCATCGCCGGCCCCTTCAACAACCACCAACTGCTACACTCCTTCTTAACCTTAACCGGGCCACCACAACTCGAGACCCAAACCCGATCAGAACCCAACCAGCCCAACCCGGCCCCCTGTGGGCTTCCCGAGCCACCACGCCGCCGCCACCACCCTCATGGTGGCCGGCCGGCTTCTGTAACAGAGGGGAGGAGGAGAGGGACAAGGGAGATGAAGAGAGAGAGTAAAGAGAGAGAGAGAGAGCTCGTGAGAGAGAGAGAGAGAGTTGCAGAGAGATGGGGGGGTATGGCTGCGGGTTTGAAGTGAAGAAGGAAGGGGATAAGCTTCCTTTTATAGCTAGGGTTTATTGGTAGGTAGGTTAATACCGCGTATCTAACCCGTTTTAAACGTAAACGTCTCGGTTTAGATTTAGGCTCGATAATTAATTATAAAAATTAGTCGGTTTTGTTCGAAATACAAAACCGAGCATAAATATAAATATCTTCGATGTCCGACGCGTGTTTTCAGAACACGCGTTTAAATCGCGTTAATTTAACCGGTCGCAGTTTCGATCGTAAAAACAGTCAGTAAACTTCCGAAACTTAATAACTAGAAATATTTAAAATAAATATTTAATTTTTAATAATAAAAATCACATCGGCATAAATCGGAAATTGCCGGTTGTCACAACAAGTATATATTATCTGGTATTTGGGTCAGGGACCAAATCCCATACCCGTCCCAAACTTGTGAAAAATAATAATAACCTCATACACGTCTCAAACCTATGAAAAAAATACTCCCATACATAGTTACCGGACCCCATGTCCCAAATACTTCGTGTTTACCCTTGATTACGTGTTGAAAAATAGCACTTAAAAATCATCACTAAAACACATCAACAACTGAATATACTAAAGTGCTAATGATACATAAATATTGTGTTAACTAATGAATACACTAAAGTGTCATTGGTATCCACATGTGCTATATTCATTCGTGAATAGACTAAGTATCATATGTATCCGTAAGTAATGAATCTCACACCTTATTTCCATGCTAAGTTGACTTCCCAAATTGTCTTGAAGGCCCTAGGATCGGCCCACATATTCCCAAGACAAAGTCATGTGTGTGCTTGATTTGGACTCACTCTATCATGTGTATACATACACACACCATGCAATATACATACACACTCATACACTTACTTAGAGCAATCTAAAAACACTTACATTTCCCATACATACACCAACATGGCACCTTGATACAAGCCTACAAAAAAATTTCCAAGGGTTGACTTCCTTTTTTGTCCCAACTAGCCATAGATTTCGGCCCATCAAGTTCCAAGAAGAAAGCATGCACATTAGTCAACTAGTTATATGAATTTGTTATGTTGCTTTTAGAAAACATGGATCAAGAATGTTGACCTTCCTAAACCATACATGGTTCATCCACTCTCTTTCTCTCCCACTCGCATATATATATATATATGCATAGAGAACACAAGAAACACTTCTACACTTCATTCACAACCTCCCTTCTTCCTTTGTACACAATCGACCGAGAACAAGAACCCATTCGGGTCTAGGATCGATCGCATACCACCACTCCACCATAATCACACACCCACGATTAGTAGAAGCCACCTTGAGGAGTAAAGACACCAAGATTCGATCCCTACCTTTCTCCAATCGAATCACGTATTCGGGGTAAGGTCCCTTGTACAATATTTATTTCAAACTATAATATTTTTGGCCCATATAGGTTCACCCGAACCCATAGACCACTCGCATGCATGGCTAGGTGATCCCATAAGTTAGTTTATCGGCCACAATGTTGAGTTATGTACCCATTATACATATACACACTCATATCTACATTCCCATGTATAATATATGTATACACACTAAGGAGCATACATTCGGACCTATATATATACACACATGTACACACGAGTGTGTGTGGTTATGAATAGGGCCGAGATACAATCACAAATGTCATTTCTATACTTAAATGATAACTTACATGTGATGACACTTTTGAGAACACATATTAAAAGAACAATAAACATATGTTAAGAAGGCTTTAACACAAGAACTTTTAGAAAAACATATGTTATAACTGAAAGATGTGTGTTACTAAGGCAAAACACATGGAAATGACAATTTTACACAAATAAAGGCCGAACATGTATTAGTGTGCCACTTTCGGGTACAAATAACCAATACACGTACATGACATGGTAATACATAGGTGGCCAAGGCTACTATTTTACCACAAATGATTAACCAACCATGGGTACAATAATGACAAAAACGAGCTTTTTCTGACACGTGTAATATGTCACCTATGTGGATCACAATACAGAAACACACAGTCCCGAGTTATACAAGTCGGGTGAACAAATGCATGATAATTGTACAACACATAGACTTAAGTTGTCCGTATTTGAATATAGGGCACTTTTGTTTAGACATCCCCACATCAGACTCAGTCAGTTGTAACATTCAGACATTAGGTGAGTTCTCACGGCCCCATTTTACTGTTTTCATACTTTTTGGGGGGAAAACATGCGTACAAGTTCAGTTTCATTTTGAGTATTATGTGAATATGAGACAAAAAGGTTCAGAATAATCATGAGCCCTAGTGTCATACATTTTACTATAAATTATCTATGGACTTAGCCATGAAACACTAAAATAGATCTATTGGGTTGACACCCCCACTCTTGGTTAGTCTCTTTAACCGGATTACAAACATCAAAAGAGTGCTTGTATTTCACATTACATACATTGTCTTTAGTGTACAATGGGCGAGGCACAACATTCGTCAAGATTTGGTTACGGGCTCATGACAGTCACGTAATGATTATTGTCTTAGCTAGGCAATGATCCAATTACCCATGGTTTACATAGATTCCAAAACCCATGACCTCACCAACTTAATTGTTGGCATATTTTACTTGCATGTTTTTCAGACAATTAATTGATCATCATGGAACTTGGAATCGGGCATGAGCATCTCGTGGATATCATGAATGTGACAACCTGCACCCTTCACTCTTCATAAATGTGCATAATTAGTTCCTCAACTATTTCAAAATTTTCATTTTTAACCCTCGTATATAATATGACCAAAATTCACAATTTAATAAAACTTATAATTTTTATAAGTAAAAGTATGCACGTTTTACACTCACATCTACATCCGAGCACGTATGTTTCAGACCTTGATACTCAAAGCCCTTAATTTTCGGTCCTAAAACAACTTAGAAACAGAAGGAAACAAGTCTATAACTTAAAATTGATTAAATTAGAAAAATTATTTTTTTAGCCCTCGCGGTCCGCTAAGACAGTCTCAGTCAAAGTCCCAGTCAAAGTCTCAGTCAAAGTCCCAGTCAATGTCTTAGTCAAAGTCTTAGTCAAACAGTCAAAGTCCTAGTCAAATATTCAATTCATCTTAAAACCTTACTTTATTGTGTTGACCAATTTTAAAGCCTAATTGAATCCAAAACTAGTATAAAAACCCACCTATGACCCATTACACTTTGCACCTCTAAATCGATTGTTTCAATTCGATTAAACTCTCCCTCATACCTTTCTTCTAGAGTATATTACTTCTAAATTGAAGCTTTGATTATAAGCTCTTGTAATTGGCGAATTGGAAGCTTGATATTTTTTCCTATTCGGTTTCTTTTCTTCTAAATTGGACTAGTTTCGTTGTTGAACCTTTGGATTGCTCGCATTTTCACGCTCGCTTAGTCATCTAGTCATTTGGCGAAAGTGAGTATTTCCTATCCCCGTTTTGCTTTTATTCACTTTTGGGGTGTTACATGTACACTTATACAAATTACAAATACAAATTCACATTTTTACAATACAATTCTAGTACTATGTGCATTTGCTTACAAACGTGCTTTATGCTTAGACATTACATGTAGAATTCATTTGTACTTAGTGAAATCATTAACCATGTACAAGCCGACATTAACATTGGATAGCGCTATTGGATTGACAACCCGCCTAGGTTGATTCTCCCCCTTTTTCATCGGAGAATCCGTGGTCATTGTTAGGTTATTATCCATTTATTGGATAAGTACACCGCCGTTCATTTAGTACATTATACAGTCACAGGATTGATTTCGCTCATTTGTATGATACATAGTTTACATAATTGCACTGTAGCTTTGCACTTGAATTGTATACCATTTTTCCAACTTACTATATGTATTAAAACTAGGAATGCTCACCAACATTTCATATGTTGACAAAACCTATTTTGTACATGTTTCAGGTGCAGTTTGATCTTAGTTCCATTGCATTGGATTTTAATGCTTGCTTTTAATAAGTTATTTCAAATTTCATGTTTCGTTCAGACTTTTGTATTTGTTTTCCATTTCATCTATGTAAGACAATTTATATTATTCAATAATATATTTACATTTTAGTACCATGTGCTTTTGAACAATCGTCACTACGTGACACCTCGATGATTCCGCCATCGGTTGGGGTGTTACAATGAACCTTATTTTGATTAAATGATTTAGACAATATCATTTTAAATGAGGTTATTAAGACAATGCTTTTGGTTGTTATGTTAAACAGTGGCGTCTTTTAATATATCTCTAAACTTATGAATTTGATGCTTGCGTGACTTGTGTGTTTGAAAACCCTTCGAAGTTACATCTTGCGTTTTCGCCTAGGCGGGGTGTGATATTATAGGTCTGGAAAGGAGATGATTCAGGTGTGTTTACAGTACAATCGGTCAAGAAGCTCCTAATTCAAGATCGGTTGGGGCAGGGTTCCGTCGATGAAGTGGATTTGATGGGTACTCTAATGTGTAATATATTTGTATGGAGAGCGAGTATAAACTAAATACCCACTACAACACAGCTAATAAAAAGGAACTATTATGGTGGATTCCCATTTATGCATGCTTTGCGAATACGGCCAGGAGACGGGTTGATCATCTTTTCACATCATGTAGGGTCGCTACGGAGGTTTAGATGCAAGTTAGTTGTTGGTGTAGATTGGGATGTATAAAACATTAAAAATGGAAAATAAGAAGAAGATGAAGGAGAAGGAGAGACTTATACATGAAAATATGTATATTGGTTACTTGCCGGGATATTTGGAAAAGCTAGAATGAGAAAATATTTAATTAAAGACATTTTAAATTGAGGGAATAGTGGCAGATATAAAATCTTTGGCCTTCTTTTAGTTTATCAATATATCTAGTTTTAAAGGCCTTAGTTGGAAGGATTGGTGTACATTAATCCTTGCGGCTTGTTTTTTTAATGAAGTTAAAGAATAAAAAAAAAAAAAAAAAAAACTAGTGAATACACTAAAGTATATTCAAAATCCATATAGTGATTCTCCAATTAATACATTGTAGTACCTTAATTTATACATATAGTACCTTAAATTAAATGATGCATAATGCTTTACTTTTTTTTATCGGCGAACAATTGTGTGGCAACCACCTTTACGGGGCGTCGTGCTCAAGAATCGACTACTCGACCTCCAGCAGCCCCTATCTTCTCCTGATGCGCGGAAACCCGAGCCCCACCCGCCCGAAGGCACGACAGTGTTATAGAACTTGGTAAAACCTCGCCGTCCGTCAGATTCGAACCGGTGCCACCTGTATTACCAAACCATAAATGATGGAAGTGGAGATTGAACCTTTGATCACATAGGTGAAACAACAACCACTCCTCCACTCCACCACTAATATTTTACTTATATCACAATATGAGTAACAAAAAATAATTATTTTCTTGTGTGTTATACTTATATAGTCACAAAATCATTTAGCAAGGAGATACACAATTGAAAATCATATATCTATTTTTGTAATAAATAAGCTTATTTATAAAAATTTAACTTGTTGTCATAAAAGCAACAGCTTGTTCTAAAATTGTTTTTTTTTTAAATTAAAAGTTTAAAACATTGCATTTGATTACTTTCCCCAAAAAAATTCATAACAAAATAAATATCAAACTAGTGTTAAAGTAAATGGGGCACACATGTATTTAAAGAAACAAAAAACCAAATACCCTAACCACCCTCACACAACCTTTCTTCTTGTTCTTCACTTATCTAGTTATGTTCTTCACATACGTTTAGCCTTTAGGCCGATAGTTTGGGAACTTTGGCAACGACTTTCATATCAAAAACCGCTCATTATGCCTTGTTCGTTTTATAGAGAGAGTTCATGGGAAAAGGAAAGAAGGCTCGTATCCGTGAATGAACATTGAACAAGTTACTAGATGCCTAACTATTTAAAGTTGTAGAAAAAAAACTTGAATGCGTAGCAAAATTAGTAGGAACATCCTATTCATTATTCAAAATATGACAAGGCTCATTTTTGTAAGTCTAATATGGTAAATCTCATTTGCAAACTTCTATATGCAAAACCAACACACTATCGAGATTTGATTTCTAAATGTTTGGGTAAAAGTATTGGATGGGAATAGGGGTGCAAACAAGCATAGCTGAGCCCGATCTTCACCAGGCTTGAGCTTGAGTTCGGCTTGTTGGAAATTTCTTAAGCTCGAGCTCGGCTTGGGTTGTTTATTATCTATTAGTTAATATATTAAATAAAAGTAATATAAATAATAGGCTCGCGAGCTCGATAAATAAAGCTCGGCTCGAGCTCGTTTAGTAAACATGCTTAAATGAGAGGTAAATATTATTAAATATTTAATAAAACTAATATTACACTACGACTCGATAAGGCTTGACGAGCCTAACAACCTTCACATGCCAGGCCCGAGCTCAGTCTCGATTACTAAACGAGCTTTTTTTAGGCTCAAGCTCAGCTCGGGCTCGATAAAGCTAGGCTCGTTTCGAGATTTTTATCAAGCCAAACTTGACCATCTCACGAGCTGCTCGGCTGTTTTACACCCCTAAACCTTGACAAAAATAAGTAATATTAAAATAGATTAAAAACCAAATAAAGTAAATGGACAAGAGGAATCAAATCCATGAATATTTAAAAATAATTGTCTTCAAGAATACAAGGCACAAATGTGTAAGACAAAATCAGATGCCTAATTTTCCTATTAAAAAAAAAAACCCTTGAACGCGTAGAAAAATTAGTAGATACATCCTATTCAAAATATGACAAGGCTCATATCATATTTTTAAGTCAATTATTGTAACCTCATTTGCAAACTCCTATATGCAAAAGCAACACACTATTAAGATTTGATTTCTAAATGTTTGAATAAAAGGTTTGTATATGAATCTTGATAAAAATAAATAAATAAATATTACTAAAATAGGTTAAAAACCAAACAAAGTAATTGGACAAAAAAGAATCAAATCTGTGAATATTTAAAAATATATTTGTTCAAGAATATGAGGCATAATGGTGTACGATAAAATTAGTGCAAACATGATAAAATCTCCATGATCGACCACAAGAATCACAACCATATCTAGGTTTGAATTGGAAAATGACAATGTTGTTAGAAAAAGCCAAGTCAGCGGGAGATGTAGAGGTGAAAAATGTTGGGGTTAGATGGTAGTTAGTTCACAAGATGAAGATGACCGGTAAAATGGTGGTAGTGTTTATCGGAGCCGATGGCATTCTCTCTACAATATATCTATTGTTAAATTATTTAATATATGATATTTTTATTTGAAGAATAGGTGGGACCTAAATATAATTTTAATTTATTTAGAAAGAGACGAATAAATAAGTAATTTTACACCCGCTTAAATAGATAAAAGGACGAAAATGCGTCTTGCATATAAATATGAAACCTGTAACAAAAAATTGAAACATAAAGGATGGTCAATGTGATGCTGAAAACTTACAAGTTAACAACGTAAATGGGTTTTGTGTAATGTTGTCTTTACCTATTTACTATATTTATAACAAGTTCAAGTTAAAATTAAATATATTGTTAACTTAGTAAAGCACACCATGCACAAAATAATTCACTTCTAATATATTTTTTTTGAGTAAACTGTCAAAATGATCCCTGAGGTTTGTCCAAAAAAGCTTGTTTAGACATCAAATCTGTTTTTATTACTGGAACCCCTGACGTTTCATTTAGTGCCATTATGGACACTTTTTGCCAACTTAGTTAGAAAAAATCAGTTAACTCCCAGGGGCAATTTCGTTATTTATGTCCTCAGGGGCCAAAATGGCAGTAATGGAAAGTTATAAAAAATAAAATTCAAACAATTTCTCTCCTCTTTTTTCCGGTAAGAAAAACCGGCCAACTCTGGTACGTTTCTGGTGAGAATAACCCGAACACCCCGAACCAAACCCCCAATCGAAACGCGAACATCCCGTTGAGTTTTAGCGGATGTTATCGGTCGTTTGCGAACTACCAACAATCCTCCTCCAACACGTTTCAACAACTTAGTCAAATGCAAATTCAACAACTTTTGCAATCGAATATGTTTAATCAAATGCAAATGTCACTTATGTTTCCTACTCCTTTTACACCGACTCAACCAACTCCTTCACCATCACCAATAGCTCGAGCGAACCTCGTTGACGAGGATGATGATGGTGATGATGAGGATGTCATTCCGGAAATGCAACCATTGCCACCAAGCAAAAAAGGCAAAGGCAAGGCGGAGGCTTCTCAAAAAATGCCAAAGAAACCATGGACCGGAACCAAAATTGAGGCATTGATTTTTGCGTGGCTAGAAACATCCACATGCCCCATTGTTGGTAATTACTTTACTAATTATTTTTTATTACAATTTATTCTTGTTAAAATTTTTTGCAAAGTATTTAATTATTACAACAATATCTATAGGTAGCGTTCGTTTTACGGGAATGAAATGGAATTCGAATGGAATTAGAATGTGCATTCACCTTCTTATGTTGTTGGTTACAACAAAAGAAGGAATTGTAATTGAACAACAACATATGGAAGGGAATCCACATTTCAACCCATCGAGATTTCATTCTATTTTATGAAACAAATACATCAAAATTCCAAATCAAACTATGATTCTCGCGCGAATTCCAATTCCAATTCTTTTGCAATCCATGAAACGAACGCTACCTTACTACATTATAAAGGAGGGAAAATGTTTACAAATGTCATTTTACATGAATTTTATGATGGCATAGGAAAAGTCTCATGCTTAAAACCCAAATGTCATGTAACTTTTTCCTTTTCTACCCTTCATGCAAAACCTACTTGTACACATTCTTTTATCATAACCTCCCATTACCATTAATCTATAATCTATATTATATTATGAAGCATTTGAGAAAAGTACCAAACAAAATTAAGAAATTACTACATTTTATTAAAAAAGAATTGCAATTATATATAAAAAATTATATATAACAAAATTATACAAAAAGGTTTCTACACATACAAATATATACCTATACACCTTAAAAAGTTTGTAAGAATAAATAAAAGTCAAACTTTACGTAAAAAAAAAAATTGTGATGCCTATTCTTAAAAAAAGTGTGTGCATGAATTGGTTCACGAACCGAAACCGGTCTTTCAAACCGGCAAAACCGGGGCCAAACCAAACCAAAACCGGTTCAGACACGAAATGGCACCAAACACGAACCGGTTTGGTTCCTAGAAAAAAACCCGACCTGTGCACATTTATAAAGTTATCAGGTTGGGATGTCTTATGTGGAATATTTTCAACTAACCTAACTTCCAATTTCATTTTGCGATGCCACTGATAGAAATTTATGGTGCACTTAATTAGCAGTTGTATTGCATTGCTTTTATCATGTGAAAGAAGCTATGTGTATGATTCTTGTAGGTTGATTACATATGAGTCGTTCCAACCTCCTCTTATGTGGATCTTATAAAGGTCGATCCCTATGCTTTCTTCTCTTCGGCAATCTCTCCAAATTTGGCACTTTAAACATATTGAGTAGGACTATTAGTATAATAATAGTTGCTAATGAGTCAAACTGCTACTTCCATTTTTTTTACCGACATGTAGGTCAAACATACACCCCTTACATATTGATTCTTTTAATCATTTTAAGGTTTGAATTACATTTCTGCCTTGTATTGTCGACTCTGCTGCAACGCGCGGGTTCCCTGCTAGTCTATACTACATTATAAAGGAGGAGACGTGGGAAAATATGTCTAAATTAACCAAATGTAAGCTGGCATACCAAGGGTTTATTTACAATTTTCTAAATTTACCACTTTTCTTCCCTAAATGCCCCTAGAAGATAATCGACTTTTATATAAAAATGAAACTTACCCAAACTAAATAAACACACGGGATAACAATATTTTTGAACAAATTTCATATAATGGCAATGAAAGATAATAATTTATGTTACCATAATGAATAATCTTATCTCAGCTAAACTTTTATGAGTTTTAAAACTTTAAAATATAGTGACTGGAGTCTTCCTAGAATTAAAGTCAAGCTAACCAGAGGCACATTTTTTATATCATTCAACACAATTATTTATGTTTTCAGTTTTAATAATGATAATTATGTGAAATTAGGCTTTATGGCTTTTATTAGTTGATTAGTTTTTAGGCGTTTTATGATAGATTGATGATATGATATACGTGTCGTTCATTAGGTATTGGTTAAAGGATTGCCTGTTTGTTTAGAAAATTTAAGGTTGGTGTAGTCTTTTATTAATCTACTTTGGTAAGAGAAATTCCATGGTCTGAAAATTATTATTTCAAATATATCCAAGTCCAGTCTTTGTTCTTGATGATTCAGTCTATGTGAACAACTCATCTTCACCAGTGAAACATACTCCAATTACCAAAAAATGCCTAATCGGCCATCTTGGATTACAAACTTGTAGATGATAATTAGTTTGGAAATAGTAAAAAAAAAAGCTCAAAAGTATATTTTTAATGAACAAAAGTATAAAACCATATATGCTACACCAATTATTTACAAAAATATTTCTAATCTACTTGATCGACCAATTTCAACATGTACACTAACATCTTTTGGCCTGTTAACATCTTTTAAAGATGTTATAAGGATGCCAACTCCCCCCCTCTATATATATACATACACACACACACACACTAATAGACTTATTGTAATTTAGGAATGATTGTAACAAATTAGTAGAGAATATATCCTCATTAATAGGAGAGTTGACTTCCTCCATCTCTCTTCGTGCCTACACTGACGCTGACTGGGCAGGTTGCCCAGATACCAGACGCTCAACATCAGGATACTGTGTTTACCTTGGTGACAATCTCATTTCCTGGTCTTCTAAGCGACAGTCCACAGTTTCTCGATCAAGTGCAGAAGCTGAGTATCGAGGGGTCGCCAATGTCGTAGCTGAAATTTGCTGGCTTCGCAATCTTCTTCTTGAGCTGCATCATCAACTCACACGGGCCACCCTTGTCTACCGTGACAATGTGAGCGCCATCTACCTGTCTGGTAATCCAGTTCAACACAACACACAAAACACATTGAACTATATATCCACTTTGTTCGTGAATAGGTCCAACGTGGAAACGTTTGAATTTTACATGTCTCTTCCAGACATCAGATCGCAGATATCTTCACAAAAGGGTTACCATGCGTTCTTTTTGATGATTTTCGATCCAGTATCAGTCTTCGGCCACCCTTCGCTTCGACTGCAGGGGTTTAATAGACTTATTGTAATTTAGGAATGATTGTAACAAATTAGTAGATAATATCTCCTCATTAATAGGAGAGTTGACTTGTACATTATATATAGACAATTGATCAATGTGAAGAGGCATTTTGAATCATTCTATCACACACATATATATTAGTTCTTTTTTTGCTTCAGATTTATTCAAAACTAGACTTTTGCCCGCGTTGACACGCGGTTCCAAACATTACAATTATTTTGAGCGGTAAAACGTATAAAAAATATAGTAGAAATATTTTATTAAAATTTAAAAGAAACCAATACACATCTTATTCAAATATCACTAAATATTTCTTTATACACCACATTTTTTGTTTTAGTCTTGACATTCCCATCAGCATCAAGTATAAGAAACTTTACACCTGCCCTGCTTTTAACTCTTGACAATGCAACATAAAGCTGGCCATGTGAGAAAATGAATAAAACAAACGAAATAAAAAGGGTCTCTTAAATACAATATGTTTGAAAATGTATGCTTACCATATTAGATCTGATGCGTCCATGATATTTGCAGTGTATACATGGCTACTGATGTATAAAAATGAATAAAGCATTAACATATTTAACATAACATTGTGTAGTGTATTCATGGCATGACCACCTATGCACCACGTTGCTTATAACACTCTTTATATTTTACGACCTGCCATATATATTAAAAAAAAAGAGGAAACAAAATAATAGTCAACTCACAAAATTGAAATAAAATATCTAAATAGATAAAATAATGTAATTGCATAATAGTCTAAGGCAATGTTTACTTTGACAACATTATGTAACCATGATAAACAATCTCATCATTCAAACATAAAACAATGCAATAATAGACAACTTACCATTTGGTTTCTTCAACCATTTGGTAAAACAGAGTGCATTTGCTCAATCTAATTCTTACTTCTCTTTACTACTCCTTCTCACATTGATAGTTATGAAAACAAAATCCAAAACAAAAATAACACGTAAGACTATATAGAGATATAGTAGTATATATATAAACAACTTAGCAAATTGTAATTAAAACTTTTGTGTTTAAATGTCTTTATTTTTAAAAACCGGATTTTTTTTAAATTTTGATTTTGAATGTTTGAAAATAAAGTAATTCAAATGAAAATAGGCGTATTAATTGTGATGAAAAAGTTCAAATTTATATATGATTAAAAATTTTGTCTTTAAAGGTTATTAATGTAATGGTAATCATAATTATTAACATTAGATGTTTCCAATATTGTGTAAATCATGATAAATGCTAATTATACGCTAAAAATAGTAATGTGACAACTCAAAGAATTAAGCATTTATTTTGTGTTTAAATGATTCTAATTTTAAAAACTGATTTTTTTTCAATTTTTATTTTGAATATTTAAAAATAAATTTAGAAATGTATTTATATATGATTAATATTTTTTTGTGTTTAAAGGTTATTAATGAAATGGTAATCATAATTATTAACATTAGATGTTTCTAATATTGTGTAAATCATGATAAATGTTAATTATACGCTAAAAATAGTAATGTGACAAATCAAAGAATTAAGTATTTATTTTGTGTTTAATGTCTTTAAGTTTAAAACCCAGATTTTTTTTTTTAAATTTTGATTTTGAATGTTTGAAAATAAATTTAAATGTATTTATATATGATTAATAATTTTGTCTTTAAAGATTATTAATGAAATGGTAATCATAATTATTAACATTAGATGTTTCTAATATTGTGTAAATCATGATAAATGCTAATTATATGCTAAAAATAGTAATGTGACAAATCAAAGAATTAAAAATTTATTTTGTGTTTAAATGTCTTTAATTTAAAAACCGTTTTTTTTTTTTAATTTTGATTTTGAATGCTTGAAAGCAAAGTAATTCAAATGAAAATAGGCGTATTAATTGTGATGAAAAAAATTCAAATTTAACTTTGTTTATAAATGTATTTATATTTATATATGATTAATAATTTTGTGTTTAAAGGTTATTAATGTAATGCTAATAATAATTATTAACATTAGATGTTTCCAATATTGTGTAAATCATAATAAATGCTAATTATACGCTAAAAATAGTAATGTGACAAATCAAAGAATTAAGCATTTATTTTGTGTTTAAAAGACTCTAATTTTAAAAACTGATTTTTTTTAAATTTTAATTTTGAATGTTTAAAAATAAATTTATAAATGTATTTATATATGATTAATATTTTTTTGTGTTTAAAAGTTATTAATGAAATGGGTAATCATAATTATTAACATTAGATGTTTCCAATATTGTGTAAATAATGATAAATGCTAATTATACGCTAAAAATAGTAATGTGATAAATCAAAGAATTAAGTATTTATTTTGTGTTTAAATGTCTTTAATTTTAAAAACCGGATTTTTTTTTAATTTTGATTTTGAATGTTTGAAAAAAAGTAATTCAAATGAAAATAGGCGTATTAATTGTGATGAAAAAATTCAAATTTAACTTTGTTTATAAATGTATTTATATTTATATAGGATTAATAATTTTGTGTTTAAAAGTTATTAATGAAATGGTAATCATAATTATTAACATTAGATGTTTCCAATATTGTGTAAATCATGATAAAAATGCTAATTATACGCTAAAAATAGTAATGTGACAAATCAAAGAATTAAGCATTTATTTTGTGTTTAAATGTCTTTAATTTTAAAAATCAGATTTTTTTTAAATTTTGATTTTGAATGTTTAAAAATACATTTATAAATGTATTTATATATGATTAATAATTTTGTTTTTAAAGGTTATTAATGAAATGGTAATCATAATTATTAACATTAGATATATTGTGTAAATCATGATAAATGTTAATTATACGCTAAAAATAGTAATGTGACAAATCAAAGAATTAAGTATTTATTTTGTGTTTAAATGTCTTTAATTTTAAAAATCGGATTTTTTTTTAAATTTTGATTTTGAATGTTTGAAAATAATGTAATTCAAATGAAATTAGGCGTATTTTGATTTTTTTTTAAAAACCTGATTTTTTTTTAAATTTTGATTTTGAATGACTCAACCTAAGGAATTGGAATCTACAGTAATTGTTTTGCACATAAAAAATCATTAAAATTAATTCAAATTCATATGATAAATTCCAAATTTTTTTGGCAATTTCAAATTCAAAACATGTTATGCAAACTAAACGCACCATTGTCCCTTCTAAATTACTTTCGTAAAATATAGGTAACATTATGTAATTATGTAGTATGTAATATAGAGATGGTATAAATGAAACAAAAACAAAGATTTATACCTTGTTAAAAATGCGAAAGAAGATATTGATTTTGGTTTGAGTAGCCCCTTCACTCATCTCCACAGGAATCAGTTGAACTAAACAAACACAACAAAAAATAAAAACCACAACCAAAAGGAAATTAAATTTGTAAAATAGAGATAGAACAAAAGAGAGATTTACATGAATAGATTAAACATCCCCAAAATCCAAGACTACTTCCACTCAAAAAAGCTTCGGGCTTTTTAGCTAATGAGTGCAAAGTCGTTACGCCGTACCTATCGTTTTCCAACACGATGTTTGGATGCATATCTGTCACACCCTCAAATTTCCACATGTGGGTTTTACCGCGAGGCGCGTGACACACCAGGATCCAAGTCAACGGTCACAATAAACGACAACTAAATGTAAGAAAATACGTAAGACATTCCATGCAACAACCAAAACCTTATGCTTTGAGCCATAAACCAGCAACGGAAGCATTTCTTGTTTACAACCAAAAGACATATTACAGTTTACAAAACATTGTTTAATATGCAACAAGACTTCTAGATGTCGTGCAAGACTCCGTGCGTCTATTCCATTAACCGCTACCTTAGCGACCTGAGAAAACATGCCAAAAATGTCAACATATAATGCTGGTGAGTTCACAGGTTTTTCCTTTTCAATAAGCGTTTCATTAATCCTTTAAAACTGTTACCGTTACTGTTATTGTTACTGTTCATACTATGCTTGTTTGTACGCTAGCTAGGCGTCAAGTGTGTTACTCATACGGGCAAAACCATTGCTGACTGTGTGATACCCTTGTTTACAGACTACCTCATCTTCAGTAAGCCTAGTGTGATTGAGACAATATGCACCCGCCCGGCCTCCAGCCGTCGAGTGGGGTTTGTCAGGCCCAATAGCGCTATCCACATTTCCCCGCTACATCCCCGTATCAGTGGTTTCTAAGGGACTTAGATGAACCGTATAGTAATAAAGTGTGAGCCATAGTATAACATGAAAACGTGTGTTTATAATGTACAACATGTAAATGTGTGATCAAAATGTATAAGCATGTTTCTCACCCCGAAAACAAAACTAGTAAAGTGTGGGGCTGTGAACTCACCTTAGATTGCGTTACTTGAAAACAGTTAAATCGGTATGCTATGATAGCCCCAAATAGCGGCGACCTATCATAAGATGTATGTAAGTACCCGGACTAATAACCCGCAGGTTAACTAGTCCCCGAATGTCCAGACCATAACCAATAACGCTTGAAAACACCTTTGACTGTTAAACCGACCGTACCAGACAAGACCCGACATCCCATTGGTGACCCGACATCCCACGTGTTAGCCGAATATAAGACATCATGCAACATATGCAATTAGACACTTAATACGCGCAAGAGTTCACCTAGTCTAGCATAACGCTCAATTAACGCATAAACAAGTCCGAACACGTGTTACCAAGTCATTGGACGTATCCCGGGGTTCCTATCATGTTCCTAGGTGTCAAATCATGTTCCGGGATGTCAAAATACACTTACGACAGCAGTACACGCGATTAGGAAACTAACATGCAATTAGGAAAAGTCAACTGGTGATTGGGAGTGGTCAACAAGCGATTGGAAGCCTAATCGTCTGTTGTTATTGGCGAGTGGTGGCCTAATCGCCCCTGCATCAGGCGATTAGGATTCCTAATCGCCTGTTGCAGCCGCGCGACGCATTTTCGCGCGTTTAACCGTCCAAATCAGATCCGAAACATGTAAAAACACCCAACATCAAATCTAAACTATTAATCAACCCATTCCAAACAAAAACCTCCCAATTTATCTCTGCTCTAACGGCCTCGGTGCGATTATTTCCAAAAATGGCAAAGTACTAAGTTTCATTAACTATGAAATCTTTCCTTAAATGGCAATAATCAGATTTCACAACCTACAACCTTGCAAATCACTATCCCTATGTTATAACACCCTTCTAATGTGAATCCTAACAATAAACAATCATTGAATCATATCATAACATCCTAATTCTTCAAGAATCACCCAAATGGGTCAAAATGCATACTTTCATCAAAACACCATAACAATAGCTCAAATCCTTAGATAATCATCCTAATAACTCCTACACATCAGAAGTACATCAATTACATGGAAACATTCATGTTCTAACCACTAAAAATCATCATATGCATAAATGCTTCACATATAGCA
This sequence comes from Ambrosia trifida, assembly GCA_028751855.1. Classification (NCBI taxonomy): domain Eukaryota; kingdom Viridiplantae; phylum Streptophyta; class Magnoliopsida; order Asterales; family Asteraceae; genus Ambrosia; species Ambrosia trifida. Next base: position 55,865,821 of record CM054131.1, read on the forward strand.
AGTATAATGGTTTAGACTTGTTTTAGAAACTCATTTCAAAGGTTTTTAAAGACACAAACTTAGTAAAACAAGGTCTAGACCTTTGGGAACCAAAACAATAACATTACAAAGGTTTGGGATGAAGAACACACCTTGGATTTTATCAAAGAAAGGTGTGTAAGCTTGGAAATGGTGAGTTTTGAAGAAAAATGAGTTCCAGAAGTGTTTTGAGGTGTGTGGGAGGCTTAGGATCTGTTAGGGTTGCACAAATGGTGTTTGGGGAGTCAAGGGTTGTATTTATAGGTGTTTTGACTCATGCATAACAGGTCAGGCGATTACACAGACAGTTCAGGCGATTACAATTCTAATCGCCTATACTATTGGCGATTACAAGCCTACACGTAATCACCTATAATGTCATGCAATTACGCGTAAATACTATTTTAACACATATAAACACGTATTCACATACCGACAAGTCACATAATGATTACAAACATATAATGCACGATAACTAACATGTTTACGTCCGTTCACCAATTCCCGGGACTCGAGACTTGCGTGTGTGCGTTAAACCCGGCGATTCCACGAATCACCAATCCTTGTACACATGGTTATGGACCGACTCCCGATGATCCCGCGGATCATTGTAACGACTCCCGATGATTCCCAAAATCATTGTAATGACTCGACTGACCTAGTTAAGTACGTAATGTGCATAACTCGCTAAGGTAGACTAACTAGTTTAACGAAAGTTATTAACCGGAGTTTGCCGGGTGTCACAATATTGATTATATCTAAAGAAACATCTGCATCAACAAATTCAATCCTATATATCTATAATCTAATACATTATGAAACATTTATATAGACAACGATATCAGAAAGAAACATAGGCGAAATCAAAAAGAAACATAGGCGAGGCGATAGATGAACAATGATTGTGTTACAGGAGAATGGAAAGATAATACCTTGAAGAAGAAGAAGGATGGCGAGGATAGAGAATAGATGAACAATGATTTGAGTTTTTTGATTGACTATGAGAGAAGAAATGTTTTGAAAAAGAAGAGTATAAAAGAATAAATGTTTTAAAAAATTAGGAAAGTTAATAATTGTGATATAATAATAATAATTGTCATTATTAATTGTGATTGACCAAACCTTGTGTTTTAATATAGATTTTTGATTTTTTTAAAAAAGATTATTTTATAAAAACTCACATCATGCCATGTGGCTTAATAAGAGGAAGAGAGAGGATTGTTAGTGGGATGAGAGAATGCCATGTGTACAAAATGGCTTTTAAATATTAGATGTATAGATTAGAGAAACAATAAGCGTTGGAAGTAGAGAATTCAATGGGAGGCAAGAACCAAGGTAAAAATTCTATGACCTTTATCAGTTAATTTTTTTCATCTATTTTTAGTTTGAAGTTCATATTTTGTGTTAAAAATGAAGAAAAGGAAGCAAACCTGAAGCAACTCAGAGAAAGTTTGTTATTTAAGGCAAACCCAATGCCAAGCTTCTACCATGAGGGTCCACCACCAAAGGTTGCGCAAAGAAGGTAATTAATGAATCATTTAGTTTCTAATGGTTTCTTAACACATATATTGTTGTCACTACAAAGTATTGATTATATTCATACAAGATCGACGTGTTCTATTTAACTAAACAATTCTAACGAGCATAAAGTCTCCCAAAGTCTTATCTCTAGTTCATACAATCTCGCTAAGAAAAAAATCCACTATTAGCTTTATGAGGGTGTTTGGATGTGCTTTTTCTACGTTATTATCTGATTATTTGATTTTGGGTATTTAATATAACTATATCTATCACTTTTGCAAATACATATCTGAACGGTCCTTAAATGTTCAAATTTTTTGGTGGAATTGTGGAAACATCATAACTAGAGCCTTAGCTAGAGGAGTGGTGGCTGGGGATATGTAGCTAGAGGTTGACCCTATAATTGAAGGATTATCTACCAGCATGTAACTTTCGAGTTGTAAGTATTTACCATTCATTTGAAAGGTACTGGGATATGTAGCTAGAGGTTGACCCAATAACTTCTTTTATTGTAATTGACACATTAATTAATAGTACTTAGCGTGCACCCTATGCGCAATGGGTTCACTTGTTGCCAAGATGCAAGGAGCAAAGGCGCCGTTTGACCCATAATAAAACATAACTATGACTTGGCTATTTGCTCATATATGTATATTTATTTATATTCAAATTGAGGTTATCCTTTTTTATTATTTATAATGTTTGTCTTCCTGTTCAAGATTGCCATGATCTCAACATTGAAGCACAAAAATCCTGTTGAGCTGTGTGGAAGGAAATACATGTGTCTTGGCTTATGAATTTACAACCACGAGATCTCTATATGACATATTGCATTACATGAACACTTGTTAGCACTTTTGTTTTCGTGTTTAAATTAACGGATATATAAGTTGAAATATAATTGATGTTGGGTTTAAAATCTATATAATAGGCATATATACATGCAGGTAGGAAGGGTTTGCAAGGAGCACAACCGGGGCCCGTGCTTGATTGGGTGTAGTGGGTAAAGATTTTTGTTGATGCAACAAAGGGACTGGATTATTTGCATGACAAGGTCCATCCTTAAATATTTCAGAGATATTAATTCTAGCAATGTGTTGATATTTGAAGATTTAAGAGCCAAGATTGCCGATTTTCAACCATTCAAAACAGTCACCCCGATATGGCTGCACACTTGCATTCTACTCGTGTTTTGGGAATTTTTGGCTATCGTGTGACATAATAATACTAATATTATAAACCCTTTTTCATATATATGCGTCTACCCAGCGGCAAAGTGGACGGGATGGTTCGGCTCACTGGCTACATTGGGCAATTTTTTAGCTGCTGGGCCAGTTCGGGCAAGTCTATTACAAACATACAAATCACAACTTTTAATTTCTAAATGGACAGTGACCTTCATATGATAGTGTATACAATATCATATTGTTACAACATGCTTTTGTCATGTAAATGAACTTTACCATTTAGCAAGGTATCTTCAATGACACGGTTATGTAGATATGCAATGACCGGACAGCTTACACAAGAGTGATGTTTATGTTCATATTGGTCTGTTACAGTAACATACCTTTGGTTTATTAAGATTTGTTCAATAATGAGTACATGGTTTTTGTCATGAAAATGAACTTTATCATTTAGCAAGGTGTCTTCAATGGCACGGTTATGTAGATATGCTATGACCGGACAACTTACACAAGAGTGATGTTTATGTTCATATTGGTCTGTTACAGTAACATACCTTTGGTTTATTAAGATTTGTTCAATAATGAGTACATGGTTTTTGTGGTGAACTGCAATCAATTGTAAGTGGTGGTGCACATTTCAATTCTTTTCTTTCTACGAATACTTGTTAAAACATAGTGTGCACATTTCTATTCTTTTTACGTAACATGCGGCAAAAAACATAAGTATCATACTGTTGTATTCCAACTCATTTGTGGATCCCGCTGCAACGCGCGGGTAAACCCACTAGTATTGTCTAATGAAGCAAAATAAACTTATACAAATTTTAGGCACCAACCAAAACGACACCGGATTTTAGGAAAATAAACAAGGCGTGCCTTATATTTTCCGGTTTTTACAATCAAATTAAGTCGAACCCCCCTAGTGGTTACAACAAAAGTATGATTTTCAATGACGCCGTGAAGAAGTGAAGTGATATGGGAACATGGGAATTCAAATTTGTTCGAGCTTGAGAACTATTGAGGAATGAACCAAAGTGGGCGTCCCAAACCTCATTGCAAAAGAAAAACGTAGAAAGACAAATGCTAAAGCTTCACAAGAGGGAAGCTCGAGCGGGCCTCGTGTGCAAATCGACATCAACGATGACGCAGAGTTTGATATCCCGATCGAAAAGACTCATCGTTCCATTGGTTTGTCATTGTTTTTTAAAATTTATTATACTTGTTAATAAAAATTTATTATATTTTTATTTATATGTCGTTAAATAAGTAGGTCAGGATAAAGCAAAAAGGGACACGACAGCGAAAAAACAAATCGCGTAGGGGAGCGGTAGCGCATCGAAGATGGACGTTTTGACGGCCACATTGAAGCATTCAACCGACTCAACGAGGAAAAGCTAAAGGTGAAGAACTAAAAAACTAAAAATCGACGAGGTGAAAGTTTTGGCGATTGACACAAGCTCCATGCCCGAAAGGAGGTGTCGGGTTATCGAATAATTGCAACAAGGCATCATTAACAAATATAACTAGACTTTTTTTTTAAAATTGTAGGTGTCAGTTTTTTTTATTTGTAGTGTCGACACTTATATTTTAATATTATGTGACTTTTTATATTTTTAGGTGTATTATTAATTTAAAATAAAAAAACAAAAACAAACAAATAGGAGTGGAGAACTACCCAATGAAGACAACCTCCACACTCTTGGGTAGTTCTTATGTTGTCAATTGTCATCACTCAACCACACTTCATAGTTTTATCCAAATTCGCTTTTATAAATCAAATTTAAGTTATTGTTTTCGGTAATTACATTGAACGGGTCGACTGGTTTTAAAGCTCACCACAAACCACTTAACTACATGCACAACATTGAATTTTTTTTTGAACGGCCAACAATTGGAATTACTCACGGAACACTGGAGTATCATCGTGCCACCAGTGTTACCACGCGATCATATTCCACCACCACGTACACAACATTGAATTAATGTTATAAATGATGTTATATAAAGCATTATAAAAGGCAGGAAACAAAGTTATTTTCTAAATCGTTGGGCTTTTAACAGAGTTATACAGTAATTCTTATCTATGATGAACAAGGGGTACTTAAAGGAGCATGTGGGGTTCACATACAACAACAGTGAATCAACAACACACGAAGGAAGGAATCGTACCCATCATATGAGCTTGGCCACGTTTCGATCTCCCATCAAACTATATTCATCAAAGTCAAACCTCATCAGCTATTTTCCTTTGACCGTGTACATTCACCACTAAGCACTTGACACGTCTCCCTATTGCCTCTCATCACGACCGTATCTGATCACTACCACCTCATTTAACCTCCCCCACACCTACTCACAAGAATTCACTCCATCAAAATTATTGTTACGTACTCCATGTCCTCTTTTAATAATGTCTTTATTTATTTATTTATTTTATTTTTGCACTTTTGTTAGTAGTTGTGTAGAGTTAATATGTATTGGGGAAAGTTCCGGTACAAATAGTTTTTTTGGTAAGAACTGTGAGAATCAAAGGAGGGTGTTTTTTTTTTATTTTTTTTTTCAAATTTTTTTTTCCCATATTGTTAAACATGTATTATAGTATTGAAAACTAAAAAAAAAAAAAAAAAAAAAAAAATTTGGTGTAGAGTAATTACGTGTAGAGTAATTACATAATTACTCTAGTGTAAACTAGTGTATTTACTTTAATGACGTAATTACACTAAAAAAAAATTTTTTTAAAATTTTTTTTTTTGTATTATTCATCTAGAAAGAATGTTTAAGCACATGGGAAAAAAAAATTCTGAAAAAAAAAATAATTTTTTTTTACCCCCTTTGATTCTCACAGTTCTTACAAAAAAACTATATGTATTTGATCTTTACTCATATGTATTTGATAAATTAATACAATTGGAAACATTACGAGGGTGTTTGGGATTGAGTTTCAAAACAACTTATTGACTTATTGGTTTTTTCAAAAAGCCAATAAGTCAATAAGCTTTGTTTAACCAAAAAGCACTTTCTGTTTTGACTTTTGGCTTTTAAGGGTAGAAAAACTGTTTTTGAGAAGTTAGAAATCCTAGCTTTTAGCTTTTGTAAAAAAATTACAAATATATCATCTATACAACCAATATTCACAATAAGTTAAGCCAAACACTTAAAAAAAACAATCTATTGACTTTTTGACGTTTCTCATCCCAAAAGTTAATTCAAACACTTTTTTAAAAACTCTTTTTCAAACACTTTTACATTTCCAAACTCAATCTTAAACACCCTCTATTTAAGGTAAATATCTAAGATGGTGGGGTGTGGATCGGAGAAGGGGCTCGGTGGGCTGAGGTGGCAGGCCTCCCCCACGGGACCCCCCTCCTTTTGATTTCGGCACAATCGGGAGAAATCCATCGCCTGCACCGATGGGTTTTAATTATAATTTTATTAATGTGTTTGTGTGAAAAGGAGGGAAAGGGTGAAGGGGGAACACCACCCCCTTAATGGGGGAAGATGAGGTGGACTTGAGGGAGCTATGGGGGGTCGGTGACCACACCTCATAGCCTTATAGAATAAAAGAAAACATGTTCGTTGGTACTTTTAATCCAATGTTATGAAGAACTCAACTAGTAGACATCACATAAAACTCGGGCCAATTTCGTTTATGAGGACATTCATAGGCGTTTTACCAAATAATGCACTCGTTATTTTTTATAGGATCTTTGTTTTTTGCAATGTTCCTTGGTCGAAATTGAGTGTGTATTGAAGCGGATTGTACTAGAATTTGGAGGAATGCTTGCCTAACTGCCTAAGCTATCGTTTAAAATGAGATGTCGTAGGAGGGTCTAGTATATATCTTGAATCGATGATCTCTGGCCAAGTTTCTAGGTGGAAATTCATCGTGACCACGATCAAATCGGTCTACACAACGTTGACCTATTAAGACGGAGCACCACAATTGATGCCATCGATGATGAGGATATGAGGTATGATGATGCGAGGACGAAGGGAGTAGCATGACTGAAGGGGGTAGCGGAGACTTGTAGGGTGGTCATGAGTCGTTCGGGATGCCAATGGCTCAGGTTTTGGATGTGTTTAGGTAATTCCAACCACATATCCGGTTATAAAAGCTTATACAATATCCATCACAAAACTCATTGGGTATCTGGTGTGTATTGGATATGCCTGTTAGTTTATCAAAATATCCATCGGGTATACCTGATCCAAAACCCGTCGGGTTTCTATCGGCCTATCGGGTGAGATAATGTTTCAAAAAAAAAAAAAAAATTAGTTTTATGGTATACACTATTTAGAAATACATATTATACACATGTTTAAAATTTTTCTAGTCATATACTTATACAAATGTTTCAAGTAGATTGACGTGTTGGATTACTCATAAAAAATGAAGATGATGTTGGGTATATGTTATCGGGTATTTAGATCGCGTAAACAGGTAGATCACCAAATCTCACACTTATCTCATACCCGCAAAATATTTCAAAAGTAATCTCATTGCCTATTACCTGAACTTATATATATACTAGCCTAGGATACATTGAGTTGAGTTTGGGTATCACCAAAATACCATATGTCATCCCTACATTAGAGTATGCGCATTTATTAATTTCGTGAAAATAACATTAAAAGTGACGGGTGGTTAATCAAGTAACATGTGGTGGCGTTTATAACCGAAAGACAAGGGGTAGATGCACCAACTGGCCACTGTGCCGATTGTTGAATGTTATACCTTATGTCCAAGGCTTGATGCAAAACTACTATCGAGCAGGTAGGTCTCACCGGAAGCAACCTCTCTATTCCTACAAGGTAGAGGTTAGGCTGTCCACATCTTACCCTCCTCAAATACCTTAACTTTGTTACTGGTGGGATTCATTGATGATGATGATGACGGTGATAAAGATGATGATGATGTAAGGAAGTGAGTCTAACTCTATAAATATTTAAAACAAATAATCAAATTCGTAGTTTGAGTCATCAAAGATACCATTTGTGTGTATAGTAAGCCACTAGCAAAAATTGAAGCCAGTATCTTATTAAGTCCTATCAATTTACGAAGATACAACACTTGTTATATTCAAAGCTAACATTTTAGTGTGACTTATTAGTCGAACTGGCGGTGAAACATCACCTTTAAACTAATTCGTTATCATTGGAACCAAATATATATAATATATATATATATATTTTAAAAAGTCACAAGAAAATTTTTTACTCATATAAATATAATATTTTATTAAATAACAAATGAGTCAAGTGAAGCCGAAATTAAACTAGAAAATTATTAATTAGTTAGCTGAGTTGGAAATTTTGACATAGAGCACGAAATGAACAGAGCTCGCACTTGAACTTGAGCTCTCTTATATTTAACTTAGTTTGTATACCCTGTGACAGATCTAGAATTGAATTTCAGTAGTAACGTTTTTTATTTTTTTCATTTTAATAGCAACGTTTTTCAAATTTCGTTAAAAAAAAAAAAAACCAAATTTTCCACTAATTTTCCACTACGCGCGCGAAGTTGAGCAGCAACGGACGCGGCACCTAGTTATACACTAGGTCCGCCCCTGTATACCCCGCTATCTGCTAGCGCGACAACCTGAGGATCATACTACAGTAAAAGGACGATCTTATATACCCGTATTAATCGAATTATTTGTTTGCTTCTGATCTATAGTGGAATAAAAAGTAAGTGTTAGAAAAGAAATTATTTTTTTTAGGATGTAAACAAAAAGGAAATCCTTCATATATTGGCTGACTTCTGTTATATAGAATATATACGAGAATAACGAAAGCTTGATTCCCACCTGAAAGGTAATTGTCACATACTATACTTTCTTATCTTTACGCGTTATAAAGAATTCATCCTATCAACATTTGGGTTGTAAACCAACATTTTGTTTTTCTTTAACTCCAGCAAAATATTTAAATATATATAAACATATAAATGGACATACTTTCTTATTCAGGTCGGTTGGTTTGTAGATGATGATATTGTTTATTTTCGTAAACATGTATTGAACATGCACACACATATCTATGTATATAAATGAATGCGATATGTCTTTATGTTCGTTTGTTCAATCAAATGACACAAATTATTGTTTATGTTAATTCGCTTAATAAATAATCTAAATATAAATGACCTTCTGAGAGGCAGTCCATGGAATATAGAGAAACGTTCAACGTGTTTGTAAACCTAGAGGGGAAGCATAAAATAGGAACACACATTTTTTGAAAGAAAAAAATACGGAGTATGATTTATTTTTTAATGAAAAATATGCTGAAAAATTTTAAATTTAACGTCAAGTTGTGAGGAATAAAGAGCAATTTTGTATAATTCAAAGTAAATGACTTAAGAATTCGAGTTTCCGGGATATAGTGGCGAGCATAAAGTCGTTGACGTTTTTATGGTTAAAGAATTCGCTTAATAAATAATCTAAATATAAATGACCTTCTGAGAGGCAGTCCATGGAATATAGAGAAACGTTCAACGTGTTTGTAAACCTAGAGGGGAAGCATAAAATAGGAACACACATTTTTTGAAAGAAAAAAATACGGAGTATGATTTATTTTTTAATGAAAAATATGCTGAAAAATTTTAAATTTAACGTCAAGTTGTGGGGAATAAAGAGCAATTTTGTATAATTCAAAGTAAATGACTTAAGAATTCGAGTTTCCGGGATATAGTGGCGAGCATAAAGTCGTTGACGTTTTTATGGTTAAAGAATTGTTCTAAGTGTAATAGGATAGAGTGGAAAGATTGGTGTAGATCCCCTTTGTATGTGATGTAATTGTGGCTTGTGCCGTCGGTCCTTGTTTTGAGGACCGGTTTGGCGTTTTTTGAATGAAAGTTCATTTCAAAAAAAAAAAAAAAAAAAAATGTATAGTCAATTAATTATTAATCTATCATTCACTTTGAAAATCAAAACGAAATCAAATCTTACACCGTTTTCATCTATATTTTCCGACTCACAACTTAAGACTGATTAACATTTAGACATTCTCCAATGTGAAAGCATTTGCCAACTTGAAGGGAGGCATGCCCCGCCTCCACATCAGTCTAGTCTACCCACTTAATTTGCATCCTATCTCTTCTATTTTTCACAAGCCTTGTCTCTCCTCCGCTCTCACACACTTGTCATTCATTGCCCTTGTAGTCGAACATTCCACCCAAGGGCACTTCCCTCTGGTGCAACCCTTCGAAGGGACTCTACCAGATAAGTTATAAGTAGGTGAGTAGGTGACTATCTCTATGGTATGGTTTGGTTAAAACCTTTTTCTATACAACTATATGTCTATATGCTTGTATGCCAATTTTTAGATCATCTCGTATACTATGGACAAATATCATAAACAAATATCTTAAAATGAAATGCCTATAGAAAAGGATTGGCATGTATACCAGCAATTTTAAATTTACACTTGTATATACTTCTAAAAACATTTTTAGTTCCATAAAAGACACATGTTAATAGGTGAACCATGGGGTTTGTTTAGCTTAATAAAATGTTCAACTTTAATTAACATGGTACAACTTTGTTGAACTATATAGGTACAATTGTGGTCCTTGAACATCCCTCTCTAACTTTTTCTTGTCCAAAAGTAAAATTCTGATTCACCCCACTACTCACTTTTTATTTTCTTCACATAAACTCATCATTTCACTTGTTATATAAGTCCAAAGGAGGTTTAAAAAAATGTACACCAAAAGACTCAAAAATTTCTCCATAGAAGAGTTGAGCATAGCATAGCATAGCGAGTTAATGGGCCACGGTGGTGAAGATGGTAGCGTTGGTGGAGGAAGTTGTTTGAATGTGGATGTTAAGAAGAAGAAAGCATGTCACAATGGTGGTGGATCGTCGTCTAGTGTAACAAGGTGTTGCCAGGCGGATATATGTACGAGTGATTTAGCCGAGGCGAAGCTGTATCATCGAAGGCACAAGGTGTGTGAGTATCATGCAAAGGCTCAAGCAGTTGTTGTTGCCGGTATGCACCAAAGATTTTGTCAGCAATGTAGCCGGTAATTAACTACTCTTTTTTCTATAAATTTTTTGCTCTTTAATTTATAACAAATATTATAATCATTTTCATATAGACGTGACATATGAAATTCTTTCTAGTGGTCTTGGTAAAAGTATTATTTTTTTTTAGTCAGTTGTACAAGTCCTTTAAGAAGCAAGTCATGTGTTCGGATTAACTTGTTTAAACCCAAAACATGTTTAACCATTAACTACACCCGCCAACTTGTTTAGATAAGCGAGTTAAATATATTGTGTTCGGGTTACATTTAAGGATACATAAAAACCGAGCATGTTTTATGTATGTTTGTTGTCGGTCAGGTTTCATGAGCTATCGGAATTTGATGATGCGAAAAGAAGTTGTAGGAGGCGTTTAGCGGGGCACAACGAAAGGCGAAGGAAGAACAACTCACTGGAGTTCAAGAAGGAACTTGTTTGTGTGCACAGCCAAAGGTTCATCCAAGAAAATCCAACTTAAACCAGATGGGAAACCTAAATAAAGGATCTATGCTCCCTCTCTTCTGTCACTTCCTATTTCTAGCTAGTACTTCAAAACTCCTTTGTAGTTTTTAATAATTATGTCCAATTATGAATAAAACTTATAATTATTCTAGTTTGACTTTCTAAAGTCAAAATACCGATCTTTATGATTGAATATTTGACAATACATGAAAAGCATGTATGATAAGTTTTTATAATATTTGACACAGATGACCTTAAATTATAGTTTGACTTGCATAAAGTCAAATAATACCACATCATCATCACATCAACTTTCCTAGTTAAATAAAACCATTTTAGAATCAACAATTTGTTCGAAATTAGATCATATTCAAGAGTTTTTTTTAACAAAAAATTAGATTGTTGCAGACCCCTCAAATTCAAGTTTGAATTTCCATAGTGAAAACCATTTTAGAATCAACAATTTTCATTCAATAATATCAAATAAAATAGTTGTCAGTTGTTGAGTACATGCATGAATTAATTAAGAGATTACATACTACCTATATCATAGATTTTTATAATATTCAAGAGTTCTTGAACAGAAATCAAGATTTTTGCAGACATCATCATCTCATATTAGATGCTGCACTTGAAGTTGCTGCAGCCACCACAATCTTTCTTCTTTCTGTCCTTTCAATTATCTTCAATCTTGGTGATTTTGGTTTTGTTACTCCTTTTGATGACCTATTCACATAAACATCAAGACATCAGACATAAATAAAAAATATGTATAACAAACAATTGACATTTAATCAATCTTGTTTAAGCACTCTTACTTTCGAGGCAAAAACGGCTTGTTGAAATTAGGCACCGGCCTTGCATGAGGCACCAAAGTCCTTCTTAGTTGTTTCAAAGCTTTTTCTTCCTCCATCTAAACAATAAAAATAAAAATCAACACCAATTTACATTAAATTAAACTATCCCAGCTACTTAATTTTATTCATTATTAATACCAGTTTGGCAGATTCAGCTTCATCTCGGTATCTTTTATACATCATCTCTTTCTCCTTGATTTTTTTGTCAAATTCTGCTCTATCCACAGCTCGGTGTTCGACATGCAAGTCGAATTCTTGAACTTCAGTTAGAGGTCTGCGAACTTTCTCCGGGACCGGAATGGGATCCCTGCAATTTTAACCTAATGTTAGCATAATCTGGACTAAATATATATAAACAAACATCATAACAAAGGTCATTAATGTGTCCTTACTCTTTCAATATTGGCTGAGCTTTAAACATTCTCATCCTTGCTTCTTCCTCTTCCACCCTTCTTCTTTCTTCCATCTCTCTTTGTACTTCCTCTTCATGTCTTGCCACACTCTCTAACTGAAACGGTTCTGGTTTTGTACATTGTTTTGGCTCGGGTTTTGGAGGAACCTAAAACATAAATTATTTATAAAAAAAAAGTTAAAAACAACACTGAAAACAGTGTTTGCAGGTTTTGACCCGACCCGTTTGAACCACTTAGTAGTAAAATGACACATACCACAGGATAATCGGTAGTGTAAGGATATGGGGTGGCTTTCGGAACTCTAGCCCGTTCTTCTTCTATTTGTTTGTGTATGACTTCCATCACAAACCTTTTTTCCTTTTCTGCCCCTCTTTCTTCTGTGTGCAAATGAAATGGATTTGGTGCAGTGATCCTAGGAATTGGTTTCTGGGTGTGGGAGGAATCAGAGCACAAAGAAAGCTGCAAAATAAAACAACCCGAAAACGTTAGTTAGTAGTTTAAATATATTGGATGATTAATGAGTTAGTAGTTTAAATATATTGGATGATTAATGAGATTAAGGTATCTAATCTTTATTAACCTTATCAAACATGTCAGCAATATTTGCTGTTGGGGGCGGAATTCTTTCATCGGTTGCAAAATGAAACTCTTGGGGTATTGTAACTTGTCGTTTTTTGTTACAAAACAGCCCCAGTTCACCTTTGCTTTCAAATATCTACATACAAGTAAAAAACATAAGTATATTATTTGGTAATAAATAACAATACAGTTAGTTTCTTTAATTTATATTATATTATATTATTACTATTGTTACCTTCTTGTTCAATGGTCTGGCCTTGAACTTAGGAGCTTTCTCCAACTCTTCTTTTTCTAGCTCTTCCGTAGTTTTGACCTTAGGAGGTCTTGCTCTTAATAATGTCTGTAGAGGTGGTGTTTTTGGTGTTGTGAGATGAGGCCTCCATTGATGAACCTGTTAAAAATAAGAACAAAAATACTCAAAATTTCGTTTTTTTTTTATAAAATTCTAGTTCTGAAGTCAAAGATTTGGCAAGAATTTACCTGAGAAGCTGTTTCTGTTGACGCAACAGTTGAAGTTTCTGCATTTTGATTAGCTCTTTCCGTTGTTTCCAAATGAAATTCATGGAATTCTGGCATCTGAAGTGTGCTTCTCTTCATTGCTGGTAATGTTGGAGCTTCAAGTATCTGTTGAAACAATTATAATTTTAATAAAGCCCACCGAAAATAATGATCTAAAAAGATGTTTTAATCAATTTACCTTTCTGTTAACCGGGCGAGCCTTGAATTTGGGAATTTTAGCCATCATTTCTTCCTCAATTTCGGCTGAACTTTTGAGTTTAACAGAGCGAACCCGTTGAGATGTTACAAATGAGGGTTCTTTCGGTCTAGTCAGTTTCAGTTTCGGCTTTGTTTGCTGAACTTGATTAAGATCACCCTGCTGTAAACAAGTTTATTAAAATAATTAAAGTGAAATAAATTTTATCAAGATCACCTAAACCGAAAAGAAACGAAAGTTACATGTGACACAGAAGAAGATGGCCGGGGAGGCAGATGCAGATCCCTTGTGCCAGATTGAAACTTTCTCATCATTTCCGCCATCGAAACAAATGGAACCGGTGCTTGCTCACGAACATACATCTTTCTTTCTTCGATTCGAGATTTAGCTGCTGGTGTGGTGGCATTGCTGCCATTGACCACACCTGGTCTTGCTTTGTGAGGCAAGATTTGTGTTTTGATATTCAAAATCTGTAATTTTTATAAAAACATTTAGTATTAATTATAACAGACGTGGGATCAAAATGATGAACAAGACTTGTTGCTGACCTGTCTTGTTTTTCCTCCTTCAAGTTTCTGCCTCTTTATGGCTTGGTTTTCTAGAGCCAGATTAGGGGTACCACCTACCTTTTTTGTATCCCTGCAGAGATGTAAGAAAAAGAATGAATAATGTAACCAAATATGTGTAAGGGGACCACGAATAATCACAACGATCAACAGAACCAGTCAAAGCTAACCTCTTCACAGTAGCTGGTGTTTTGGTGCATTTGGCTTGTGATTTAAGTGCAGATGGATTCTTCAGTGCACTAGCAATTTTTCTGGCTGTTTGTTGCTTTTTCGACTCTGTTTGTAGCACATTCTTGTTCTTTTGAGAAGCCATTGGTGGCTTTGGGGTGCATACTTCTGCTCCTATATATTTCCAAAGTCAATAACCTCATACAAATATGAAAATTATGCTAAAGTTCATTAAATTAATACCAACCTTGAGAAGGGCATGTGTTGTTTGAAGTCTTAGGTTGTTCAATTGTTAGATTTGTAGAAGAAGATACATCTTTCTTGAGTTCTTCAGTCTTGTCAACAACAGATGACTGCAAATAAGACAGGATAATAATAAGATTAATAATTAAAAAAACAGGATTGTTCAAAAACAAGGTCAAAGTAAAGTTAACTGATAATCGATAAATTACCTGATCTAGGCTTTCATTCTGTTCATCTTTTGAAGTCACATCTTCCTTGCTGTTAGAAGAATCAAGCTCAGTCTTTGCACTGTTTTTGTCACAATAAAATATAACACTCAATAACAACCTTAAAAACCAATGTTAACAGGAACTCCAATAAAGAAAGGCAAAGATATTAACCTTAGTTTTTCTGGTTCCAAAGTAAGGTTTTCAGCGGAATTTGATGAATTTGTTGCCTCAGACGGTACTTTCTGAGATATTTCTGTCTGTGTAAAATCACAAAGGCTATCCAACTGAACGGTTCTTGTCGTCTTGATCTTGTGCATATAAGCTGAACCAAAACAGATCAAACATAACCACCGATTAACAACCGAACGAACGACAGATTTCATAAGTTAAGTCACAATTGATGAAAATAACACTTGTAATTTAAAAACCCTAAGAAGCCCTAATCCCACCCCAAATAGATCACAAGTCATAACAAAATTCAATTAAAGGTTAAAAATAAACAATTACAATTCCAAAACCCTAATCCCAAAACAAACAAGAACATTATATCAGATATCAATTTGTTATAATGCATAAAAAAACAGTTGTAATTCCAAAACCCTAATCTCAAAACAAACAAGAACAGTATATCAGACACCAGTTTAAAATAATAATAATAATTCATTAAAAGACACTTGTAATTTTAAAACCCTATTCCCAAAACAAACAAGATTATAAGTCATAACAAAATTCATCACAACAAATAAAATAAAGATTTAGAAATCAACAATTGCAACTCCAATGAAACAGGGAATCAATATATCATACAATAGATTAAAATAATAATAATAATAATAATAATAATAATAATAATTCATTAAAAAACACTTGTGATTTAAAAAACCCTAATCCCGAAACCAACAACAAGATCACAAGTCATAACAAAATTAAATAATCCAAAATTAATAATTCAACAAATAAGAAAAAAAGAACATACGCGAAGGAGCATGAGTAAGAGCGGTATCAAACCAAAGCTGTGCAACTCGCATCTCCTCTTCGGTCTCTCCTGCAATAAAATCGAAGAATTTGGGTGCAGAGAATTCGTAATCAATGTCAATGGTCACATCCACGGAGTCCTCCATCATAGCCACTTGATTGATTTGGTTGATGAATTGAAGGAATTTTTTTGTTTTTATGGTTTATGAAGAAGGGAAGGAGCGAATAAGTTGAGAATGAATTAGAGGGGAAGAATATGGGGAAGGAGAAGAAATAATAACGGTCGGATTGATATAACGGTCGATTTTTTTTTCAAAAAGTAAGAGAGAGAGAGAGAGAAGATACTAATAAGTTTTGTATGAACCGTTTGACAACGGCTACAAGAGAGATAGATGCAATAAACATTAAAACGCTGCGTTTCGTGACGTCATGGGTTACCGGTGTGTTTGGACATGAGTTTAAATAGCAATGATAATATTAGACATCTATATATATATATATATATATATATATATATATATATATATATATATATATATATAGGTTTAGGATCATGTACAAAACCCATTTTATGTGAGAAGTGTGAGAACCTATCTAAGAGTGACACGTGGCAACCAATTATTTTAATTAAAAGGGCATCTTTGTAATTTGTCTTCATAATCTTATTTTTAGTAGATAAATGTCCAATTAATTACCTTCTTAATTATGAGTAATAATAGGGATTTTTGTTGTGATTAAAACAATTTTTACTAGAATGCTTTAATAAAGAATCAGCATTCACGAATTGAAATTCATAGTCATTTACATCGATCATTCAACGTATGGTGTTTTACGTTTAAGGTAGGCTTTTAGTTATTTTTTTATACAAGGTATGGTGTTTTACCCAATTTTTGTGTTTTATCTTTATCTTACACAATGTGTTTAATACTATTAAATCCCAAAACAAATTTTAACAGCCATTTTTTTCTTATTACAAACAGTGTTTTATATTCAACAAGCAGTGTGTTTTATATTGAACATAAACCCATAAAACCATAACATTGTGTTTTATCATCATATTCTCAACCTTGTGTTTTAACAGACTCGTGTGTTTTATCATCATCTTCTCCATAATCCAGTGTGTTTTATCTTCATCATACACAATCAGTAATACATTATAAAACACACTAGAATGTACTTTAAAACACAACTATACATACATTTAAAATGTGTTTTAAATTCAAAAAACACTAAACCACAAAAAAATCCCTTGAAGATAAAACACAACAATAAGGGAAATTTATTTAAAATGCAATGGATTTGCAAAACATACTCCATATCTATATACAAGTAGGATTCATCTTCGAATGCATTGTAAACTGAACCACATTACAAGCTTGTAATATTTTTAACTTCTAGCTTGACATCCTCAGTTGTAATATTTACGATCAGATTTGAAAAACATACTCCATAGCTATTAAACACTTAAGGTTTGTAATTTTTGTTTGATCCTCCATAAATGAGAGATTTATTGCAGAAAAATAGGTATGGTTGTTTTTAGGAAAGTATTGGGCGAGAATTAAGGACTTTCAATCGGTTTCTTTAATAAAATCTCATCCGCCTCATTAAATGTGTTAGCCAATTGACTATACTACCCTTTATAATTGATTCTTATTAATAATAATTAAACACTATTTACAATAATGCCACTCATTAAATCTAAACCATTGATTAAGATGATCTAATGGTCCAAAACACTTCTTACCCTTCTCACACAAAACACACTTTGCACAGGATCTCGACCCTATATATATATATATATATATATATATATATATATATATATATATATATATATATATATATATATAACAAAAAACCCAAAATTTTGAAGAAACTCCCAAAAACCTAACTAGTGGATCACAATGCTCCACATCACCAACCAAAACAAATTATTTTTTATTAACCCAAGGGGTATTTCAGTCATTTCTTCCCTCTCTCTCTATCAAATGTCAGGTATATATCTTCTTCTTCTCTCTCTGATTTTTTCAAAAATTTGATTTCTCTCCATTCCCTCTCTCCTCTCATCTCTATCAAAGGTAGATCTGATTGTTCTCCAGATCTGATTGTTCTCCATCATCTCTATCTCTCATCCCTTCTCTTTATCTCTCTTTTTATTTCAAAAAAAAAAAAAAAAAAATCAGATCTGATATGTTTTTACGATCAAGATGAAGATAAGGAGGTCAATCTTGGTAATGGTGAGGACGGAAGGCGGTGGTATGGCGGTGGTGGTTCTCGTCGGAGACGATGATGGTGACGGGTGACAGTGGAGATTTGGAGCAGACAAATGGGAGTTATACACAAGATCTGTTGGCTCTCTGTATTCACCATTAAAAAAGAAGATTCCATCATAGAAACTAAAGAAGACGGTGATGACGAAGAAGAACAGAGGGTGAAACTTTTCAAGAAGCATGGTTGATAATTTATTTATTATTATTTAATTGTAAGTGTAATTTAGGTTTATTATTAGGGGGTATCTGTTTTTCGAGTTTTTTATTGTCCCAGCCCTGTTTTTTGTGGATGTTAGTTAAAAAACGATTATAGATTCAACTGAAAACCATGGTTTTTTCATAAGGATTTTTTCGAGGCAAACAACTTTTTGAGATTGCTCCAGCTCTTTTTTTTTGTGACATCTATGTGTTTTGTTTTTTTTTTAGTTTGAAAAATTTTGTTGTTTTTTTGTGTGTTTCTAGCATCCCATTTTTTATGTTAGGGGTTAGGTGGTTTTTTTTTTTTTTTTTTTTTTTTTTAAGTTGGAAATAATTGTTGTTTTTTTGTGTGTTACTAGCATCTCTTTTTTTTGGGTGATTTATTATATTAAACATCGAAAATGATTTTTCATTTTGTGTTTTATGTTCGTAGTATCTTTGTGTTTAGTTAGGGTGTTTTTATCGTCTATATTTTCGTATAATCTTTGTGTTTAGTAAGGCTGTTACGTGTGTAGCATATCTGTTTTTTGCAGTCAAATTCTGTTCTATGTTTTCTAGCATATCAATTTTTGTTCTATGTTTACTGCAGACTACAAAAGTTGTCTGTGTTTTTCCTGTTACACATGTAACACTCATTTGTTTTTGCACCATGTCTGTCTTTTTTTTTTGTTTTCTCATGTATGAGTTTTTTTTTTATGTTACCTATGTCTTTTTTACAGAAAATGTCTGTTTTTGTGTTTTCTCATATAGTCTTATCTATAACTAAAGATAGAAAATGTGTTGTTATTTGTTTTCAGAATGACTTTTCGGAATGTTGTTATTTTGTGTTTTCTCTGTGTTTAGTTAGAGTGTTTTTCTCGTCTATATGTTCGTATCATCTCTGTGATTTTACTTAGGGGTGTTTATTATGTTAAACATCGAAAATGATTTTTCGTTTTGTGTTTTATGTTCGTAGTATCTTTGTGTTTAGTTAGGGTGTTTTTATCGTCTATATTTTCGTATAATCTTTGTGTTTAGTTAGGCTGTTACGTGTGTAGCATATTTGTTTTTTGCAGTCAAATTCTGTTCTATATTTTCTAGCATATCAAATTTTGTTCTATGTTTACTGCAGACTACAAAAGTTTTTGCTGTGTTTTCCTGTTACACATGTAACACTCGTGTGTTTTTGCACCATGTCTGTCTAGTTTTTTTTGTTTTCTCATGTATGAGTTTTTTTTAATGATATTCAACACGCTAATACTCTGTAACTATTCATTAATTTCCCTCTTTTTTTTTCTTTTTTTTTTCTTGTGGGTGTCTTAAAGTTTTGATTTTTTAAGGAAATTTATGTTTTTTTCATGAATTGTTCAATTTGGTATCTGGGATTTTGATCTTTTAGACAAATTTAGGTTTTTTTTTTAATTGATTTTTATGAGTTAATTTTGACTTATATTTGGTCAAAAGTGTACATGTATTTGGGTTCTTTTGACTGTAGTGTTTCTAATGTTGACTTATATTTATGACCTAGTTTCTATGTTGGTGAGTTTTGAGGTATAAAAAAAATTAAACAATTGATAAATACTGTTTTTTGCAGTCAAATTCTTTTTTCTATGTTGGTGTATTTGGGTTCTTTTCATAAATACTGTTTTGTGGGTTTCGTATAATCTTTGTGTTTAGTTAGGCTGTTACGTGTGTAGCATATCTGTTTTTTGCAGTCAAATTCTGTTTTCTATGTTTTCTAGCATATCAGATTCTGCTCTATGTTTACTGCAGACTACAAAAGTTTTTGCTGTGTTTTCCTGTTACACATGTAACACTCGTGTGTTTTTTGCACCATGTCTGTCTAGTTTTTTTTGTTTTCTCATGTATGAGTTTTTTTTAATGTTACCTATGTCTTTTTTACAGAAAATGTCTGTTTTTGTGTTTTCTCATATAGTCTTATCTATAACTAAAGACAGAAAATGCGTTGTTATTTGTTTTAAGAATGACTTTTCAGAATGTTTGTTATTTGTGTTTTCTCTGTGTTTAGTTAGGGTGTTTTTCTCGTCTATATGGTCGTATCATCTTTGTGAATTTACTTAGGGTGTTTTTTTCTGTGTTAAGGTAGGATGTTACGTGTGTAGCGTATCTGTTTTGCAGTCAAAGGTTGCTTGTAATTCAGTAAAAAATGTATACTGGGTGCAGACTACAAAAGTTTGTCTGTGTTTCCAGAAAAAAATCCTGTTACACATGTAACACTCGTGTTTTTTGCACCTTATCAGGAATGTAATATTGCATATTATAGAGGAAGAATTTGGAAAAAAATTCTTGAATGGAATGTCATTGATCATGGGATGAAATCTATGTTTGCGTATGTTTCGTATGTAACAGCACCACTAAGTTGGTATACATTAGTTTCTGTTTTTTTACTATATACAAAGTTTTGATTTTTTCATGTAAATTGATGAATTTTGTTTTATTTTTGCAGGTGAGCATATTTTTTTGCATTAAAGATGAAGATGATTATCAAGAATGAAGTGTAGACAATTTTTTTTTATTTATGATAGTTTTTTTTTAACATTTTGTCGATTTGTAATGACCGTTTTGTTTGTTTTAGCACTTTGTAAGAAACAATTTTTGTGTACATTTGAATGTTTTTTGATCTATAAAGTTTTTAATTGATTATATACAATCTGTGCAATTTTAACGTACGCAACACTACATATGTTACATATGTAACACGGGCGTCTGGCAGCTTATATAAGAATGTGGAAAAAGTAAGAGAGAGATGATGTGACATGTGTGGGGTCCACACTGTCATATCTGCTTTTCAGAAAATGGCATTTGACTATTGTGCCCTTTTTTTGTCATCTACCTTAATTATTTTATTAAAATAATGTAGAATCAATCTAAGCCATTGATCACTTTAGATCAATGGTTTAGATTAAGTTTACCAAGTTTCTTCAAAATAGGAGGGTTTTTATTTAATCTTTGCCCTATATATATATATATATATATATATATATATATATATATATATATATACACATATATATATATATATAGGGGTGGATAATATGAAAACCCTATCTATTGGAAAAACCTTATAAACCCTATGGTGACCATTGATCAAACTTGATCTATGGTCCATGATTATTTGTATATAATAATCAAAAAGCAAGTGAGCCACCTTAATAAAAAATAGGATTAAGGGCATTAAGGTAATCTTACATTAATTTTTATAATTTAATTTTCTGAATTTTAGGTTTAAAAAGGTTGATTTAACACTTGTCAAGTCACTCTCTCTCCTACTTTATGGCACTTTTTCCAGCATCAAAAATAACGTACATTAGTGTTGTGATACAAAATTCTGACCCCGTGTGAGGCATCGCTAACATGTGTTAACAAGCATATACTAAAAGAACATAATAAAAGAACACATAAAATGTGTATTTATTTAATAAATGATAAAAACGATCATAACAATCAATACTAAAAATGTATAAAAAAACTTTTTATACATACATAATTATTTGTGAATTTTCAAAAAAACTATCATAACAAACATAAAAAAGATCTAGCTATGTTCGTTCTTGATACCCATCTTCATCTTTAAAACAAAAACATCTCTTCACCTACAAAAAAAAAAAAAAAGATAACACGTGTTAGTTGGGCTCTCCAAAACACATAATGAGACATCACAGACATGCGTAGTGAATTCTAAAACATATGTTTTACTGAAATAAACGTACGTCATATGAACCCTAACACATGTTAGTTGGGCATATACTAACGTATGTTATATGAACCCTAACACCTATTAGTTAGGGATATACTAGCATGTTTTAGCATCAGCAGCATGTGTTAGCATATTCTAAAACACATGTCTACTGAAAAATAACGTATATCATATGGACCTTAACACCTGTTAGTTGGGCATATACTAGCATGTGTTAGCATCACTAACATGTGTTAGCATATACTAACATAAAAAGATTACACATTTATTCATCAAATCACATGTGATCTATCAACCTCATGTGCCCAATCCAATAACAATCTAATATAAACAAAAAAATAATAATAAAAAAATCAAAAAGGTTAACATAAGGTTAACAATCTAATATAAACAATCTAATATAAACAAAATAATACTAGCATGTGTTAGCATATTCTAAAACACATGTCTACTGAAAAATAACGTATATCATATGGACCCTAACACCTGTTAGTTGGGCATATACTAGCATGTGTTAGCATCACTAACGTGTATGAGCATACAAGACTCGGACCGCAAAAAAATAGACATGTACCCTAACGAGTTCATAACAATTTCACTTGCCAAAAATTTATTAAATAGAATACAAAAATTATTTAAACACCCTATTCACCAAAAGATTAAAAATTTATAATCTTCATAAAAAAACATCACTTACCACAGCCACATTACCAACGCCGCCTTCTTCCAATAGCCTACTCGTGAAAACCAACACTAGAACAGATACATATGTTAGTCGGAATCCTCAAACACATAATGGGACATCACTAACATGTGTTAGCATATACTAACATAAAAAGACTACACATTTATTCATCAAATCACATGTGATCTATCAACCTCATGTGCCCAATCCAATAACAATCTAATATAAATAAAATAATAATAAAAAAATCAAAAAGGTTAACATATGTTTTTTTTTCATTCAAGCATTTGATCGAACACGTGGTATGCAAACAAAAACTATCCCCAAAACTGTCAACCTTAGGTTTATAAATTGCTTGAAAATCCACCGTTTAAAAAATCCATGAAAATATTTTAGTAATATTTGTTAATATTTTAAATAATTACCTAAACTAAAAATGAAAATTAATATTCTTTTTTGATAACAATAAATAGTGGTTATTCCATTGAAAACCACTAATATTGACTTAAGAGTCAGAAACTTTGACTTGATAACTAGGATGCGCTTTAATCACCTTTTATCAATTAGACCATTTTAAATATTATACTTCATTATTATAAAAAAACTAAGATAATTACATCAAATAGATGTCTATCAAAAGTTCGTATAATTTGAAAAATAATTGTCATTATGTTTATCAAAATGTATAATAGAAAGATTTATTAATTAGAAAGGAGATGCATTTATATGGAGTTGATACAAGAATTAAAAAATGTATTTTGTCTAAAGAGAATCCCCACCCACCATGAAAATAAATATTCACTTCCTCTGTATTCCTTTCTTGGAAAAAAAGAATACAACCTTCAAATAACTTAATATTCCTCTACCTTCTAGTTGCTACTGCAAGATTAAACTTAAGAACTTACCGACCCAGATCTCTGATCTCACCTATTTTGCT
Source organism: Ambrosia trifida (assembly GCA_028751855.1). Taxonomy (NCBI): domain Eukaryota; kingdom Viridiplantae; phylum Streptophyta; class Magnoliopsida; order Asterales; family Asteraceae; genus Ambrosia; species Ambrosia trifida. The sequence continues at coordinate 55,889,542 of CM054131.1, forward strand.
GATTCCACAGATATCATTGATCGGGTTCAGGCCTCTTTGACCTTCATCAAATCAGACTTTTAAAAGGTCATCGACAAATCCAACTGTTTAAAGATCGAAGTTTGGATCTGCTCTGTTTTGTTTTGTTTGGATCTGCTCTGTTTCACCTAATACGAGTGAGAGGAACCGAACCATGAACTCCGTTTCGTTGGTGGAGATGTTTAATCTGAGGTGTTTGGAGATCTGACTGGCTCACAGTACATAGAAGAATCAATGAACAGAGCATCACTCGAAGATCTGGTGGTGGGTCGTTGTCTTCTTCCGAGGCCTCGATGGTGGTTGACGGAAGGACGTGCGGTGGTGGTGGTGCTGGGTGGTTGACGGAGGCGGCGATTTGGACACCAATGATTGCAGACACACATCGTTTTTTTTTAGTTCTGAACAGAGAGAGTGAGGAGAAAGAGAAATAGGATGTGGGTTTAGATGAGAGATAGAGAGAGTGTTTGTATATATAGTGGGTGGGATAATTCAAAAATTGAAAAAAAAGGGGGAAAGATAAAATGACAATTGTATCCTTTATAATATAATATTGGGAAAGTTTGGCTTGGTTGAGGTGGATGAATATGGTCCACTCAATGGGTTTTTGGGGGTTTTTCCATTTAAGGGGTTTTCTCCCTATACTTTCACTATATATATATATATATATATATATAAAATAAACCAAAACATTTTTAATGACATGTCATTAATATTATGCAATTTCTCTTTTGAGAGATGTCACATAGGATGTGATGTGCCAACTCTAGACTAATTAAAAAAAAAGAATAAATATGGTTTAAATATAATTTAACATAATCTATTAAATACCTAATCTATTAAATGTAAATATTAAAAATTTATTATTTTCTCTCTCATGTTTGCTCTTATAACTTTTAAATGTTAATATCTTTTATATACGAGATTTTTTAAAGAAAAAAATTACACCAAATTAACGAGCGTTTTATTATCTTTCCAACGAGTACCATAGTGCTATATAAAAAAACGGAGAAAAAAATGACTATTTTTTGTAACCTGACAGGTATTGTGTCAGGTTTGGAATTAGTTTAAAAAAATTTAATAATAATAATAATAATAATAATAATAATAATAATAATAATAATATTCATTCATCATATATTGGCAGATGCCATTTTTATAGTTTAGATACTTCTAATTTTATTCACTTTACTTAGATTTCTCAACCCGGAACGCTCCCGGGGTATAAACTAGTAACTTTATATAGTTAAGCAATTAGGGTATAAGGGGTGCTACTAGATTTATTTTTTTCCTTCACTGATTTCAACCAATCCTGTACTGCCACATCACTTCACTGATTCAGTTTTTTGTAGGCAGCACTCCACTGATTTACTTCACTGAAATCTTTATTTTTTTATTATTTTTTAAAAGAAACATTAATTTAACATATTAATTAAACATATTATTAAACTAAATAAAATAAACTTACAATATTAAAAGCAAATAAAAATAGAAATACAAAAACACATAAATTAGAAATAAACTAAATAAAAGAAAAACTATTCAGAGTCTTCCTCGTCGAGATGCGGTACCGTAGTTTAAACCGTGCGTCGGTGTATTTTGGTACTTCGGCAAAGTAGTCATTTATTAACCACGCATTGCCTCCCTCCCGATCACGTGGCACGTATCGTTTCTTAGAAGTTGCCGTGTCTTCCTCTGCCCGCCGTGCAAGGTCCGTCAGAAACTCAAGGCTATCGCTTGATTGTAAGATCGGGTGGACCTCGAGTGGGGGAACGATTAGTTGAATATCTTCTACGTCAATATCAGACATTTTTTAGAAGTATTGATTAAGATTTCTATGTTTTTGATTCAAAACCGTGGGAATGAATTGTATTTATAAACCTAAAGCTAAAAACGGTCACAAAAATATGACCGTTTGAAAGTCAAACACATTTAACAAACATAAAACGGTCAAAAAAGGAATAAATATTACCTAAAAGTTTGCACCGTCCCACACTACCAGTCCGTTGGAACCAAAAAAAGGTCCACGGGAGCCCTACCAGCTCGGGTGGCGGCGGTGTTACCGTGCTGGTAGTGAGGCAGAGCCGGCTATGAGGGTGAGCCGGGTGGTCACCGGCTCCGGGCCCGACCCTTAAATGGGCCCGAACGTTTTTTTAAAATATGCGTATATATATTAAATTCTATATTTAGGATATATATTTGTGTTTTATACATTAAAGTCTTGTTAGTGGAGTTGAAAAAACCATGTTAATTTAATGTAGAGGTCTCAAGTTCAATCCTTGGCTCTAGCACTATACTCAATTTTTTTTTTATAATTCATTCATCTTTACAAAATTTTGGGCCCAAATTCTTTTTCGCCCAAGGCCCAAATTTTTTTTGACATTTTCGGAGACGGCCCTATAGTGAGGTACCTGTGCCCACTTCTGGTAGTGCCCTGTCCCCCCTTAGTTTAGGACATAAGGAGAAACGAGTTAATCGTTAACGGAAAGCAGGCCATGGAGAAAGAAGGAAGGCGTGAAGAGTTTTAGCTTCTTGTGATTCAAAAACCAGGCCAAAGTTAACTTAAGTTGGGCGGATTGGTATAGTTTTAACCTTATGTTATTGTAATAGCTTGTGATGTATAGTGGCGAACGTTATTTTTGTGCTTGTTTGGTGTCCTGGCTAACGATTTGTTTGTCAAGTTTATGGTGAAATGAAAATTTGTTAGACCTTTCAAAAAAAAGTTTAGGACAACTTTGTGATATTTTTTACCATAATATAGTGACATAACTTTATGATAGTTAAATATACCACTATTTTTTTTTTTGTATAAATATAATTTACGTGTTTTTATTATTGATACAAGCATTGTACTATACCAACAAATAAGTACTAAGGGGGAAAGGGCACAAGCCCCGTGTAGCCTCATACCCACTAATCACACAGTGCCACGTCATTTTAACCCCAAACTAGTATAAAGTAGCCTAAACATTGAGACGCCACGCTCAAAGTCGCCTGAAATCAAAGACCTCATCATTTTACCATACCCACCCCACCAATCACACACACCCTATGAGATGGTCCCCAACAAAAAAAAAAAACTCACTTTTTCGTTCTCTCTCCTCGGCTTGTTTCTCTAGCCAAGTGTTCTAGGATAAGCCCCGAATCGAAGCCAAACAACTAGGGACAGTGTAGCTCCAAGTAGGCCTGTAAACGAACCGAACGTTCATGAACTGTTCGGCGGGAAGTTCATTTATGTTGGTTTAATTAAATGAATGAACATGAACACACGTTTTGTTCGTTCATTTAGGTTCATGAACGTTCATTTATGTTCGTTCGTTTATTTTTGTTTGTTTATGTTCGTTTAATTGAACTTTATTTTTATTATTTATTTCTCTTTTATTAAGTAACCTTAATTCATATTATATTATATACAATATATTTGATATGTTTTAAAAATTAGCCCTAACCCTAACATTCCAAACATTACAGCCGCTCTCCACACCTTCACAACCCCACCTCCCTTCTTCTCTACACACACTCCACAGCCATACCTTCTTCCACTTCTGGCCGACCACATCCACAGCCTCGCCTCCAGCTTCCACAGCCCCGTCTACAGGAGGAAGGATGGTGGATGGATGTTTTTTTGGATGAATCATGGTGAACCTTTTTTTGCATGATGGATATTTTGAATGAATTATGTATATTCAAACAACTAATTTAGATTTGGTTTTGCTTGCATTGTGATGTATTAGACTTCATTGAATTGTGATGAATCTTTATTAACTTGTTTTTGTTTGTGTTTGTTTATGTTCATTTGTGTTCATTTATATTGATCATTTGTGTTCGTTCATGTTCATGAATTCTTAACGAACGAACACGAACACAAAAATGTGTTCGATTATGTGTTCATGTTCGGTTAAAATTAAATGATCAAACACGAACACGCCTGTATTCGTGTTCGTTCGGTTCGTTTATAGGCCTAGCCCCAAGACTAGTGAAGCCCCAAACCCCAGCCGGCCAGCCCCATAATGCCCCGTCCCCTCTAATAAACTTAGTCCTGTATTTGTATTTGATGTGATTAGAAATGAGTTTAAGATTTTTCTTTTTCGAGGAGGGCAATATAAACCAACATGTTTCTAACCTTACATATCTACCACATAATTATGTAAATAAGAGTTCGTTTCATCTTGGGGCTATGAATTGATAAAAAGAAAGGCCATTCATCAAGGTAAAAAGATCAAATCAGTTAAAACTTTCCAAAAAGAGTGAACATTGATAGACATTTAAAATAACCCTTACAAAATTACATAATAGTGTCAAGTAATCGGGCAACAAATTGCATCGTATCTCCTTTTTAAAAAGCAAAACCAGTCTCGTCAAAAACAAAGGTAAGGTTCTTTGATGTCGAGAAATTGTAGTGAACGCCTTGCTGCATTCTTTTTAACAAACCAACAGTCTCAGGGGTCAAGGGACCCAAATGTATTAAAGGCAATGAAAGGAAGACATGTTGATTTTTGGCACAAGCTTGCTCATAGTAGTAGCCTTCCTTGATTTTGACATCAACACAACTTGGTCAGCCATGAACCAGTTGTCCCTGAGCTCAACAAGGGGGACGCACCGGTTTGATCCACGCAAGAGTGTTTCACATTTGCCCATCAGAAAACGAGGACATCAGCTGGCTAAAGAGTGAATCTCCCTTCTAACGATTATGTCCAAATCATGTCTGTATTTAAAGCCCGATAACTCCTTGCAATAAGCTGTCTGTTCCCAATAATTATCCACACAAACCTTATGGCACACTGGGCAAGACTCAGTAACCGGAAACAAAAGGATCAACTTTGTCAACTCCAAATTCTTGCTCAAACCTTTTCAACGCCAAAACTTCTATACCCTTTCTAAGCTCGCCCTTCCAATCTCACACGAAAGGCACTTCCCCCATTCTCCTTTATGGGGCCTCTATACCCTTTGCTATATTTCACGTCGTATAAATGAGGATATTTGTATTTAAGATTCAAATATCTTCGCCATTTTCCTCTAAAAAACGTACTATTACCAAATATAGATTTCCTTTGAAGAAAGCTGTGCATGAAAAAAATATAAATAATCAAAATCCTTGTAAATGTTAAAGATGTCAAGCTGACACCAAGGTGCTGTTTGTTTTTTCTGCAGGAAAAGGTCTGCAGTCTGCGGACCATATTTGCAGGAGAATCGGTGGACCAAAGGTCTGCATTCTGCAAGAAGAAGACTGTTTGTTTGTTAATGTCTGCAGGCTGCTAAAATAAACTGAAATTTAAATAAACTGATTTTTTACAGCAGTCTGGTGGTAGACGGTGGTGGTGGTGGACCGTGGTGGTGGTGGTGGTGGTGGGTGGTCGTGGTCGTGGTGGTTGGTGGTGGTGGACGGTGGTGGACGATGGTGGTGGTGGGTAGTGGTGGACAGTAGTGGTGGACCGTGGTAGGTGGTGGATGGTGGTAGGTTGTGGTGGACGGTGGTGGTGGTGGACGATGGTGGTGGACTATGGTGGTGGTAGACGGTGGTGGTGGGTGGTGGTAGACCGTGGTGGTGGTGGACGGTGGTGGTGGACAGTGGTGTGTGGTGGTGGACCGTGGTAGGTGGTGGTGGACCATGGTTGGTGGTGATGGTGGACGGTGGTGGTAGACGGTGGTGGTGGACCGTGGTGGTGGATGGTGGTGGTGGACGGTGGTGGTGGTGGGTGGTGGTGGTGGAGGGTGGTGGTAGACGGTGGTGGTAGACGGTGGTGGTGGTGGTGAGTGGTGGTGGTGGACGGTGGTGGTGGTGGACCATCGTGGTGGTGGTAGACCGTGGTGGTGGTGGTGGTGGATGGTGGACGGTGGTGGTGGTGGGTGAGAAGAAGAGAAGTGGAAAAGACCTTAGAAGTCTTTGGAACAAGTCTGCACCAAGAAGAGGTCAGGAAGACGTTTTTGAGTGAAAGGTCTTCCAAAAAACAAACAATATGCAGACCCCAAACGTCTGCGCGCGTCTACATGGCGCTGACAAAAGAGGTCAGAAGTGCTTCTGAGCAAAAAACAAACAACACCTAAGTAAACCTTTCTTTTTGTCTTTAATTACTTTTTTTATTACTATTCACAATTCATCTAAAATAAAATATGGTTAATTACCAAAATACCCTTTGCTAAGATGGGGAATTTCGGAATTACTAATGACTGTTCGAAGTTGTGGCCTATTAATCGTATAATAATTTAGATAGATACGTAGATAAAAATAAACACGTGGCAATAACATACTAGGAATTCTATAAAATATAGTAGGAAAAATTACACAAGTCGTCCTTTAGGTTTGACCCATTTTTCAGTGGATGTCCTTTCGCGTTTCATTTGATGAGATTCGTCCTTAACGATCGAAAATCTTACACCCACTGTCCTAAGGGCCTAACTTGGTTAGTTTTTAACGTTAAATCTGGTCATGTGGCTGGCACGTGAGGATATCTTCGTCATTTCATCTCCCCATTTCCCTCCCCCCCTTTTCTTCTATAAAACCCTTCATAATGTCAGACACAATCACAATCAACCTTCCACTTTATCGATCATCTTCTTCTTCACTTCTACTTCACGATCACAACAATGACGTGTAAGGATGGCTGGGATGATGGCTGGACCATACGACGACCAGGGCATTATGTTAATCTCGATGATGTATACTGTAAGTTGTAACCTAGTTTTTTTTATTTTGTTGTTTTACTATTGAATGATGTATAAAGTTCAAATTTTTAAAATTTTGCAGTTGGAATGCCCCATTTCTTCAGTATAAAGCTTCATCATGGTGGTAGATTGACTCAAAGTCCAGGTCGTGAGTATGTAGGTGGTACGATTAACTATATTGACTTGTGTGATATTGATATGTTCTCTGTGCATGAAGTTTCTTTGATGCTGGGTTTGTTCGGATACTCTGTTGTTGATCATATTTATTACTTTTTTCAAAATCCTGAAAAAAATTTAGATTATGGTATTGAAGACCTAAGTTCTGATCAGGATGTGTTGAGGCTTGCTCAACATGTGGGAGTGCATAAGTTAATCAATGTTTTTACTCAACATGGTTTAGATAACATAAAGGAAATATTGTTGACACCAACTAAACCCAAACACAGTGTTACCATTGAAGAAATTGATGAACCTGGACCCTATGCAATAGTCCCTGCTAAGTTAAATGTAGTCAGAAACTTAAACTTTAGTGGATTAGGCAAAGGTGTGGAGTCTAGTGGGGCTGGTCAAAACTGTGATGGTGGGCATTCTAGTGTGGTTGGGAAGGGTAGTGTAACTCCATTAGAGGTTAATGATGACATGTTTTTTTAATGATAAGGGACCATTGCCAAATCAAGATGATGACATGTTTTTCAATGATAATGGACCATTGTTAAATGAAGATGAAGATGTTATAGGTGGTGCAACATAGTCCAATGATTGTGATTCTGAAACTGTTTCTATGAGAAATGATAAGGATAGTGATAGTGATTTTATAGTTGATGACAATTGTATGGCTGAAGATGAAGTAGATATGAGTGACTATAGGATGCATGTTGACCTTGATGTTGAAGAAGAAGATTTAGGTAGTCAAGAAGATGATGTACAGTCTGATGATGATGAAGTGATGCAGAATGATGGTTTCTTAAGTGGACCAGAGTCTGATGATTATGAAACTAGTGCTAGGAAAAGACAACTAAAAAAATCAGAAAGGCAAATCAGAATAGGGATGAGAGCAGAGTAGTTTTTTATGTGTCCCAAGTGTTTGGTACTAAGGAAGAAGCAAAACAGTTGATTAAAACTCATTCAGTTGAGACAAGAAGGAAAATTATTATTGTGAAAGATGATAAGCAAAGGGTTAGGGCAGTGTGCCATGGTAGTTTACCAGAATTTGAAGTGGATGATTTTGGTGTTCATGTTTTAAGTCAACCAAAACCTAAAGGGGCATCTGGGAAAAAGTTAAGAAGTACAACAGCTGCTGTGAAAAAAATCAAAAGATAAGGGGCCAATTATGGACAAGGGTAAAGTTTGGGGACCCCCTGTTAACAAGGGTAAAGCTGGGGAGAAACCAATGTAAATGTTGGAGGCAGGGGTTACAAGACAAACCCTACTGAACACCAATGTCCATGGGTAATTTTGATTTGTAAACTTTCCAATGAAGAAAGCTGGATGGTGAGGAAATTAATTGAAGACTATAAATGTGTACAGACAAGGAATGTTACTACTTGTACATCTACTTTCCTCTCTCAACAACTGATGGATCAGGTCGAAGAAAACCCAGATATTCCTGTGAAAGCTGTTCAGGAACAGTTTAAAAGGAAGTATGAAATTGGAATATCAAGGATGAAAGCATACAGGGCTAAGACAAAGGCTAAGACAATGATGGAAGGTGATTACACATCACAATATGCTATACTTAGGGATTATGTGTTGGAATTGCAGGATAAAAATCCAGGTACGACTGTTAAGATAGAGGTTGAGTTACCTAATCATCCAGATAACCCCACAAGGAAGTTCAAAAGAATATATGTCTGTTTGGGAGCATTAAAACAAGGTTTTAAGGCTATTGGTAGGGATGTTTTGGGTTTGGATGGTGCCTTCATGAAAGGACCTTATCCTGGTCAGCTTTTGAGTGCAGTGGGTATTGACCCAAATAATGGAATCTACCCAGTTTGTTATGCAATTGTTGAGGCTGAAAACTACAAATCTTGGTCCTGGTTTCTAGATCTGTTGGGAGATGACTTGGATTTAGATAGAGAGTCAAGGTTCACATTCATGAGTGATAGACAGAAGGTATGTTCTCTAGTTTTTATTTACTAAAGTATATAACATTCATTTCATCTTCATGTACTTATCCAATTTTTAAACAGGGTCTACTTCCAACACTTTCAATGTTATATCCTAATGCTGAGCACAGATACTATCTCAGGCACATTCATGAAAACATGAAGCTAAGTTTCAGAGGCAAATTGTATAAAGACTTGTTGTGGAAGTGTGCTAGTGCAACAACAGTCCCTAAATTCACTGCTGCAATGAATGAGTTAAAGGCCCTTAACAAGAAGGCCCATTTGTGGTTGTCAAAAATTCCACCTCTACACTGGACCAGGTCTCACTTTTCAGGTATGTTCTTTATAGTTCTATAGCTAATGCTGTTTAGATTTATATTTCAAAATTTTGATATACCAACATAATACAAGTAGGGGATTGACTGATATGCTACTAAACAACATGTGTGAAACATTCAATGGAAAGATAGTTGAAGGCAGAGACAAGCCCATCATTAATGCACTGGAGTACATCAAGGAGTATTGCATGAGGAGGATTGTTTCAGTGTTGCATGATATAGAGGCCAGTGAAGGTCTGTTGTTACCTAAGGCCACATAAATGTTTGAGACAATCAAGAGAGATGCAACCTTCTATCATGTGTAGTGGAATGGGGGGGGGGATAAATATGGGGTTAGTGGTAAACCTGGTCACACACGTGTTGTGGATTTGGCTGAAAAGACTCGTGCTTGCTGAGGTTGGGAAATAACAAGTATGTATATCTTGTTCAATTCAAATGTTGTTACTTTTATTCATTAATGTTAAATTTTGTTACTTTAATGGACAGGAATGTCTTGCAGACATGTAGTGGCTGCAATTTGGTTCAAAGCTACTAATGGATGTAGAGTTAGGGCATTGGAGAGTTGGGTTAATCCAGTGTATACAATGGATAGGTGGAGACAGGTTTATTCCTTTAAGATTAACCCAATCAATGGCAGAGCTTTATGGCCTAGGTCTCAAGTTCCTACAACTTTAACACCACCAAATCATCACACACAAGTTGGAAGACCCAAGAAGGTTAGAAAGAGATCAGAATTTGAAAAGGATGATCTGGTATTAGGGGGCATGCTGTCTAGGAAAAACACCAAAGGAAAATGTGGCAAGTGTGGGAATACTGGACACAATCAAAGGACCTGCAAGGGACAGAGTGAACAGGTTGAAGGTAGTCAGGCCAAGTCTGGAAAGAAGGGGAGAAAGAAGATTAACAAGAAGGGTACCACTGACAAGGTTCAAGGTAGCAAGGGTTAGGATGTTTATGTTTATTATGTTTGTTGAACATGTATATTGGGAACATTAGTAACTTATGTTTATGTTTGTGTTTGTTGAACAAGTAGTAATGCTTAGGCTATGTTGAACATGCAGTTTATGTACTTAATGCAGCAAAAAATGTTGCAATTTTGGTTAATGGGTATGTGCAGATGTTTATTATATGTTGCAGTGTATTACAGTTTTGTTATTGGTTAAACACAGTTTATTACATGTTGGTTAAATGGGTCAATATCTTTCAAATGGTCAATTTGGCTGAACATTCAATATGCAGTATATGTATCAGTATATTTGATATATTTGTGCATCTAAATCGTTTTCAACCTTAGTAATATGTTGTTGTGACAAGTTGATCTGTGTGGTCGAGTTAATGATAGAGTGTACAATAAAAATAAATTGAAAGTTAAAAGATATCATGAATAGTATAGATGGTGTACGCTACTATTGCGCGTCCCCAGTGACTTGACTTGCCTCGCCTCATGACTAACGTGAGATAGGTAAATCACATGTTCCAGAGTAAATCAAATGATGATAGAGTTTAAATCTAATGTCTACACAATATATACCAATCTCCTCCTTATTAGTGATACATTATCTTGGGACAAGTATAGATAACTTACTAAATGTCTGGTGATCTATTGAATTTACTACAACTAGCTGATAATACGAAGACTTGAAAGGTATTTTCATGGAATATCTATTTAGAGGAAATTACTATTAATCGCTTGTGAATGATGGTGTAAACCCCTTAATTTCTCATTAATCACAATGCTATAAATATACAATGATAACTTCTCCTATTTTGGTGGAGAGATATGCTTTGATGACTAAATCAATCACATTTAAATTACAAATCTTTGATATTATCTATTATACCCCCGCAGTCGAAGCGGGAGGAGACCGGAGGCTTAGACTGTCCCAAAAATCTTCAAACAATACGTGAGGCAAACCTTTGGTAAATATATCCGCAATTTGGTACCTGGATGGAACGTGTAACACTCGAACCTGATCATGTTGAACTTGTTCCCTTACAAAGTGTATGTCGAGTTTGATGTGCTTGGTACACTGATGTTCAACTGGATTCCCTGATAGGTAGATAGTAATGACATTGTCACAGTAAACCAAGGTTGGATAGGCCAGTGGATAATGAAGTTCCAGTAATAGTTTCGTAACCAGCAAATTTTGGCGATGACATTAGCAACTCCCCTATATTCCGCTTCAGCACTTGAGCGGGAGACCGTAGACTGACACTTAGAGGACCAAGATATTACATTGTCACCGAAATACACACAATAACCACTCGTAGAACGCCGGGTGTCTGGGCACCCGGCCCAGTCCGCGTCCATGCAGGCAAGTAGGGACGGGGCCGGAGCACGTGTCAGAGTAAGCCCAATGTCGATGGTACCCTTCAGGTATCTGAGGATGCGTTTTAAGGCATCCCAGTGAGCGTCAGTAGGGGGCATGCATGTACATGCAAATTTGCTGAACAACATAAGCTATGTCAGGCCGAGTGAAAGTTAGGTATTGGAGAGCACCTGCTAAGCTACAGTATAACATAGGGTCATGGAAAGGGGCGGCTGAAGTGGCACCCAATTTTGGGTTTGTGTCAATGGGTGTTGCAACCGAGTTACAGGATTGCATGTTCGCCCATACTAGAATCTCCATGGCATACGAGTGTTGAGAAAGGAACATGGTGTCCTTGGTTCGTTGAGCAGAGATACCAAGGAAAAAACTGAGAGGCCCGAGGTCCTTCATAGCGAACTCACTGGAGAGGTGAATCATGAGTTGTCAACGAAGCTTATCTGAAGAGGTCACTAGGAGAATGTCGTCAACATAAAGTAGGAGATAGGCAGTGTCGCGACCTCGTTGAAGAGTGAAGAGTGAGGTGTCGCATTTACTGTGAGAGAACCCCAATGTCAGTACATAATCTGTGAACCATTGGTACCATGCCCTGGGTGCTTGTTTTAGACCATAGAGAGACTTCTTCGGTAAACACACATGATCAGGAAGGTGCTTGTCCCGAAAGCCCATGGGTTGATACATGTAGACCGTTTCGTGAAGTGTGCCATGTAAAAAAGCATTAGTAACGTCCCATTGGTCCACAGACCAGGATTTGGACAAGGCAAAGGACAAAACGGTCTGTATAGTGGCTGGTTTAACCACAGGGCTAAATGTTTCCCCACAATAAATTCCCACCTGCTGAAGTTGCCCGTCACACACAAGTCTTTCTTTATACCGTTTTAGAGAGCCATCAGATTTGAACTTGTGTTTAAATAGCCACATACTCCTAATAACATTCATGTTTGGGCGCCTATATTCATTGGTCATGGTGGCAAACCATTCGGGCGAGGTCAAGGCACTGGCCGGGTTTTTGGGGACGGGAATGATTGGTGTGGTTGTAGAGGTGTGTAGGTAGAAAGGAATTTTAGGCTTAGAAATACAAATCATTGAGCGAGTATGGATGGTCCGATTGTTCACAGGAGGGGCGGGTGGTGGGGCATGTGGTGGGCTGTTGTTATTGGAGTGGGCCGATGTGGGTGAGGTTGGGTCGATGAATGGGGACGAGTGAGGGATAGGTGAGGGGGTTGGGGTTTGGGCTGCCGGAGTGGGAACAGGATTGGGATGGGGTACAGGGTGGGCCGCTTGAGGGGTGGCAGGAGTATTTTGGGCCGGTTGTTGGGTTTGGGCGGTACTGGGCTGATGACTGACATGGGTCCAAATAGAGTAGGAAAGGTATCGGATAAGAACTCATAGGAGGGCTGTCGAGATATGGTTTGTTGGAAAGGGAAGATGGTTTGGTCAAACGCCACATGACGGGAGATGACGAGTTTTAAGGTTGAAACATTGATAGCCACGTTGTGTTGGTGGATACCCGAGAAACACACATGGTTGGGGACCGGTTTTGTAATTTATAGATGGTGGTGGATGGGCAAGTGGGTAGCATAGACAGCCGAACACGCGAAGGTGTTCGTATGTAGGGTTTGTGAGGTATAGGCACTCGGTTGGGGTTTTGTTGTTTGTTGTTTTGTTGGGTAAAAGATTAAGAAGGTAGGTTGCCGTGTCGAGAGCAAAGTGCCAAAAAAAGGTAGGAAGAGAGGCATGGGCCAACAACGTGCGAAGCAGTTGTTGATCGTACGGATTTTCCTCTCGGCTTTGCCATTTTAGGAAGAGGTGTGAGGGCAAGATAAACGAAAAAGCATGCCATTATTTTGAAAGAAAGTTTGAAAGGCGTTGTTGACATATTCTTTTCCGTTATCACATTGAAATGATTTAATAGTTCTTTGAAATTGAGTTTTAGCAAGTTTAGCAAAGTGACAAAAGGTGGTGAATACGTCCGATGGGCTAAGGGGTATGTCCACAAAAAAATTGCGTTAAATTCTTGAAAATGACTTAAATTACTTGTGTTTTTTTAACGACTAAATCCCTAGTCATGTGGAGGGTACTAGTAAAATTTCCCATGTCAGGTATCGAACCTGTTGTAACACCCCAACCGATGGCGGAAACATCGGAGTGCCACGTATTGATGATTGTTCAGTAGCTCATGGTAAATAATAAGTTTCAATAAATGATTTAAATAAATTACATACAATTGTTCTAAGAATTTGTACATCAAAATAACAAATACTCGCTACGCATCTTCAAGCATTTACTCTAATCTTCGAGCAAGCTATAACCTGAAACATGTTAAGTTTGAAAATATTTTGGGTCAACAAAAGTTGGTGAGAATTACATAGGTTTTGATAATTGAATAAAAATGTTGTGCAATTCATGTGTCATGTCAATCTAGCCCATATGTGAGAACATACTAGAAATAAATCGAGTGCATAATCAACCCTGATGACTGTTATAATATGATACATACCATACGCTCATGGTCCAATTGAATATGTTATGCGATAACAAACACCCACGTAACCTTTGTAGGAGGCACGTATCCGGGTGGGATTGTCAGTCCAATAGATCTATCAATGTATACCGTCGGCTGATCAATGTTAATGATTATGCTAGAATGGTGCTTACTCTAATCATGCTCAAGACATAATGCAACATAGAAAACACATAGACACATTGATGATTGAATTGCAATGATGATGTTATAAACATGTTTCACCCCAAAAATGGTGATAAATAGAAAAGGGGCTATGTAAAACTCACCTGAAATTCACTGTGTAAGTATTAGCAAGTAGCAACAAGTCTGAACTTGGATTAATTGAACTCTTGTGTCCTATAACAAGTAAAGGACGTCTTAATTCTAATACAAATAAACTTGTTTTGTTTCTTGGTTGTAAAGATAGTTTATTAAACTACCTAGACTCGCATTGAACGTACGCGCGTCTTAAGTGTGTATAACTTAACGAACCGATAGTAACTTCGTTTGTTTTTCTTGAAAATATATGCGTATGTATAGTTATTGGAAATAAATAAGTTATTGAAGTTATTGGTAAAGACACATTTTGTATAACGAAGTAATATTTACGTAGCTTGACTCGAATGTTAATTCGTCTCATAACTTGGACAGTATATACATGTACTTATTAATAAATATAAATATTTCTATTTATGACGACGTAAGATTTGAAAGTTAGAATTTATTTGTAAAAACATAATCTCGTTTACACATAATCATAAACTTGAAAGGCCGATTTGGTCCTTATATTTTATAAAAATTTGGGCAGAGTTTCCTCTGTTTTTGTAAGAAACCAGACAACACAAGTCGTCTATTTTAACTCAAAACATCAATTGCCCAATTTCTCAAAACGCAATACAATTTAACTGAGCTATCTTATTCGACGGCTTGCTTAACTTAAAGTGTTATAATAATAAGAAACTATACATTTCGATAAGTGATATGTATACATATATAGCTTAACATTTGATTAATCCTTGCGTCAGAAAGTATATTATGAGTTGGTCATTTTTCGTTCGTTCAAGTTAATAATAAGACAACTTTTAGTCGCAAGTCAATTCGGTTCGATTTAGTTTTCACAATATCTATATATGCTAAGATAATCAATTGTAGCGCGACATAAATAAAATAAAGGTGTGACAAGCGTTAAACCTCTCTGTAAATGGACTCGCGAACCGAGTGTCGATAGATTCTGAATCGTTGTCCACGCGTTGACCAGGTCGGTCTGTTTGACCGGTGTTGACCAACAGTTTGACCTGGTCAACAAGAGTTGACCGGGACCTTCAAAGCTCAGATCGAGCACTACCGCTGGCCCCCTTATCGTCATGACCACATCAGAACCGAATCAGACCCTAAACTGGTCAGACCAAACCCAGACAAGCCACCAATGACCGGGCCTAACCTCCACCCGACACGTCAGACCCACGCCCGACACCAGCTCCACCAACCGTCAAACCACCAGCACAATCGAGCCCATTACAACCGGATCCGACTGTAACCATCAACACCATCACTATCTGACATCTAGACGAGACCTACCCTCCTCAAATCAACATAATCTAACGCCATTACAGCTCTAAACACCATCATGTCGTCGCCACCAACAGTGGTGGCCGGCCGCTGCTAAAGAGGGACGAGGGAGAGAGATGAGGGACCTGTGAGAGGGAGGGAGGAGAGGAAGCGGGCTGTGTACGGGGCTCGGGTGTTGCTTGTTGCTGCTGCTGCTTGTTTTCAGGGTGGAGGGCCTGCGCCGCCACCACCAAGCCTGGTGGTGGCCGGCTGTTGTTGGAAGGGAAAGAGAGGGGACGCGAGTGAAGGGAGAGACGAGATGGAGAAGTTTGGTTGTATGGATGAAGAGATATGTTGCTAAATGGAGATGTGAGGCAGGTTAGGGTTTGGGGAACTAGGGTTTTGTGTTTGTGATGGAGAAGAAGAAGATTAGTGGGGTTTAAATAGGTAGGGTTGTTGTGTGGGTTAAGTGGTTGGGTACCGCGTATACGGGCCAGTTACTGACTCGGTCTCGCTTGAATTACGTAACTTGTTTTAATCGTTTAAAATACATATTTTGTTAAATTTAATTATATAAACCGACTTAAAACGAGTGGTTGGACTGTATATTTGATACAATATCTTTTTAGTCACGTTTAGAAATTTACAAGGATACAGGTCGGTTTACCAGTGTGTTATTATTTACAAACGCGTTATTTGACGAATTTAGATATTTAAATTTGTTAATGAATAAGTATGTATTTCACGTTAAGGACATGTTATTATTAACGAATTAACAAGTCGTTTTAAGAATAAATAAATAAATAAAATTATTATTATATTATTCGAGAAACGCTGGGCGTTACAGTCTCCCCTACTTTAGGAAACTTCGTCCCGAAGTTATTAAAAACATAGATTGAGAGTGATTGGGTAGAATTTAGGGCAACTGCGGTTTGGAAAATTTTGTGTTTAGGCACGACATAAATAGAATAATATGTTTCGATTAAGAGTCTTGAAATCGCAAGGAGGATAAGAATCTGAAGTTTTAGGAATCCTAAAAGTAGTGCATGAGTTAATGGACTATAGAAAGACTAAATGGACTACCAGGTAACTAGAGATCGTAATTTGTTATTTACCGAAAACCTTGATAGAATTTCACACTACCTTAACGTACCTGTAAATTCATGATTACGTTCCGGACCGCAATCACCAATTTACCTTACATTAGGGTTTTGTGTCCTTCTATGACTCTAAACACACATGTAAGTAATGCAAAATAACATTGTGATTGAATCTTTGTATCAATGAGTCTAATAAATCTTTGTATCAATTTACATGTATAATGTATCCAAAGATAAGTCCAACTGTTGAGCAGGAAAAAGACTCCTACCAGTCAGTGAGTAGGAACCTCTACCGATTGTTGAGCAGGTGCGATAGCCTCTACCAGTCGTTGAGCAGGTTATTAGAACCTCTACCGACTGTTGAGCAGGCATGATGACCTCTACCAATCGTTGAGCAGGTTATTAGGTACTCTACTAACTGTTGAGCAAGTACTTCATCCTCTACCAGTTGTTTGATTAAGTGTAACAACTGTTTTTGATTTAACACGTAAGTTGCAAATTGATAATACATACATGTAAGCAAGTTTGTAAATGCATCAAATATCGAGTATAGCATGCGAGTTGTAACAGAGTTGCCCTAGGCAAGGTTAATGACTCTAGGTGTGTTTATAGCAAATTGTTCAGGTAGATAATCAAATCCTCATGTATAACTAATATTCAAGTTTTGATGCAACGAACAATTAAGTTTTCAATAGTGTGGTTATCGTGGAGATTAAGTTCATGTTCGAGGAGGTAAAGGATGTAAATTTGGATTTTGAGAGATGATGAAAACTCAAAGTAAAATCAAAGTTGTGAAAAATGGTGAACGTGTAGGTGGTTGATAAAGGGTTTAATTTATAGGGTTTCAAAAAGACGCAAGTAGTAAGGTGTTCATGCAGAATAATCGTGGGGTTTGAATAAATAGTTAGATACAAGCGTACGAGAAAACGTGATTGTGGTATTTGCCAAAAATTTGTAATAGTTCGAACAAGTTTAAAATAAATAGGTGTCAATGGAAAAATTGTAGAGTAAATTTTGTTCTTGTGGATGGAAAGATTTTATTTTCAAAATTGGTTTTGTATATAAAGCAAAAGTCTTTAAATTGTACAACTAAATTGATTTAGATCAAAATATTTCGAAGAGTCATAGGTTTTAAACACGATGTCGGATTTCAAAAATCAAGAATTTGTTCAGACGTTTGTATAATAGGTTTTCGGGTAATCCATAAAAGAAGTCATTCTTAATAGATTAAAACATTTTCATTGTAGATTATCTGTTACGCCAGTAAATTGTTCAATAAAAATTTGAAATTTAGCAAATAAGTTTGTGGAAATAAAAGACTCTTTTTTTTTTTTTTTTTTTTTTTTTTTTTTTTTTTTTTTAGTATCTCCTATACACAGTTTATAAGGTTACAGTTTAAATAAGGATTTTAAAATCTCGAATGTGATAAAATTTTATGGTTGATGGTACAATAAAATGTAGGGGGGGAGTTTAAAATAAATTTGGTCAGAAACATCAAAGATAATAGATTTAAAATATGTAACATGATGTAAAGGGAAACAGGTGATTTGGGTTAGATGTTAAAAATAATTAGACTTATGAGTACTATTATAAGTTTGTAAAATGAATTAGGATTGTGAAACTCAAAAATGATTCATGAAGTTTAAGCTAATGAGGGTATTATATAAGAAGGAAATATATTTGAATTCTAAAAATTTTGAGATTCAATACTTAGATTTTATACGGGAGTGAGGGGGTATAAATGAAAATGAAACACAAAGATTGTAAATATCTAACCCCGAATAAACGAAAATGTTGGCTTATCAAAACAGATCAGGTCTAAGCCCAACGAATTTGCCCTAATAATCTAGAAGTACATTAGGATTGTACCAAGTAAGTGAAAGAGAGTAGGCAAGACCAAGTTAGGCTAAGAATAAGGATGAGGATAAGGAAAGAGATAAGGATAAGGTAGAGCTACAAGTAATTGAAGCAAGTACTGGTTAAAGTCCTAAGGTTATAGACTAGATTATTTTTCTAATAACCTAATTCCCTATAACCATGGCTCTGATACCAATCTGTAACACCCCAACCGATGGCGGAAACATCGGAGTGCCACGTATTGATGATTGTTCAGTAGCTCATGGTAAATAATAAGTTTCAATAAATGATTTAAATAAATTACATACAATTGTTCTAAGAATTTGTACATCAAAATAACAAATACTCGCTACGCATCTTCAAGCATTTACTCTAATCTTCGAGCAAGCTATAACCTGAAACATGTTAAGTTTGAAAATATTTTGGGTCAACAAAAGTTGGTGAGAATTACATAGGTTTTGATAATTGAATAAAAATGTTGTGCAATTCATGTGTCATGTCAATCTAGCCCATATGTGAGAACATACTAGAAATAAATCGAGTGCATAATCAACCCTGATGACTGTTATAATATGATACATACCATACGCTCATGGTCCAATTGAATATGTTATGCGATAACAAACACCCACGTAACCTTTGTAGGAGGCACGTATCCGGGTGGGATTGTCAGTCCAATAGATCTATCAATGTATACCGTCGGCTGATCAATGTTAATGATTATGCTAGAATGGTGCTTACTCTAATCATGCTCAAGACATAATGCAACATAGAAAACACATAGACACATTGATGATTGAATTGCAATGATGATGTTATAAACATGTTTCACCCCAAAAATGGTGATAAATAGAAAAGGGGCTATGTAAAACTCACCTGAAATTCACTGTGTAAGTATTAGCAAGTAGCAACAAGTCTGAACTTGGATTAATTGAACTCTTGTGTCCTATAACAAGTAAAGGACGTCTTAATTCTAATACAAATAAACTTGTTTTGTTTCTTGGTTGTAAAGATAGTTTATTAAACTACCTAGACTCGCATTGAACGTACGCGCGTCTTAAGTGTGTATAACTTAACGAACCGATAGTAACTTCGTTTGTTTTTCTTGAAAATATATGCGTATGTATAGTTATTGGAAATAAATAAGTTATTGAAGTTATTGGTAAAGACACATTTTGTATAACGAAGTAATATTTACGTAGCTTGACTCGAATGTTAATTCGTCTCATAACTTGGACAGTATATACATGTACTTATTAATAAATATAAATATTTCTATTTATGACGACGTAAGATTTGAAAGTTAGAATTTATTTGTAAAAACATAATCTCGTTTACACATAATCATAAACTTGAAAGGCCGATTTGGTCCTTATATTTTATAAAAATTTGGGCAGAGTTTCCTCTGTTTTTGTAAGAAACCAGACAACACAAGTCGTCTATTTTAACTCAAAACATCAATTGCCCAATTTCTCAAAACGCAATACAATTTAACTGAGCTATCTTATTCGACGGCTTGCTTAACTTAAAGTGTTATAATAATAAGAAACTATACATTTCGATAAGTGATATGTATACATATATAGCTTAACATTTGATTAATCCTTGCGTCAGAAAGTATATTATGAGTTGGTCATTTTTCGTTCGTTCAAGTTAATAATAAGACAACTTTTAGTCGCAAGTCAATTCGGTTCGATTTAGTTTTCACAATATCTATATATGCTAAGATAATCAATTGTAGCGCGACATAAATAAAATAAAGGTGTGACAAGCGTTAAACCTCTCTGTAAATGGACTCGCGAACCGAGTGTCGATAGATTCTGAATCGTTGTCCACGCGTTGACCAGGTCGGTCTGTTTGACCGGTGTTGACCAACAGTTTGACCTGGTCAACAAGAGTTGACCGGGACCTTCAAAGCTCAGATCGAGCACTACCGCTGGCCCCCTTATCGTCATGACCACATCAGAACCGAATCAGACCCAAAACTGGTCAGACCAAACCCAGACAAGCCACCAATGACCGGGCCTAACCTCCACCCGACACGTCAGACCCACGCCCGACACCAGCTCCACCAACCGTCAAACCACCAGCACAATCGAGCCCATTACAACCGGATCCGACTGTAACCATCAACACCATCACTATCTGACATCTAGACGAGACCTACCCTCCTCAAATCAACATAATCTAACGCCATTACAGCTCTAAACACCATCATGTCGTCGCCACCAACAGTGGTGGCCGGCCGCTGCTAAAGAGGGACGAGGGAGAGAGATGAGGGACCTGTGAGAGGGAGGGAGGAGAGGAAGCGGGCTGTGTACGGGGCTCGGGTGTTGCTTGTTGCTGCTGCTGCTTGTTTTCAGGGTGGAGGGCCTGCGCCGCCACCACCAAGCCTGGTGGTGGCCGGCTGTTGTTGGAAGGGAAAGAGAGGGGACGCGAGTGAAGGGAGAGACGAGATGGAGAAGTTTGGTTGTATGGATGAAGAGATATGTTGCTAAATGGAGATGTGAGGCAGGTTAGGGTTTGGGGAACTAGGGTTTTGTGTTTGTGATGGAGAAGAAGAAGATTAGTGGGGTTTAAATAGGTAGGGTTGTTGTGTGGGTTAAGTGGTTGGGTACCGCGTATACGGGCCAGTTACTGACTCGGTCTCGCTTGAATTACGTAACTTGTTTTAATCGTTTAAAATACATATTTTGTTAAATTTAATTATATAAACCGACTTAAAACGAGTGGTTGGACTGTATATTTGATACAATATCTTTTTAGTCACGTTTAGAAATTTACAAGGATACAGGTCGGTTTACCAGTGTGTTATTATTTACAAACGCGTTATTTGACGAATTTAGATATTTAAATTTGTTAATGAATAAGTATGTATTTCACGTTAAGGACATGTTATTATTAACGAATTAACAAGTCGTTTTAAGAATAAATAAATAAATAAAATTATTATTATATTATTCGAGAAACGCTGGGCGTTACACCTGTGACCACCCATAGATAGAAAACCTTACTATAAAACCCCCTGAATACCAGACCAAAGACCAATGGCTGATGGCAAATTACTTGTATTTTTATTTGAGCTTTTGAGGTTATGCTATTTATTTGGTAACTTTACATAAAGAATTATATTAATTTCGTTTTATCTCTCTTTTATTTAAGAACCTTTTATCACATAATAGCATACATTCTTAGGTAGAGGTTCGGGTACAAAAACCTCTTTTTATGAGAAGGGTAAGAAGGCATGTGGAAGTGACACGTGGCAAAGTTTTAATTTAATAAGAAGGGCAATAGAGTAAATACACTATTTTTTCAAGTTTATAAAAAATCAACCTCTTAGTCAAAATGAGAGATTTATGGCCAATTTAATTTAAAGCATTTGAATTAAGCGGTATTTTTTGTCCATAATCATTCATATCTGTATGCGCGTAGGATCGTCAAATCTACAAAGATAGTGATCAAACAAGTTTGATTCAGGTGCGGAATCCCTGAATCAATCACAAAATGATAACAATACTAACAAAACACAGAAATCATCTTTAAAAGCTTCATTTCATTGATAAACACATTCAATTACACGTTATAATAAGCTTTACAATCAAAATAACACGTGAATTAAGTTTACACAAAACCCTAGGGAGAGACTCAAACAGGAGGGAAACAAAAATGACCAAAACTTACATTCAAAATGAACTTGACCTATTTATAGGCCTGCACATTCGCCCACTTTGATTGGTCGAATGTGCAGGTTCGCTCATTCATCATGGTCGAACCAAGCTATACATTAACATCTAATCTACCTTTGACCTCCTATCTCTCCTTCGCACCTTTTGCTCTCCTTCGCACCTTCTGAAATCTTCATTCGCCCATATTGTCTTCCTTCGCCCATTTGTCAAAACACACTAACATATGTTAATTGTAATCCAAAGCATTAGTCGCACAAAATGCATCTACAAACTCTCCCTCGACTATTGCTTGGATTTTTTACGCTCTTGGTCCATCCTTTTGTTCATAAGCTTTATGTGCAGTAACGTCTTTTGTTCTTTGGTCATCACCGGTTCAAACACTTGTTTCGGCTTTTTCTTTTTGACATCAGGAACATCTTGAATCTTCACGAACTTCCCAAGCTTCTTATCAAAATCGCATCCAGCGTTTATATCATAAGCAAAGCACAGAAATACTACACGCTGGTATTTACTTGCTTGTTTAGCATCCTTCACATCACTGAATATTGGATTGTAATACAACATAATTATATCCTCATGTGAACAATTAACCAACCACATAGGATCAAATATGTGTATTTTCTTGAAATTCTTTTCACCATCCTTCAAAACTATAACAGCCTCTGCAATCTTCCAATCATAATACCACCAGATAAAGTCTTTCGCAAAGTGTTGCGGAATCTGCAATAGTGGAATATGTTTCAACACTTTCTGTGGTTTGTACTTTAGAGTCACCTTGGGCAAACTGGTAATAGTATCAATGTCTTTCTTGTGAACAATACGTTTCGGATACTGAGGTTCAAAAAGATTCCATCTCGTCCTGCATTCCCTCGCCATACGATCAACAAAATAAGCAATGTGATCGTTAGAAGATCCAGTCAATCGATGTCTACAAATATCACGAATAGCCCAGTACGGAAGAGTCTTCAGATCATGAAATTTGTCAAAATAGAGTATCCCCTTCTCCCACTTAATGGCAACACACTTCAACTGTTTTATAAATTTCCAACCCAACGCTCTTCCCTTAAACATCTCGTTGTGGAGTTTATAGAAACTTCCCTTGATCTCTGCTTTGGGACGATTGGCTTCTTTCTCTTTCAATTTCCTCAGTAACTCTTTCAAACTGTCTGATTGTTCAATGTTCGGTTTATCATGCCCCTTGAACACTTCTTCAACAAACTTATCACTCTTTTCTTTAGCAAGTTTCTCGGCTTCTTTTAGTAACTCTTCAGTGAAAGCAGCAAATCCAGAATCTTTATCTTTCTTGAAATATTCTGGATACTCTTCACTGGTTATATCTTCAATTTCAATCTCCTCAAACGCAGGTATATCACGATCATCAGAATGATTTCCAGCTTCCTTTTCAGGTAGATTAGGAATCTGGTTATCAGCCAATAGTTCTTCCAACATTTTTCCAATCTGCTTTGCCAAACCTTCCAAAACCTCTTTTGACATTGCCGCAGAAACTTCACCATCTTCCAGATCTGGATCATTATACTCCAATTCCAGCATCCTGTCACTAGATTCAAAGATCTCAGAAAATCTACTGGTCATGTCTATCGTCCAGACTCGGTCAGTAAGCATCTGGCGATAAATCCGTTTATCATCTTCAGACAATGACTTCAGCTTTTCATTCCAAAAGATCGTATCATCATCAACCGATCCTCCAGGAGCTTTAGAACTAGATTCACCTCCTTTTCCAGATCCCCGTTTCTCATACTTATATTTATCTGTATCGTCATCATCATCATCATCATCAAATGCAGAGCTGTCTCCATCACCAGATTCACCATCCGAACCATCATCATCTCCATCATCCTTCTTCTTCTTCTTTTAAGGAGCATTACCTGCATCTTCATCAAGATCCTCATCTTCCTCCTCTTCATTGTCTGATGGTTCAAAATCAACCTGCTCCTCATCTTGTTCTTTATCCTCTTCACCTTCTTTCAGTTGAGGAGCTCGAGAGTACAAGTCTTTAATCAGATTGTCCATGTTCTTGTTACTCTCTTTTAGCTTCTTGTTCTCTTATTTCAAAGCTATGTATCGTCTGGTGTTTCTTTGTTCGTGTTTCAACAATTTCTTGTTTTCTTTACTGAGTCGTTTGATTTCAGCTTCAAGTGCTTCCTGATTGTCATGAGATGTCTCAACAACGTCTAGCATCATCTGATCGTTGTTCTTCAGTTTCTCAATCTCTGCTTGCTGCTGATTAATTATCTTCATAATATCGGCTAGCTTCCAGTTCACAGCGTTCATCACATCGCTATCAACTGTGACCTTTGGAGTAGAAGCTTCAGCAACAGTAGGCAACTTACCTTTCTTAATCTTCATCATATCGGCTAGCTTCCGGTTCCTGATGATGTTTTCTGTTTCTTCGCAACTGGACTTGCAACCGGTGATTTCGAGCTAGATGCTGGTGGAAGTTTCTTTCCTACAATCAATGATTCAATCTCTCTAGCTCTCTTTTCCATGGGCTTTAACACTTTCTCCTTCTTCTTAAACTGGGGTTTCTTCTGTTTCTCCCCCTGCCTTGGCGATCCAGGAAAATCTCCTGATCCCAAGCCTAAATCTTCATCAACTTCATCTAAACGAATAGGACTCTTGTTTCTCTGTTCTTCCAAAGACCTATTCAGACTAGCAGACTCACCAGCCATAGTGGCCTTGGGCGTGGTGCTCTTTACAGTCTCTTCATCAGAATCCCATCGCT
The DNA here is from genome assembly GCA_028751855.1 of Ambrosia trifida. NCBI lineage: Eukaryota > Viridiplantae > Streptophyta > Magnoliopsida > Asterales > Asteraceae > Ambrosia > Ambrosia trifida. The sequence goes on from CM054131.1 coordinate 55,914,430, forward strand.
CATCTTCTTGCATCTCCTCAGAATCAACCGACGCTTCATCCACAAGATGTAATCCTTTCTTAGCCATACTTTTGTGCCTTCTTGACGCACTTTTCTTCTTTGCTGGTTCAGCTTCAGCCTGAACTTCAATTCTAATCTCTTTCTCTTTACCTTTACCACTCTTTGCTCCCACGTTCACTACCCGACGCTTTTGTTTTGCCTCAAGGTCAACAGGATGTAACGGATTGTTGTAACACCCCAAAACCATTCGTTCGCCTAACTACGCCATTAAGCGTGATTAACTATATAATAACACGAGACTTAGCGGATAATAATATGGGTTATATTCTAACATGGAAATAACCTAGTTAATAATATTATGTTTGTAAATTAATAAAAGGTGTTTGAAACTAGCTTATGAGTTAGTTTTTATACAAAAATGACAGTGGGATAACTTGAGGGACCATTGTTGCCAAATGACAAAGTGAGTTTTATTAATAATAATAAAACAATAAAAACACACACTTGAAGTGTGTGTGTCGTGAGTTATGATCAGGAGATCATCATCTCCTTCAAGACTCAAACCCTAAACACAAGAACATGCTTGAATCCAAGCCAAATCAAGGGGCTTTTCAGTGCATTAGCAAGATACGGGTTATCTAAGGCCTATAGAACATCAAGGTACCTTTTATTTGGTAGAAATTGATGTTATATTCGTTTTTGATTCTTATGAAAATTTAGGGTTTTGATAAAAACGTGGAATTGATGGTTAATATAGGTTACCCTAGTCTTGGGGAGCCTTAAACATGTATAATCCGGTTACAAATCACACTTAATATGTGTATTTGATTTTGATCATATGCTTATGTATATGTGTAGAATTTTGGGGTTTAACCTCTAGGTTGAATCAACTTATATCTAGTAATCTTTGTGACTCTTAGGAGTTGTTAATATGAGAAATTTAGGCAAAATGGTCTAAATAATGTATTATGATGATGATTAGACAAATGGTTATGTTTTGGCTAATCTTGAGCTTTAAAACTAAACAAATTGGTGGGTGCACACCAAGTGTTCGATTAAATGCCAAATTGGTGAACACTAGTGAAACTAAGAAGTTAGAATCATGTAAGAGCTATCAATCGTATGTGATATTGGTTTGTAATAAGCCAAGTTAATCGGATATTCTATATAAGAAAATGGCTATGGATTTAGCTATAAATGGGTAATGAATACATGATTTATGGATAGTGAATTAAATCCATGTTATGTATTCTAATAATCAAGTTTGACATATCCCTAAGTAGGTACAAGAACTAGGGATGCAAACGGGTCAAACGGATGCAAGCAATGCGTATGGAAGCAAGAACGGATATGAGGTAAGTTTTACTTACGCCAATGTACTATAACATAGCTTAATTGTTATAAATATTAGTTTTAAATCTTGAGTGCGAGATAAAGATAAACCCTAAGGGGTAGAATCTATTAAGTGGGTCGCCTTATGTGCACTCAATGCAAAATGCGGTTTATGACCTTAATCGAGATAATGAGTTATGACCAAATGGAGAAATCCATCAAACGGGTCAACTAATAAAGATATGTGAGAAATGATGTTTTAATCCAATTAAATCAATTGAATGAAGTTGTTAAGAATGTTGTTAAATGGGTCAAGTTTGTGACACTTGAACCATATATAAAAACTTGGATAACATAGTATTATGAACGACGTGTCTAAACGGATCAAATGGTGATATCCTCACCATGTGAGTCCAATACTTGATGCTTGTTTTTCAAGCAATAAGATTCATGAGGTTAAACGGCTCAAATGGCAAGGTATTACCATTTGAGTTTCGAGGAATTAATGTGTATATTTAGAAAGCACGCAGGTAGATGCATTTGCGCATGCACGCTTGATGCTAAGAATCGTGGAGGATACGCACAAGGTATGAGAATGGGTCAACACCACCCGGTAAGTCCGTAGTCGAATAAACGCCTTCGGGCGAAGCAACATAGGTGATAAAAGTACCCACATGAAGTGTGGGTGCAAATCAAGTAAGTTATTTCCATAACTATGTCTAATGCACGCTAAGGCGCTTAGAATCGACCACATTAGAACGATCTTGAGAAATGTTGAAAATCTAAGTCCGTGTGGACTTAGAAGTTTTTAAACAAGTCATTGAGTCAAAAACATTGGATTTGAAACAGGAAGTTTCGCCACGAATGGCTAAATTGAAAGATTTGGTCATGAGGGGCATTTTGGGGATTTAAAGGATTAATAAAGGTTGATTCTAAGAATCTAAGTCGTAATGAAACAAATCGGACAAACGCTTTTGTTGATCAAGTGTCTAATGACTTGACAACTCAAACGGTATGCAATTTAAGTGGTCAAAAGTGCCTTATTCGAATTAAGGCCTTAATGGGTCAAAATTGGGTAAAAGTCGCCATAAACATTCAAAACTAAGAACCGGATCATGGCGACATAAACCGGACCATAACTTCAGTCAAACAAAGGTTTAATTAGTCGGCAAGTCATTACTTAGGCTTCGGGAATCATCAAATGCGGTTGCGACATGATTCCCACGCTTAAAAGCCACCAAAATTACATCAGAAGCTTCGAGCGGCCGCGCGAATAAACCGAGCGGCCGCGCGCTTTGACCTGCACGTCAGCACGAACTTTAAAATTGCGTATAAAATCGTAGAAAAATCGTTAGGAGGTGTTCTTTATATTCCTGGAAAGCTCTCGAAGCGTAGAACAATTCTCATTTGAAAGTCGAAGTCAGATTTTGGGTTTTAGAAGGGGTAAAAGCGATCCGAACAGCTGCTGCGCATAAGTTGCAGCAGTTTGTTCTCCTGATAAAGGGCCGTTTGGCCTGGTTCGTTCCGTATCAATGTGTAACGAATACCGTACTAGTTTAAATGTATCATTGACAACCCACTAACCATTTTTGTGAAATGGTGCTAGGTAAACAAGTGAAGGAAGTCCCGGAGCAAGGATCAAGTCGCGAGAAGAACCGAACACGCCCGAACACTCATCAAGCTTCCGCACTAGAATCTAAGAACTCCCGTTAAAATGCAACATCTTAAAATATGTTTCAACTATTAAAAAGTAAAAATATGTGTGAATCAAACATGTATTTGATCTTAATGGGTTGACTCATAAAGAAAATTTCAAAGTTTTAATCGGGAGTGGTTTTTAGTTAAGGTCAAAACCCGTAAGATTAGGCAATAATCGCGTGATTACGGGTTAGGGTCTTACAAGTGGTATCAGAGCCATAGGTTTGAGGGATCCGAGTGTCGGGAAGGATACTTGGACTCAAACCGTGCGCTCAAAGTGTTGAAGGGTGTTCGGTTCGAGACTTGATCGAGGAATCCGGTAAGTAATACCTATAATGAACATCCGTTTTGATCGGAAATTGTTATAGGTAATCAATAGTGATATCGTGTAGATACACGCTATCTCAAAAGCTTGATAAGGAAATGGTTAGGTACTCATGGGGCCTATCCAAAAGATTGATTCGGGCAACGAAAATCTCGTATAACAAGAATTCTAACATCACTATTGCAGTGATGCATACTAATACTGAAATGTCATGTTACTAATTAATTGAAATTATAAATGTGACAGGGATGATAACATCTTATTTGATCGAGGGAGGATCAAATGATTCACCAAACGAGGTTGTAGAGTTTTCGGGAGCACAGCTGATAGCATGCTCACCAAGGACCAAGTCAAGTAACGACTCGGGCTAATGGATCAGTAACGAAAGGGAACACGGGAGCAAGTATCAAACAGGTACATGCTCGAAACCATAGTAGGTGCATTAGTATGCAATTATCACATGAAGAGTGGTAATTGCATATGCAAGCAATAGGAAAAATGTGAAAGGTGCATAGTTCACGATAATGAACGATCAATGCACAAGCTTAACTTGAACATCGAGACCGGGTTGGGGGTAATCATCCCAAACTAATGTTTAGAAAGGCGTTGTGATCATACCAATGAGTGTGATCACACAAAGCTTATTAAATTGAAAACACGTCGCTTTTCTTAATGAATAAAGGTAAAAACCTAACGTTAAATAATTTATCAAGGAATGGTTTTACCAAATAAAATAGGGGGCACAAGCATGAGCTGAAAATTTGCTTGCATAGGGTGTGATGCCTTAATTATAATAAGTCTGTGCGTACCATATGCGAATTACTTACCCTGGCCAGGTAAGTGTTAAACATATGATACCATGGGTTTCTTATGATTAATACATATACAACCTATGTGACAAAGGCTTAGTAAGTGTCAGGTGCCGGGGGATTTTGGACGTAGTCCACTGTCTAACACGGCAGGGATGCGAACCATGCAAGACCTTGAGCGAGGCACCAGCTAATACGCTGGGCTAGCAAAGAGGACAACAAATTGGAGCGTTTGGACGTAGTCCACTGTCTAACATGGCAGGGATGCAAACCATGCAAGACCTTGAGCGAGGCACCAGCTTATACGCTGGGCTAGCAAAACAGGCAATATACGATACAAGTTATCCTGGGTTAATACCAGAATTGACTTGAACCTTAATCAAGGTTTAGTCATAAAGAGATTCAGTTTGGAAACAGACTTGAACCTTAATCAAGGTTAAGTCATAATTAAACTCGGACTTTTATAGAAGGTTAAATTCGTAAAGAGGGACTTGAACCTTAATCAGGGTTGAGTCATAAATAGATTTAGCTTGAAAACAGACTTGAACCTTAATCAAGGTTAAGTCATAATTAAACTCGGACTTTTATAGAAGGTTAAATTCGTAAAGAGGGACTTGAACCTTAATCAAGGGTTGAGTCATAATCACATTTGGGTAAGTCGTGAATCTCCGGATTATAACATAAACAGCGGGATTGGGCCGTGATAAATCAGTAATTCTTTCAACCCTCGGGTTAAGGATGAAAAAGGGTGTAAACTACAATAACATCAGATTGTATCGTTGGTACAATTTAAAGCAAATTATGATAACAGTCGGATTGTGTAGTTATTACAATCTGATGCACACCGTGATAATAAGAGATTAGTCGATACAAATACGTTGTAATGACGAATCAACACCAGGTTTTATAAAAAGGAAACCGACCTCAATTTATATTGAGATTGGTAATCAGAAAGAGGACTTTTAGAAACTAAGCATTCTAAATATATATAAACGATTTGAAATCTAAAACTCAAAAGTCTTTAAACGGGTCGGTTGGGGCAATGACCACCAATCGAGTTAGCAAAACGGGAACTTGGGCAAAACAAATAAATGGCAAATTCTTAAAATAAGGATTAGCCAAAGAAAGGAAAATGTTAGTGTAAAGCAAGGTTTGTTTATAACATTAGAGCAAACCAAGAAGAAACGAGGGTTGGATTCGGGGATGAATCCAAAAAGCTAGAAAACGGTTATGTTAAAAAGCCGGGCTAGTCTTGGAAACCAAGACAATTTACTTGTTAGTAATAGAAGCATAGACATGTATGCATATGCATGCTACAATCGAGTATTACAGTAGATGCCCTAAGGTGCATGATAGAATGACCCCTTAAACCATTACATCATTCGGGATAATGGTAGACGGGGATAGTCGACGGATCTATGGAAGACCTATGAAGAACATAAGTAGCTAAAATGTCGGGTAGGGGGTAAGTATGTAGATATTGCCCCTAGTTAACCGAAATAATAGAATGACTCAAGTCATATTATGAAAGCTAAGGCTTCCATATAATAAAAGTTAGAAAGCCGAGTAAAGGGATACAAACAATAAGTATATAGTACTACTCGTTAGACTATAGAATGTCAAGGGATTGAGCGGTGCACAAAATTGATTAGGGACACTAAGGTTCTTGGCTGCGACCAAAGCAACAACACAAGAAAGGTTTCGAGGACGAAACCTCTTTAAGGGGGGTAGACTTGTAACACCCCAAAACCATTCGTTCGCCTAACTACGCCATTAAGCGTGATTAACAATATAATAACACGAGACTTAGCGGATAATAATATGGGTTATATTCTAACATGGAAATAACCTAGTTAATAATATTATGTTTGTAAATTAATAAAAGGTGTTTGAAACTAGCTTATGAGTTAGTTTTTATACAAAAATGACAGTGGGATAACTTGAGGGACCATTGTTGCCAAATGACAAAGTGAGTTTTATTAATAATAATAAAACAATAAAAACACACACTTGAAGTGTGTGTGTCGTGAGTTATGATCAGGAGATCATCATCTCCTTCAAGACTCAAACCCTAAACACAAGAACATGCTTGAATCCAAGCCAAATCAAGGGGCTTTTCAGTGCATTAGCAAGATACGGGTTATCTAAGGCCTATAGAACATCAAGGTACCTTTTATTTGGTAGAAATTGATGTTATATTCGTTTTTGATTCTTATGAAAATTTAGGGTTTTGATAAAAACGTGGAATTGATGGTTAATATAGGTTACCCTAGTCTTGGGGAGCCTTAAACATGTATAATCCGGTTACAAATCACACTTAATATGTGTATTTGATTTTGATCATATGCTTATGTATATGTGTAGAATTTTGGGGTTTAACCTCTAGGTTGAATCAACTTATATCTAGTAATCTTTGTGACTCTTAGGAGTTGTTAATATGAGAAATTTAGGCAAAATGGTCTAAATAATGTATTATGATGATGATTAGACAAATGGTTATGTTTTGGCTAATCTTGAGCTTTAAAACTAAACAAATTGGTGGGTGCACACCAAGTGTTCGATTAAATGCCAAATTGGTGAACACTAGTGAAACTAAGAAGTTAGAATCATGTAAGAGCTATCAATCGTATGTGATATTGGTTTGTAATAAGCCAAGTTAATCGGATATTCTATATAAGAAAATGGCTATGGATTTAGCTATAAATGGGTAATGAATACATGATTTATGGATAGTGAATTAAATCCATGTTATGTATTCTAATAATCAAGTTTGACATATCCCTAAGTAGGTACAAGAACTAGGGATGCAAACGGGTCAAACGGATGCAAGCAATGCGTATGGAAGCAAGAACGGATATGAGGTAAGTTTTACTTACGCCAATGTACTATAACATAGCTTAATTGTTATAAATATTAGTTTTAAATCTTGAGTGCGAGATAAAGATAAACCCTAAGGGGTAGAATCTATTAAGTGGGTCGCCTTATGTGCACTCAATGCAAAATGCGGTTTATGACCTTAATCGAGATAATGAGTTATGACCAAATGGAGAAATCCATCAAATGGGTCAACTAATAAAGATATGTGAGAAATGATGTTTTAATCCAATTAAATCAATTGAATGAAGTTGTTAAGAATGTTGTTAAATGGGTCAAGTTTGTGACACTTGAACCATATATAAAAACTTGGATAACATAGTATTATGAACGACGTGTCTAAACGGATCAAATGGTGATATCCTCACCATGTGAGTCCAATACTTGATGCTTGTTTTTCAAGCAATAAGATTCATGAGGTTAAACGGCTCAAATGGCAAGGTATTACCATTTGAGTTTCGAGGAATTAATGTGTATATTTAGAAAGCACGCAGGTAGATGCATTTGCGCATGCACGCTTGATGCTAAGAATCGTGGAGGATACACACAAGGTATGAGAATGGGTCAACACCACCCGGTAAGTCCGTAGTCGAATAAACGCCTTCGGGCGAAGCAACATAGGTGATAAAAGTACCCACATGAAGTGTGGGTGCAAATCAAGTAAGTTATTTCCATAACTATGTCTAATGCACGCTAAGGCGCTTAGAATCGACCACATTAGAACGATCTTGAGAAATGTTGAAAATCTAAGTCCGTGTGGACTTAGAAGTTTTTAAGCAAGTCATTGAGTCAAAAACATTGGATTTGAAACAGGAAGTTTCGCCACGAATGGCTAAATTGAAAGATTTGGTCATGAGGGGCATTTTGGGGATTTAAAGGATTAATAAAGGTTGATTCTAAGAATCTAAGTCGTAATGAAACAAATCGGACAAACGCTTTTGTTGATCAAGTGTCTAATGACTTGACAACTCAAACGGTATGCAATTTAAGTGGTCAAAAGTGCCTTATTCGAATTAAGGCCTTAATGGGTCAAAATTGGGTAAAAGTCGCCATAAACATTCAAAACTAAGAACCGGATCATGGCGACATAAACCGGACCATAACTTCAGTCAAACAAAGGTTTAATTAGTCGGCAAGTCATTACTTAGGCTTCGGGAATCATCAAATGCGGTTGCGACATGATTCCCACGCTTAAAAGCCACCAAAATTACATCAGAAGCTTCGAGCGGCCGCGCGAATAAACCGAGCGGCCGCGCGCTTTGACCTGCACGTCAGCACGAACTTTAAAATTGCGTATAAAATCGTAGAAAAATCGTTAGGAGGTGTTCTTTATATGCCTGGAAAGCTCTCGAAGCGTAGAACAATTCTCATTTGAAAGTCGAAGTCAGATTTTGGGTTTTAGAAGGGGTAAAAGCGATCCGAACAGCTGCTGCGCATAAGTTGCAGCAGTTTGTTCTCCTGATAAAGGGCCGTTTGGCCTGGTTCGTTCCGTATCAATGTGTAACGAATACCGTACTAGTTTAAATGTATCATTGACAACCCACTAACCATTTTTGTGAAATGGTGCTTGGTAAACAAGTGAAGGAAGTCCCGGAGCAAGGATCAAGTCGCGAGAAGAACCGAACACGCCCGAACACTCATCAAGCTTCCGCACTAGAATCTAAGAACTCCCGTTAAAACGCAACATCTTAAAATATGTTTCAACTATTAAAAAGTAAAAATTTGTGTGAATCAAACATGTATTTGATCTTAATGGGTTGACTCATAAAGAAAATTTCAAAGTTTTAATCGGGAGTGGTTTTTAGTTAAGGTCAAAACCCGTAAGATTAGGCAATAATCGCGTGATTACGGGTTAGGGTCTTACAATTGTCTTCGTCCGATGCACTGTCAACATGCCTCACCTTATCTTTACCAGGATCCACATAATCAATCTTGACTAAGTGACCAAATAAACGTCTCACTGGTGGTCTTTCATTCACAGATAAACCTTTGTACGCTTTCATTCTGGCAAGAGTATTAATGTTCATATGCTCCTGAACAATAATCTGCTTCGGATCTCTCTTCAACTTCTTATACTTCAAATCGAAAATCATCTGAAGGAATCTAGGATATAACAAAAACTTCCTAGTCCTTGTACCTCTCACTGGCTCCAACAAATGTTCCATAAGCATTCATGATACATTGAACGGTTTGTTCAATATAAGTGCTACCATCAACGAGCTTATGCTTTTCCTCATCAGATCATAACCACCAGCCGCTAACCCGAAGACATGTATCATCACATGTGCTAAGTACTTGAACTGAGGACAGAGCTTTCCTTTGTGCAACGAACCATCAGTAATCGGTCCGTTATATTTCATTCTGAGAAAGCACTTCCTTTGTTCCGTCCAGCTGAGTTCTCTGGGATCCGTCTTTACGTCTTCAAGTTTCAACGCTTCCCTGATATCATTCTCTGACACAATAATCAGCACTCCTTGGATTTTGCTGACCAGAGAAGATTCACCTTCCCAGAAGTCCATTTTTGCGTTTGTCCAGAACTCCTGTAACAAATCTCTGTAAATAATAGCGGGTGTAGCAATTGCATCGATCACCCGGCTCCTCTTCAGAAACTCAATAATCCCAGTAAACTCCGTGTGCTTCTTCACGTCTCCAAGATATGCACAACAGTTGTGTGCATTCTCGAATGGTAGAATATCAGTCTTCGCTGTCTCGGCAGCCTGTGAGGATGATCCAGCAGGAACACTCGTATCTTCTTGTTCAGACATGGTTAAAACTGCAAAACAAATCAAGTAAACGCGTTAAAAACAAACAAAATAAACAAAAATTGAAAATTTGGATTTTAATTTCTACATTCGCCCAAATAAGAGTTCGGATGAGAAAATTTTGGTTCGAATGTGAAGTTTCAAGGGTTCGAATGTGAAAAGTTTTAAATAAATGTTTCATTCGCCCGTTTAACTTCATTCGCCCACATAAACCTTCTCCTTCGCCCGTTTTTGCACGTTCGACCGTTCGTAAAAGGACGAAGGTGTCAGTTCTTCATTTCAAATTTCAATTTTGAAATCCAGGCTGTTTCAAACTGTCATTTTGATTCATTAAGCAACTAAAACCTCCGATAAAGCTTTCCTAATCATCAATTTTAACAAACAACCATTGATTTAGTGTTTTCTTATAAAAACTAGGGTTCGAACAAGTTTAATAATCAATTGATCATTCTGATGTTTTAACACCCTAGGTTTTTTGAATAATCTCCCCCTAAAACACTTAATCAATGAACCCTAAACAAAAACCAGTCCTAATAACATGTTTAAATCCCTATTTGATATCAGTTAGGGCTTGGACTGAAAAGTCGTGATTAATCGATCAAAACATGATGATAACCTGTAAAAATTGGTGGAAAATGATCAGTGACAATAGACGAAGACAATGGAAAGATCTAAAATCAACAAGCAATAAGTGGACTTATCAACAGAATTTTTGAAAATTTTTTCGAATGGGTCGAATGAGCAGATAAGGGTATTTATAGGCTGATCATTCGCCCGTTCATAGTGGTCGAACGTGAAGCTTTTGTCTCCTTCGACCCTAATTAAAGGTTCGAATGAGACATAAGGGTTCGAAAGAGAAATTGTCTTAAGAACTGTCACATTCGCCCAAATTTAAACGTACGAATGAACAAAAAATTCCTCCTTCGACCCAAGGAAGGAGCGAAAGTGAACAGGAATTTTTGAAAATTTTACCAAATCTCAAAATCGAGTCCCGTTCAAAATATTTTCCAACTTTTAAGCATCCGACAATCATTATATCTCATTTTAAAGATTACAAAGCTCAAATGGTCCATCAAGTCTTAGAAAATCGTCATCAACCACCATCAGCTATCAAAATTAAGATAGAAATGTAAAATCTTTTTGGATTTTCTAAAGTTTATGTTAAAACACACCTAAAATCTCTTTGAGTTTTGCAATTTTTGACGAGAAATATAAAATGCAGAAATGTAAAGATAAAGCAGTAAATGTTTTGGGATTTCCGGTAAAGGGATCATATCAGTTATAGAGAAATCTGATCACACCGTTGATCTTTTTGATTATTATCATTAAAGACAATGTGTGATCTGGCAACTGCTGATATTGTGATCCACATAAACTCACATGCACACTTTTGTGCAGTGCTTTAAACTAATACGATTATGTATAGTATAAACATAATTGTCTATGGTTCCCACGCACACGACATACTCCCTTATCAAAAAGTAAATGCACAAAGACTCATTGTAAAGCGTGATTATGCGTTCGTCGTCTGTAATTTACAAGGTATAATGAACAGAGGTATACAGGTCAGCAAATTAATGCAGCAGAGTAACATGTGCACTCTACCAGGTTGAGGACTGATATCAATCATGATTTGCATCAGTGATTAATACGATGTAATAGATAATCTTTGATTATCATAAAACATGGAAAGTTCCTCAATTCGGTAACTTTAGGATTTGGCGTAAAGCTCTTTTATAAAGACTCCCTATCTGATCTAGGCCCGTAATGACTTACAGCAGAAGATCAGAGAGGCTATCCCCAGACAACTAATAACATAATGACCTAAAACCTCCGAGTTTTGTACAAATACCCTATCAAACGAAATTACGGTACTAAGACCATATGCCCATGAGGAGTTCATCCACACAACAATTCATTTGATATGTATGTATCAGGCACGTAGTAATAGGTCTACAAAGCCTATCAGCACATCACACAGACTCAGACACACGCCCTATATAGCATTACATTTCTTTAGAATGTGTCAGATCCCCACTGATGTACTATCATTTCCCCCATTTTCTCCAGGAAATCATTTTTGGTTTTTCTGATTTTTATAAATTTTTGAATTTACTGTTCCCAAGGATAAGCTGGAGCATTTCAAATATGTGACTGCCCAGATATCGTTTGTTTACAGAAATCTGACGGCATTAATCTAAGGGAAGAAGATATAGCAGTCAGCAAAAAAATTTTCTAATTTTTATGGATTTTGAATTTTTTCAATGTTTTTGGATTTTCAATTTTTTCTGAAAAACAGTAAAACTAAACTAAAAAGCGATAAACTGAGGTGGTGATCAGTCTTGTTTTTCTTTAATACCGTTAGCTTTCAAAAGATATTCAAATCTCGATTTATCAAAAGCTTTGGTAAAAAGGTCTGCACGTTGGTAATCAGTGTGGATTTTGACCATATCGATCAACTCTTTAGCATAACAATCACGGATAAAATGATATTTAATCCGGATATGTTTAGCCTTTGAGTGATTTACTAAGTCTTTTGTTAATGCGATTGCAGCTTCATTATCACAGTAAATAGGGGTTTTAAGAAATTGCAAACCGTAGTCCACCATCTGTTGTTGGATCCAAAGAACCTGTGAGCAGCAGCTCGATGCTGAAACGTATTCTGCTTCACATGTGGATAATGCAACTGCGGTCTGTTTCTTGCATTGCCAGGTCACGAGCCTGCTGCCCATAAACTGGCATCCAGCCATTGTGGATTTGCTATCTTTGTCACAGCCGCCCCAATCTGCATCACTAAAAGCGATTAGGTCAAAATTATCATCATTAGGGTACCATAGTCCTCTCGACGGACAACCCTTCAAATATCTAAGGATACGTTTGATAGCTGCAAGATGACTCTGTTTCGGCTTCGATTGATAACGTGCATAGAGACATGTGGCAAACATTATATCAGGTCTGGAGGCGGTGAGATACATCAGAGATCCGACGATTGCTCTGTATGTAAATGGATCGGTTAGCTCCCCCTTAGCGTCAACTCCAATCCCGTGATTAGGTTGTATTGGGGTATCCATCGGCTTCGAATTATCCATCTGGAATCGGCTCAAGACTTCAGAAACGTATTTCGTCTGGTAAATAAAGATCCCCGTTGGTCTTTGTTCCACCTGCAAGCCTAGGAAAAACTGCATCTCTCCCATTGCGCTCATCACGAACTTTTCCTGCATAACGCGTTCAAATTCTCTGCACAGAAGTTCGTTAGTAGACCCAAATATAATATCGTCAACATAAATCTGGACTAGAAGCAAGTCATCGCCTGTTCGTCTAGTGAATAGTGTGCAATCTACCAAACCTCGTTTGAATCCTTTTGAAAGAAGATACGTGCTCAGCTCCTCATACCATTGCCTTGGAGCCTGGTGCAACCCGTAGAGAGCTTTGTTCAAAACGTAGACCTTATCTTGGTGAATAGGATCTTCAAAGCCTGGTGGTTGACCTACGTATACTTCCTCCTTGATCACACCGTAAAGAAACACGCTCTTGACATCCATTTGATACACCTTAAATTTCTTGTATAATGCAAACGCCAGAAACATTCGGATTGCCTCTAAGTGTGCAACTGGTGCATAGATCTCATTGTAATCGATTCCCTCCACTTGATGAGATCCTTATACAACCAAACGAGCTTTGTTCCTTACGATCACTCCTCTATCATCCTTTTTGCATTTAAAAACCCATTTCGTTCCAATCTTCTTTCTTCCTGGGGGCAAATCTGTCAGTGTCCAAAACTGCAACAACTCCTCTTGCATTGCTTCCACCCAAGCGTCGTCCCAAAGAGCATCCTTGTAAGTTCGCGGTTCAACCTGCGAAACATAACAAGCAAAAGACCAGTCATTTTGAAAACCAGATTTTTTGTATTTTGGCATATAAAGCAAGATTGCCAAGGTTTTCCGGTGAGTTCGCATTCCTCAATTGACCTCTCGTCATCACACTGCTACCAGGATCACCAATAACCTGCTCGATCGGGTGAATTTGATGTATCCGAGATTCCAGATAATCGGGTACTTGGACTCCCGTTTGAGTAGTTAAATTCTCTGCAGAAACCAGATCATTACCCACATTCGATGATGAAGCACCATTTGTAGTTGGGTTCACTGGTGGTGTCACTGTAGCATGATCTAAGATAGCTTCACTTGTAACCTCATCGTCGTCATCTTCTGATTCTGATGAATTCAACGTTGTGGAAGGTTCTTGAAATACCTCTTCTACAACGATAGGAACATTGGTATCATTAGAAGCTGCTTGAGGATTCACGGTGATCGGACGCACCAACGGTGATGTCACCGCGTTTACGACCTCGTAATATAAACGTAATACAGCCTCTTCAACCAAGCTATCTAGGTTGAATGATTCAAAGAAATCTTTGTAATCAAACATCCAGTCTGGACCTCTTCCCTGTAAATTCTGAGTGTACCGTTGCACTTCAACGTTAGCCCACTCCTCGACTTGACGAGTCCTTTTGTTGAATACCCGTTTGAATGGGGTTGCATATCCAACAAAGTATCCTTCCTCAGCCTTCGGTGCGAACTTCTCAGATGGATTAAGCATAGTACAAGAAGCTCCAAACGGTTCTAGATACTCTAAATTCGTCTTTCGACGATTCAACAGCTCATAAGAAGTTTGCCAAACTTCTTCACCGTTAAAACACGATTAAGAGTATAACAAGCTGCGTAAATTGCTTCGTTCCAGAACATTACTGGAAGATTTGAGTCCACAAGCATTGTCCTCGCCATTTCAATTAGAGTCCTGTTTTTGCGTTCTGCGACACCATTCTGTTGTGGGGTATACGGAGCACTGTATTCATGATGAATACCTTTGTTTTCACAAAGATCGTCCATCTGTGCATTTTTAAACTCCGTCCCATTATCACTCCTAATCCTCTTGATCTTGAGACCGTAGATATTTTCCAGACGAGTGAACAGAACTTTCAAATTATCAAACGTATCGCTCTTTCGGTGTAAGCACATAACCCATGAGAATCTTGAAAAATCATCAGTCACCACAAGACAGTATAACTCCCCAGCATGACTCTTACGCTTGACCAGTCCAAACAGATCCATGTGCAAATGTTCAAGTGGCAGTTCAACAAAATTGACTTTCTTTGGCCTGTGGGATTGTTTGTGCTGCTTACCTTTTCTACAACTCACACACTTGTCATTTAAGTGAACATGTTTGACGTTCACGCCTGTGACAAGTTCATTCTTCACCAATTGATTCATCTTTCTTAGGTGAATGTGTCCCATTCTCCTATGCCACATTATGGATTCTTTTTCTGTAGCCTTGGAGAGAAAACACGTGACTTGGCCTTGGGTGGTCATGGCTTTCGACATATCGAGAATGTACAAGTTATTCACTCTCGGCGCCTTTAACATCACCCACTCTTTCGGTAATTCGAAACCCGGCTTGAGTATATAGCAAGATTTGTCTTCAAAGTACACAGAAAATTGCTTGTCACATATCTAACTGACACTGAGCAGATTGTAATCTATTTGCTTCACATAAGAAATTCTTTCAAAACTCACAATTCCATTGCTCACACTACCCTCCATGGTAATGTAACCTCCCTGGTTCCCTGCAAACGCTACATAACCTCCATTGATGTTTCTAATATCAAATAGTAGCGAAAGATCCCCTGTCATGTGACCAGAAGCTCCACTGTCAACAATCCAAAGACTGCTCATAGGGCCAGCTGAAGCTCCCTGCACATATTAAGTAAAGAAGTTAGATTTTTCGGGGGACCCAAGCCTGTTTGGTCTTGGCTCTTTGAACAGTTTGTTTCAAAGAGTCAGATTTCTCACAAACATCTTGATTTTTATCAACCTTTTTCTTTTCACACAAATCTTTCTCATTCTCAGATTTCACATTTTGTTGTGAAGTTGAAGCACCCTCAGAACCCTTTAGTGACCAAGATTGTTCAGATCTTTTCAAGATTCAGATCTGAGATTTTGGAGTCTCATCCGGTTTCTTTACTTCATCCTTGAATGATACCTTCTTGGTTACCTTCTCTGATTTAACAGAGACAGGTCCAGCTGTTGGTTTGACATTAGGTTTAACAGGAAGCTTTTTGTTGTCAACAGTTGCGTTCACCATTGGTTTCTTAAACGGTTTCTCAGTGGCTATCCGGTTGCGTCTATCATATGTCATCGGATGATTTTCCCTCCTTTTGAAATAATTGCTTTGGTTATAAAAAGGTGCTGGTTGAGGGACAAACCGTCTCTGTGGATAACAATGATTATCGACCGGACATTCATACTTTTGCTTCATCTCCACCTCGTGCTTCTTGTGTCGTACATACGGGCAGTCGGCAAGTAAATGCCCCCTCTCCCCGCACTTAAAACACGCACGGTACTCTTCATAATTTTCCTTGACGTTCGCCTTAGAATAACTAGCGATAGGATATTGATCATCCATACACCTTCTTCTTAAACTCTCAGGAGCGGGGTCCTTTGAGTAAGTCGGCTCAAGAAAACCATTTGACTTATCTTTTGGATTAACAAATTGTGTGACATTGACCTTTGGCTCTTTAGGAATATCCGAATGAATTTTCTTTAAGATTGCTGGAGGTATATCATTTGTTCGCTCATGTTTCGGGAACCAAATGGTACTTTCCTGCCAGATCTTTTCAATTTTTGAATAATTTGCAAATTGAATCGGATATTCTTCATCAGAAATGATCTTATCGGAGCCTTGCATCCGATAGAAAACTTTAACAGGTTTATCACACGATTCATTTTTCTCTTCATTTGGCTTTTCAATTTTCTTCTCAATTATCTTTTCAACTTTCTTTTCAACAGGCTTCACTGATTGATTCTTTCAATGAGCGTTAGCCATGGGATGGACAATCTGAGATGGTGAAACAGGTTCAGTAGTGATTATGTGATTTTCATTAGGAATATCACTTATCTTTTCAGAAACCGTCTCTGACTGTTCATCCTCTTCATCAGAATCATCAGCAGCAACAACACCCTCATTATTTCCCAGAACAGGTCTAACATCAGAATACGGGTCTCCCACACTGGATGTGTTTGACTCGTTATCTGATGTAGAGTCAGATTTAACTGAGCTCTCCGGTGCTATTGAATGCAAATTATGGTTTTCAAACAACACCGGAGCTGGGACAGCTTTGTAGTTTGCACTACTGGGCTGTGAAGGCTCCTCTATTATGTGATCAATAACATAAGCAATATGCTTATAACTCTCAAGCTTTTTGTTTACTTTCTCTGCAAAGCACTTGATGGTGGCCATTTCCAATTTTGTGTTTTCTAAATCATTGATATAGTTATTTATGGCCATTTGTTTTAAAGATAAAGTCTTCTTCAATTCTGAAACGTCTTTCTTATAGCCATCAAGTACTCTGTTAAACTCTTTTGATTCTTTTTGATATGATTAACAGTTGATTTTTGCACTCTCAAGTTGAACCTTGAGTTGCTTATTCTCATCTGTCAATTTATTACAAGCTTTGCAATGTTTAACACAAGTTGAATTAGAATTAACAGTAGATTCAATACTTACCTGTTTAGGAGGTTCTGTCATGGCCATCAGTGCAAAGTGTGCTTCCTTCCCAGCGAAAAACTTGGAATAATCAATTCTGGTGCAAGCGTCATCCACAATGCATGATTTCCGGGTCATCAATAAGTTAGCTTCAGCAAGCAACTGGTCAATGTCATCATCCAGTGAGTTAACACTAGATTCAGAATCAGACTCACTCTCCTCATCAGAATAAGTAGAATCAAACTGCTCTGGAATATCAGCAACTGAATCAAGAATCATTCCAGACTTCTTCTCTTCACAATCAACATTCATCTAATCATTCAACTCCTCAATCTTCAACTCAGTCATTTTCTCAGTCACAATCTCTTCTTCAACCTCCACCGGTTCATCCAAATTTATTTTCTGTGCCACACAAGCCACATTACCAGTAGCAATTTCTTCAACACCTAACTGCATACCGGTCCAATCAAAACCCTCATCCTTTTGTATCACCAAAGCTTGATTTGGGTTTTTGGTTTGGGTTTGTGTGTTTGGTGTGGAAATGGGAATGATTGTTCGGTTTGAATTCTGTTGTGTTTGGTTTTGGTTTTGTGTTGTGGATTGTCTAGCATTGTTATTTTGTTGGGTATTTTGACGATTTTGATAGTTGTTTTGAGGTTGAAAGCTTGAAATGTTGGGATTTTGGTATGACACTTGATTTTGATTTTGGGTTTGTCGACTTTGGTAGTTAGTGTAACACCCCAACCGATGGCGGAAACATCGAGGTGCCACGTATGAATGATTGTTCAGTAGCTCATGGTAGTACACAAGTTTAAATAATCCTTTAATACATTACAATATTGAATTACATTAAAGTCTACATCAAGTAATCAACAAAGCTTCAAATATCTCCTCATGCTAGCTCTAGACTTCAAGCATCAGTATTTCCTGTTGAGTTTGGAAAAATGGGGGGGGGGGGGGGGTCAACTAGAAGTTGGTGAGAATACATAATCCATGTTAAGCATATAGTTTAAGTATAAAAGTTTAGCAATTCGTATGTCTATCGTAAATTTAAGTCTACATGAATAGTATAATATGTTGACATAATCAAACCTCCGACTAGTTTAGGTCCATCCCGTCATCTACGGTTCACCTTAGTAATATGTTGAACGATAACAATCACCCACGTGACCTATGTAGGAGGTACACGTATCTAGGTGGGGTTGTCAATCCAATAGATCTATTATTGAGTATCGCCGGCTTGGCCATAGCTAATGATTATGTAAATGTTGAAACTCGTTGAAACTTTTGACTAATTCATGAGGCAATAAAGTTTACTACTAGACATGCATGTTGAATTGCTTAAAAATTGTTGCAAGTATAAAGAATCGCATAAACATGGTTACGTAAACTCACCTTGGTATAGTATTAGGTATTGAGGAATAGTATAAGTGTAGCCCAATAGATTGCCAAGTATTACCCTATGTATAAGGCAACAAATAAGTCTAAGTCTAACTAGTTTATAAGTATATCCTAGGGTTTCGATTTGGGGATATCCAATTGTTGAATTTAAAATAAAATGTTAATTAAATAAAGGGAAATTTGATAATTAAATAAAAGAAAGTCTTTTTATAAAATTTGAATTTAGAATGTTCATAATAATGTGTTTGAAGTATAAAAATAATTTTTATAAAATTATTTCCTTTAAAATAGATTTTTAAATCTATTTATTACAAATTGCCAAAATTTAACTTTAATATTTAAAAATACTAAAATTAAAGAATTATTATTTTAAAAATCATATTTCTGTTCTAAATATTTAAAAATAAATTGTATAAAATTTTGGTGCAAAAATAATAAAAATTGAATTTATTATGATTTAATTATGATTAAATCTAACAAAAATTTATTAAAAATATAATATAAATGATTTTTCTGAATTAAAAATCATTTCAGTAAAGTTCAACATTGTACAAACATAGGATAATTTTTGTAGAAATTAATAAAATTGTTTTGATATTTTAATGGATTTTTATAAATATAATAGTATAAAATTGATTTAATTATTATAAATATTAAATCAATGAATTTCAGAAAACTAAAAATTGTAAATAAAACTTTTACCTCAGATTTGATAAATATAATTTTTTTTAGAATTTATAAAAAGGTTTTAATATTTAAAAACGAATTTATAAGATTTGATGTATAATATATAATTATAAGTGGTTAGTTTTTTAAAAATGAAAAATGCGGAAAAAGGGGCGCCCAAGCCGGGATTCGAACCCGGGTGCCCTTGGTTACGAGCATCAGTCACAACCACTTGGCCTAGGCCTGTGGTTGTGATTCATCTCAGTTTTAAAAATATATAACCACGATGATAAATCAGTTTTATCCCCAATTTCATAAACACGAACCCTAGTTCTAGCAATAATCTGTTACACACATCAATAGCCCAATTGATCTTAGGGCTTTTGATGTGTGCACGCCGGTGATCAAAACCCACATAACATATTAGACTTACAGGTTTGTATCGTGTTCGATTGCTCGGTCACGAGTAAAAGTCAAACAGCGATCACGAAATGATAATCAGAGTGAATTGAAGAAGATTGGGGGTTGAGAAGAGTTTATTGGCGAGTTGTAATGCTATGCAGAGGTTCAATTTATATAGTGGATCAATGGATTGACGATTTGGCAAGGTTGACCAAAGATTTAATGTCAAACGCGTATAGGTTTAAATTGGTCAACGATGATTGATAATTAGCGTGTAATCTTAGTCGGATGAGGCCGGTAATCACGAGTTCTTACCATTCCTGGATCAAATACGCGTTTATTATGCTGATTTGATTGGGTCAAAGGTTTGGTCAACAGCACTGCTGCTGTTCGTCGAGCAGGAAACAAAAAGGAAGTGGTTTATTTGTTTATTTAAATAAAATGATCAGGAATTAAAACAAAATGGCTGTGTGGCTTAGATGGTTGGTGCGTGTGGGTTGTTTCTGAAAGGTCCCCGGTTCGAAACCCGGTATAAACAGGTTTTCTTTTTTTTTTTTTGTTTTTTTAAAAGCAGTAAAGGGGAGGGGTGTTTGGGCCGGCCTGATGGGCCTTGGGCCTTGGGCCTTGGGCCTGTGGGCTCCAAATAAGGTAAAAGGGATGGGTTGGTATTGTAGGTTGGGTTTAGGCATGGTTGGGCTCAAGTAAGGGTGTCCATTTAATACTTGATAAAATATGAAGTATTATTATTATTATTATTATTATTATTATTATTATATGTATATATATATATAAGTTGTGTGGTCGGGAAATAAAACTTAGGCACATTATGAAAATAATATACGTATTATAATTTGAAAATTTGGCGATGTTACAGTCTCCCCTACTTTTAGGAACTTCGTCCCGAAGTTAAAAGAAAACCAGGGTTACAATTGATCAACTACCGGAAACCTTGATAAAATTTCACACTACCTTAACGTACCTGTAAATTCATGATTACGTTCCGGACCGTAATTACCAATTTACCTTACATTAGGGTTTTGCGTCTTTTTCTGACTCTACCGATTGTTGAGCATGTTCGATAGTCTCCACCAGTCGTTGAGCAGGTGGTAGGGCCTCTCCCGACTGTTGAAAGACATGATAACCTCTACCAATCGTTGAGTAGATTGTTTGGTAGTCAACTAATTGTTGTACAAGTAAGCACGTATGGTTATTGATATAGCAATTAGTTCACATTAAAACAAGCATGCACACAGATGTTATGATAATACTCGAATTTTATTACTTGAAAATAAAAATGTCAATACATGGAATTAAAGAGAAAAATAGACATCATTCAAATGGTAGGGTTTGCTGTTAAGTAGCTGGAGGGTTTCAAGCGGGGTTATTTGGAGCATCAAGAGCACTTGTAGCAGGGATCCGACAAGCATCCGCATGATGCCCATACCTTTGGCAATTGGTGCACTGTCGGCAGGGTACTTGAGTTGGGTGGTGATACTGGCAGGTGTCACACTTAGGTAACTTCCTGCGGTATTGTTTCTTGTTGGGTGGGGTAGTGGTGTCTATTGCAAAATTCCTGGCCTTGCACTTTCCGTTGGTTGAGGCCTCAGTTTTGATTTCAACGGCAGGTTGGGGAGTATCTTTTGCAACAGTTTTCTTCTCCCCTTTCCGGGTCAGGGTTCCTGCCTTTACATGGTTATCTGTTAAGGTGGCAGCCAACCGCTTTGCTTCCTCCAAAATAGTAGGGTTGGTGGGTTGATTAGGGTTTGGGGTCTCGCGACATGTGTTGACCAGATGACCATACCTACCACAATTGGTGCACAAGCGACACGCTGAAACAGTGGGATGATGTCGATTGCATGTATTACACAATGGAAAGTTTCTTGTATAAGGCTTCTTGTTAGAAACTCAGGATTCCTGGTCTTACGTTTCTGATTCTTGGTAGTTAATGCGGCCACAATACTTTTTTTCTCGCCTTTCCGAACTAAGGCCCCGTTCTTTATGTGATTTCCATCGCCATTTCCATTTCCATTGCTATACCCATTCATTTGGATAACTTGAGCCAGCAAGTTAGAAACCAAAGTTGTGATTCGTTGTGCCATTTGTTGAGAAATAATCGTAGCTAGTTGGGCATCACTCCCATTAGTGTTGTGGTCGTTGCTATTCGCTTCATCTTGATTGTCACCATTGTTAAGGAGAGTGCTGCAACGTGGAGACATGATCTGTAAGGGACACAATGAAGTTTTTAATGGGGCATGAAGTGAATGAGGTAATATAAGGAATGTAATCATTTATTCATTAATTAAAACGAATAAACGAAAACGTTGACTTATCAAAGATTCCAGATTCCAATAACATAGTGAAGACATGCTTTAGCCTATAAGTGAACACTCATCCCGAAAATTCCCAGGTAGGCATCCGGGTCCCTCGTCTGATTGGGATATATACGCAATGCCAACCTAGACAGAAGACTCAGAATACAGGCGTTCACCCTTCCAGATTGCACGTGTTCGTTATTAAAATCTAGAACTTCGACGAGATCTCAAGGGGGTTCAGGTTAAACCTGAGGAATTTGTCCTATTAGTCTAAAAGTAGATCCACTAATGGAGAGCAACCTTCTTGTAGGGATGAAAGTAGGGATAAGAAGTAGGAGGGAGATAGAGAATAGCAAGTAAAAGAAGCAAGTACTGATTAAATCCTATGGTTATAGACTAGATTATTTTTCTAATAACCTAATTCCCTATAACCATGGCTCTGATACCAATCTGTAACACCCCAACCGATGGCGGAAACATCGAGGTGCCACGTATGAATGATTGTTCAGTAGCTCATGGTAGTACACAAGTTTAAATAATCCTTTAATACATTACAATATTGAATTACATTAAAGTCTACATCAAGTAATCAACAAAGCTTCAAATATCTCCTAATGCTAGCTCTAGACTTCAAGCATCAGTATTTCCTGTTGAGTTTGGAAAAATGGGGGGGGGGGGGTCAACTAGAAGTTGGCGAGAATACATAATCCATGTTAAGCATATAGTTTAAGTATAAAAGTTTAGCAATTCGTATGTCTATCGTAAATTTAAGTCTACATGAATAGTATAATATGTTGACATAATCAAACCTCCGACTAGTTTAGGTCCATCCCGTCATCTACGGTTCACCTTAGTAATATGTTGAACGATAACAATAACCCACGTGACCTATGTAGGAGGTACACGTATCCGGGTGGGGTTGTCAATCCAATAGATCTATTATTGAGTATCGCCGGCTTGGCCATAGCTAATGATTATGTAAATGTTGAAACTCGTTGAAACTGTTGACTAATTCATGAGGCAATAAAGTTTACTACTAGACATGCATGTTGAATTGCTTAAAAATTGTTGCAAGTATAAAGAATCGCATAAACATGGTTACGTAAACTCACCTTGGTATAGTATTAGGTATTGAGGAATAGTATAAGTGTAGCCCAATAGATTGCCAAGTATTACCCTATGTATAAGGCAACAAATAAGTCTAAGTCTAACTAGTTTATAAGTATATCCTAGGGTTTCGATTTGGGGATATCCAATTGTTGAATTTAAAATAAAATGTTAATTAAATAAAGGGAAATTTGATAATTAAATAAAAGAAAGTCTTTTTATAAAATTTGAATTTAGAATGTTCATAATAATGTGTTTGAAGTATAAAAATAATTTTTATAAAATTATTTCCTTTAAAATAGATTTTTAAATCTATTTATTACAAATTGCCAAAATTTAATTTAATATTTAAAAATCTAAAATTAAAGAATTATTATTTTAAAAATCATATTTCTATTCTAAATATTTAAAAATAAATTGTATAAAATTTTGGTGCAAAAATAATAAAAATTGAATTTATTATGATTTAATTATGATTAAATCTAACAAAAATTGATTAAAAATATAAAATAAATGATTTTTCTGAATTAAAAATCATTTCAGTAAAGTTCAACATTGTACAAACATAGGATAATTTTTGTAGAAATTAATAAAATTGTTTTGATATTTTAATGGATTTTTATAAATATAATAGTATAAAATTGATTTAATTATTATAAATATTAAATCAATGAATTTCAGAAAACTAAAAATTGTAAATAAAACTTTTACCTCAGATTTGATAAATATAATTTTTTTAGAATTTATAAAAAGGTTTTAATATTTAAAAACGAATTTATAAGATTTGATGTATAATATATAATTATAAGTGGTTAGTTTTTTAAAAATGAAAAATGTGGAAAAAGGGGCGCCCAAGCCGGGATAAAAACCCGGGTGCCCTTGGTTACGAGCATCAGTCACAACCACTTGGCCTAGGCCTGTGGTTGTGATTCATCTCAGTTTTAAAAATATATAACCACGATGATAAATCAGTTTTATCCCCAATTTCATAAACACGAACCCTAGTTCTAGCAATAATCTGTTACACACATCAATAGCCCAATTGATCTTAGGGCTTTTGATGTGTGCACGCCGGTGATCAAAACCCACATAACATATTAGACTTACAGGTTTGTATCGTGTTCGATTGCTCGGTCACGAGTAAAAGTCAAACAGCGATCACGAAATGATAATCAGAGTGAATTGAAGAAGATTGGGGGTGAGAAGAGTTTATTGGCGAGTTGTAATGCTATGCAGAGGTTCAATTTATATAGTGGATCAATGGATTGACGATTTGGCAAGGTTGACCAAAGATTTAATGTCAAACGCGTATAGGTTTAAATTGGTCAACGATGATTGATAATTAGCGTGTAATCTTAGTCGGATGAGGCCGGTAATCACGAGTTCTTACCATTCCTGGATCAAATACGCGTTTATTATGCTGATTTGATTGGGTCAAAGGTTTGGTCAACAGCACTGCTGCTGTTTGTCGAGCAGGAAACAAAAAGGAAGTGGTTTATTTGTTTATTTAAATAAAATGATTAGGAATTAAAACAAAATGGCTGTGTGGCTTAGATGGTTGGTGCGTGTGGGTTGTTTCTGAAAGGTCCCCGGTTCGAAACCCGGCATAAACAGGTTTTTTTTTTTTTTTTTTTTTTTTTTCTTTTTTTTTAAAGCAGTAATGGGGAGGGGTGTTTGGGCCGGCCTGATGGGCCTTGGGCCTTGGGTCTTGGGCCTGTGGGCTCCAAATAAGGTAAAAGGGATGGGTTGGTATTGTAGGTTGAGTTTAGGCATGGTTGGGCTCAAGTAAGGGTGTTCATTTAATACTTGATAAAATATGAAGTATTATTATTATTATTATTATTATTATTATTATTATATGTATATATATGTATATATATATATATAAGTTGTGTGGTCGGGAAATAAAACTTAGGCACATTATGAAAATAATATACGTATTATAATTTGAAAATTTGGCGATGTTACAGTTAGAGTTGAATGGATTTCTATTACCTTGTCGTGCTGGCTGTGTGCACTCTCTTTTAAAATGACCTTTCTCACCACAGTTGAAACAAGTGACTTTGGCTTTGTTGAAGCCATAAGTGGTGTTAGGAGAAGTCGAAAGATCAGTTCTCCCGGTCTTTTGAATAAAATCAATGGCTCTTCTCATAATACTTGCAAAAGCCCACTGAATATCCATCAGTTCCATTTGTTCCTTGTCAATCTGTGCATAGTCCTCATTGGTCAAGTTGTTGTTCCCAATTTGACTAGCAACCAATCCATTGTATGATGCTACCATTGCTGAAACTAATGCTACATGTTGTTGGGCAATTTCAACAGTAACATTGTTTAGATTTGATGTCTCCAACACAATCGGGCTTTGGTTAGTTTGAGTTAGAGTAATTTGCATCTGGTTCATTTGAGGATTGTATGGTTGTTGTTGTTGAGGTTGGCTAGCAGAGTAACATGCTGCTTGTTGCATGGGTGAAAATGGTGGAATATAAGTAGTTGTTGGATATAATGGTGAGGTATATGAAGATGTTTGAGCAAGGTAGTTGATTGGTGTCTTGGGTGGTTCAACAATGTTAGATACGCACGCGATGTGTGGAGCAACATTAGAAGTAGAACTGGAAGTAGAATGGGAAGAAGATGTACCACCAAGATACAATTCCGGATTCTGAGGAATTTAAGCCCTTTTTGCTTTCCTCTTTTCTTCCATCTCCTTGTTTTTCCAGTTTCTGAATGAACTCGTTGATAGTCCAATACTGGTACGCATCCTTCTCTTTTAACACCTCAATATGTTGGTTCCAATACTGTGGCATTGCATCGGCAAACTTGTCCACCAATTCAGACATAGGTATACTTATCTCATAGCTTGAAAGCTCTGTGAGTAAGTGGCAATACCTTGGGACCAACTCTTTCAACGTCTCGTTACCCATGTAACTAAAATTCTCAAACTCTTTTCGAAGCTCTTCCATCCTTAGCTTCCTAGTCTTCTCATTTCCATCATGTCTGTTCCTCAACATGTCCCACAGCTGTTTAGAAGTTGTGCAAGAACCAAACTGATGAAGCAAATCAGTGTTGATAGCTTGAGACAATTGAGAAAACGCCTTCTTCTCAATAGCAAACTTCTTCTTCTCATCATCTGCTAGATTTTCCAATGGAATAGGCTCTCCCGTGTTCTCCAAGATCGGAGCAACATAGCCTTTCGCAATCATCTGCCACCCCTCAGTTCCCTCTAAACCCATACCTTCCAAATGGATCTTGAATTTGGTCTTCCACGTGTTGTAATCGACCATCTCCATAAGCTTAGGTGGACGGTTTCCACTCCCCGAGGACAAGTCTTGAATAAGAGTTGATATGGCATTAGTCGTCTGTGAGTGAACCGCTGCTGCTGCTACTCCCCAATAGTCACCAATCGGTTGCGGTTGTGGTTGCGCAACGTGTTGAGGAATAGTACTAGTCATAGCCATGTAGTTGATAGGTTGTGATGGTTGACTAGACTTTTGAGCAGCAACCGACCAAGGATCCATGGTTGTCTGCTGTTGTGGTGTCGTGTTAGGTCGTGGTGTAGTAGGAAAGTTCCACATCTTGATCTGAAAATGATTAAACACGAAAAGATTAGAAAAGTTTTAAAACAAATTTCTCCTTCGTATGTAGCGAGTGGTCGAACGAGAAAAAATGTTCTCCTTCGACCGTTTGAAAAGATACGAATGAGAAATATGACAAACACAAATCACTTTCGACCCTTTACACCCTCTTTCGACCGTTTGATTTCACCTTCGACCGTCCGAATGGTCGAATGAACAACAATACACTAACAAACTCTAGGTTCGACCAGTTAAAACACCACCTTCGACCAAAAATCCTTTGGTTCGACCAGATTAACACACACGTTCGCCCATTCTCCCTAGGTTCGACCCTGCACTTTCAAAAACGGTTATTCTTTGAAAATCAGTTAATTTTGATCAAATTTTTCAAAAGTTGAAAGAATTTGATGATTCTAATCAGGTTTTGCTTCGGATTTGATTTGGAACAAGTTTATCAAAGAGAATTATGCATTTTATCAATGAAAACAAGCTCTAATCAATCAAATTATCAACAATTCATTTTTATCAATGAAAACAGAAAGTTTTTGATCAAAATAGGGTCCAAATCAGCAGTAAAATTATCAATTTGTGGTTGTTTGATCTATAATGGCTCTGATACTACTTTGTATGTGCGTAGGATCGTCAAATCTACAAAGATAGTGATCAAACAAGTTTGATTCAGGTGCGGAATCCCTGAATCAATCACAAAATGATAACAATACTAACAAAACACAGAAATCATCTTTAAAAGCTTCATTTCATTAATAAACACACTCAATTACACGTTATAATAAGCTTTACAATCAAAATAACATGTGAATTAAGTTTACACAAAACCCTAGGGAGAGACTCAAACAGGAGGGAAACAAAAATGACCAAAACTTACATTCAAAATGAACTTGACCTATTTATAGGCCTGCACATTCGACCACTTTGATTGGTCGAATGTGCAGGTTCGCCCATTCATCATGGTCGAACCAAGCTATACATTAACATCTAATCTACCTTCGACCTCCTATCTCTCGTTCGCACCTTTTGCTCTCCTTCGCACCTTCTGAAATCTTCATTCGCCCATATTGTCTTCCTTCGCCCATTTGTCAAAACACACTAACATATGTTAATTGTAATCCAAAGCATTAGTCGCACAAAATGCATCTACAATATCTTGTTCACATTTTTTTTTTGAAATCTCTGACGTGTAGTGATTTTTTAGAGGTGCTCATCATTATCAACTATGTCTAAATTACTTTTTATTTATCTACCAGATTCTTTTTTTTTTTCGAGATAGTATTTCACGTCAATAAAATGGCATATGTATATTCATTTAAGGATAGGTGCTCATCATTATCTACCAGGTGCTCATCATTATGTGTTTTATCTTCATGGACAACATACACAGTATTTGTGTTTTATCTTCATGAACAACATACCCAGATCACAGTATTGTGTTTTACCAGATAAAAGTGACATTTGATTCTTCATTGTGTTTTATCAATTAACTTTAAACATAAAACACACAACCAAGAACAATAAGACTTTTTCCATAAAATACAAACTTTTTTGTACATAAAACTGTGTTTTAAACTTAAAACACATAAACAACAACACAACTTTTCCACTCCAACACATCGATCTGATTAACAATGTGTTTTATCACTATCATATAAAACATATAAACATTAAACTCAACAACAAACAAATTAAAGTTGAAAACACATCTAAAAAATAAAAATACAACTTTCCATCAAACACCATTCCAAGAAGCTAAAACACAATACTAAGAATCTTCTTTGTTGGCCACTGAACCAATCATATTATTGATCGTATGAAAGAGGAGAAAAAGAAAAAGAATAATCGTGTGGAGAGAGAGAAGAAAGAGGAAGAAAGAGAAAAAGACAAATTAAATTAAATTGGAAAGAGAGAGGAGTTATTAAGTGAATTAAATAGATTTTATTAATTAAGATGTGTAATATTACACATCTACCCACACAATCTTAATTTATCTAGAGGGTGTTTGGGATTGCGTTTTGAATCTAATTATTAGATTATTGCGTTTTGAAAACGCAGAGAATCAGTTTTTAGTGTTTGGATTGCGTTTTGAAAACACAGATAATCCGCTTTTTAGGCTGCCAAAACGCAATAATCTATAAGCAGCTCCACCTCTGCTTTTCCAAAACGCATAATCGGTTTTGAATAATCAATCACAAACACCCCCCTAATATTATTATAACACATATTACAAAATTGCCACTACTATTATCTCATCTCTCCATCAAGTTGATTCAATGGTCATTTTTCCTTCTCACCCTTCTTATAAAACACCTCTTTTGTATGCTAACCCCACCCTACATTCTTATTGTATTTTATGCACTTAGACTTTAAAAATTATATCATTTTGGATAATACACATTTTACTACGATTGAATCTACTTTGGTTTGTATCGATTGATTTTGTCGGTGAGAAGTAATTGCCTTGTGGGTATTGGATCATTGATTACAAAGGGACAAACTAGAACAAATGTGATGAAGAAGGTTATTTTAAATCACGATCGGTTGAAAATGAAGAAAAAAGATCGAAATATTTATTTATTTCTCGTCATTTTTGGGACCTATGTGAGTATGTGACAACTTTTTTCATATTATGAGGGCCATGAACGGGCTGATACCAATAAATTTTATCAATCAATTTAAATGGATGTTGTTTGGTCTCCTGTTGGAATTGTTTTTTATTTTATTTTTAAAGGTTACGGTAAATCATTAGTTAGAAAGCCACCTGACGAGGTAGGCCCAATCTAGATGGATCGGCCCAATACCACATAAAGGCCCCATTACCTTTGGGCCGGCCCAATGGCAGATATACGCCGGGTGAACCAAGATGGTTGTATCCCGGATGATTGATAAGGCCCAACCCCTTTTCCGAGAATCGGGGAAGGAAGGTTCGATAGAGAAGATAAGGCCTATCTCCATCAAAACCGGAGAATCAGCTCCTGGAGATAGGCTTAAGGAGGCGGTTACGAGGAAAGTAAGAAGGTTATAAATACAGGTCAGAGGTAAATAAGATTTCATACACATATTCATAAAAGCTTCTGCTTTACTCCCACACCAAAAATCAATACTTATTCTCACGCCGGAGGGTGGTCACAGGAAACCCCCCTTTCCTGTGACGAGTCCGTAGGAACGTCTAAAGATTGGCCGATGCAGGCCTGGTGCCACATGTTTGTTCAGACCCTTGTGGGGGCAGCACGGGTCTGGTGGGATAGTTTACCGCCCAGGTCAATTTCTAATTGGAGAGAGATTCATAAAGGATTCACGCAACAGTTCAGCCAGCAGCGTAGACATACAAAGTACAGAGAGGAGGTAATACACATCCGCCAGAGAGATAATGAGCCAATGGAGAATTTCATAATCCGTTTCAACAAAGAACGGCTACAAATCCTGGGCCTTACTGAAGAGTTGGCGTGCACCGCATTCACCATGGGGGTGAATGATGATGGATTGTTAAGGAAGCTCGATGGTCCTCACGGATACCCGCAAACTATGGACGAAATGATGACTATAGCCAAGGCATATGTCAAGCAGGAAAAATCGATCGCCATGAATCATGCGGTACGGAAGAAGCATGAAACTACCAAGGCAAGTGACAACCAAGACTCTCGAGGCTCCAGGAACAGGGGACGGTCTGGCCAACCTTACTCAAGGGATGACCGTCGGGATGAACGCCGGGATGACCGGCGGGATGATCGCCGGGATCACGCACGAAGATCGGAGAAGTCCCGGGACTCCTACTCTAGCAGAGGGGAAACAGCTTCCAAGCCCAAACTAGATTATCCGGAGCTTATCAAGACACCGTCTCAGATATTAGAAACTGAAAACCTAAGGCTGAACACTCCTCGTCCGGTCAAAGACTCGCCATCAAAAGATAAGTCCAAATTCTGTGACTATCACAAGGGTAATGGTCACGATACAAATGTCTGTTTTTAGCTCAAGAGACAAATAGAATACTTTGTCAGTACGGGAAAACTAGCACATCTGGTTAAGGATATGAAGCCGGGTCCCTCAGCTTGGGAGGACAAGGCAGCCGGAAAGAAGCCCAGAGAGATCAATGCCATACGGCCAGAAGCAAACAGTGGCACCAAAAGGCGTTTTGAGACAATTGAACCATGGATGGAGGCAACGATGACAGTGCCGCCTTATTACAAGGCCTTGAAGATGGAAGTGTTAGTAATATCAGCTGCAGTGGGCGACTACAGCATGAAGAGGATCATGGTAGATATAGGCAGTTCAGAGGACATCATCTACGAGCCATGCTTCAGAAGAATGACAAGTGAAGATCAAAAAATGCTAGCACCGGCCCATGGCCCGGTAAAAGGATTCACAGGAGAAAGGGTAGAGCCGTTGGGGCAGTTGACGTTTCCGGTCACTCTCGGCGATGTCTATAAGGAGCGCACGATCTTGGTCACTTTCCTAGTGATCCCGGCTACCTCTCAATATAACTTAATCATAGGCCGGTATACGTTGGGACGAATGGACGCCCTGGTATC
This sequence comes from Ambrosia trifida, assembly GCA_028751855.1. Taxonomy (NCBI): domain Eukaryota; kingdom Viridiplantae; phylum Streptophyta; class Magnoliopsida; order Asterales; family Asteraceae; genus Ambrosia; species Ambrosia trifida. The sequence goes on from CM054131.1 coordinate 55,945,773, forward strand.
TACTGCCAGGGGATTTCTCATGTTCCCAACCCCGCATGGAATAGCCACTGTTTCTGGAGAGAAAGTGTGTGCAGTGTCCGATGGCACGACTTGCCGTCAGGCACCGTCCGGGATTCATGGCCCAAAAAGGTGGGTTCTGAGTGCAAAACACCCCGACCAAACGGTCACTATTGGAAACTCATTGGCTCCAACCACTCAAGAAAAGTTGAAACGGCTATTGAATCGTAACATGGATGTTTTCTCTTTCTCGCACTCTGACATGACCGGGATTGCTCGGGCAAAGGCAGAGCACAAGTTGTCTACTTACCCAAACGTATAACCGGTCATGCAAAAGAGAAGGAGTATGGCTCCTGACCGAAGAGCAGCTGTAGTGCAGGAGGTCAAGAAGCTAGAAGAAGCCGGGATTTTGAAAAAGTCCAAATACCACACGTGGGTCGCCAACCCTGTCATGGTCCGGAAGCACGATGGGACCTGGAGGATGTGTGTGGACTACAAAGATTTGAATAAAGCATGTCCTAAGGATGCTTATCCGCTCCCGGAGATAGACCTCAAAGTTGATTCCCTGGCTCCATTCCAGTTTAAATGTTTCTTGGATGCATACAAGGGATATCACCAGATTCAGATGGCAAAAGAAGATGAGGACAAGACGGCTTTTCATACGGACGCCGGCATATTCTGTTACACCAAAATGCCGTTCGGTCTGAAAAATGCCGGGGCGACATATCAAAGATTGATGGACCAGGCATTCGAGCATCAGATCGGCAGGAACTTAGAGGTATATGTGGATGATTTGGTGATAAAGAGCAAGACGAAAGATATGATGTTGAAGGACATAGAAGAAACATTTGATACTCTTCGAGAGTACAACATCAAACTGAACCCGGGAAAGTGCTCTTTCGGAGTTGAAGAAGGTAAGTTCTTGGGAGTGATAGTATCAAAAGACGGGTTTCGAGTCAACCCGGAAAAGGTAGCGGCCATTCGAAACATGCCTGCCCCCAAAACACTGAAAGACGCTCAAACACTTAACGGGAGGCTGGCCGCCATCAGCAGGTTCCTGGCCAGGCATGCCGAGCGTTCATTACCGTTCATCTCCACACTCAAAGATTGTCTGAACAAGAACAAGTTTAGATGGAATGAAGAAGCGGACAGAGCATTTGAACAGATGAAGACATTCGTCGGTAACCTACCCATGCTAACGGCACCACGCCCGGGAGAAGTGTTGAAAATGTACCTGGCAGCCGGTCATCATGCCATTAGTTCTGTTTTGCTGGTCGAGAGAAATAAGTGCCAGACCCCAATTTATTACATCAGCCGGACGCTTTCCGATGCTGAAACCAGGTACCCCACTTTGGAAAAATTGGTACTGGCGCTGGTTCATTCGTCCCGGAGGTTGCGCAGATATTTCCAAGCACACGAAGTGGAAGTCTTAACAAACTTCCAATTGGGGCAAATCTTGAACAAACCGGAAGTGTCCGGGCGACTCGCCAAGTGGGCAATTGAGCTAGGGGTGCTGGATGTAACATTTAAAAAGAGAACGGCGGTAAAGGGACAGGTCCTTGCTGACTTCATGACCGAGATCCCGGAAGGTGAAGAGATCCAAGAATCCGTACCAAGATTTGAGGACACATTGGAAGATGAATCCACCCCATGGTAGCTGTATACTGACGGCTCTTCAAATAGCAAGGGAGCCGGGGCAGGGTTGCTGTTGGTCATCCCGGAGGGCGCAAGTTTCCTCTATGCCCTACGGTTTGACTTTGAATGTTCTAATAATCAGTCTGAATACGAGGCCCTGCTAGCAGGACTGCGAGTGGCCTTGGCCATGGGTGCCACCCAGGTAGACGCCCATGTGGATTCACTATTGGTCAACAACCAGGTCAACGAGTCATACGAGGCCAAGGATGAGTCCATGATCAAGTACCTTGAGAAGACAAAAGAACTGATGACAAGGTTCAGGAAGGTCACATTACACCATGTGAGAAGGCACAAGAATGACATAGCCGATGCACTCAGCAAGTTGGCCTCCTCGGGCACGGATGCTAACGTCCATATTGAAACCTTAAAGCACCCATCTACACAGACGTCTGAAGTTCATTCGGTTCACACGGTCGAGGTCTCCTGGATGACCCCCATACATAGATACCTCACAGACGGAAGCCTGCCAGAGGATAAGGCCGAAGCAATGAAGATCCGGACCAAGTCACTGCAATACGAGATCCAAGCCGGGATTCTTTACAGAAAATCCTACCTGGGACCGGCCTTGAGATGTGTATCCCCTTCGGAGGCTAGATACTTGATAAGGGACATCCATTCAGGCATGTGTGGTATACATGCGGGACCCCGGGCGGTAGTAGCAAAAATAACCAGTGCAGGTTACTACTGGCCCGGAATGCATAACATGGCCGTGGAAGAGCTCAAGAAGTGTGTCAGTTGCCAGAAGTATGCACCGGTAACGATTCGTCCGAAAAATAACCTGATCCCGGTAACAGCAGCATGGCCTTTTCAGAAGTGGGGTATTGACTTGGTCGGGCCCTTTCCTTTAGCTCCGGGAAAACTCAAGTACCTGGTAGTAGCCATTGACTACTTCACTAAATGGGTTGAAGCAAAACCGTTGGCTAAGATAGAAGCGTGCAACATCAAGAAGTTCTTGTGGGAACATGTGGTTTGCAGGTTTGGGATCCCCTTATACCTGGTCAAATGGGACGCAGTTCATGGATAAGCACATAGAGGAGTGGTGCAAGAACCTGAACATACAGCAGGTATTCACATCTGTGGCCCATCCTCAGGGAAACAGCCAGGTTGAGAGAGCCAATAGGAGCATATTAGATGGGCTGAAGAGACGCTTGGACCAAGAAGGAACATCATGGGTCGACCAGCTCCCGCATGTTCTTTGGGCCCACCGGACAATGCCTAAAACAAGTAATGGAGAAACTCCCTTTTGCCTGACATACGGATCAGAGGCAATGATCCCGGTTGAGGTGATGCTACCGTCCAGCCGGCATGCTGGTTAGGATGCCAACAATGACCAGCTGCTAAGGCACAACCTCGAGTCGTTGGAAGCCCGGCGTGATGAAGCTCACATTAAAGAAGTCCGGTACAAGAGGCTGTTGGAAAAATATTACAACAAAAGGGTCAGAAGCTGTTCATTCAAGATTGGAGACCTGGTCATGAGGGATAACGATGCTAGCAGGCAACAACCCCAGGGAAAGCTAGGCCCAAACTGGGAAGGACCCTATGAGGTCGCGGAAGACCTGGGAAAGGGAGCATACCGCTTAAAACAGCTGGACGGCACGCCGGTTCCCAGAAGCTGGAACGCTGCCCAGCTCAGAAAATGTTATATGTAATGATAGGTGACGAAAAGTCCTAGGCCATAGGCCGCTGTAAGCATGCCCAGACGGTAACCACGATACCCCGGGTAATCAAGTTTTCATTTTATTTTGACATTACAACTAATAATAAGACGCCGATGACGACATTTATAATATTTATATGCTTCATTATAAACAAACTGCTTTTTCCAAGCAAGATTACAAAAAGGGTAGGGGCAGGACAAAAATCCAAAGCCATCAAAAAACAAACTTCCTACCACCTATACATAGCGCTATTTCACTTAGTCTTACTTGACTACAACACACTAATTATTGCAACCCTCCAACATGGCAAACACCTCTGCAGGGGTGTATAGCAGGTCACCTTCGGGATTGCAAGCAGGGGGGAGGACCCAAAACTCCTCATACATCCTCATCTCCTCTGATTGGAGATTAAAGGACCACACCCCCGGGTCCTCATTCACCTTTGACGTTCCGACAGAAACAGCCCTTGGAACCACGGGTACGTCATCCTCCAAAGGAATCCAAGGAGAGGGTCGGCGTCCAGCACCACGCCGGTAAACCAACCCATAACGGGTAGGAGCCGAGATACTGGCTGACCGGACCTGGACGTCATCCTTCATCTCCAGAGGAGTTGTAGAAACTTCTGGTATCACAAAGGGAGCAGCGAGTTCCCCTCCTACGTTTTCTGCAACATCGGAGGGAGATGACGGGACGGTTTTTGGTCGACGACGATAAACCAACCGACATTGCCTCTGTGGAGGAATCTCAACTGGTTCTTGAGAGGGGACTTCCAAAACAGGGGCAGCCTCATCAAGTTCTTGAGACTGGCGTTGTAGCTCCCTTAGTCCCTCTAGAGCATCAAGCTCTTTCAAGTAATTTTTAGAGAGATGGACCTACGTGGCATAATGAGCGAGTGGAAATGTGCACGTATGCATGATATGAAACTCTACTTATAAAGGGGATTAATATGACGGTTAAGTTATCATTGGGAGTTTAAACACCCTGTAATAATGACGCTGACACGAGCCGCCTGACACGTGGATGTGACGGTTAAGTTGCATGGCTAACGTCAGCAATATGATTACAAGTATTAATGTCGAAAAGACGTTTCATTATAGCCTGCTAGAGGAGCTTGGGCAAACAATATTATATTTTAAAAAATTAAATAAACATCACATTAATAAAGATGGGTGTTTACACATAAGATCCTAGTGGATCAGTACACAAAAGACAAATTCCAACACATTACAAATGTTAAACAATCATTCATCGTCTGAAGAACTGGAAGAGGAACCGGCAATCACAGGTTCAAGGAGGGCCCGGACGTTTGACATACCTTCATCACCAGTCTGGGCCTGCAGCTGTGTAAGCTCATCCAGGGAGTCGCTGCTAAGGACTTCAAGGGCCTTGGAGGTCCGCTGTTCAACTCCTTTCTCATGGTCGGTAGCTTCCGGAAGTTTTCGCCCAAGAAGCCCGTGACGATGACCATGCCGCAAACCATCCTGGTACCCGGACTCCATAGCGGTCCGGTAGAAGTCATTTAATCTTTGCTGGTACTGACCTCCTCCCCGTATATGGCTCCACGAAGCCTGGAACCCTTTGGATATCAGCCAATCCCGGTCCGTCTCCAAAACATTCACCCGGGTATGGGCAGCCGTCAACTGCTCGGTAAGATTGGCAGCATTCTTTGTAGCAGTCTCAGCCTCCGATTTGAGAGCGTTCAGTTGCTTCAGCATGGAGTCCCTCTCCTCTTCTGCCCTCCGGGCACGGGATTCATAACCCTCTATCTCAGAGGCCAGCTGTTGATACCTCTCCTGGTCGGCCTTAGCCTTGGAAGCATTCTCCCTTTCCACCTGCAAGTCCTTCTCTAGGAGCTTCACCCGGTCCTCCAAACTCCGTACCAACCGGACCTGCCCATCCCGGGAACGTAGAATTTCAAGCTTCTCGTCATTATGAGTATTTATCAGACGAGTCTTGTCCCGCTCATAAGTATCCCTGGTGGACGACATCTCTGCAAGCTCCTTCCGGCAATCCCCCAAAGATTGCAACAATGCCTCAGCTTCCACGGACAGCTTGCTATGAGACACATGCATATCATATAAATCCCCTACATCCGAACGCCAACGGCGCAGCACTTCGTACATGGAAGCTACAGAGTTTACACTAGATCCAAGAGCATTCTCAGCCAGCTGAGCATTATCCAGACCCTGGAGGTAGTACCGTTCGGCAGGAGGAAAGGCATGGTCAACGCAATGCCTGATGACATCCGGATCAATCAACCGGGTGGACTGAGCAACCTTCCACTTAGGGGTATATTTAGTATCCAGCAGGGAAGGATGCCAGTTAATACCCGGAGCGTAAGCATGAGAAAGCATCTTTTCTGACTCAACGGGGTCCACACTGAACGACATTTGCCCGGATCTCACACCACCAGGGAATGCAACGGGGGTGATGTTGTACATCGTGTAGCAGCTCAGTAAAGCTCACCCGGGAAATATCCCTAAGGGCTTTGCCACTAGAGCTACCAAGATGCAACCTCGTCTGGGCATAGGAAGGCATGGCAGTGCTAATGGGAGCCGGTATAGTGCTCGAAGAAGCTGCCACTGATGATGTGGTAATCATGGCAGTACTGACCGGAGCTGACAGAGTGCTTGAAGAGGCAGCCACTGATGGTGTAGTAATCATGGTAGCCGGAGAAAAGGTAACACCGACTGATAAGGTATTGTTGGGTTCTTCTGTGACTACCAGGCGCGGAGCCGAGATGGTAGTGGTTGTAACGGCAGTTGAAAACACAACAACGGATGGAAGGGTAGTAGGCAACGTAACCACAGGGGCATCCACACCCTGCTCAGACACGGCTACAGTAACAGGGCTTGAGGCTTTGGCTTGTCGTGTGGAAGTACCCTCGTCCAGGAGGGGAGTACCTGGACACAAGTAAGCAAGCAACCATAACCACAAGGGAACAGAAAGAAGCCAAAGGTATGACAAAGGATCCTTACCAAGTCTTTCCTCTTTGCTGGCCAGCAGCTCGCGACGGTTGGCAAGAAATGATGATACATCAGGCGAACTGGCTTTCCTTTTTCGAGTTTTCTTCTTTTTCCCACTAGCAGTAACAACAGGATCAGCAACGCTGAGAGGATCTGGGTTTAGAGGCGGTGAGGACGGTGCCTCAGTGCTTACCGGAGCAGAAGTACCCGATTGATCAGGACGACTCTGAACCGGAAGAGCAGGAATCACAAAATTCTTCACCGTCTGGCTAAGAACATCCGCCTCGTCGTCCCCCAGCAGACGGTCATGCTCCTCAAGATGGGGGATGGCCTGCGGATCTATGGCATCAAAGTAATGCCACTCATCTGAACACAGAAACAACGGTTTAATTACATATACTCTGAAAATGATAAACTATGTAAAAGGACCTACCTTGGTCTCGTCGACGATACTCCGGATATATGGTGTCATCAACCCAAATACGGCTCATACCGACGGCTACAAGGGCTCGTTCAGGAATATGAGTGCACGGGGTAGGATGGTTTAACAGAGCCACATACAGTGGGAGCTTCTCAAAGACAGCCAGAGCAGGGCTCTCGTCAGCAAATTTTGTTTTCCCTTCAGGGGTTTGCACCGGTGCAGTGACCGGTAACACACCCTCGTCGATAAAGAAGAACTTTCGTTTCCAGTTTTTATCTTGAACATTGGGGGGAAAATTCTCAATACAGGAAGGAGCCCCGGGGCGACGGTCAAACGTGAAATACTCTCCCTTGTACACAAGGACATAAAACACTCGGAAGACGTCCAGCTGGGGGGACATACCCAGTCCCCGGGCACAAAATTCAAAATGCTTCACCTTAATTAGTCCTAAGGGATGCAGCTGAGAAATGTTTACCTTGTAGTATGACAGCAATTCAACCATGAATTGAGTAACCGGTAGCCGGAAGTGGAAAAATTTGAAGAACTCAGCATATAGGGTGATTTTCCCAGGTTTCAAGGGGAAGGCAACATCGGTGGGCCCTGGACAAACAGGATTCCACTCCGGTAATATACGCCACTCAGAAAGGAAAGATTGTAGTGCCGTTACCGACCAACTAGTATGAATCTGGGCAACACTCATGGTGGTTCGTGATGTGCTAGCTTTGGGAGCCATTTCAAAGGGAAATCGATAATTAGTTACTTTGGACTAGACATTTCAGTGGCAACCAGCTAATTTATAGGCGGAAGTTTGCACGCGTTTTTAAATTTTGAAAACTAACCGCCAACAGTCAGATCCCTTGAGTTGCTCAGACTGTTAAAACGGCTGAGGCGACAACTCAGGGTGACGTCACATCACGTGCCTTACCCATGCGGCGCTATACTCTATAAAGATCTTTTATTTTGGGCATTTACGTCACTATCAAAGTATCATATAACTTGTCATTTTAAAAGCCTAGTAATAACCAAGTTTGCTTATCACTTGACTTGGGGGGACATGACGAGGTAGGCCCAATCTAGATGGATCGGCCCAATACCACATAAAGGCCCCATTACCTTTGGGCCGGCCCAATGGCAGATATACGTCGGGTGAACCAAGATGGTTGTATCCCGGATGATTGATAAGGCCCAACCCTTTTTCCGAGAATCGGGGAAGGAAGGTTCGATAGAGAAGATAAGGCCTATCTCCATCAAAACCGAAGAATCAGCTCATGGAGATAGGCTTAAAGAGGCGGTTACGAGGAAAGTAAGAAGGTTATAAATACAAGTCAGAGGTAAATAAGATTTCATACACACATTCATAAAAGCTTCTGCTTTACTCCCACACCAAAAACCAATACTTATTCTCACGCCGGAGGGTGGTCACAGGAAACCCCCCTTTCCTGTGACGAGTCCTAACGGTGTTTTGTTTTGCAGGCACCCAGATCTAGCTTGTGTAGGTTATTCATAGCCGGAACATCATTCTTGTCTACTCGGAGAGGTATTTACTTCTTCACCACCTCTGCCCAGGATTGAATCCTTCTCCACACGGGTTTCTCCTTTCAAACCTAATGGTTATTTTTTTGGTGAAAGACAGAATCGAACCTAAGACCCTAAGCAAAACCGTAGAAACCCCACAAATGAGAGTAAACCTTCTCATCTCCATTGTAACCACTGGGCTACAACATCATTGCCTCCTGGTGGAATGTTTAGCAACACCAAATCGAAGGACACAATTAAAAAGATATGGCTGGGCTAGTAATTTTTTTGGGCAGCAAATGGGTTGATTTAAATGGGGGTGTTGTTCTGTTGGCTCCATATAAAAAAAAGCTGATCATCATTTTTGTATATGGGGTTTGACCAAATTTGATACTTTATTTTATTTTATTATGTTTTTTCGTCTCTATCGCTAACCAACATTTTTTTAACGTTAGAGGCAGTTCGGTAATTTTACCTATTTCTTTTTTTTTACGTTTATTTACTTTATTTTTATAAAACAATATTTCTTATTCTTGTTATATAAAGTAGGGATGAGCATATGATACCGGATTCTGAGACTGAAACGGTACCAAATTTCCCATAACAAAAGAATTTCAAAATTATTTCTGTACCCACTTTTTGGCGTTTTCGGGGTCAATATTTTTTGTTCGGTACCGGAATTTTAACGGTTTTCCATTCAAATACCGGTACCATATCGTACCGTACTAAGAATTTTCGGTACCGGTAAAGGTACCTAGTTTTAGCGATTTTCAGGATCAATATTTTCGTTATTGGTACCTGTATCAAGCTCATCCCTAATTATAAAGACACAATTACATAAATTAACCTTTGTGTATGCCTAAAATTGCAGGTTCCAACATTTAGGTTTAAAAAACACGCAAAGCAATGTTTTACTTTTTTATGCAGGTTTCATATTTTAACATAAACTCCGTTAACCTTCTTCATTAAGTCCCCTCACATGCAAGTCATGTGAAGGTATTTTGGTCAATTTCACAGTTAATTAAAAGTATTTTAATAAATTTATAAGATTAATATATATATATATATATATATATGTTTAGGTTCTTGTACAAAGACCAAAATGTGTGAGAAAGACGAGAAGGCTTCTAGTTACGACATGTAACACAGGGTCTTTGAACAATTTAGTAATTTTGACATACTATTAAAAAACAATTAAAATCTAATTAAGGTAAGTGAGGTGAGATAACCAGTAACTTCAAAAAGTCAATCATCATAATTGTATTTTATCATTTTATATTAACCAAAAGTTGTTACAACACGTTGGAGACTTTTACTTCAGTAAAGGTGGAAAGTGTTGCTTGCTTCTATTTTGAGCAAAAGAAAATGATGCTAGCTGAACAAAATAATATCATCATCGCCGTCGCTAGTGGCTCCAGTCACCACCATCATCGTCATCACTAACGACACCTCCAATGAGAGGACCACCATTCGCACCTCCACACTCGACCACCACTACCGTAACCTCCATTCTCAACCACCGCTACTCCAACCTTCAATTTGCAAATATAACACAACCATACAGACAAGCATAGTGTTTAACAATTAACGTGTGGTGTTTTATGTTTAAGGTAGTTTTTAGTTTTTTTAATACAACGTTTAGTGTTTTATTATATTTTTGTAGAGGATGTTAATCTTATATAGTGTTTTACCAACAATCAACGTGTGGTGTTTTATGTTTAAGGTAGTTTTTAGTTTTTTTTCTACAATGGTGTTTTATTATATTTTTGTAAAGGATGTTAATCTTATATAGTGTTTTACCAATTACAAATTTTTAAAGTGTGCAAAAACAAAACTAACTTATATGACCATACGAAGATAAAACACATAAATATGAATATAAAACCCCACACTTAAGACCATAAGTAATGGTTCATGCCCCTTAAGGGGCATTTTCCACCACATCATTATTATAATGCCCTTCAAAAAAATGTGTAATGGTTAAAGCCACTTAATGCCCTTTTTAGTTATTACTTTCCATATTTTTTATTCTATTTGGGCATTATACTAGAAATGCTCCACCCTCATAATGCCCATATAATGCCCAAGGGGGCATTATTATGCTTATTCATGCCCCTATAATGCCCATTACACATGGTCTAATACAAACATTCAAGATATTAAAAACCATAACTTGAATTTTAATACATGCTTCAAGATGTTGAAACACCATGAGTTGAATCAGAACACAATCATTATAGTGTATTGTGTTTTTTTATGTAATAAAAATGGATAAAAATAAGTGTTGGACAGCAAAACAAAACCTTTAAATCTTTTTATCAGTAAATATAAACTAAAAAAGTCAAACAATGAGACAGAGGGAAAGCACTTATCTTGTGTATCAGTTCAAAAAAGCTATCGGGTGAGTGTGAGAGAGAGGAAGATTTAAAAGGAATGTAGGTGAAAAAAATGAGAAATAACAGGGAGACATTTAAAATAATTATTCATTTTACTTTTATACCCTTTGAACATATAATTAATTAATTTAATTATCACTAATTACAGATTTGCCATCTATTTAATCTTAACCATCTATCTATAGATCTAATGGTCCAAAACACTTCTTATCCTTCTCACACAAAACATCCTTTGTACAGGAACGATACCATATATATATATATATATATATATATATATATATATATATATATATATATATATATATATATATATATATATATATATAGGGTAGGGATCCTAAGAGAACCAACCCCTATTTGAGAACTGAGAGAACCATTCTGGGCCACACATTTCATATAAAGGCAAAAAAAAAAAAAAAAATTTTTTTTTTTTGCTTTAATCGCACATTTTTATGCAAGGAAAAAATTTTTTTTTTATTTTTTTTGAATTTTTTTTTCATTTATACATATGTGTAGGGGAAGTATTCATAGAAAACCCTCTAAATTGAGTAAACTCTAGTAAACTTGATACTTGGTCCATATTTAGCCACATCACCCATTTTCATTTATCTCATATTATATTATAAAGGTTATTTATGTCATTTTGTATTTCCCCCCCCTTTTCCAATTTTAAATAATTCCCCCACCCTATATAAAGACTTTCTCTCTCCTTCTATCATACCACCACAACCTTCCCTCTCTCTTATTCTCTCATACCACCACCACCTGCCACCACCTCCAGCCACAACCTCCGACCACCTGCCACCACCTCCGACCACCATCCAGTCACAGTCAACCTTCAGACCACAATCAAGATGATATTCTACGTTACGTATCCAGCCCATTCTTCTGATCAAGAACGTGTCCTGCCACCACCACCTGCCACCACCTCCGGCCACCTCATAAAGTAAGGAGTTAAAATCTAGATCTTTTCTGGTTTTGGGTTGTTGAGTTCCTATTTTGTGTTTTTTTATTATGGTGATTTTCATTATTATATTTATTATTATTTTGATTTTTATTATTGTTATTATTTGTGGGAATTCATTCACTGAAAGCACACAATCCTTTCAATACTTCAATTTCATTTTAGACTCACAGAAAGTTTTCCACTTTTAAATCAATAATAAAAGTCAAAAGGTTCAATTTCACACCATTTTACACCCTTTATTACATTTTCCATATATTAATAGTTATTGTTTTATGGGTTTAATCATAAAGTTGTTAATGGGGATAATGATTTTATAATATAAAAACAGTTTTGGGGATAGTTTGTTTGCACACCAAGTATTTGATCAAATGCTTGAATGAAAACAAAAAAACTTATGTCAACCTTTTTAATTTTTTTTATTATTAGTTTTTTTTTATGTTAGATTGGATGTTTAAAAGATCATATTTTTTGAATTAGGAAGACATAGTTAGAATGAACATGATTTGTTATGTTTTTCCAACTTTTTTTGCTGTTATGTTTTTTTAAGCTGCTATGTTTTGAATTAGGAGCTGAATCTATCCCAATTAACTTGTGTTAGGGTTCAATTAACATGTGTTAAATAGCAAATGTTTTTTTTTTTATTTTCTTAGTATATCTGTTCAATTAACACATGTTACTGATTCTAGCAGATGTTTGTATTGGTTCAATTACATGTGTTAGGGTTCAATTAACATGTGTTAGTGATACTAAAAAGGGTGTATATGGTGCCTACTGATGAATCTATTACAGTTGACATTTGTTAGGGTTCCATTAACATGTGTCACTGATGCTAACACCTGTTAGTATATGCCTAACTAACACGTGTTAGGGTTCAATTAACGTGTGTTAGTGATGCTAACACATGTTAGTATATGTCCAATTAACACCCAAATTGACCCAGTTAACATTTTCTAGTGATGCTAACACATGTTAAAAATAATTAATGTAGGAGGTTCTATGAATGACCACCGGAGTTCAAGCCGGCTACTCCGCACAAGGATCGACTAGAGATGGAGTGCTAAGGATTGAAACATGAAGCTGAAGATGCCTAATAAGGAATGAAGCATAACGCCGAAGACGACTATTAAAGAATGAAGGATAATTTTAAGTTTCATGTGTTTTTGTTAGTTTATGATAGTTTTGTATCATCTTTTTAATTGTTTAGATGTATATGAAATTAATTTGTTACACTCAATGTCGATTGCAATAAATTTTTATATACATGTGTTCTTTTATGTTGTTATACTAGTCCAAAATTAACGTGATAATTATTTGAACCAGTTACACGTGTTAGTGATGTCTGTGAAATGAGTTTGTTTGAAGAGACCAAGTAACATGTGTTAAAGGGCTCGTGTGGCATACGTTATTAATAAATCTAGATCTTTAAATTAATATATGAAATAAGTGGTAGAGAAAAAAGTAGGAGAGAGAAGGCGGAGAGAGAAAAGATGGAGAGATAAGATGAAAAGGTGGAGAGAGAATGTGACAAGATGGAGAGAGAAGGTGAATCATTTAAACTCTAGTATAATATCATTTAAACTCTAGTATTAAAGTCAAGATGGAGAGAGAAGGTGGGACTATGCTTCACAACCATTGATCATGCTTGATCAATGGTTATGGTAAGGTTTATAGAGTTTCCTCAAATATTTGAGGTTTACTCTAGAACCATCCCCCATATGTGTATATGTCAATTATACATATGTGTATATAGCAATTATACATATGTGTATATAGCATTTTTCAGCTATACATATGTGTATATTTCAGCTATACATATGTGTATATTTCAGTTATACATATGTGTATATTGCATTATACATATGTGTATAATGCAATTATACACATGTGTATACTGAAAAAAAAATACAAAAAAATAAAAAAAAAAAATTCCTTACATATAAAGCAGCGATTTTTGCAAAAAAAAAAAAAAAAAAAAAAAATTTTTTTTTTTTTTTTTGCCTTAGAGAAATGTGTGGCCCAGAATGGTTCTCTAGTTCTCAATTTGGGGAAAGGTTCTCATTTGAACCAAATCCTATATATATATATATATATATATATATATATATATATATATATATCTATATATAAAAGAAAATGTATATGCTGACGTGGCGTGCAATGGAGGCCTCAACCTCCCCTTAAGAGTGCCACGTGGCATCATAATTGAAAGATTTTAGTGTTTTTGAACTATTTCTTTTTTTAATTAAAAAAAAAAGATAAACATAAAACCTTAAATTAAATTGAGTTATTTTAGGAAAAAAAAATTTAAAAATAAATTTAAAATTTTTTCTCTCATGTTTCCTCCCATAATTTTTAAACGTTTATATCTTTTATATACGAGATTTTTTAAAGAAAAAAAATTACACCAAATTAACGAGCGTTTTATTATCTTTCCAACGAGCACCATAGTCCTATATAAAAAACGGTGAAAAATCGACTATTTTTTGTGGGGTTTCGTTCATATAAGAAAAAAACACACAAAGTGTTCATGTTATTCATTAATCATGTTTTTTTCTTTTATACCAGGTTCTTATCTACGATGTTGAAAATAAGCCCAATCGCCATGTTATCATTGGAATTTTACTAGGTATACTTCATCAAGAGAAGTTAGGAGAAAGAATCGCGTAACACTGCAACACATGGTGTCACCTTATAGCAATGTTATTTTTTTATTTATTTAATTACAAGAGTAATAATTATTACTATTAGTATTAGTATTATTAGAATGGTTACATTTTTCAACCCTGGGACGCTCCCGGAAAGAATTGATAGTTGCTGACGTGGCGTTCAATGGTGGCTTCAACCATCTCTTGATTATGCCACGTGGCATAATGAGATGCAATGATTACAACTTCCGACTTAAGTGTTTGTTTAGTTGATTAGGTTAGGAATTATAAGAGCCATTAGAATGTGAGAAATTAGAGAGATGTGATGAGTTTTTTAATAGTTGCAGCTTACATAAGTGATTCTTTAGATGATTATTGATTAGGTTTTAGATTAGGGAATATGAGTTATTACTGATTAGAATACTATGAACATGCAATGATTGAGAGATTTTGTGGTTAGTTAACTTGAGCCATTTGCAATAGGTTATCACGTAAAATTAGATTTTTCAACCCCGGGACCCTCCCGGGGTAATCAGCTAGTATATATATATATATATGGTTAGGATACTTTGAAAACCAATGTGAGTTGCGAGAACTTGAGAACTCTTTTGAGCCATTGATCTTGATGATCCAATGGTTGAGATCAATGATTAGACTTTTTTGTCTTGACATGTCTTTTATGTATTTTTTATTATGATAAAGTTAAAAGAGGGGTAATTGGGTAAAATGTCATGTGAGAGAAAATAATAATATAATATCATATTAGTTTTCCATTTATTTTTGTTAATTAATTAATTTTTTTAAAACAAAAAATAACACTTATTCAAAATTTGAAAAATACACGTGCATCGAGTATTCAGTGAACCCATATATGAGAATTCTTTACACCAGTGTAAAAATTCAAAATTCATAATTTTTACATGGTGTAAAACAAAACAAAATACGTCGTAATTATTTACACTAGTGTAAATCTACCATACATAGAACTATTACAAACAAATACGCTAGTGTAAAAACCAAACAAACATCTATACATCCATATTACGCTAGTGTAAAATTTATACATTCGTATTACGCTAGTGTAAAAAATACATAGTACACCACGGTAAATGCCCCACAAAACATCAACAAAATGTATTACATCAATGTAAAACAACCAAACATTCTACAAAATTCATACTACAACCAAACATTCTACAAAATTCGTCAACAGACCCATACCTGTTAAGATTCACCCCCCCACCACCATTCACATCACGGTCGTCGTCTTCTGTTCGTCACCATCCACGTCGTCTTCTGTTCGTCACCACCACCCGTCACCATCGAGATCTGTTCGTCACCATCACAAGAATAAACCAAACAAGAATCAAATCCCCCAAACACTAGTGTAAAAAACCAAAACTCTAAAAGATGATGGTGTGTTTTATTACATCAAACTTTCTATAAATTTATACTTACACTGGTGGAACTGGTGTTTTAAAACACCAGTGTTTTCATAATAATAATAATAATAATAATAATAATAATAATAATAATAATAATAATAATAATAATAATAATAATACTAAAAACATACCATCTTCAAATCTTCATCATCACCATCGGCCATTGAAGCACCACACCCCTAACACCATCTAACACCACAGCCCCTCCACCACCATCAGACGCCGTCAGACGAGCCCCAACCACCGTCTGAACCACCCTCAAAATCCCACCACCAAAAACCACCACAAGCACCACCATCGACGAAACCCACCATCGAACCTATTGTCCTCAAAGTTTTAGATCTGTTCATCGACACCACCTCCACTATCGATTGAGATCTTTTCATCGAAACCACCACCGCCCCACCATAACCACCGCCTCCCTCGCCACCGTCGTTATCATAACCATTGCCCCACCACCTAAAACCCCAAACCCATCTGATCCCCTAAAAAAAACTTGTTCGAGCCCCACCCTGACCTCCACAGCTATGAACCACTACCACAGAGACGCTCTGCAGCTAAGGCTCATTCATCCTCTCTTGGCCTTCGTTGATCTTTTAATCAAAACCAAAGAATCTGAGATTTTTATTTTCTGGGTGTTTGAATGTGTGTTTGTGAGAGAGAGAAGAGAGAGAGGAGGATAATGAATGAATTAAGAGAGAGAGGATACAGAGTTTTTGAATGGGGAGAGAGAGGATGACAACTTTAGTAATGATTTGATGTTGCAAATTACTATAATACCCGCCCTCAATAGTGTAAAAGGACATTGTTACCCTCACATTAAAATATTAATAAATATTACAAAATGGAGGTGTGTCACTTGCTGATTGGTTCAGAGGAGTTCTCAAGTTCTCGCAGCTCAGACGAGTTTTCAAAATATCAGGATCCTATATATATATATATATATATATATATATATATATATATATATATTCTCACTCTCTTTCTCTCAACATGTTAAGTCCCCTTTCATCATCTTCTTGCATCACTTCCACCATCACCCTCTACCATGGCAGCGCCATGGATGGGTCACGACTACCCGAATCTCCTTTAGATTTGCATACTAAAATTCAATGCTCTGTTGATCAAGTAAACGTAATGTTTAGTCTCTCTCTAACACACGCATTCACAACATATCCCTTAACCAAAACACAAACTCTTAATCTCTATTCCCCTTCTCTAATCGATTTAAAAAACATCAATAAAAAACCACTCGACTAGGTTTAATACATGTGAGTGACGGGAGGTAGTGGTTATGTTTTCCGTAGGCAGGGCTGGATGACACTGGGTGGTCGCAGGTAAAGGAGATTTGAACATGGTGTGTGTGTGTGTGTGTTTGGGGGACGAAGTTACACGATGGACAACAGATCTAGTGGTGGGGGTATGGAGGACGAGGGTGAAATTGGTGTAGTGTTTAGAGAATAAAGGTGCAATCGGTGATGGTGGTGCTCAACGGTGGTGGTGCAATGGTGGATGCTGTGATGGTTTAAGATGATGATAAAGGTGGAGGATGGTAGCAAGTCGTGGATTTAGGTGGTGGTATACTGTGGCTGGTTGCTGATAGTGGGGTCGTGGTTAAAGGTGGTTGGTGGTGGCTGCAGTGAAGAACATGTAGGGGGGATAGAGAGAGATGTTTTAATTTATTTTAATATTTTTAACTAATTGTCCAATTGACCGAAATACCCTCACATAACTTGCATGTGAGGGGACTTAACAAAGAAAGTTTATGGCGTTTATGTTAAATGTTAAAACCTCCATAAAAATATAGTACAAAGTTGATTTGCGTGCTTTTTAAACCTAAAGTTGGAACCTGCAATTTTAGGTGTATATGAAGGTTGATTTATGTAATTCGGTCCTATATAAACCCACCCAACCCTACCCTACCCTACCCCAACCCAACCCACCCCCCCCCCACACACACACACACACACACACTCTCTCTCTCTCTCTCTCTCTCTCTTTCTCCATCTCTCTCTATACACACACACACACAAACACACACACATAAACACACACTCTCTCTACTCTCTCTCCAATCCCTAACCCTTCCACAACTACCACTAATTATCACCCATCCCCGCCACCCGCCTCCATTACATCAGCCACTTTTCCTTCGCAAGACCACCACCACCACACCACAATCACCACCACCACCACACCATTATTACCACCCACTTCAAGTCCTCAACCACCATCATTGCCACCATGACACTACAAGCAACAAATTATATTAAATACAATTATCAACTTCTTGTTATCTCACATATATACTGTAGCTATTATTGTGGGGTTGCTATTCTTGCATGTGTACCGCACTACTTCAATGGCGACTCCTAACTTCCTGTCACGTTTTTCTTTGACTTTACCCTTACCCACGAGCGCTTCTTTTCCCTTTTCTTTCATTAGAGTTCTCAACTCAGGTTCTTTGTTGTGCGTACTAATAAAATTCGTTGTTTTTTAACGGTATTCTTTTTGTCGCCGTAATCGATTTCGCTTGCGATGGTATATTCTTTTTTGTTTTTCTTATTTCGTCTATAATCGGATTTCTTTTGATTGTTAGGAGCGTTTCTTACATTTTGAGGTTTCTTTACCACTGCAGTTGTACGTTGATTGTGTGATTGATGGTTTATAATAGATTATATGTAAATTAGGAAAATATTGTATCATTAGTATAGAATATTTTCTCCATCTTTAGGAGATTGGATTGTACATTATTTATACCCTTGATGTTTAATGAGAAATCAAGAAATTAAACATTGACTTACATGGTATTTCCCTAAGCAAGATCCTAAACCCTTTTCTCCTTCCCTGTCGCCGGTCCCTTCTCCCCTACCCTCTGGTTTTTCCTTTCTTCTTCCCACTCAATCGGACCTCATGGAACCCAAAATCCATCCGACACATACAGTCTCTAATATCCAAAACTTTGTAGAGGATCGGATTGTAAGAAATCACTACGTAATCATACAAATAAAGTAATTTAGGCGTAGAATCCCTAAATCACATGCAAAATGATAGAAAACAAACCAGAACACGATTAAATCCTTTTCAATAAACATTTTCATTCATAAACATTCAATTACACTTGATAAAGGTTAGGTTTACAATGAAAACTGATAATCAGAAAGTTCTAGACCTTAGAGAGAACACACACACACAAAACCTAGGACAAATGACCAACTATTAACCCTGAAAATAAAATCAAAACTATATATAGGCATGTTCATTCGACCAATTGCATAGGTCGAATGAACCATTTGACCTTGACATAAGCTCGAACCAAATTGTATAATCAATAAAGTCTTTATTCGACCTTCTATATCTCCCTTCGACCTCACGCTAGGTCGAACCTATCTTCAAATCATCAACATCTTTATAACAAACGCCATATTATTTAATCCAAAGCGATAGTCACATTCGTGCACCTACAAACTTCAACCCCTTACCCTTGAACAAGATTCCCCTCACTACAATACGTGGTTAGAGATCTTTCAGATTCATTGTCGCGCCTTTAAGGTGCTCGACCATCTTTCTCGTGCTCCTGTGGATTTACGGGATGATCTCTGACGATCTCCTACACATCATCATGACCCCCGTCCAAACCGCGTATCAGGATTGGACCACTCTTTAGAATCAGTTTAATGATAATAAGAACACTCGCGCGGTGTGTTTTGGTCAAGAATTTGCTAATCTCAACCTCGCCAATTTTTCCACCATGGCCACCTACTAGAAAAATGCCAAACTCCTCTCCGACCAACTCAACGGTCTCGGCTCCCCTATTGATAATAGGATGCTCGTTCTCAAACTATTGACCGACTTAATAGAAAAGTATGATGGCATATCTACGGTTCTACAAAACTGTGACCCGCTACCCAACTTCGCTGAGGTTCGATCTCACCTCAACATGGAAGAAATGAAGAAAAAGCGCTAAGTCTTCATGGCTGCTTCGCAATCGGTTGCTGCTTTGGCCGCTTCTGTGTCACATTTAGCCACCAAAAACTCAGACAGGAACCGTCAAAGGACCCGGGGATGTGGAAGGGGTCGCGGCTGGGGCTCGAGCAATAGAAACTGACTCTATCAAAACTCGCCTAATCACCCCTACATCGTCTTCCCGAGCTCCTGGACAGCGAACTAGTGGGCAACCTTACTGAATAATAATTCGCAACCATGATAACCCGTGGCAAACCAGTTGGCCTAACTTCCCTATCCCTATCCGTCTCGTCCCAATTCGCAGAACAGTTAAGGCATACTGGGTCCCCATCCGAATCAGCTGAACACCAACTACACTGCACAGACATTTAACAAGCGCTCTACACCTTGGCGTTGAACCCGCTCGTTCATGGACTCATGGATACTGGATCCTCCTCTCACTCCACAAACCAACAAGTTATATACTCTCCGCCTAAGTTTAATAAGTGCACTAATAATTTATTATCGTTGGTAATGGCAACTCTACCTCCGTTGTGGCATAAGGCAACCAAGTCTTACCCCCACCTTTTCTGCCTTTAAAACTAGAGTTAATAGCCAAAATCGTCCCTGAGGTTTGGTCACTTTTACCACATCAGTCCAAAATCCAAACCTTTTACATCTGGGTCCTTCTGTTTTACATTTTGTTGCTAAATTTGTCCCTAACACTAAATCCAGTTAACTATTGTCATTAAGTTGGGGGTATTTTTGTCTTTTTGGCTGCCCCTTTTCATTTTTGTTTATTTAAAAGATATTAAACTAATTTATATATTTTTATTTTTATTATAACCCAACCCAACCCTACCCCACCCCCACCCCACCCACCCACCCCATTCTTTCCCTCTACCCTTTCCCTGTGCATAAAAGGACCACCATTATTCCACCACCACCATCCACACCAAAGCCACGGCCACCACCAACCCTAAACAAACCCATGACCCATAACCACCACCATCGCCGCCCCACCTCTATCTAAACCCACCATCTCCAATTGAGTCCACCCACTGCCCAACCTTCTTCCCCAAATAGACTATGAACCTAAACCTAACCCTTTCAATCAATAACCTGATACATAAACGATTAAAGATCTTTTGTAAGGGGCTATGAACAAGAATCATTCACGGATTAAAATGGGAACAAGATTATGAACTTACAATGTCGTTTAAGACTAAAAGAACGAAGCACAGGTCCGAAACTTAGCAGTGGAAATTAAAACAATCTGGTCACGATTTGATGGTGGTTGTGGGAATGACTGAATGTGGTAGTGGTTGTTGTCGGTGAATGAATCTGGTCACGATTTGATGGTGGTTGTGGGAATGACTGAATGTGGTAGTGGTTGTTGTCGGTGAATGAATCTGGTCTCGAAACTTAGCACTGAATCTGGTCACTGAATGTGGTGGTGGTTGTTGTCAATGAATGATTTGATGGTGGTTGTGGGAGTGACTGAATCTGGTCATGAAACTTAGTAGTGGAAAGAAGTGAATATGATGAGTATGTGATAAATTCATCAACTTGAATTAATGTTCTTTATTTAATTATTACCACCATTTGATTGATATTCTTTATTTAATTATTACCACCACCATTTATGAAACTTGATACAGAGCTTAGAGAAAGAGGTGGGTCTCACTTAATAAAAAATATTAAAAAATAAAGGGTAAGGTAAAAAGACATAAATGCCCCTCAACTTAACGAGATACTTTAACTGGGTTAGTGTAAGGGACGAATGTGGCAAAAAAATGTAAAATAGAAGGACCCATATTTAAAAGGTGTGGGTTTTGGACTGAAGTGGCAAAAGTGCCCAAACCTCAGGGACGATTTTGGCTATTAACTCTTAAAACTAAACAATATCCTTTTCGCCCCAAATATCATTATAAACCTAATATATGTTCGTCGCCTTACCATTGATAACTTAGTTTCAGTTGAGTTTGACCCTTTTGGTTTTCTTGTGAAGGATTACAAAACTCGGGCGCCCATCCTTAGATGCAATAGTACCGGAGATCTTTATCCCCTCACTTAACAACTTTCCACTAACTTTAATCCGCCTACCGCTTTCACGACTATCACACAAGATCGCTGACATCAATATCTAGGACACCCCGACAACAATATTTTGAATTCTTTGAAACTTTCTTCATTTATTGATTATGTCAAATTAAATAAGACATTATGTGAACCTTGTGTGTTTGGAAAGAGTATTAAAATCCTGTTTTATGATTCTGTTAATTCTACTTGTATGCCCTTTGATATTGTTCATAGCGATCTTTGAACCTTGCACGTACTAAGTACCGGTGGACACCGCTATTATGTTTTATTCTTAGATGACTACACAGATTTTTTTGTGGACATTCCCGCTCTCATATAAATCACAAATCTTTGCCATATTTACCACCTTGTACAACTACATCTCCACCCAATTTTAGCAAAAATTCAAACAATTTCAATGTGACAATGGGAAAGAATATGCTAATAACAACTTTTACACCTTTTGTAATAACAATGGCATGCACCTTTTCTTCTCATGTCCTCACACCTCATCCCAAAATGGCAAAGCGGAATGCAAAATCTGTACCATTAACAACATGCTTCACACCCTCCTAGCCCAAGCATCCCTACCGCCCAACCTTTGGCACCATGCTCTTGAGATAGTCACCTACTTGCTAAACATTGTACCTAGTAAGAACCATGACCTCCTGTCACCCACCACCCTTTTATATAAATCCCAACCAGAATTCAAGCATCTTAGCATTTTTAGTTGCTTGTGTTACCCAATTATACCCTCCACCACCATTAATAAACTCACCAACCGTGCTAAACCATGTGTTTTTCTCGATTACCCAACCCACCACAGTGGCGACTAACCAAGAGTGTGGGTGTCAACCCAATAGATCTATTTAAGTGTTCCATGGCTTTTGATAGCTAATGGTTACAGTATAATGTAAGTACGAGGACTGTTGAGCTCATAAACCGATTGTCTCATGTTCCACATGGTAGTCAAAATAGAATTATGTAAGGTCAAAGAGGATTGACAAAGCCAGTTTTGATCCTTAGTCTTAATCATACTTTGCAAGTATTTTGTTAAGTGTAGAAACTGCTGAAGAAGAAGAAGACAAGTGTTGAAGAAGCTTATACAAAGTGCTGAAGAAAATGTTCTGAAGATGAACCAGACAAACATCTGAAGAATAACTTCTGAAGAATACTCATCAGAAGTTTGTACTCATTACTACTTCTGATAGAAGCTTCCCACCGCCTTATACTTCAGTAGTTTTAGTATTACATTAGTATTTGCTACTTTATGTACAAGTTCCAATACTACAGCCTGTTGTAGTATTATTATAATGTTTAGAATACTTCTCTTGTACGTATTACTCAGTTTATAAATAGATGGGTTCATCCTCTATTTTAGATAAGCTTTTGCAGTAACATTTCTAATATATTTGAGAATCATTTCAAAGCAACTTATTACTGTTTTATTCATTAACTGCTTAGATTCCCATTAACTGCTTTAGTTCAACATTCTACATTCAAGGGGGAGTAATAACTCCTGTTAAAAGTGATACTTTAACTTAGAACACATATTACATTCCGCTGTGCATTTACTTTGATAAATCTTTACACGTATTCATAAAAGAATCTGTGATTAAACTAGCATTTTGATCCAACAATTGGTATCAGAGCCCTGGTTCATCTGATAACATATCAATCTAACACATTAAAAACCAGACACAGGCTCTTATTGATATTCAAAAAAAGGATAAAAGTTCACTTTATAAAAACATCCATCACTTTAAGAAATCATTGATCAATCAAACTTCTTAAAAATGGACCCTCATAATACTGGATCTGCTAACCAGCGTCCCATGGTAGTCAGAATTGAATATAACATCTGGCAGAGAAGGATGCCACACACTTTGTCACAGCAAAATACAGGCTGTTGGAGGTCTGTCATGTATGGACCCCATAAACCAGTAACAACATATCTAGAAACTAAAGTAGAAAAAGAAAAAGAACCAAAAGATTATACTGATGAAGATTTCCTAAAACTTGAGCTAGATGCTAAGGCTTTTTCTATGTTGGCAATGGCTCTCCCAAATGAAATATATGTTGGGCTCTTACATTGTGAGAGTGCCAAAGAGCTGTGGGATTGCCTCAAAGAACAGTTTGGAGGAACTGATGAGGTGATTGCCAACACTAGAGAAATTCTGGCTCAACAATATGAAACTTTTACTCATGTTAATGGAGAAACATTGACACAACAATTTGAGAGATTTTCATCTTTAATATTTGAGTTAAAATTAAATGGTCATACATACACAAACTCATTTATGTTACATAGATTCTTAAGGTCTTTACCAGAATAATGGAAAACATATTCTATAGTCCTCAGATCAGGACCGGATTTTGACTCCCTTTCACTCACAAAACTACATGGGAGATTACTCAAAAGAAAAAATTGCAAAACTTCCAACATGGAACACTGGACACCTCCCTTAGCTCTCGCGTTCTATACCGAAGGATCTCTCCTTAGGGCCAATCCCGGCAACCTCGTATCCCCTAAGTAGGTTAACGATCATGAAGATCGAAGGATCTTGTGAATTCGTTTTAGGATCGTAAACACGAGCCGTGATCTCACGAATACCAACCGTAGGGTGCGGAATCCCCTCGGTTGTGCAAAATGATTCAGAAATAATTAGTAACGATCGTGATGAAAACAGATAACGAATCACCGAGCAATTTCCATAACTTTACTCGTGTATTAGATCAAATCAAAGATATTACAGATGAATAACCTAGTCCTAATACAGAGAATCACACACACAAACTGTGGAAAAGCTCAAAATGATTAACTAACTCTCTAAATAACTAACTTTTTCCCTTATATAGGCATTTCATTCGACCATTACATGAGGTCGAATGGGTTCATTCGACCCCTCTCGGGTTCGAATGAAGCCTTCTCTTATACATTCGACCGTTTGTTTTTTCTCGACATTCAGTACCGGATCACTAGCTGGGGACATACATGAATAATGCACTTACAATCTCCCCCTGGACCTATCTAGTGATGTACCAAATCAGAAAGTTATCAATTCTTCAAGTCTTGCATTCATCATCTTGAACGACTTGAAAACTTTCCATTTTCATGCACGTTTGTGTCGAGGTTTTTATCTTTCTCTGCAGTGAGCTTTGAAATCTTAGTCAGACTCAAGAAATCTTGGCTTTGACATTTGTTGGTCCAGAGATGAAGACAGAAAACAATCTTGAATTCTTCAACCTTCAGTCATTTCCTTTTCAACCGCTGACTAATTTCTGTTGTTCTGGTCATCTTGATGTTCAGGTTTGTGTCTTGTTCAGTTACATGCATTGTCGATGATTCTTGAGCAGTGCACTTGTTGTGTTTGATTCTGCAGAAAAATTTACTAAAAACTACACAAACTACAACCGGCGTTAGACACGACAAAAATCTCGGAAGTACTCTTCACATTCCTTTTGACCCTTAATAGTTCTCCCCCTGACCTATTAAACATTTTTCATTTGCACCAGAAACTTGAAAATTTTCAATTTGATTTCCTTTTTACAACTCTCAAGCATCCGAGCCTTCTCATTTAGTATCCCATCATCGGTTATCGAGAATAAAATCAAAGCAAAAGATTTTTATTTTTCAAAGTTTATGCTAAAACACACCAAAAATCTTTTTGAATTTTCATATGGATTTTCATAAAAGTACATATTTTTTGTGAATTTTCCGGTAAGAGGATCATATTAATATTGAAACAGTCAGTCAAAACTCTATTTTATCAGTTTTCTGCTTTTGACATTGAGCATCCTACAACCATTACCAGTATGTTTGTCCACTTAAACTCAAAATCATCATTTATTGTTCAGCATTTTAGATACATTATGGTAATATTAGATACTGAATAACCTATGGTCCCCGCACACGTGACACATTCCCGTATCAAGAATTGCACAAAGTTTCATCGTAACGAGTGATTATATTGTAGTTATCCGTTAGTTACAAGGTATGAGGCACAGAGGTGACAGGTTAGCAAATTAATGCTTCAAAGCGACTTGTGCACTCTACCAGGGTGAGGATTAATATCATACATGATTTTCATCATAGTACTGATACAATACATTAGATAATCTTTGATTATCATCACACATGTTAAGTTCCTCATTCGGTAACTTAAGGTTTTGTCATTAAAGATCTTTTAATAAGATACCCTAACTGAATCTAGGTCTGTAAATCAATACAACAGAAGATCAGTTAGGCCATCCCCAAATAACTTTCAATATAACGACCCGAAACCTCAGATTTTGGCAATCTATCAAACGAAATTTCGGTACTAAGACCATATGCCAACGATACGTTGATCCACATGATTATCAGTAATTGAATTTAAATTTATATCACCATGCTGAACTTTAAACTTTGATTTCAAGCCTACCAATATATAATTGTAGTGGCTACTCAATGTTTATCAATTCATTTTGTTTTCAGAGTAGTATGACAGTCCACTGATGTACTACCATCTCCTCTTTTTCCCCATGAAAATCATTTTGGATTTTCTAATTTTTATTTTGATTTTCTGAAATTTTCTCCCCCTAAAAATCTAAAAAATAAGCATATTTTTGGATTTTTTAAACTTTTGAAGAAAAACAAAATAAAATGATATCCAATGCGGTTTACTCATTGAATTTCAAAAACCATTTTCCCACTCAGACTACTTGACCCACTTTGTACTTTCAATTAGTAAATCCATTAACAAAGATAAGAAAGTTTAGAATAAACCGTAATGTCGCATCTGTTGTAGAAATCCAAAACTTGAGAGCAATTGCATGAGATTGCAATGTTGTCTGGCTTCACAGGTAGAAAACAGACGACAAACACTCTCTTCTCTATTGAATTCATGTTTTCCTTTGTCAATATAACTTTCTTGACCTTCACCTCTCCAATAAATAGCACAAACTTAATCTCCTACAGATGTATCAAAACACAACGTATGAGGAAAATCAAACCTGCTTTTGTATACAGATACTCCACTATCAACTATCAGAGGATAGCTAATAGGTCTGTTTGGAACAACCTGCACACTTGTTAAACAATTAGTAGGAGAGAGGAACCCATCCCTTCACAATGATGGGTCATCCAAGGTCATCAATCCTCAGAATATCAATCCATTCTCCTTTTGAAAAATCAATTGGTTTTTCAATGGATTGATTTGAAGTAAAAGCTGCTGCAGATTTAGGAAATGACTTGGGTTTCCAAAGAAGTTCAGGTTTTATTTTAGATTTCTTTTTCTTTGATTTTGTTTTGGTTTTTAACTTTTCAAGTTTCTTGTTTGAAACCTGCTTCTGAACTTTGTTTGAAATCTTCTCAGACTTAACTGATGAAGACCCAGGCTTAGAGTTATTCTTAGGCTTAGCCTTAGAACTCCCCCTCACCTTAGGAACCCTATCAAAATCTCCATTTTTATTCAAGGCAATTTTGTTGCGATTGTAATACACAACAGACTGTTTCCCCTTTTGTTTCTTAAATTGATTCGAGGATACAGGCGTTTTGACATTGCCCGAATGATTCACAACATTCACTTCTGTCCATTTCTATTTAACATACAGACATGCAACAACCAAATGCCCACGCTCTCCGTAGTTAAAATAGGACCTATACTCTTCAAAATCACATGCATACCCTTCATCCCAATATCAATAAGGACAAAGAGCAGCAATATGTCCAACTTCACCACATTCAAAACAACTTCTCCATTCAACATACTTAGAAGAATATTGTGGTGAGTTGTTTCCCCAATTACCATCAAATCGAGAGGTATATGAATAATCATAAGAGTCATGTGATCTAGATGAAAAACTTCTTGAATTCTCATGATAAGAATTTTTCACCTGATCATTGCCTTTTGATTTGTTTGGTTTTGGTCATTTTGTCCTAGGATTTTTCTTTTTGTTCCCAGGCTGATCCTTTTCATTCTCATGTTGGTTAGGATTGAGTTCAAAATGAAGATGACCAAATTGATTTCTAAATTGATTTATCAAATCAATGTTATCGACAAAGATACATTTAAGTAAAGATTGTTCGATATTATCAATTGGAAAATCTTTGTTGAAAATCAATTTGTCCTGTCCTACCAATATATAGGATCCTTCAACTCCTTCAGGAAACTTGAATATGGGGTTCTCTTCAGATTCAGGTTCTGAAGTTGCTACCACATTTTCAGTTTTCTCTTCAAACACTGATTTCACCTCAGAATCAGGATCAACAACACAAGGTGTTGTGACATCTAATTCTGATGTGAAATTATTCTTTGAAATAGTTTCATGGAGTTCTAAAATCTCTTTCATAAAAGATTCAATTTGATTCATAAAATGTTTTTCATTATTCATAAGAATTGTATTTTCAATTTTATATCTTTCAAGTTCATTTGCTAAGTTCTATTTGTCCTCAATAAGTTTTATCACTTCATTTTTCAATTTGACACACTCAGAACATTTAGCACATTCACTTTTTGAATTTACCTCAGCGTCTGCATTATTACCATTCTCAGAATTTACATCAACATTTGATGTATCACTTTCACTTGATTTACTCTGTTCCGAACTCGTATCAGAACTCAAATCGCTCTTTGACAATTCACTTGAATCATCATTTCCCATTTGTTTAGCAAGACACACAACATCACTTTTAACACTGTCTCTATTAACACACTTGTCAACACGTACCAGTTTATTAGTTGGTTGCACAACTGGAGCTATTATGTTTCCACAATAATCAACAATAGGTCTCGGTGTTATTAGAAATCCCCAAATGCTGTCAACTTGAGATTTTTGTCTTTGTGATTGTTGTCGTGCAGCTTCTATTTGAGCTTTTATCTGATCGTCAGTTCTTGACACCGTAAAATAATCACATGGATTTGCCATTTTTCAACAATGATTATTTCAATTTTTTTTCCAAAAACAACGTGGGTTCGAACCAACACCTATTCGACCTTTCAAATAGGTCGAATGGAAAACAGAATTAGTTCGACCTCAAGAATGAAAATCTTTGAAAATCACAGACTTGCACTACAACAAAAATGGCTTTTAAGGACCTTTTGTGTGGGACACTTGCAAAATAGGGTCCTAAAAGCTATTTAATAGGACGAACGAACTTTTGGTGTCCTTTTATAATATATGCTAGTAAACCGGTGTCCTAAAAAGCCATTTAATAGGATGGATGATTATTTGGGGGGTCCTATTATCATATAACTTAATAAGGCACTTAAAAAGTAGATCCTAATAAAGTAATTTATAAGACAATTAGTTGTTGGCGTCCCATTATGTGGTAATGTAATAGGACACATGATCACCGGGGGTCCTATCATAAAATAACTTAATACGACACTTTGTTAAGTCATAAATGTTTGATGTTATAGGACCATTTCTAGTCGAAGTCATATTATAACATAACTTAATAAGACACTTGACACATGGGTCTTATACCTTTAACCTTTATAGGACGCTTAATTATTGTGGTGTTATTATAATACACTGTAATAGGACACATGATATTTGAGTCATAAAACATGAGTTTTATAGGACGCTTATTCGCTATAACTTAATAGGAAACTTAACACTTGGGGGTCTTATAACTTTAACCTTTATAGGATGCTTAATAATAGTGATGTTATTATAATACACTGTAATAGGACACTTGATAATTGAGTCATAAATCATCAGTTTTATAAGGTCCTTTTTCGCTAGAGTTTTTTTTATTATAACATAATTTAACAGGACACTTGACACTTGGGTTTTATAACTATAACCTTTATAGTGGTGGTGGTGCATGGTGGTGGTGGATGGTGGTGGTGTTGATGGTGGGTGGTGGCAAACAGTGGTGGTGATGCTGGGCGGTGGGTGGTGGCAGACGGTGCTGGGTGACGATGGGCGATGGTAGACGATTTATTTCGGTGTATCTTGGTGTGAATACGGTGTGGTTCGACTTGTTTCGATTTGGTTATGCGTGATTTGGTGTTTAGATTGATTTGGTGAACCAAGCCGACCTGATAATGTTAATGTATTTTAAAAGTTAATAAATAATAAATACTAAACATTGAAATGAGATGTTTGTTTAAGCAAAAACATTCTAATGATTGCAATTTTATCCTCATTTTATATGAATACTAAAAGTTGAAACAAAATTTATAGGTAACTTAGTGTAGATAATTAACAAATGTATTTAAAAAAAGAAATTAGTAACCTCCTCTACGAGATAATATCAAAACCAAATTTATTTCAATTGCCGCCTCCTTTTTCCCTGCCCCTAACCGGGTGTCGCAAATTTAAACGGGTTCGTATACACGGTTCGCATCCACCTAACCCACATAGCTAACCCTAACTATATAAACATCTTCTTCATACTCATTCTAGTATCTACAACCCTAGCCACCACCACTTGAACCTCCTCTCTTCCCTCTTTAGAGCCGTAGCGGCGGCAGCCACCAACAACCACCACTCGAGCCACCACACTCCTCTGCTGTTGCTACAACAAGGAAAATGTCTGGGATTAGGTTAAGAGATGTTTAGGTTTATAAGTTAAGGGTATGTTAGGTTAAGGTTATGATTTAGGGGATCCTCTAGCTCCTGGAATGGACCTGCACAAGGTAGCAGAAACCATTAGCCTTAACGCAGGAGGGGGTCTCCTGCGTTTGGATTCCGGCGTGAGAATAAGTGCTTTTTCGTTGGGAGTAATAAAATAGAGAGTATTAGAGTAAAAGAAGTAGTGAGAAGTGTGTGTAGAATGACTACCCAAGGGTCTCCTTATATAGGCGATGGAAATCTGCCCAGGAGCTCCCTTATGGTAGCATCCTTACTATACCTGGTCATGGTTGACTCTCTTTATGCTGCCAGCAGTGAGACTTTGCCCTTTTAGTGCACTTTCAACTTTTACTGTAACACCCCAACCGATGGCGGAAACATCGAGGTGTCACGTAGTGATGATTGTTCAATAGCTCATGGTACTAAATGGAAGTTGTATATTACTAAACAATTTACAATTTGACATACAAATTAATAAATACATAAACTTGATTTACATAAACTATGTCCAAAGCTCCTATATGATCCAAAACTTGTACAACTTCCAATAGCAAGTAAAACCTGAAACATGTTAAGTTGGAAAGATGGGGGGGGGGGGGTCAACTATAAATAGTTGGTGAGGATACATAGGTTTTGTATATAATTGAAAACGATATGTTCTATAGTAAACATAGTTGTAGTATAATGATAGAATATGAGTCCGACATGTAACAATGCGTCTATTGTACAATCAAACCTTGTGTCGACTGAGACCTAACTCGCAAGTTAGTAAAAGTGTAACTGTTATCTATCATCCCTGAATTTATGCGGGGGGATGGGTTTGTCAGACCTATAGCGCTATAATCTAAACAGGCGGCTTGATCAATGTTAATGATTGTACAGTGTCTTTTTGTTACTGTCAAATGATAGAATGAGTAAATGATAGTGTAATTTTATCACAAGTTTCAACAATGATAGTGTATAAAATGTTTAAACATGTTTCACCCCAAAATGTAAAACAGAAAAAGGGGCTATGTAAACTCACATTCGCTAAGCTGAATTATCCTCTAAGCATTGTGAATGTATGTGAGGCGAATCCCAAAGACTCAACAACGTAGCTAGTCCAATTTGAAGAAATAAGAAATCCGAAAAAAAAGAAAGAATATCATGCTTCCAATTCGCCAATTACAAGAGCTTATAATCCAATCTTCAATTGTAGAAGTAATAGATTATAGAAAAAAAGTATGAGGAAAAGTTTAATCGGATTGAAACAATCGATTTAGAGGTGGCAAGTGTAATGGTTCATAGGTGGGTTTTTTATACTAGTTTTGGATTCAATTAGCCATTAAAATTGGTCAACACCATAAAGTAAGGTTTTATGATGAATTGACTATTTGACTAAGACTTTGACTGTTTGACTAAGACTTTGACTAGGACTTTGACCAGGACTTTGACTAGGGCTTTGACTAGGACTTTGACTGTTCAATTTAAGGAATGTGTTAAGTTTATTTTTTTCTGAAATACTACACAAGATGATAGTTGGCTCAGTTGGTTGTCACTGTGTGTTGGTTGACTGTGGACGCGGGTTCGAGTCCCGGTCCACACAAATCTTTTTTTGGCAATTATTTTCCTAAAACTATATTATTCTAAATTCATAATATGATTATATAAGCCCGAAAGTGACTCGAAATATTTTTAAAACGTACAAAAGTGTCGAGATACAAATAATTATTAGTTTAAGGTATTTAAAACATATATTGTTTAAAACAATACATTCTTTTTATCAAAAAAAATTAGGGGAAATTCGCGATGTTACAGCCTCCCCTACTTTTGGAAACTTCATCCCGAAGTTATTAAAAACACACGTTTGAGGTTGATTAGGTAGAAATTAAGGCAGCTGTGGTTTGGGTTAAGGCACGACATGAATTTATAGGTAATAGAATAATTTGTTTCGAATAATTTGGATAAGAGGTTTGAGATGTGAATTTTAAGAATTGGATTAGGTTCGTCTGAAGTAGCAAGAAGCATAAGAATCTAGCAAAATACTAAACTTATATTTTTGGAATCTTATAAGAAATGCATGAATTGATTGGCTATATGAAAACCAAATGAACTACTAAAACCTTATTAGAATTTCACACTACCTTAACGTACCTGTAAATTCATGATTACGTTCCGGACTGCAATCACCAATTTACCTTACATTAGGGTTTTGTGTCCTTCTATGACTCTAAACACACATGTAAGTAATTCAAAATAACCTTGTGATTGAATCGTTTACAATGTATCCAAAAATGAGTCCAACTGTTGAGTAGGAAAAAGACTTCTACCAGTCAGTGAGTAAGAACCTCTACCGATTGTTGAGTAGGTGCGATAGCCTCTACCAGTCGTTGAGCAGGTTGTAGGGCCTCTACCGACTGTTGAGCAGGCATGATGACCTCTACCAATAGTTGAGTAGGTTATTTGGTACTCAACTAACTGTTGAGCAAGTACTTCATCCTCTACCAGTTGTTTGATTAAGTGTACCAATTATTTCACACATAAATTGCAAATTGATAATATGTACATATAAACAATCAAGTATCAAGCATAGCCTGCGAGTTGTAATAGTGTTGTCCTAGACAAGGTTAATGACTCTAGGTGTGTCTATAGCAAATAGTTTATATTCAATGATTTCTAGTATCAAATGTTTAAATATGGTAGATAATCGAATCCTCATGTATAACTAAGGATTATGTTTGATGCAACACACAATCAAGTTTCAATAGTTTGGTTATCATGGGTAACTAGCTCATGTGTGAGAAGGTGAAGGATATGAATTTAGTTCTTGAGACGATGATGAAAAATCTTGAAGCAGAATCAAGGTTGTGAGAGATAGTGAATGTGAAGATATTTTATAAAGAGTTTATTTTATAGTAAGGAGATTATGTAGCAGTGTAAATTTTGGGGTTTGGATCAAAGGTTATAATCAAGTGTATAAGAAAACATGATTGTGGTATATGCCAAATATTGTAAAAATTTGAACAAGTTGAAAATGAGTGAGTGTCGAAGGAGAATTTAGAGACTAGATATTATTCCTATGGATAAAAAAAATCTTATTTTCAAAATTGGTTTTATACATAAAGCAAAATTTGTTAAATAGTACAAGCGAAGTGGGCTTTGATTAAAATATTCCCGTTAGTTGGAGATTTCAAACATGACATTAGGTTTTGAAGATCAAGGTTCAATTAAGTGATTTTTAATAGTTTAAAGCATTATATAAAAAATTGTTTGTTACGTCAATAAATAAACAATTGAATTTAAGTTCGAGGACATCTTTTGACAAAAATATGTACTTTGTAAAGTTACTAGGTAATGAAAATACAATAAGATTTAGAAATATTTGGTTTGTGCTAAGGTATGAGGTTATAGTTTAAAAAAAAAAATAAGTAACATGTGGAGAAATGAAATAATATGATTTGGGTAGGCTGTTGAATATTTAAAAAGTGGCTAAGATGGTAAGGTGAAGTGTGATTGTGAAATCCATAGATGGTTATGAAATGAGATTGATTTAAGCTGTAAAATTTTGAGATTTTAGAGCTTAGTTTTAAGGGAAGTGAGTGTAATCATCTATTCATTAATTAAAACGAATAAATGAAAACGTTGACTTATCAAAGCTTCTAGATTCTAATAACATAGTGAAGACATGCTTTAGCCTATAAGTGAACACTCATCCCGAGAATTCCCAGGTAGGCATCCGGGTCCCTCATCTGATTGGGATTTATGCGCAATGCCAGTCCTAGACAGAAAACTCAGAGTACAGGCGTTCACCCTTCCAGATTGCACGTGTTCGTTATTAAAATTTAGAACTTCGACGAGATCTTCAAGGTGGTTCAGGCTAAACCTGAGGATTTGTCCTATTAGTCTAAGAGTAGATCCAGTGATGGAGAGCACTCTTCTAGTAGGGTCTAAAGTAAGGATAAGAAGTAGGATAGAGAATATAAACAAGTAAGGTTGCAAGTAAAAGGAGCAAGTACTGATTAAAATCCTATGGTTATAGACTAGATTATTTTTTTTTCTAATAACCTAATTCCCTATAACCATGGCTCTGATACCAATCTGTAACACCCGAACCGATGGCGGAAACATCGAGATGTCACGTATTGATGATTGTTCAATAGCTCATGGTACTAAATGGAAGTTGTATATTACTAAACAATTTACAATTTGACATACAAATTAATAAATACATAAACTTGATTTACATAAACTAGGTCCAAAGCTCCTATATGATCCAAAACTTGTACAACTTCCAATAGCAAGTAAAACCTGAAACATGTTGAGTTGGAAAGATGGGGGGGTCAACTATAAATAGTTGGTGAGGATACATAGGTTTTGTATATAATTGAAAACGATATGTTGTATAGTAAACATAGTTGTAGTATAATGATAGAATATGAGTCCGACATGTAACAATGCGTCTTTTGTACAATCAAACCTTGTGTCGACTGAGACCTAACTCGCAAGTTAGTAAAAGTGTAACTGTTATCGATCATCCCTGAATTTATGCGGGGGGATGGGTTTGTCAGACCTATAGCGCTATAATCTAAACAGGCGGCTTGATCAATGTTAATGATTGTACTGTGTCTTTTTGTTACAGTCAAATGATAGAGTGAGTAAATAATAGTGTAATTTTATCACAAGTTTCAACAATGATAGTGTATAAAATGTTTAAACATGTTTCACCCCAAAGTGTAAAACAGAAAAAGGGGCTATGTAAACTCACATTCGCTAAGCTGAATTATCCTCTAAGCGTTGTGAATGTATGTGAGGCGAATCCCAAAGACTCAACAACGTAGCTAGTCCAATTTGAAGAAATAAGAAATCCGAAAAAAAAGAAAGAATATCATTCTTCCAATTCGCCAATTACAAGAGCTTATAATCCAAGCTTCAATTGTAGAAGTAATAGACTATAGAAGAAAAGTATGAGGGAAAGTTTAATCGGATTGAAACAATCGATTTAGAGGTGGCAAGTGTAATGGTTCATAGGTGGGTTTTTATACTAGTTTTGGATTCAATTAGCCATTAAAATTGGTCAACACCATAAAGTAAGGTTTTATGATGAATTGACTATTTGACTAGGACTTTGACTGTTTGACTAAGACTTTGACTAGGACTTTGACCAGGACTTTGACTAGGGCTTTGACTAGGACTTTGACTGTTCAATTTAAGGAATGTGTTATGTTTATTTTTTTTCTGAAATACTACACAAGATGATAGTTGGCTCAGTTGGTTGTCACTGTGTGTTGGTTGGCTGTGGACACGGGTTCGAGTCTCGGTCCACACAAATCTTTTTTTGGCAATTATTTCCCTAAAACTATATTATTCTAAATTCATAATATGATTATATAAGCCCGAAAGTGACTCGAAATATTTTTAAAACGTACAAAAGTGTCGAGATACAAATAATTATTAGTTTAAGGTATTTAAAACATATATTGTTTAAAACAATACATTCTTTTTATCAAAACAAATTAGGGGAAATTCGCGATGTTACATTTACTATTTCCTAGGCATGGCTTGGAGCTGTGTGATGTTTTGTTTTATGCCCTTAGTAATAAGCCAAAGCACCTTTTTACATTTCCAATGTTTTTACTGTTTGCTTTCTGCTGCATAGCTACCGTATGGCAGCCATGCTGCCTTATGTTAGCTGTTCAGCTTCAAGAAGTCAAGCAAACCTTAATACTCCTACTCTGCTTTATTTTTTGACGAGGGTTTAAACGTGGTCGTTTTAGGACCCACGTCATCACCCCCCCAGTCATAAGCATTTGTAAGGAAGTTATAAGTGCTTGTGACTTGTAAATTGTCTCTTGCCTTGGTGGCAATGTTAGCTAATCTTACCTTGGTACCGAGGAGTTATTAGATTCCAAGCTCCCTCATGGGAGCCGTATATTTGTGCAATGCCTTTGCCAATTTTTTATCTCAGTTCCTGTCCCTTCGTTTCTCATTATGACCCTATTTTTAATTAATATCACTGGTCATCATTACTTTCTTGGGGGCAGATTTATCTCCCATCAGCTGCTGCGTGTGGCTGCTGATTTGATGGGCGCCCTAGGCTGACGTCATCCTACTGGACAGATGGACGATTTGCTTCATTGGTAACCGTTTTTGATCATTAAATTCAAATTTTGAATTTATAAAAGGAGATAACTTCTCTTGTTTTTTCATTCCATTTCCTTTTTAGTATAACTTCCCTCTTTTCACCCACGATCCCCTCTTCGCCGGCGTCTTTGTTTTCTTCTATAAAAAACTGGTAAGTGCCTTCCTTTTCTTTCACACTTGTTTTTCGTTATGGCTAAAAACGATATTCCTTCTCAATTTACTCAGTTGTCCAAATCTGATGCCGAACAGTTTTGTTCAGAAGTTGGTATCCCGTTGTCTTTTGAACCCTCTGTTCCAAAGGGAAAGACTCCGGTAACCTCTGTTTCTCCTGGCATGGTGGCCGTTTATACCCGTCAGTTTGATCAGGGTAACCTCTGGTACCCTTTTTCTAGGTTTTTTCTTAATGTCTTAGAGTACCACCAACTTGGTCTTGATCAGCTGTGTCCTTCTAGTGTAGCCCAGATTATTCACTTTGAAATAGTGTGTTGTTGTTATGAGCCTTCTTTGGCCATGTATCGTCGGTTTTTTAGGTTGGCTAAGAATGGGAACTGGTTTACCATTGAGAAAACCCAATGCGAACCAGCCCTAATTTCAAGTGTTATTGCTCTTGTGTCTACCTGGAAAGATAAGTTTTTCTTCTTGAACTCTGATTTCCTACCCTTCAAGGCTCCAAGGAGGTCTTCTGATGCTCCTCTGAATGAGAGGGAGCCTGATCCTGACACTCTTGATTAGAAGTTGTTGGAAAAACTTCGTATTTTTCTTACCCGTCTCCGCACCTTTCCTGAAGACTTTTTGGTCATGATGGGTCTAAGTGTTAATTGGGATGATCCAGAGACTGAACCTGTGATTTATCATGGTGGGGAGGGTATGTGTCGTTAAGGCTTACTTTCTCTCCCTCACTTTTGCTTGTCTATTCCTGCATCTAATTTCTTTTCTTTTTTGAAGAAATGAGTACCCTTGATTTTCTTGCTCTGGATGATATTGTTGATGTTAAGTTCAAGGTCCGTGCTTCGGAGGAGGGTAAGAATGTGGTTATGAGGACTGAGCATGTCCGTTTCCAAGGGGAGTACACTAGTGTTATTTCGTCATCCTCAACTGCTTCGGAGCCTTCAGTGAAGAAATCTGTTACTGTGTGTCGCTCCAGCAAGTGACTTCAGGGTGTTTCCTCTGGCCCAGGGAATGTAACTGCTATTCACTTGGTCATTGAAGAGGAGGATGAAGATTCTTCCCTGATAGCTCCCGCCATGGGATGTGTGCCTGCCTCTGGTAAGGGCAAGTTGACATTGTCTTCTCCTAAGAAGGGTGATACTTTGTTCAAAAAGCCTAAAGATGTAGTGATCAAGGGTGGGGATCAGAAGTTGCCAAGGGTTGAGGGTGGTGAGAGTTCAAATCCGGTTTCCAGTGTTGGTGTTGATGCCCCTGTGCAAGAAGGTCATGGTGAAGGAGTATTTATACCAAATTGGGATATTAAGAGTGCTGATGTGTTGAAGAGGGCTTCCATTTGTCGGGATTTGATTGACCATTGCATCCCTGATGCAGAAAGGGCCATACACAGGGAGTGGGTGGATAAGGATCTGATGAAAAAGATGTATTATCATTTTGGTCAATTTTCATCTTTGTTCCTGGACGGGATGGCTAGGTGGGGTGGTTTATTACTTCGGAGTGAGAAAGTTGAAGGTGCCTATGAGAAGCACGAGGTTGAGTTGGTGAAGGTGAGGGAGGAACTAACTAAGTATGTTGCACGGGAGAAGGATCTGGTGCATGAGTTGGCCGTATCCAGGACCCAGCTTGGTTTGGAGAAGGAGAAGTTTGACAAGATGTTCAAAGGGTTGAATGATGAGAAAGTGAAGGTTGCGAAGGAAAGGGAAGGCCTGGCTCGGGCTAGGGAGGCGGTTAAACAAGAGCAGGTTGCTGTGGAGAAGGTTGGTATGGAGCTTAGAGCTCAAGTGGATCATCTGACTGAAGAGAAGGAATGGCTGGTTTCTAAGGGGGTTTCCTGTTTTGTCACCAACTTGCTGCATTCCCAGGAGTTTAATGCTCCATTGGCTGATATTTACGCCAAGGCTATAGCCTTCGGTCGTCATGGTGGAATTCAAGCTGGTTTCAAAGCAGCTGAGGAGGGTCAAAGGTTCGAGGAGCTACCCTCCTTTAAGCCTTCTTCTGGGGATGAGTTTGTGAATGCTGTGAAGGCGATGGAGCTTTCCACTTACCCTTATATTGCAGCCATTGCTAAGGCTTCCCAGCAACCTATCTCCTTCCTGCAAGATTTGGAGCCAGAAGGTTTGAAGAAGGAGGTGGCCAACGAAGTCTTCAGCTCCTATGTGTCAAAGAGGCCCCTTAGGATCATGTTGGAGGGGGCTAATGGTGGGGAAGGTAGTTCAAAGCGTTTAAAACCTGCTGACTCGTCTAAAGTTCCTAATTTGGAGCAGGTATTTGAGAATTCTTCCCCCTTCAAGCTTTGAAGATTGATTCCACCCCTCCTGCTGGTGAGGATGATCCGTTTGCTGGCCTTGACACTGAGGAGCTCTACGGAGATGTTGGTAACCAAGTTCTGGCGTTCACTGGTGAGGGTGATACCACCGATGAAGCTGAAGATTCTGTTACCCCATGATCAAGTCATGTTTTAAGCTTTTGTTATGTTTTGGCAGTCTTTGTAATGAAACTCTGTTGTACCTAGCCTTAGGGCTTTAATCTATGGGAATGCTCCCCCTTTAGGGGTGATTCCTTATTTTATGTTTAATGTTTGGCTGTGTTGAATATTTTGCTTGTCGTTTATAGTGTTTGCACTGTCTTTAACCTTTTTCCATGAGGTGGATGCTGCAGTCACCCATCCCAGGCTACTAAGCTAGAGAATCGATGCAATGCTTATCCCATCAGCTTGTTTGTTTGTAACCTTTCTTAATGGTTATCTATGTGAAATGTTCGTTTTTGTGCCTATCGTGAACATGTATGAGCTGTCTTGGTGTGAGGAGCTCACCCTCTTTCATGGGTCTAGGTATTCCTTCTAAAGGACTTGTCCCATGGAGTTGTGGATTGTATTAGGAACTCACCCTGTATACAGGAAGGTCATTATCCTTGTTACCTGTTGAGCAGTTGTGGCCTAGGAGCTCATCCCCGTTTCATGGGTAGGTATAGCGCCGGATCCCATGGAGCCTTATTAGGAGGGGCTCACCCTTTGATAAGATAAGTGACAAGTGAACTGTTTTAAAAGAAAGTTCATTCATTCATTAGCTATTTCATTTGGGATACATAGTAGCATTACAACCATTAAACATAGAATCATTTCAAATTCTTGTCATTCCAATGCCTGGGGATCATGTTGCCATTTGGATCAGCTAGCTTGTAGGATCCTCCTTTGTGGGCTTCCTTGATGACATAAGGACCCTCCCATCGGGGACCTAGCTTCCCTACGTTCTGCTGCCTGCTAGCTTCATTGCATCTTAACACGAGGTCCCCCGGCCTGAAGACTTCTTTTCTAACCCTCGTGTTGTAGTAGGCTTCGAGTTTCTTTTTGTACCTAGCTTCCCTGATGGAGGCTTGGTCTCGTGATTCTTCGAGGAGGTCCAGGTTGAGTAGGACCTCCCTATCATTGTGTTGTGCATCTCGTCATGCGCTTCTTCCCGAGCTTACCCCAATTTCGGCTGGTATGACAGCTTCGCTTCCGAAGACGAGGCTGTAGGGTGTCTTTTGGTGACTTGTTTTCTCCAGGGTTCGGATAGCCCAGAGAACACTTGGGAGCTCGTTAACCCATTTATTGCCATATCTTCCCAGCCTTGCTTTAATACCTTCGACAATGCTTCTATTCATACGCTCAACTTGTCCATTGGACTGGGGGTAAGCTACTGAGCTGAAGACTTGCTTGATGCTCAGCTCGGAGCACTAGCTGCTGAACGGCTTGTTGGCAAACTGCTTTCCGTTGTCAGTTACAATCTCCCCTGGTAGCCCATATCTGCAAATGATCTGTTAACATACAAAATTTACCACATGCTTCCCCGATATGGTGGCCAATGGCCTGACCTCCGGCCACTTGGTGAAATAATCGACAGCTACCAAAAGGAACTTCAGCTTTCCTTGGGCCGGTGGGAAGGGACCCACTATGTCCATTCCCCACTTAAAGAAGGGCCAGGCAAAGATAATAGGTACAAGATCGTGTTTCAGGTTGGTCTTTACCGGTGTTTGCAACTGACATGCTTCACATTTTCGGATTGTCTCGAAGGCATCTTTGTGCATGGTTGGCCAATAATAACCGAAGTTCATAAGCTTTGATACCACAGCACGAGGCCCGGCGTGCATGCCACATATCCCCTCTTGTATCTCCCTGATAAGATAGTTACTTTGATTGGGCCCGACATGTAACACCCCAACCGATGGCGGAAACATCGGGATGTCACGTATTGATGATTGTTAAGTAGCTCATGGTAAATAATAAATTTCAATAATTGCTTTAAATACATTACATACAAATGTTCTACAAGAATCTGTACATCAACATGAAAAATACTAGATACCCATCTTCAAGCATCAACTCTAATCATCAAGCAAGCTACAACCTGAAACATGTGAAGTTTGAAAATATTTTGGGTCAACAAAAGTTGGTGAGTGTTACATAGGTTTTGATAATTGAATAAAAATGTTGTGCAATTCAAGTGTCATGGCAAGTCTAGTCAATATGTGAAAACATACTAGAAGTAAATCGAGTGCATAATCAACCCTTGTGACTGTTGTATTGTGGTACATCCCATACGCTCATGGTTCACTCGTTTATGTTGCGATAACAAACACCCACGCTACCTTTGTAGGAGGCACGTATCCGGGTGGGATTGTCAGTCCAATAGATCTATCAATGTATACCGTCGGCTGATCAATGTTAATGATTATGCTAGAATTGTGCTTACCCTAGTCATGTTCAAGACATAATGCAACATATAAAAACACATAGACACTTTGATGATTGAATTGCATAAAGAATGATGTAACATGTTTCACCCCAAAAATGGTGATAAATAGAAAAGAGGCTATGTAAAACTCACCTTAGCAAAATGTTATTTCTCTTGAAAAAATAGAATAGTAGTGTTGCCCAAATATGCCAAGTATCACCCTATAATAAGGTAATAAATAGGTCTAAGTCTATCTAGTCTACAAATATATATGTTCCAGGGCTTCGAATTTGGGATAAATGCTCGTTTGATTAATAATTAAAAGGTTTGATAATTGAGAGAAATTTAGTAAATAAATAAACAAAAATCTTTTTATAAAATTTGAATTTAAGATGGTCACAATAATGAGTTTAAAGTATAAAAATAATTTTTATAAAATTATTTTCTTTAAAATAGAATATTAAATCTATTTATCAAAATTTAACTTTAATATTTAAAAATACTAAAATTAAAGAATTATTAGATTAAAAATTACATTTCTGATCCAAATAATCAGAAAAAATTTATATAAAATTTTGGTGCAAAAATATTAAAAATTGAATTTATTATGATTTATTTATGATTAAAACTAACAAAAATTGATTAAAAATATTAAATAAATGATTTTTCAGAAATAAAAATCATTTCAGAAAAGTTTATTGTTATAAAAACTCAGAATAATTTTGTGGAAATTTATAAAATTGTTTTGATATTTTAATAGAATTTTATAAATATAATAGAATAAACTTGGATTATTTATTATATATATTAAATAAATAAATTTTTTGAAAACTAAAAATTGTATGTTAAACTTTTTCGTTATTTTAACACAAAATAATTGTTGTAGAATTTTTAAAAGAGTCTTAATATTTTAAAATGAATTTATAAAATATAAGTAATATATATTTAAAGTTTGATTGTTTTTAACAAAACAAAAAGAAAAGGGTGTGGCTGCTGTGGTTCAAACCCGCGTCAGCCGGTTCACAGTCACCAGGCACAACCACTTGGTCCAGACCAGTGGTTGTGTTTGGTTTCAGTTAGTTTAAAATATAACATATAAGGAAAATAAATGTTCTTCCCCAAATTGAATACTCGTGCCCTAGATTTTCCAATTAAACAATTCACACAACATTAACCCAATTAACCTTAGGGTTAATGTTGTGTGTATGCGGAAGATCAAAACCCATATGAAAAATATAACTTACAAACACGATTTGAATGCAAATGATTGGTCAACGCAGAAAGGTCAAAATGAAAAAGTATGCATCGATTGTTGGATAATTAACAGAAATTGAGGTTTGAGAGAGGGAATTCGGCGAGTTGAGGAGGTGGTGTGATGTCCAATTTATAGTGATGTGGTCTGGATCAATGAATTGGAAAGTTTGACTTCGAAATGAATGGTTGACGCGATAATTGATAAGATTGGGGACGAATTAAAGATAATTGATTGTGTATACGACTTGTAATAGGCCGGAAATAACGATGCCATGCCAATTCCGGAATCAATACGCGTTAATCTTGGTTAATTATGGAAGCTTGTGGTCACAGTTGACTTCTCTAGTCAACTGTGAAGATCAAATGTCGGGTTAAATAAATTAAGAGCTGGGAATAAAACAACAAGTTCGTGCAGCTCGGGTGGTTATGTGTGTGTGTGTGTAAGCACCGGCTTGGGGCGCGGGTTCGAGTCCCGGCCCAAGCTTTCATTTTTTTTTTACAATTTTAACACATATATAAGTATATTATATATTAATAATATAGTATTAGGGTTCCAATAATGGCACACAATAATTACAAATAATATTTCGAATTTAAAATCTATTCGTAACATATAGATTTTAAATTCGAAATGTTACACGACACACCTGAGCAGGGGTGCCAAGTATCCCTTCTTGTAGAGTTTGCCATCTTCAACAACATAATGCCTTGCCTTGAGGACCAACCGCTTTGCTTCTTGCTCGCTATCTGGTAGCTTCCCTTGTTTTAGGTAGGACATAATGGGGGTCATCCATGTGGATTCTGTTTCAGTGACAATATCTTGGACTTCTTTGTTGTCAATGGATGGTTCCTGAAGCACCTCAACCAGGACCTGTTTTGTTAAGTGAGCAAACTTTAGGGAAGCCAGCTTACTCAGGGCATTTGCCTGCTTGTTCTTGGTTCTTGACACTTGTTCTAGTGTGAAGGCTTTCAATTCCTTGATGAACTCCTTAACCTTATCTTTGTACTTGACCATTGAGGGCTCCTTAGCGGTGTACCCTCCATTCACTTGCTTGACTACCAGGTTTGTATGGACGAACACTTTCAATTCTTGTACTTTCATGCTTCTTGCCAACCTTAAACCGGCCAGTAGGGCTCCATATTCAGCAACATTGTTGGTGCAGGGGAAGTCTAGACGGAGGGCATAAGTGTACTCGGTTCCGTGGGGGTCCTTAATTACAAGACCAGCCCCAGAACCTTCTACACTTGAGGCTCCATCTGCGAAAAGACACCACTTCCCTTCGAGGTCAGGTTGTTCTTCTTCGACCTCATTCATCTCTTCTTCTGTCTACAAGATGGGTAATTCAGTTAGAACGTCAGCAAATACTTGTCCCCTGTAAGCCCTCCTAAGTACATATTCTATCTTGTGCTCCCCTAGGCCAACAACCCATTTTGCCAACCTCCCAGAGTCTTCCGGCTTTTCAAGGATGGAACATATGGGTCGGTCGGTGATTACCCTCATTGGGTGAGCTTGGAAATATTGCCTTAGTCTTTTGGCAGTGTGCACGAGTGCCAGCACAAGCGTCTCCATGGGAGCATAATTGATTTCGGCGTCTTTGAGGGCTCTGCTGACGAAGTAGACGGGTATTTGCTCCTTTCCTCGATCAACCAAGAGGACTGAGCTAACTGCTTCAGATCCTGCTAACAAGTAAACTGTTATTACTTCCCCCTTTTCGGGTGCCGCCATTTCTGGCAGGGAAGCTATGTGTTTTTTAAGATCAAGGAGGGCATCCTCTGCCTCTCTCGCCCAACGGAAATCCTTTTTATCGATACAATTCTTGAGTGTCTTGAAAAAGGGCAAGGATTTTTCCGCAGACTTAGGCAAGAAGCGTTTCAGGGCAGCGATTTTACCGTTGAGGCTTTGCACCTCCTTCTTTGTGGAAGGTGACTTGATGTCCAGGACAGGTTGGATCTTGCTTGGATTTGCTTTGATGCTTTGTTTCCCGACTATATGACCAAGGAACTTCCCTTCCTCAAATCCAAAAGAGCACTTTACTGGATTGAGTTTCATATTTATTCCCCGTAGGTTATCAAAAGTTTCTCGGATGTCTTTTATCATTGCCTTCCCAGACTCGCTTTTGATGACCAAGTCATCTACGTAGGCTTCCATGTTTCTCCCGATTTGTTTCGAGAAGGCCTGATCCACCAGCCGTTGATAAGTAGCTCCTGCATTTTTCAAGCCAAAGGGCATCTTTCGATAGCAAAAGATTCCCTTATCGGTGTGGAAGGCTGTCTTCTCTTCGTCTTCCTGCTTCA
Organism: Ambrosia trifida; assembly: GCA_028751855.1. Lineage (NCBI taxonomy): Eukaryota > Viridiplantae > Streptophyta > Magnoliopsida > Asterales > Asteraceae > Ambrosia > Ambrosia trifida. Next base: position 55,990,619 of record CM054131.1, read on the forward strand.
TCTGAATCTGGTGCTACCCCTTATAGGCATCCAGGAAGCACTTGTATTGGAAGCCAGTGAGGGAGTCGACCTTTCAATCGATCTCAGGTAGCGGGTAGCAGTCTTTTAGGCAAGCTTTGTTAAGATTCTTGAAATCTACGCACATCCTCCAGGAACCATCTTGCTTGGCTACCATGACCGGATTTGCCACCCATGAGTGATATTGTACCTCCCTTAGAATACCTGCTTCCACCAACTTTTCAACCTCCTGGAAAGCAGCCTGGCTACGAGCAGGTGCCAGGCTCCTCTTCTTTTGAACGACAGGTTTGTAAGAGGGAGCTATGTTGAGGGAGTGTTCCGCCAGATCCCTCGGGACCCCAGTCATGTCTCCGGGACACCAGGCAAATACGTCTCGACTTTCCTGCAAAAGGTTGATTAGTTCAAACATAACCTTATCAGGAAGTAAGTTGTTTACTTTGATTGTCTGCTCCAGATAGGCAGGGTTTATGCTGATTTCCCTGATGGGATTACTGGCTGTTGCCTCCATCTCTCGGGGATCTTTAGCTTCCTCCACAGAGGCTATTAGAAGGGCTTCTGCTGACGGCTTCAGGGTTGCAATTCCATTGGGCGTTGGGAGCTTCATGAGGCCATGCATCGGGATGAGTGTTCACTTATAGGCTAAAGCATGTCTTCACTATGTTATTATAATCTAAAATCTTTGATAAGTCAACGTTTTCGTTTATTCGTTTGAATAAATGGATAAATGATTACATTCCTTATATTACCTCATTCATGTCTCATTGAACCTTCATTGTGTCTCTTACAGATCATGCCTCCACGTCGCAGCGCTCGTCTTAACAGTGGTGACAATCATGATGAAGGGAGTAGCAATCACAACCATAACCATGACACTAACCACAACAACAACAATGGTGTCGATGCCCAACTGGCTGCAATCATTTCTCAACAAATGGCGCAGCAAATCGCGACTCTAGTTCCCAATTTACTAGCTCAAGTCATCAAGATGAACGACAACGGGAACAGTAACGGCAATGGTAATGGAAATGGAAACCACAACGGGAATGGGAATGGTTTTCCAGCCTGTACCCTTAAGCACTTTAATTCTTGTAATCCCCCAAAGTTCAGTGGAGAAGAAGGAGCTACAGGACTACTACAATGGTTTGAGGGTATTGAGAATACCTTCATCAACAGTGAGTGCCCCGACAACTTTAAAGTCCGTTATGCCATGAGTGTTCTTCACAAACGAGCACTCACTTGGTGGAATGAGGAAAAGCGCACCCGTGGAGCTGAAGCTGCACTGGCCTTAACTTGGGATCAAGCTAAAGACATTATGAAGGCAGAATTCTGCCCTCGTAATGAAATCAAGAAGCTAGAAGATGAGTTTCATGATCTTGCTCAAGATAGTGGAGAAAACCTTGCCTACAACACTCGATTTCACGAACTTAGCCTACTGCTACCCCACAAGGTCACCCCTTTGTCTATTGCGATCGAAAAATACATTGGTGGCTTACCGATGCAAATTCAAGACACGGAGTGGGGAAGGAACCCTGCTACTTTGGAGGAAGCAAAGCGTTTGGCTGCCACCCTAACAGATAACCATGTGAAGGTAGGAACCTTGACTCGGAAAGGGGAAAAGAAAACTGTTGCAAAAGATACTCCCCAACCTGCCGTTGAAATCAAAACTGAGGCCTCAACCAACGGAAAGAGCAAGGTCAGGAATTTTGCAATAGACACCACTGTCCCACCCAACAAGAAACGATACAACGGGAACCAATCTAAGTGTGAAACCTGCCAGTATCACCACCCAACCCAAGTGCCCTGCCGACAGTGCACCAATTGTCAAAGGTATGGGCATCTTGCGGATGCTTGTCGAATTCCTGCTACAAACGACCTTGCTGCTCCAAATAACCCCGCTAGAGACCCTCCAGCTACTTAACAGCAAACCCCACCATTTGAATGAAGTCTACTTTTTAATTCTATGTATTGACACTTTTTGATTCAAGTAATAAATTCAAGTATTATCATAACATCTGAGTGCATGCTTATTTGAATGTGAACTAATTGCTATATCTATAATCATACTTGCTTACTTGTACAACAATTAGTTGACTACCAAACAACCTACTCAACGATTGGTAGAGGTCATCATGTCTTTCCAACAGTCGGGAGAGGCCCTACAACCTGCTCAACGACTGGTGGAGACTATCGAACCTGCTCAACAATCGGTAGAGTCATAAATGGACGCAAAACCCTAATGTAAGGTAAATTGGTAATTACGGTCCGGAACGTAATCAGGAATTTACAGGTACGTTAAGGTAGTGAGAAATTTTATCAAGGTTTTCGGTAGACGACCAATTGTATACCTGGTGTCTTTCTTTAACTTCGGGACGAAGTTCCTAAAAGTAGGGGAGACTGTAACATTTCGCGTTAAATAATTGTACGTTACGTATAATCTGGATAAAAACGACAAGTTCTATTATTATTGTTTGCATTTAATTATTTTTGTGGCATTTTGAACCCTAATACTATGATAATTATTCCTAATATATATATATATATATATATATATATATTAAATATATGTTAAAAAATGCCAAAATAATAAAAGCTTGGGCCGGGACTCGAACCCGCGCCCCAAGCCGGGTTATTATACACACAACACAAACCAACTGCTCTAGCCAAGATCCTTGTTATAATCCGGACGCGTTATAATTATATCACGATTCTGAATCATCTCAGTTGACTTGGAAAGTCAACTGAGATCAATGACCTTTCATAATCATGACCAATAACTCGTAATTGATCTATGATTGGCATTACAACGCGATTACCGGCCTGTTATGACTCATACACACGGCAATTGTCAATCAATTGTTACCATATTTGATCCACGACGCGTCAACATTCAATACAAGGTCAACGATTGCCAATTCGAACATCCAGACCATTACCCTATAAATTGGACATTCCTGTACGATCACAAATCGCCAATCTATCTTTCTAAACCTCCAATTTCTCTTAAACATTCTCTGTTCGTGGGTTTCTGTTCGAGTTTGACTTCGGAGTTTGACTGTTCGTTAGTGTTCGATTAAGCTTTGTAAGTCCAATTTTGATTGTGGGTTTTATTGATCGGCACCCACACAACATAAACCCTATGGTTAATTGGGTTAATGTTGTGTGATTTACTCGATTGCAGAATCTAGGGCTCGTTGCATGATTTGGGGATAAACACGATTTCTGATATGTTATTTATTTCAATGAATTGGAAAGTTTGACTTCGATATGAATGGTTGACGCGATAATTGATAAGATTGGGGACGAATTAAAGATAATTGATTGTGTATACGACGTGTAATAGGCCGGAAATAACGATGCCATGCCAATTCCGGAATCAATACGCGTTAATCTTGGTTAATTATGGAAGCTTGTGGTCACAGTTGACTTCTCTAGTCAACTGTGAAGATCAAATGTCGGGTTAAATAAATTAAGAGCTGGGAATAAAACAAGAAGTTCGTGCAGTTCGGGTGGTTATGTGTGTGTGTGTAAGGACCGGCTTGGGGCGCGGGTTCGAGTCCCGGCCCAAGCTTTCATTTTTTTTTACAATTTTAACACATATATAAGTATATTATATATTAATAATATAGTATTAGGGTTCCAATAATGCCACACAATAATTAAAAATAATAATAATAACAATGAAACTTGACGTTTTATTCGTAACGTATAGATTTTAAATGCGAAATGTTACAGTCTCCCCTACTTTTAGGAACTTCGTCCCGAAGTTAAGAGAAAACACAAGGTTTACAATTGGTCAACTACCGAAAACCTTGATAAAATTTCACACTACCTTAACGTACCTGTAAATTCGTGATTACGTTCCGGACCGCAATCACCAATTTACCTTACATTAGGGTTTTGTGTCCTTCTATGACTCTACCGATTGTTGAGAAGGTTCGATAGTCTCCACCAGTCGTTGAGCAGGTTGTAGGGCCTCTCCCGACTGTTGGAAAGACATGATAACCTCTACCAATCGTTGAGTAGGTTGTTTGGTAATCAACTAACTGTTGTACAAGTAAGCATGTATAATGAGTATGATTTAAATATAGATATAGCAATTAGTTCACATTCAAAACAAGCATCCAGATGTTATGATAATACTAGAATTTATTAATTGAATCAAAAGTGTCAATACATAGAATTAAAAAGCAGACATCATTCAAATGGTAGGGCTTGCTGTTAAGTAGCTGGAGGGTCCCTAGCGGGATTATTTGGAGCAGCAAGGGCGTTTGTAGCAGGAATTCGACAAGCATCTGCAAGATGCCCATACCTTTGACAATTGGTGCACTGTCGGTAGGGCACTTGGGTTGGGTGGTGATACTGGCAGGTATCACACTTAGGTTGGTTCCCGTTGTATCGTTTCTTGTTGGGTGGGACAGTGGTGTCTATTGCAAAATTCCTGACCTTGCACTTTCTTTTGGTTGAGGCCTCAGTTTTGATTTCAACAGCAGGTTGGGGGGTATCCTTTGCAACAGTTTTCTTTTCCCCTTTCCGAGTCAGAGTTCCTGCCTTCACATGGTTATCTGTTAGGGTGGCCGCCAAACGCTTTGCTTCCTCTAGAGTAGCAGGGTTCCTTCCCCACACCGTGTCTTGAATCTGCATCGGTAAGCCACCAATGTATTTTTCAACCGCAATAGGCAAAGGGGTGACCTTGTGTGGTAGCAGTAGACTAAGTTCGTGAAAACGAGCGTTGTAGGCAAGGTTTTCTCCACTATCTTGAGCAAGATCATGAAACTCATCTTCCAGCTTCTTGATTTCATTACGAGGGCAGAACTCTGCCTTCAAAAATGTCTTTAGCTTGATCCCAAGTTAAGGCCAGTGCAGCTTCAGCTCCGCGGGTGCGTTTTTCCTCATTCCACCAAGTGAGTGCTCGTTTGTGAAGAACACTCATGGCATAACGGACCTTAAAGTTGTCGGGACACTCACTGTTGATGAAGGTATTCTCAATACCCTCAAACCATTGTAGGAGTCCTGTAGCTCCTTCTTCCCCCACTGAACTTAGGGGGATTACAGGAATTAAAATGCTTGAGAGTGCAGGCTGGAAGACCATTCCCGTTCCCGTTGTGGTTTCCATTACCGTTCCCGTTTCCATGACCGTTTCCATTGCCGTTTCCGTTCATCTGGATGACTTGAGCCAGTAAGTTGGGAACCAGAGTCGCGATTTGCTGTGCCATTTGTTGAGAAATGATCGCAGCCAGTTGGGCATCGACACCATTGTTGTTGTTGTTATTGTTGTTGTTGTGGTTAGCGTCGTGGTTGTTGCTATTCACATCATCTTGATTGTTACCACTGTTAAGGCGAGTGCTGCGACGTGGAGGCATGATCTGTAAGAGACACAATGAAATTGAATGAGGTTATATAAGGAATGTAATCATTTATCCATTTATTAAAACGAATAAACGAAAACGTTGACTTATCAAAGATTCTAGATTCTAATAACATATGAAGACATGCTTTAGCCTATAAGTGAACACTCATCCCAAGAATTCCCAGGTAGGCATCCGGGTCCCTCGTCTGATTGGGATATATGCGCAATGCAAGCCTAGACAGAAGACTCAGAATACAGGCGTTCACCCTTCCAGATTGCACGTGTTCGTTATTAAAAATCTAGAACTTCGACGAGATCTCAAGATGGTTCAGGCTAAGCCTGAGGATTTTGTCTTATCAGTCTATGAGTAGATCCAGTGATGGAGAGCGATCTTCTTGTAAGGATGAAAGTAGGGATAAGAAGTAGGAGGGAGATAGAGAATAGCAAGTAAAAGAAGCAAATACTGGTTAAATCCTATGGTTATAGACTAGATTATTTTTCTAATAACCTAATTCCCTATAACCATGGCTTGATACCAATCTGTAACACCCCAACCGATGGCGGAAACATCGGGATGTCACGTATTGATGATTGTTCAGTAGCTCATGGTAAATAATAAATTTCAATAATTGCTTTAAATACATTACATACAAATGTTCTACAAGAATCTGTACATCAACATGAAAAATACTAGATACACATCTTCAAGCATCAACTCTAATCATCAAGCAAGCTACAACCTGAAACATGTTAAGTTTGAAAATATTTTGGGTCAACAAAAGTTGGTGAGAGTTACATAGGTTTTGATAATTGAATAAAAATGTTGTGCAATTCAAGTGTCATGGCAAGTCTAGTCCATATGTGAAAACATACTAGAAGTAAATCGAGTGCATAATCAACCCTTGTGACTGTTGTATTGTGGTACATCCCATACGCTCATGGTTCACTCGTTTATGTTGCGATAACAAACACCCACGCTACCTTTGTAGGAGGCACGTATCCGGGTGGGATTGTCAGTCCAATAGATCTATCAATGTATACCGTCGGCTGATCAATGTTAATGATTATGCTAGAATTGTGCTTACCCTAGTCATGTTCAAGACATAATGCAACTAAGAAAAACACATAGACACTTTGATGATTGAATTGCATAAAGAATGATGTAACATGTTTCACCCCAAAAATGGTGATATATAGAAAAGGGGCTATGTAAAACTCACCTTAGCAAAATGTTATTTCTCTTGAAAAAATAGAATAGTAGTGTAGCCCAAATATGCCAAGTATCACCCTATAATAAGGTAATAAATAGGTCTAAGTCTATCTAGTCTACAAATATATATGTTCTAGGGCTTCGAATTGGGGATAAATGCTCGTTTGATTAATAATTAAAATGTTTGATAATTGAGAGAAATTTAGTAAATAAATAAACAAAAATCTTTTTATAAAATTTGAATTTAAGATGGTCACAATAATGAGTTTAAAGTATAAAAATAATTTTTATAGAATTATTTTCTTTAAAATAAAATATTAAATCTATTTATCAAAATTTAACTTTAATATTTAAAAATACTAAAATTAAAGAATTATTAGATTAAAAATTACATTTCTGATCCAAATAATCAGAAATAATTTATATAAAATTTTAGTGCAAAAATATTAAAAATTGAATTTATTATGATTTATTTATGATTAAAACTAACAAAAATTGATTAAAAATATTAAATAAATGATTTTTCACAAAAAAAAAATCATTTCAGAAAAGTTTATTGTTATAAAAACTCAGAATAATTTTTGTGGAAATTTATAAAATTGTTTTGATATTTTAATAGAATTTTATAAATATAATAGAATAAACTTGGATTATTTATTATATATATTAAATAAATAAATTTTTTGAAAACTAAAAATTGTATGTTAAACTTTTTCATTATTTTAACACAAAATAATTGTTGTAGAATTTTTAAAAGAGTTTTAATATTTTAAAATGAATTTATAAAATATAAGTAATATATATTTAAAGTTTGATTGTTTTTAACAAAACAAAAAGAAAAGGGTGTGGCTGCTGTGGTTCAAACCCGCGTCAGCCGGTTCACAGTCACCAGGCACAACCACTTGGTCCAGACCAGTGGTTGTGTTTGGTTTCAGTTAGTTTAAAATATAACATATATGGAAAATCAATGTTCTTCCCCAAATTGAATACTCGTGCCCTAGATTTTCCAATTAAACAATTCACACAACATTAACCCAATTAACCTTAGGGTTAATGTTGTGTGTATGCCGAAGATCAAAACCCATATGAAAAATATAACTTACAAACACGATTTGAATGCAAATGATTGGTCAACGCAGAAAGGTCAAAATGAAAACGTATGCGTTGATTGTTGGATAATTAACAGAAATTGAGGTTTGAGAGAGGGAATTCGGCGAGTTGAGGAGGTGGTGTGATGTCCGATTTATAGTGATGTGGTCTGGATCAATGAATTGGAAAGTTTGACTTCGATATGAATGGTTGACGCGATAATTGATAAGATTGGGGACGAATTAAAGATAATTGATTGTGTATACGACGTGTAATAGGCCGGAAATAACGATGCCATGCCAATTCCGGAATCAATACGCGTTAATCTTGGTTAATTATGGAAGCTTGTGGTCACAGTTGACTTCTCTAGTCAACTGTGAAGATCAAATGTCGGGTTAAATAAATTAAGAGCTGGGAATAAAACAAGAAGTTCGTGCAGCTCGGGTGGTTATGTGTGTGTGTGTGTAAGGATCGGCTTGAGGCGCAGGTTCGAGTCCCGGCCCAAGCTTTCATTTTTTTTTTACAATTTTAACACATATATAAGTATATTATATATTAATAATATAGTATCAGGGTTCCAATAATGGCACACAATAATTAAAAATAATAATAATAACAATTAAACTTGACGTTTTATTCGTAACGTATAGATTTTAAATGCGAAATGTTACACGACACACCTGAGCAGGGGTGCCAAGTATCCCTTCTTGTAGAGTTTGCCATCTTCAACAACATAATGCCTTGCCTTGAGGACCAACCGCTTTGCTTCTTGCTCGCTATCTGGTAGCTTCCCTTGTTTTAGGTAGGACATAATGGGGGTCATCCATGTGGATTCTGTTTCAGTGACAATATCTTGGACTTCTTTGTAATCAATGGATGGTTCCCGAAGCACCTCAACCAGGACCTGTTTTGTTAAGTGAGCAAACTTTAGGGAAGCCAACTTACTCAGGGCATTTGCCTGCTTGTTCTTGGTTCTTGACACTTGTTCTAGTGTGAAGGCTTTCAATTCCTTGATGAACTCCTTGACCTTATCTTTGTACTTGACCATTGAGGGCTCCTTAGCGGTGTACCCTCCATTCACTTGCTTGACTACCAGGTTTGAATCGACGAACACTTTCAATTCTTGTACTTTCATGCTTCTTGCCAACCTTAAACCGGCCAGTAGGGCTCCATATTCAGCAACATTGTTGGTGCAGGGGATGTCTAGACGGAGGGCATAAGTGTACTCGGTTCCGTGGGGGTCCATAATTACAAGACCAGCCCGGAACCTTCTACACTTGAGGCTCCATCTGCGAAAAGACACCACTTCCCTTCGAGGTCAGGTTGTTCTTCTTCGACCTCATTCATCTCTTCTTCTGTCTACAAGATGGGTAATTCGGTTAGAACGTCAGCAAATACTTGTCCCTTGTAAGCCCTCCTAAGTACATATTCTATCTTGTGCTCCCCTAGGCCAACAACCCATTTTGCCAACCTCCCTGAGTCTTCCGGCTTTTCAAGGATGGAACGTATGGGTCGGTCGGTGATTACCCTCATTGGGTGAGCTTGGAAATATTGCCTTAGTCTTTTGGCAGTGTGCACGAGTGCCAGCACAAGCTTCTCCATGGGAGCATAATTGATTTCGGCGTCTTTGAGGGATCTGCTGAAGAAGTAGACGAGTATTTGCTCCTTTCCTCGATTAACCAAGAGGACTGAGCTAACTGCTTCAGATCCTGCAGACAAGTAAACTGTTATTACTTCCCCCTTTTCGGGTGCCGCCATTTCTGGCAGGGAAGCTATGTGTTTTTTAAGCTCAAGGAGGGCATCCTCTGCCTCTCTCGTCCAACGGAAATCCTTTTTATCGATACAATTCTTGAGTGTCTTGAAAAAGGGCAAGGATTTTTCCACAGACTTAGGCAAGAAGCATTTCAGGGCAGCGATTTTACCGTTGAGGCTTTGCACCTCCTTCTTTGTGGAAGGAGACTTCATGTCCAGGACAGGTTGGATCTTGCTTGGATTTGCTTTGATGCTTTGTTTCCCGACTATATGACCAAGGAACTTCCCTTCCTCAAATCTAAAAGAGCACTTTACTGGATTGAGTTTCATATTTATTCCCCGTAGGTTATCAAAAGTTTCTCGGATGTCTTTTATCATTGCCTTCCCAGACTCGCTTTTGATGACCAAGTCATCTACGTAGGCTTCCATGTTTCTCCCGATTTGTTTCGAGAAGGCCTGGTCCACCAGCCATTGATAAGTAGCTCCTGCATTTTTCAAGCCAAAGGGCATCTTTCGATAGCAAAAGATTCCCTTATCGGTGTGGAAGGTTGTCTTCTCTTCGTCTTACTGCTTCATCTGAATCTGGTGATACCCCTTATAGGCATCCAGGAAGCACTTGTATTGGAAGCCAGTGAGGGAGTCGACCTTCCAATCGATCTCAGGTAGCGGGTAGCAGTCTTTTGGGCAAGCTTTGTTATGATTCTTGAAATCTACGCACATCCTCCAGTAACCATCTTGCTTGGCTACCATGACCGGATTTGCCACCCATGAGTGATATTGTACCTCCCTTAGAATACCTGCTTCCAGCAACTTTTCAACCTCCTGGCAAGCAGCCTGGCTACGAGCAGGTGCCAGGCTCCTCTTCTTTTGAACGACAGGTTTGTAAGAGGGAGCTATGTTGAGGGAGTGTTCCGCCAGATCCCTCGGGACCCCAGTCATGTCTCCGGGACACCAGGCAAATACGTCTCGACTTTCCTGCAAAAGGTTGATTAGTTCAAACATAACCTTATCAGGGAGCAAGTTGTTTACTTTGATGGTCTGCTCCGGATAGGCAGGGTTTATGCTGATTTCCCTGATAGGATTACTGGCTGGTGCCTCCATCTCCCGGGGATCTTTAGCTTCCTCCACAGAGACTATTAGAAGGGCTTCTGCTGATGGCTTCAAGGTTTCAATTCCATTGGGCGTTGGGAGCTTCATGAGGCCATGCGTCGTTGATACTACAACATCAAAGGTAGCAATGCCCATCCTTCCAATAAGGACATTGTAGCTCGACGAGTATCTGATCACAGAGAAGGTCAGCTCCTCCGTCCTTAATAGGTCCCCATCTCTGAAACAGACGTTTAGGGTGAGCTTCCCTATGGGATGTACACGTTCCCCCGAGAAACCCACGAGAGAGGCATCTGATGGTTTGAGTTTGGACCTGATTTCCGGGCTTAGTGATTCGAAACACCGTTCATACATTACTTCTGACGAGGCACCACCGTCCATGTACACTCTGTCTACTGGGAAGCCATCCAGTTCAGCTTCCACTATTACAGGGGTAATGATCAATTCGTCTAGAGCAGGAGGGAGGCAGATGTATTGTTTGTTCCAGGGCTCGGTACGAGCCCTCTTGATCTGCTGGGTCCCCTCGTATCTGATCATGTTGACCTCTTTGTCTTTCATCCCATCATCCTTCCTTCCCTTGATGTCTTTGATCAGGTGAGCCAGCTCTCCGGACTTAACGGCTTCTTCTATTCTCTTCTTCAACTGGTAGAAGTCGTTTGTGTGGTGTCCGGTGTCGTTGTGGAAGGCACAGTGCTTACTGGCATCCCTCTTGTTGGCAGGCTTGGACAAGGGTCTGGGAGGTCGAAAGGTGTACTTGACCTCCTTGGTGGAAAGTATTTCCTGAGGGGTCTTGGTTAGGACTGTGAATACGTGCCTTTCTCTTTCTTGGTATCTTCCCGATCTGGGGGACCATCGTCTTTCCTCATTCCTTCTTGACTTGAATGGTCTTCCAGATCGCTTTTCATTGTAGGGTTGGAAACCGGGTCTTCGGGAGCTTGTTGAGCCTTCTCTCCAGCTTCCCCGATCCCGTTTCCTGGTATCCTGCCGAGTGAGAGCTTCTTCTCCCCGAAGGAAGGCTTCTGCTCTCTCGAAGGCTTCTTCCATGGTTTGAGGAACATCCTCATGGAATCTTCTTAACAACTTTTTGGGGCAGATTGCCCCCATGAATCCTGACACCCGAATCTTTTCTGTGGCACCACTATATTGTAGGCCCTCCCTCTTATATCTCTCGATGAAGCTACGGAGATCCTCGTGTTCTCTCTGTTGAATCTGATACAGTATGGCAGCATCTTTAGTGCATTTCCTCAGGGGATTAAAGTTTGAGGTGAAGCTTCTCCTCAGATAATTAAATGAGGAGATGCTCCGAGCAGGGAGGCCACAAAACCATAGGCGGGCCGGTCCTACCAATGTCTGCATAAACACGTGGCAACACTCGGCATTGTTCCATTTTTCCACAGTGGCTGCTCCAGAAAAAACGTTCAGGTGGTCGTCGGGATCCTCGGTCCTATCGTATGTTTTTACGTTAGCTGGCATTTTGATTTTGTTGGGGAAATCAAAGTGTGCTATGTGCTCGGCAAAACATTCTAACGACTTGGGACGGTATGGCTCCGAGGGGGTAGTCTCAATTCGGACTTCCACCGTTGAGGTTTGAGCAAGGGATTGGGGAATACCGAGCCCTGGCCTCCGGGGAGAGATGTTGCTGGAACTTGGTTTAACGGAAGTGGGTACTGCCACGGCTACCCTCCGGGCCATGTAGGGAAATATGGCGGTATATAAGGTGAGTGTTGAGGCTGGGAGTAGTTGGGAGGTAGCGACAGCACCGCTGGCTAGTGGCAAGGACCTCAGAGCTTCTGCAAAGGAGGGAGGTGTTGAGGACGACAAGGACACTTGTGAGGTTTCCGACAACTGTCTTGTCGTGTGTTCTTGGACCCCAAGGGAGAGCATGGTTCTGCTAGGATCTTCCCCTGAAAAAATACCTCCCTGTCTGTTCAAGTAGTGGTGAGGACTTGTGTCAATACGTTGGGTTGCTGGTGAGGTGGTAGTTCCCCATAACGGAGGAGCAGGTGAGAGGGTAACGATAGGTTCTTCCTCATAAGACAACCTGACTTTTACACCTCTGGACCTTTCCTCCCGTACATAGCCATTCAGGAGGTCTCGGAGTTGCAAGAAGTTTCTTCGTACTCCCTCCGGGGTGATGTCCATTCGTTCAAAAGGTAACAACACGTCATCTCTAGGAGACGAATAAACAGCCCTTGAGGCCGGTGGAGTTTGATAATTGAGCATGTCTCCTAGAGACGGTTTGACGTGTGTTCCGTCCGTTCCAGGTGTTTCATGGCCTGCAGCGTCACCGGAGGTGTGACTGCTGGCCAGAGTTTCTTGAAGACCGCCGTCTTGGTGGTTATCTCCACCGGTCATCACAAAAGAAGGTTACTTAGGAACAAATGGGACTGAAGAACTTTCAACAGCTTTGTTCAAAGTAGCGACAGCCCCACGGTGGGCGCCACTTGTTGCTACAACAAGGAAAATGACCGGGATTAGGTTAAGAGATGTTTAGGTTTATAAGTTAAGGGTATATTAGGTTAAGGTTATGATTTAGGGGATCCTATAGCTCCTGGAATGGACCTGCATAAGGTAGCAGACACCGTTAGCCTTAACGCAGGAGGGGGTCTCCTGCGTTTGGACTCCGGCATGCGAATAAGTGCTTATTCGTTGGGAGTAATAAAATAGAGAGTATGAGAGTAAAAGAAGTAGTGAGAAGTGTGTGTAGAATGACTACCCAAGGGTCTCCTTATATAGGCGATGGAAATCTGCCTAGGAGCTCCCTTATGGTAGCATCCTTGTTTCGTAAACCATCAATTATATAAAAAAAATATGAGGCATTCTTTAAAACTTTGTGGAGGAGATACCCTGCTTGTATTACTCTATTGTAAAACTTATATTAAAGTGGTTTTTTCTTGATAAAGTATTGATGGGTTTGTGCTTTACATAGTTTGTTGATACTAATGTCTATTACTATTCTCATCTTTGTAGAAATTGGAGCGCTCCTAATTGGAGATTTTGAGAGGTAACATGTAAATCTTTCTTTATTTTATTTGAATTTGGGCATTTATACTTGTTTTGTTTTACGTTAAGGTTGTTCTTATATCTAATTCGTCTCAAATTTCATTAACTTGGTGTGTTTTCTATATTTATAATCCAAGCATTGATTTAGAAAAGGTATTGCTCATGCTCGGGCTATGATAGTGAATGTCTTAATACTCCATAGTTTTTATAATTTGTCATAGTTGAATCAAAGTGAATGTTTGCAACATTTATTAATTAGTGGTTGTCGTAATATCTCGATTTATTAGACTCATAAGTAAGATAATATATTTTATTTAACAAGGGCCCCATTTTAGATTTCGCTTTAGGCCCCTAAAATAATTGAGCCGGCCCTGCTTCGAACCACCCAAACTAACAATCTTCATTGATGTGTTTGTCATGACTACCTTATTTTGATGTGTTTGTCACGACTACCCTATTTTTGAAGACATTCACCGCTTTTGTTTCATTACGCTAAAACCATGGAACGGCCTCCACCTGCTATAGGACTCTGACAGTTCCTATTGTTGTTCTTTCTATAATCTAAGGTAAGCAATTACTAACTTACATGTCATGATAGATATCCTATGAACAGAGACATTATTGTTAACCATTTTATAAAATCTTGTGGACTTTTAAAACTTATTCTAAGAGATGAACACGAGTTTATTGTAAGTTTCTAGCAATATGTATGTTATATATATATAAGGTTTACAGTATTGAAGCAAACAAATCAAATGAGTATTCAGAGAAAACTTTGAACATTTGGTTTTCCCTATCTATTATTTTTGAAGATGATTTTTTTTAAAGTATGACAAGGTTATAAAGTTTGCTTTCAAATGCCATAATTTTTCTGCAACATATGATTATTTTATTCTACTTTTATCTATTTATTATTATTATTATTATTATTATTATTATTATTATTATTATTATTATTATTATTATCACAAACTTAATGCTTATACATGGATGGTTTATTCGTAGGTAGTCCTTGAAGATTGAGGACAGATGACTCAGGATTCTATGCTACTTGTTTCTTTCATTATTTTTGATTTCTTTGTTAAATGTTACAAAAATTTATATTGGATAATGCTATAACTTATTTTTGTTTAGTGTTTTTGTTATGAATATTTTAATTTGAAATATAATAAAGATTTATTTCTTTCATTGGTTTATGGCCTTTTTATTGTATAACAAAAACCATTATTTGAATATCCATAATCATAATGTAAAATTGCGCGAGTGGATGTTTAAAAAAGCGTTGTATCATATGACTTGCTAGGACTTTGAAATTTTGTCCTATTAAACTTGTTAGAACATTGTAAAAGTGTTCCAATATGCTTTTTTTATGACACTATATGGGTTGTTCATAGACATCTTATGGGACCATAAAATTGGTTTCATAATCGTATTTTAGATATTAGGACCCCTTTTTTTGGTACTAAAGTACCTATAATGTTATATTAAGGGTCGTATAAATTAATTTTTAAGGACGCTTGTATGTGTATTAAAAGATTAAAATTAGATAAGCACATGTTAGAACATTGTAAAAGTGTCCTACTATGTTTTTATTAGGAGTTTTTTGGGTTGATCATAGACATGTTATGCGACCATAAAATTAGTTTCATAATCTTATTTGAGATATTAGGACCCTTTTATATTCAGAACTTATTAAGACCCCTTTACATGAAACGTTTTTATCGTTGGTCCTATTAAATAAAAGGTCCTATAAAATAACATTTTAGGACGTTTTTGTGCGTACTAAAAACCCGTTTTTGTTGTAGTGTTGGTTCGACCTGAATATGAGCTTTGTTCGACCTCCCGTTAGGTCGAATGAACTAGAATGGGTCGAATGAAAAACAACACACACAGAAAAATCTGGTTCGACCTAAAAAAATTTTGTTCGACCTAAAAATTTTTCGTTCGACCCAAACAATTTTTCGTTCTACCTAAAAATTTTCTGGTTTGACCTAAAAATTTCTGGTTCGACCTCTCGATGCTCTCATTCGACCTCTTCATGTATGTTCATCATCTTCAACCTCATGAACACGAATCAGATCTGTTTTTGACAAAATATTCACCAAATGTAATGAAATTTGATAGGTTTTGCTCGGAATTGAATTTAGACAAACATTTGTGAAAGGATTTTTGAAAACAACATCAAATTCAACTCCAATTTAACCAAAAACCATGTTTTTATGAAAAGCTTTAAAATTTCTAGGGTTTTGAACTTTTAAACCAGAATTTTAATCTGTATTCATCAATTCAGATCAGTTTGCGATCGTGAAATCGAGCCTATGCTCTGATACCACTTGTGAATTCATTTTAGGATCGTAAACACGAATCGTGATCTCACGAATACCAACTGTAGGGTACAGAATCCCCTCGGTTGTGCAAAATGATTAAGAAATAATCAGTAACGATCGTGATGAAAACAGATAACGAATCACCGAGCAATTTCCATAACTTTACTCGTGTATTAGATCAAATCAAAGATATTACAGATGAATAACCTAGACCTTATACAGAGAATCACACACACACACACACACAAAAACTGTGGAAAAGCTCAAAATGATAAACTAACTCTCTAAATAACTAACTTTTTCCCTTATATAGGCATTTCATTCGACCATTACATGAGGTCGAATGGGTTCATTTGACCCCTCTCGGGTTCGAATGAAGCCTTCTCTTATACATTCGACCGTTTGTTTTTTTTTCCCGACATTCAGTACCGGATCACTAGCTGGGGACATACATGAATAATGCACTTACAGATATCTCTTACAGTTGACTCAGGCAACTCGTATCCCCATTTGTTAACGGCTTTGTACAAACGAGAACTAGAAATATAATCCTTAATTTATTTATCTTTTAAGTGACACTTTAATATTTCGTGTTCAATTAAATATATAGTTGGTTAAATGAATGATGACTGAATAAACCCAACCCTTAACCTGTAGGTCCCTTTCCCTTGAGATCTTCTTTGCAATCAAACCAAACACGAATCCTAGACGTAGAATATCTTTGATCCGTGGATATCACACAAAGAACAATCACAAGATTACATTAACGTTTTATCTTATTGCACGTATCACTGATAACATACAATAAGACCTAACTATGAATCTTGTAAACTAGCTTGCACAAGAACTCTCTCAATCTCTCTCTACCACACAAGACCCACCAACTAACCAACCCCTAAAACCCCATGCATCATTTGCTTATATACATGCATCCTCATGGGCTTTTATCTGGGCTTATGTTGGGCTTTTACAATGCAAGCTTAATTACATATTCACGAACTAACTTAGACAAGTTCTTCTAACGACACGAACAATAAGAAGTCTTCTGTCAATAATCCTGAGTGTTTGTTTATCCGTTTGAGTATCTGTCACAAACTTGCACAAACAAACTCCCCCTTGACAAATGCTCTTTAAGATTATTTTTCAAATCTCAAAGTATCTTCAATTGTCTTCCACTTGAAGTCTTTAATCTTCAACAGCTTGATGTTGAGATTGTCTACCAATGTACTTTAGAAGAACTTGGCAGATCACTTCTCTTCTTTTCTTCAATTTGTGATCTTAAGTCTTTAACAACTCTCTTATGTTCAGCATCTCCTGAGAATTAAGTAACTTCCCCTGAGAATAAGCTTGGATTCTAAAAACTTCTCCTTGAGCTCTACACGAATGTTTTACTCGATATGAAGTCTTTTTACTCCCCCCTGAAACACAGAATGAATATTTCTCCCCCTGAGCTGCCAAGTCTTCTAAAATCAGCAATTGTTGTTTAGAACTTCTGTGTTTTGTCGTCTTCTTGTCTCTGTTTCTTTAAAAATTTTCTTGAATCACATGAATTTGTCCAAAAGGAGGTTCAGACCTCATCACGTCCATCATTATCATCAAAATACCTGTCACACTCAACCAACTTGTAAGTAAACCATCATCACACATATAAACTTACAAAGTCTATAAACCACCTGTGACAAAAATTGTTTTGCGGTTAAAATTCATAAGCTTTCAAAAGATATGCTGCTTTGCAAAATTTTCTATGTGTTTTAAAAAAATAACTTTCAAAATTTTCTAAACAGTCAGATCCACCACATAACAACCGTTTCTCGTGCGTCAAATCCTGAAGCAAAATAAAATCTTTTTGGATTTTTGGATTTTTTGACAAGTAAAATAAATGAACGTAAAGACAATTCAATTACACTATGTACAAACATAAAAACACTCTATTTTTTGTTATAGCAGACACTGGTTAAAAGGATAATATCAGCTAGATTGAGATGTCACACTAAGTTAATGTTCTTAATAACTTTATAATGTGTAAGACTGCATTCCAAGATGATTACCAGTATTATGTATCCACGTAAACAATATAACACATAAAGATTCCAAATCCAAATTAGCATTTAAGTGTATTAAATTGAATCATCTATGTTACCCACGACATGACATACCCCCGCGATCAAGTCATGCACAAAGGTTCATCGTAACAGGTGAGTAAATTGCCATTATCCATGTTGTTTACAAGGCACGAGACACGATGGTGTATAGGTCTGCATATTTCTGGATGCAACAAAGTGACTAAACGTGTACTCAACCAGGGTTAAGACAAATACCGTTTTATGCGGTACGAATTTTCAGCTTTAGGCATTTTTGATTGATTACCTTTTAGCCTTTGAGGGTTTTGGCATTTATCGTATGCTCTTTTAAGATGTTCTGACAAAGTCTAGGTCAGCATGTATCTGGATGCAGCAAAAGACCAGTCAGATCATCCCTGGATAAATTAACAATTTAAAGACCTGAAACCTCAAAATTTTGTAACACGCTATCAACGCAAGATTTAAGACTATAAAATCATACGCCAATGACATGTATCCCACAGAATCAACAGTCATTAAGATTTCTATTTCAATTAATAGACCAGATTCGTGTGTCAATTGCCTACCAGTACATCATATAATGAAGATGCAGCCACACTTAGCTTTAATTTTTCTGCTCAATTTATTAAGTGTAACAAAATCAACAGCTAATGTGCTATCATTTCCAATTAGGTACGAGATTTGCAATAGTTTTTTTTTTTTTTTGTGTGAAGTCAAGCAGAAGCAAATAAAACACAAAGTAAAAACTAACTAAAAACTTAAAAACTAAAAGCTTCAGCACTTATGAGAAAACGAAAAGTTATTCCGGGTTTCTCATCCCGTTCAGCTGCACTAACAGTTCAAATTGAGCTCTATCGAAAGCTTTCGTGAACAAATCAGCTGGGTTATCCAAAGTATCAACCTTTTTCAAATAAATCATTTTTTTCTCAAAACAATCCCTTATAAATGATGCCTTTTGGCTATATGTTTTGTTTTGGAAAAGTTTTTAGGATTCTCTGTGATTGAAATGGTGGCTTGATTATCAATAAGAATAGGAGTATGAGTGAAATTCAAACCGTAATCCTGCATCTGTTGTTGTATCCACAAAACCTGTGAACAACAGCTACCAGTAGCAACATATTGTGCTTCACAAGTGGAAACAGCCACCGAAGTCTGCTTTTTGCACTGCCAGGAAACGAATCTTCCTCCTAAAAATTGACATCCACCAGTAGTAGACTTCCGATTCTGGTTACAACCGCCATAGTCTGAATCTGTATACGCTACAAGATCCAATTCGCCATCAGTTGGATACTAGATTCCCAATTTGGGTTTCCCCTTTAGGTATCTAAGAATCCGTTTGACCACAATCATATGTGACTTCTTTGGATCCGCCTGAAACCTGGCACTAAGACAAACTGGAAACATAATGTTAGGACTAGAAGCAGTTAAGTACATGAGGGAACCAATCATTGCCCGGTACTATGTGGGGTCGACATATTTGTCTGCTTTTGGTATTTGGATCGAGATCATGGTTCACCGGTAAGGAGTATGATAAGGGGTGCAATCATTCATCTTGAAACGAGTCAGGATGTCATGCACATACTTGGTTTGATGGATAAACATTCCATCTGCCTTCTGATCCATCTGTAGACCAAGGAAAAACTTTAACTCCCCCATAGCACTCATTTCGAACTTCCTTTTCATGACCTGCTCGAATTCCTTGCATAAGTCGTCATTTGGTGACCTGAAGATGATGTCATCAACGTACACCTGTACCAGCAGAAAATCTTCTCCTTTTCTCTAAATGAAAAGTGTACTGTCAATCTTTCCTCTCTCAAAGCCATTGTTCAAGAGGTAAGAAGACAGAGTCTCATACCATGCCCTGGGTGCCTGATGAAGTCCATAAAGGGCCTTGTCAAGTTTGTAGACCTGATCTGGATATTCTGGATCTGTGAACCTCGATGGTTGAGAGACATACACCAGCTCTTGGGCTCTTCCGTACATAAAGGCGCTTTTAACGTCTAACTGATAAACTTTAAATCCTTTATGAGACGCAAATGCCAGAAACAAGTGAATCGCCTCTAGCCTAGCAACTGGTGCAAACATTTTATTGAAGTCTATCCCTTTCTGTTGATTAAACTCCTTGATCACTAGTCGAGCCTTATTCCTGACCACAACAACATTATCATCTTTCTTGTTCCGAAAAACCCATTTTGTGCCAATTTCCAGTGCACCCTGAGGGAGATCGACCAACTCCTAGACTTTGAGCTTCCTAAACTAAGCCAGCTCCTCCTGTATTGCCTCTACCCACGAGTTGTCACGAAGAGCCAGTTGATACGTCTTCGGCTCGATCTGTGAGATAAAGCATTTCATACATTTGTTCACAATCCCTAAGTCTTTAATTCTTGCGTATATGTAGTTGGCAGTCGCAAAGCTTCTCCTTGTCTGAATTCCCGTAGTAGGATCTCCCAGTATATAGTCAACTGGATGATCTTTATTTGCACGTGTTGATGCCACTGTGTCAACTGTTAATTCATCATCTAAGTTGGAGCCAATTGCTCCTGTAGCCATTTCTTCATCAGTAGAATCTGTCCCGAACGGGTTTGTGAAAGGTTCTTCTTTAGGTTTGGTGGCAGGTTCAGTAGATGTAGATAGATTTTTCCCGAAGAGCTTGCTTGAGCATCTGTCTTGTCCTTTTTTGCAGAAATTGGGACTATTGAACGAGGTGAAACAAAGTCGTCGTCATCCTCAGCAACATTCACTGGTTCTTCATCTGGTGCTGCATTAAAGGTGTGAGGAACATTAAAGGATTTAAAAACAGAATCATAATTGAACATCCAACTGGGTTCATGTGCACTATCCTTTGGTGAGTAACTATTTATTTCAATGTTGAAAGCAATTTCTACTACACCTTTAGATTTATTAAAAACATGTTTATTTGGTGATCCAGGTACATAACCAAGGAAAAATCCCTCGTGAGAAACCTCACCAAATTTTGGTTGGTTTTTATTTTTAAGAATAGTGCAAGGCGTCCCAAATGGTTCAAAATATTTGATATTTGGTATTCGACCGTTCAAGAGTTCATAACACGTTTTGTTGTGTTTCTGGACGATCAAAACCCTATTCAGAACATAGCAAGCTGTATTCACAGCCTCCCCCCATAATTGAACAGGAAGCTTAGATTCAGCTAGCATTGTCCGCGCTGATTCAATCAAAGTCCTATTTTTCCTCTCTGCGACTCCATTCTGCTGTGGCTCATAAGGAGCACTAAATTGATGTTCAATTCCCTTGCAAATGCAAAAGATTGAAAACGTGCTGTTCTTGAACTCCGAGCCATTGTCGCTTCTGATTCTCTTGAGAGTGGTGTTGAATAGATTCTCTGCTTGATGAATGAAGTTTGTTAAGACTTCTCCTGTCTCATCCTTCGAACCTAAGAAAAACACCCAAAAGAATCTCAAAAAATCATCAGTAATCACAAGGCAATAGAATTTACCACCAACGCTTCTAACATTCACTGGATCGAATAGGTCCATGTGAAGTAGTTCGAAAGGAGCAAAGATGGTGTTGATAGCTTTAGGGTGATGAGGTTTCTTGTGTTGCTTTCCCTTTTTACAAGGGACACATTTATCCTCAACCCCAAAGCTTTTTAAAGGAACACCTGTCACCAAACCGTTTTTCACAATGTAGTTCAGCTTTCTGAAGTGAATGTGCCCATTTTCCTGTGCCATAATAGTGAATCTGATTCAGATGCTCTTGAAAGAAGGCATGTGGTCTCCTTTGAAGTATCGTCAGGTATACTCATGTCCATGATGTATGTGTCGTTTCTTCTAGAAGCCCTCATGATTATCCACTCTTTAGGAATTACCACCCTTGGTTTCAACACTAAAGCTTCAGTCTTGGTGAAGTGAACCGAATGCCCCGTGTCGCAAATTTGTTAGACACTCATGAGATTGTGTTTGAGCTCCTCAACATTGTTCACTCCTTCTAGGGTGATCTTGCTATTAGTGACCTTCCCCTTTCCTGAGATGCGCCCGCCTTTGGCGCTAGCAAAGTTCACATAACCTCCATCATATTTCATAAATTCAATTAGCAATCTCAACTCCCCTGTCATATGACTGGAGCAGCCGCTATCAACATACCACCAGTTGATAACCCTCCTCAGCAGCTCCTGCATTCACAAAGAAGATTAGTTAGAGTAGGGGACACAAGCTGTGAAAGTCTTGGGTCGTCCCATTTCATCGACGACAGTAAACTCCCTCCAGTATCCATCACTCCCCACTGGAGTCCTGGATATAGGTGGACTGTTTCTGTTCATTTGGTTACAGTATCTGTAGGGCTTTTGATTATGAGGATTGTAATATCCTCTGTGATTCACTGGCCCATTACTGTTACTTTGAGGGTAACTTCCTCTGTTGGAGTATCCCTGATTGTAGTTGTTTCTAGAAATATTTTGGTTAGTTGAATAGTGTCTATCCTTATAACCATTTTGATTATTAACAAAATTAAAATTTTCACCTTGTGGACTTTGGTGACGTTGTTGCCTATGTGGTGGTTGGTATTTGTTGGCATTAGCAGGAGGTGCCTGCTTTGGAGGAACAACACCAGAAGTCCTTGCCTGGCCAACACTCACCTATCTAGGGACAAATGCAGGATTTTCAAAATTTTTGTTTACTGGCCATTTGCCTGGATCCTTAGACCAACCATCCAATTCTTTTTCTAATTGCCTTTGCAAAGATTTCTTTGCAGAGTTACTTACCTCTTTCCTGCTTTCAGACTTAGCAGGAGTCTTACCTTTCTTTGCGTCAGTTGATGTAGTGTTGTCCTTCTTTTTGACAGTACACATGCTAGCTACATGACCTTTTTGATGACATTTAAAACAAGATCGCTTATCAAGGGGCTTTTTGTACAGTCCCCTTGAGGTTGATCCCTCATTGCTAGCAGATTTGGGTGAAGTGTTACCAGCACATTCAGCATTACCCTGTTTGATTACTTTAGTTTTAGCTTCACCTTGTTTAACAAATTTAGGATTTTTCAAAATAATTTTTGGTTCAGCCTTTCTGGTTTGAGTTTTTGAAATCACTGGGTTTTCTTTCTTTGATTCAGTTGGGTTAGTTTTAACTGTATTACCTTTATTAACCTCCGACCCTTTAGTGTTCTTGAACACTTCACCTGTTTCTTCATCCATTGACACATTGGATGAACTACCATTCTCAACACTATATTCACTCTCACTAACATCAACTTCCATTTCATCTAACTTAGGTTTACAAATTTCCTCAGTTACTTCCTTCTCAGTCGGTAAAAACGAATAGTTACCAGTCACAGGAGGAGGCACATCTTGGTAACCTACTCCACTGTTATCATCTTTATGCTTCTTAGTGTCCTTTCTAGAGTCTATTAAGGCATTAATAAGATACTTAGAGCTGCGTACTTGATCTATTTGCCTATTCAGATTGGCTACCTTAACCTTAAGTTGGTCTATTTCAGCATTTTTCTTAGCAAACTCTTCTTGTTTATCAACTAAGGCCAACTGTGTTAGATTAAGGTAATCTATCTTTTCCCTGAGGACATAGTTAAGTTCTGTTAGATCTTTCTTAGCAGCATTAAGGGAGGTTTTCAGGTTCCCTTCTCTAATCTTATTACCTATGTTAAACTCTTTCTCTTTATCAAGAAGCACAACTAACTCAGTGTTATGCTTAGCTACTTTATCATTTTCTTTCACAAGTAACAAAATACGCTCAGCATAATCGACACACTTATTACAAGCTTCTACAACTAAAGGTAAAGGAAGGAGTACCTTTTTCTCATTGGATGATAAGTCTGCCATGTATGCCATGAATTCTTTAGCAGACATCCCTTTAGTTGATGCTGTCAGATCTAGCACCTGGGTAGATACCTCCGTGTTTGCTTCACTCTCAGTTGCAGCTGCTTCAGCTTCATTCTCCTTACACTCATTCACTTCTGTTTCTGTCTCATTAACCTGTTCCTCAGTCACTTGCTCAACAGGTTTCTCAGCATTCTCAGATCCCTCTTCAATAATTTTTGCCATGAGAGCTTGATTTCCTGATCCATCAGCTCCATCTAAAACACTGCTCCAGTCATATGTACTGTCAGGCTTAGCCACCATTAGTGCCTTAGAGCTAAAGTTACTTTGAGAAGGCGCCACTGATGAGCTTTGCCTTGTGGTGTTTCCCTGATTTTGGCTCTTTGATCTCGCACATTCTCTGGCAAAGTGCCCGTACCCGTAACAATTGTAACACTTGACCTTTGACTTATCAAAACCAGGTCTGCCTCCAACTAGCTTTTTTCCTATCCTCTCCATGAACTTTATTGCTCTTCTCGCAATCATAGCAAGATTCCACTGAAGATCCATTTCCTCCAAGTCATCCGGATCTATCTGATCGTAGTCATCATCGAACATGTTGGATCGTTTATCTTCCCTTGTATGTAGTTCTCATATGATGCTACAAAGGAAGACAAAACAGCAAGCTGCTTTTCTACTGATTTTACACTCATGGGCATTAACTTGCATGACATGTGGTCGCATGTGGAGTCAGATTTGTTGGACTCAGCAGTGCTCTTTCCCTTGGCTTTTCCTGAGGGAATGTCCTTCACTTTTGTTGACTCACCTGAAACAGACACAAAACAAACTTCACCATCAGAATCTAACAAAATGTTACCAGAATTATCTCCTGAGAAGAATGCAGTTGCATTCCCACTGCTGCTTGAAGTGCCACCAGATGAGGATTTGGATGATGATTTCCCATAATACACTCCCGGATCTTGAACCTGATCAGAACCTTCATCCTTCCTCTTCATAGCCAAATCATATCCTCTTAGCTTTCATATAACATCATCAAGCGGGTAGGTGTCGAATTCTGGATTCTCTTCAATGAGAAGAGCATAGACTTCCCATTTTGAAAGCAAGGCATCCAGAATCTTGGTGGTCATCTCTACAGTGGTGTGCTCAATCTTGTAGTTCTCTAGTTCCGTAACAAGATGGTAGTATCTCGTGATAATCTCTTCTAGGGTTTCACCTGAATGCCCTAAAGACAGCAAATTGTTTCTTGAGTAACTCAATTCTATTTTTCTTAACATTGTCATTTCCTTTGACAACGTGTCTCAAGAGCTACCCACAAATCTTGTGCATTTTGAAAATTTCTAAACGTGTGCAATATCTCTTGTGGCATGCTCATTGTGATAGCAGCATGTGCCTTGTTCTCAGCTTCGAACATAAGCTTCTCTTTTTCCTCCATATTTTTGAAGTCAACCTTAACAATTCGACAATCAACATCTCTGAATGGTGGTATGCAACCATCTGTTATGCAAATCCATCCTCTCATCATATAGAACCTAGCCCATTCTTCAAACGTGTCCTTCCACCAATAATAATCATTAACTGAAATCATTTTAGGTGGTGAGTTTGACATGCCTACTTCTTGGTCCATTTCCAACATCTTGTTTAGAGTCGACATTTTAATTGTTGTTTGATAGGATTTAAATTAATTTTAAATGTCCCAGATTTGAATGTAGGTCCAAAGTCCAAGTCCAAGACAAATTGGGTCCAAATGTTTTCGAGGCCCAAATTATAGTCCATGTCCAATAACCGAGAACTTATAGTCCGAGAACAATTTCCAAGAACCACAATCTATCCGAGAACCAAAGTATTGTCTGAGAACTAGAATGTGATCCGAGAACTAGAGTGAACTCGAGAACTAAAGAGTTTGTTCTTAAGTCCGAGATCTTTGTGGTTGTGTAGCTAAGAACTTGTGATCGAGATCCTCAATGTTTGTCCGAGAATAGCTTTGGTCAAGAACCGAGAATGAGTTCGAGAACAACTACTTATGTCCGAGAACTAAGTTTACAAGAACTAAAAGGATCTGAGAACCAGCAATCTATTTAGCCGAGAACCAATCCTAGAACCTTGTTCGAGAACCGGTGTCTGAATACTAGTGTTCGAGAACTTCTTTGTCCGAGAATCCTTTAACTTGTTCCCAAAGTTGTTGACAACTAAGAGATCCCAAAAAATTAGGAATTCATTGAGATAGATTTGAATTTTAAAATCTTTCCAATCCTTTCCTTATCTTTTCCTTCCTTTCTTGATCCGATCTCCTTTCCTAATTTTGCTCAAACACAAATCAAACAACACAATAAGATCAAACACAATAATTTTAATAAAAACTAAAGTGTTCTTGATGTTCTTGGCCGGTTTATATCAAACCCGAACAATCCTCTAAGTATGAGACCTGCAAAAGCACTTCAAACAAATCGTAAGACATAGAACAAAATTAACAATATGACTAGAAAATAAGTAGAAGCATTATTAATCCAAAAAAAAATAAAAAATAAAAAAATAAAAACAACCGTAAATTAAAAAACATTGAACCGAATAATTTTTTTTAATAAAATACTAATTGCCGATTTTGTTGACTAAATCGTAATATCTAGAAACATATGATAATATAAAAGTCAAAAAAGAAACAAAACTAAACGTAATTATGATAGAAACATAATTTTGATAGAAACATAATAAGGAAATCGAAATAAAACAAAAAAGAAACAAAACAATAAAATTAAGAAAACCGAAACAAAACAAAAAAGAAACAAAATTTTTATAAAATAAAACCAAAACAGAATTTTATTAACAATAATATTAATGTCGAACCAAAAAAATATGCAAACCGAGTTATTATCAATCACCACGAACTTGTTCCTTGAATGATATCTAGCCCGAAAGCTCTGATACCACTTGTAGGTCCCTTTCCCTTGAGATCTTCTTTGCAATCAAGCCAAACACGAATCCTAGACGCGGAATATCTTTGATCCGCGGATATCACATAAAGAACAATCACAAGATTACTTTTAACGTTTTATCTTATTGCACGAATCACTGATAACATACAATAAGACCTAACTATGAATCTTGTAAACTAGCTTACACAAGAACTCTCTCAATCTCTCTCTACCACACAAGACCCACCAACTAACCAACCTCTAAAACCCCATGCATCATTTGCTTATATACATGCATCCTCTTGGGCTTTTATCTAGGCTTATGTTGGGAATTTACAATGCAAGCTTAATTACATATTCACAAACTAACTTAGACAAGTTCTTCTAACGACACGAACAATAAAAAGTCTTCTGTCAATATTCCTGAGCGTTTGTTTATCCGTTTTAGTATCTGTCACAAACTTTCACCAACATAACCTCCCGAACTGAATGAAACCCTTAATAAAGGTGGCACATAATCCTAAAGGCGTGCAATCCGAAGATCACTGGTGCGCCCGTAGGGAAACCACCCTTTACCAAGATGATCATTCAATCATCTGGTAAGTACCAAAAATGTGTCACTCAGATCTGGTGCACTTCAGAAGCCATTGCTTAGAATCCCGTTTGGATATCAGAAGCCCGAAGTATCTGTCTCACTACCGGTTTCCTCACCTTGGATCTAGCTCGGGGCTACCCAAAGCTGATTAAACGTCTAGTTATTTAATTAAGTTAATGTAATTTAGGTTATTAAGTTAATCATCATTAAAACCTACCACAAAGATAAACAAACAAGGATTAGAAGAAGATAACACAACAAATAACTAAAAATAAACTACTACTACTAATAATAAAAGTCTACAAATCGAAGCGGGTTCAGGAATAATGAAAATATACAACCATAAGAAATGATCAACACATGAACAGGGCTGCTCATAGACAAGCTCTCCATCTCCAAGTGATATGTATCTAATATGATCCTCACGATCCTCGATGTTTTATTGCATAAACTACTCTACGATCCCGTGCTTGGCCAAGTTGATCAAGGTAGGTCGAAACCTAACCATTGAGAGATGATAGGAGGGCCCTAAGGCCTCCCAAGGGACCCCAAGATCTCTGGAAGACTCTTGGTAGTCGGCCAAATCAAGCACTAGAAGGGATGAGCAAATGACGGGGGTTAGCTTGCTATTTATAGAGCTTCAGGTGAAGCACAGCCGTGCCAAGGGTAGGTAGGGGCGTGCCTGCTGTCACACGTACGTTTTGTTGCTGCTGGTCTAAGATTGTCTGTACTTCTTGTCTCTGGCACAGCCGTGCCATGTGCATGGGCACAGGCATGCACCTCCTGCTAAGTGTGTTTTCTTGCTCTCCAAGTTTGCTGCGTTTTCTTCTAGCGTGCAGGGTCTTCATGCAAGTGTGCATGGGCGTGCTTGGTCACTCCTGGACTGATTTTAGCACTGTTTAAGTCCCGGGATTGTCTTCAAACATATAGTGAACACGCCGCAAGTCTCATATCTTCAGGAATCTCCAGTTTTTGCTTGTTTTTGCTTGGAAATCCCCTATTTCCCTCTTGGAGCTCCAGTTTCCTGAGAAATAAAAATAGGAACGAATTAAGAACCAAATATCAATAATATAAGCCTAAATGTATCCTATTATGAGACTTTTTATGCTTGTTTTGTATGTTAATTATGTGAGTTATCAGCCACCAACAAGGAATCGACATGTGCCACGACCTGTTATTGGGTATAAACAAGTTTTAAGTGACGAATTTTTAGGTAGGAACGGAGATAAGAATATTTATGCAAAGGTTTTATACCTTTCGGGCTCCGACCTTTTTTGCAAGTCGGAGTCCAGCCAAGAAGGCTTCATACTCAGCTTCGTTGTTCGAGCTTTTAAAGTTCAGCCTGATTGAATAAACCATCTCTTGACCCTCGGAGTTTTTTAGAATGATGCCTGCTCTGAAACCTTATGAACTAGAAGCTCCGTCTGTGAAGATGCTCCATTCATTAGTTTCCAATGGGATCAGAGCTTCTACATTCTAAATTGCTAACTTAGTTAGAAAGTCTGCAAAACTTTTCCTTCTAGTGGGCCTCTAGTTTTGTGTGTTATGTCGAATGCACCGAGCTCAATGCCCCATTTGGCCAGTCTTCCTGAAACTTCTGGCTTTCGGAGTATGTGCAAAATTGGCTGGTCTGTTTGTACTTCTATCTCGAATGCCTGAAAGTATCGCTGTAACCTTCGAGAGGCGTGCACCGAAGATAATGCCAGCTTTACCAATGTAGGGTACCAAGTCTCGTAATCCCCGAGGGCTCGACTGACATAAAAGATTGGAACTTGGGCCTTTAGCCGAAAGACCATCAGCACCAAGCTGATGGAAGCGTCGGAGACACAGAAGTAGAGTGTGAGAACTTCCCCTGGTTCTGGTGCAGTTAAATTGGGTAGTTTGGCGAGGCATTTTTTAAAGTCAATAAAAGCTGCTTCGGCTTCGGAAGTCCACCGAAATTCTTTCGTACTCAGACATTTATTAAGAACACGCATGAAGGGTAAGGTTCGTTCGGCCGCTTTCGACAAAAATCAGTGTAAAGCTACTAATCGTCCATTTAAAGACTATATTTCTTTCAGACAGGATGGGGGTTGCATCTTGAGAACAGCCTCGACCTTTTCAGGATTAGGTCGAATCCCTTCCTTAGACATCAGAACACCAAGGAACTTTCCTTCTTCTAGGCTGAAAGAACACTTCTTCAGATTCAGCTTCATGTTTATCTCACGGAGTTATTCAAATGTTTCGGCTATGCCCTTCAACATAATTTCTTTCGTACCACTTTTGATGACTACATCATCCACGTAGACTTCCAAATTTCAGCCTATCTGACCTTCAAAGGCTCGATCCATTAATCTTTGATACATAGCTCCGGTGTTCTTCAGTCCAAACGACATCTTTGTATAACAATACAACCCTTGACTAGTTACGAAGGTTCTCTTGTCTTCACCAGCCTCGGCCATTTTGATTTGATGATATCCCTTGTAGGCATCCTGAATATACTTAAGTTTGAAGTTCGCCATGACGTCGACCTTCAAATCTATCTCTGGCAAGGGATAGCAATCTTTAGGACATGCATCATTCAAGTCCTTGAAGTCGATACACATTCTCCAGGAGCCATCGTGCTTCTGCAACATGACAAGGTTTGAAACCTAAGTCTGACACTGTACTTATCTAATTATGTTTGCGTCCAGTAAGGTACGCACATCATCACTATTGCTTTGACCCAGTCTGGAGCCATACTTCTCTTCTTTTTTGCCATGGGCTACATTTTAGGACGAATGTTTAGCTTATGCTCGACCAAGGATTCAGGAACCCTTGTCATATCTGATTACTGCCAGGCGAATACGTCCAAAGAGTTTGACAACAACCTCCATATGGATCTCTTGATGTCTTCCGGTACCTGAGCTCCGATGGTAATCTTTTGTTCTGGGAAGCCTGGATGGACGTACCATTCTTCTATTGCTTTGGTACTTGTATCAACAGGATTGGTGAGGGGGTGCCCCAGAGATTGCCGGGCCTCTGCAATGCATAGTTAGGACTCGGTGTTTAACATTGCTACACCTGCTTCAGTGGGAAATTTTATGGCTCCATGAATAGATGTAATCATGCCAAAAGATTTCATCCCAGGCCATCCTAAGATGATGCTGTGGACTGACTGTGATCCGACTACTAAAAATGTGAGGATGGTTATTTGATGCTGGGATCCAGGACTGAGGGTGACTAGCAATGAAAGTTGGCTTAAAGGCTGTATGACTTCTCCCTAGAAAATGATCAATGGCATTGTGACGGGGACTAGCTGTAGATAACACCGGTATTACATTATTTCCGATGCACTTCCATTGTCCACGTATATTCTTCTTACCTTGTGACCTGCCACGACCCCGGAGATAATGATCAGTGCTTCTTTTGATTCACTTGGATCTATTGGTGGGAAGAACATTAGTTTCTCCATCCATGGTTGCGTGTGTAAGTACTCTCTCTTGGTGCCATGCTTCGGGAGATTCCGAATCATATGAATTCCAGCTTGGTTGTTGGGATTTTGGATTACCGCTCCAGTTGGCTTACCATCTTTCAAATCCCTAATGAGATGAGACAATTTCCCTGTCTTGCATGCTTTTTCAATTTTTTGTTTAGAGACCAACAATCATCGGTATTGTGGCCATTTTCCTGATGGTATTCACAGTATTTCTTGGTATTTCTATCAGTTGTAGGTTTCTGCTTCGGAGGTGTGGGGAAACGTATTTGTTCGGTGCTCAAGATTTCACTTGGGGTTTTGGTAAGATTGGAGTAACTTGTGTTTCGGGAGTGACTTCCCGAGGAGCAACCAAAGTGGTTCTTGTCACTTCTATCATGTCTTGAGTATGGCTGTGGTCGATTCTTGGACCATAAATTGCTTCGTTCAGGCTGCGACTGGCTATTTTTCTTCCAGGACCTGCTTCTGGAACTTCCTTTGTAATCGCTGTCCCCTATTTGACCACAAGCTTTTTTTACCTCTAGCGAAGTCTCGAGCTCGCCCCATAAGTACTTCCATCGTCTTCGGGAGATCTTCATGTAGTTTTTCAACCAACTGGTTATTCCGCACCCCATGACAGAAACCGGAGATTCGTAATTGATCCACAGCTGCGGAGATTTGCATACTTTCTTTGTTGAAACGATCAATGAATTTCTCTAATGACTCACCATCTTTCCTTCGAATGTTGTGTACTTCGGTGATATCCTTTGTGCATCGTCTTTGTTGGGAGATGTTTTGTAAGAATATACGCCGAAAGTCGTCCTACGACCTAATTCATTTGCGGGAAGACCATCAAAACATATTCGTGCTGCCCCAGCCAAGGTTTTTGCGAGCATGTGGCACCATGCAGGCATGGGCCATAGCTCGATCTCAGCTGTCCCTCTGAAACCAAATACGTGATCATCGAGGTTGGAGGTTCCTTCATATTTTTTGACTGTGGCTATCGTCTTTAGCTTTGTTGGCAGCCAAGCATTTGCAATACTCTGAGAGAACTTGGAGTAGGCTACTGCATAGGCTGGCCTATAAGGTGTAGTGAGGTCATCATCCATAAAAACGGAGCTTGTTTGTTGTTTCTCCGGCATCATTAGCCTAGTTAACAATGGACCAGTTGATGTTAACCTGGTCGGTAGTGGCCCCGTGTATTTGAAAGGGATGAGGTGGCTGTAAGGTGTTTGGATCGGTGTTGAACTAACAACAGTGGAGTATATCGGAGCACTGGTGGGAGTCATGGTTGTTGCTACTAAGGCAAATCTTTCGGTGGGAAACAAATTTACCTAGAAACTGCGGAGTTTTTCTTGCTTATCTTGTTGTTCCTTAAGGCGAAACAGGAACTCGCGGTTTCGTTCGAGGACAGTTTCATCAAATTTTAAGGGCGTGGATTGCACTCCCATGCTTCCTGCTTGAAGACTTGTCACGTACGTGAAAACAGTTGCTGCATTTGTCAGGACTTTGGAAAACCCAGCCGAATCCTGAGCAGATGTAACAGCACTGTCTCCTTCTTTGTTTGTAATGTCTACGATCTTAGGACCATTATTAGCCATTCCAGATCTATTTGGAGAGAGTAGATCTATGAAAGGATGGCACCAATTGAAGATCCAAAAGTTATCACTTACCTATTAGCTAAGAAAGCGATGAGTGACTTGATTAGATCTCGAGAATAAGACCTGCAAAATCAGCAAACCGTTAGGCTCGCCACAGGGGAGGTTGGAGGGCCTCTCTGTGACCACCCTCCGGCGTGAGGATAAGTATATGTTTAGTGAGAGAAAGTATAGAGAGAGAGAGAGATTCAGAGTGTATCAGTACGTGTGTCACCTGTACTTGTGTGGGGGTATTTATACTTGTTGAAAGTGTTGTATTATCATTCAGACTAGTTGTACGTACCCTCAGTGCTTTTGACTTCCGGCCTCACTTTAGTACTTGGCATACGAAGCCTTAGAGTTGTTTTGGGCTGCGGCCTCTTAGTGGTGGCCGCGTCTCGTTTGGTGAGTCTTGGTTACGGCCTCTTATGCCTCTTCACAACCTAAACCCACAATTCAAGATTTTAACTCTGGTTTTATTAGTATTTAACTTATAGCTATGCTATTCCTTTACATATTGATCAATTTGTGTTTGATTTTATAAGTTAAAGTTACATGGATTGAATATTACTATATATGAAGCTGATGCGAGGGTTATCTGGAAACTATGTAGCGTTTCACAAGATGGTTCAGTATGGGATGAGAGTGTCAGTACTATGGTATGGATGGGTTACAAGAAACCAAGTTACAACTGACATTTATACTGTTATTATCCTTAATATGCCGTTTTTTCTAAACCTAACTTAATGTTGCAAAATAGAAATCGGATGCAGGTCAGATTGGATACGTGATATTATGGTGCAGAAAATAGTTAACTTTTTAATGAGTTAGTTGGATAAGCTTATGTTTCATAGAGATTATATATTGGTGGATATATTGATTATTTATATAACAAGGTATTCCTTTTACAACACATATCATAAACAGTTAAGTGGAACATAACATTTAGAAGAAACTTTGACTATTCATATGTTTATTGATTTGTAGTACATATATTTGATTTATATATACATTTACATGTTAGCTTATTTCCAAGGTTCTCTAAACCTGGCAAGGTGGTTACTTAATCCGCCACAAATGCTTTATCATGAATATGATAGATCACAAAACTAAGTTGGGTGCAACACATAGTAAAGTTAGGTATTTAAGAATGGTCATGATGGTGCTTTGGTACTTGGTAGTCATGGTCATTAATTTTAGTTTTCAACTTTGGGAGTTGTATATAGAACTTTTGGGGTCTATCTTTGTTATATCTAAATTATGTTAATGGTTGCTATGACCCGTCGTGAAGCGCGGGTAGAAATACCAGTTATAGTTATTAACCTAGTTAATTTAATGGGATATTAATTATGAATTATCTAAATAAACTTAATTTCTTTTTTTATTAAAAAACTTCAATTTATATATCCAACCATCACTAAATTTAAAACTAAGTTAGTTATAATAATAATAATAATAATAATAATAATAATAATAATAATAATAATAATAATCTTTTTTGAGTGAACTTTAAAGCTTTCAAATATTAGATGTGGCTGGATGGTTTATATCGTAAAAATATGTTAAAGAATAATAAAAAATAAGTTGTATTAAAAAATCTGACTTTTTGTCCTTAATTGATTTACATTTATTACTATTTCTATATCTTTTTAATTGCATTAAGTGTGTTAAAATGATTTAATAGACTAAGGGATTCTTTAACACCCTCTACACCATTAAGTGTTAAGCCATTAAGAGGTTTGATTAGGTAAGAGGCTCTAAACCAATAAGTAGTTTGACTTGGCTTTGCCTGACTAGTCGGTGGTGGATGAGGTGGTGATGGCTTGAGGAGGTGGTGAAAGAGTGGTGAACTAATGGTTATTAACACAAGTGAATGGATAAAAGGGTAAAATTTTCTTTCAACATCATTTTAAAACTTAATCGGTAAGAAACTTACTGGCTGATTCAGAAGTGTTCTATCAATGAATCAAACACAGTTAATACTGGCTGATTTAGAGGTACCTTTTTAACTGAATCATAAAAGTCTACCAACCAGCCTCTAGGTACACTTTAATTGAGATAACAATGATCTATTCCATAAAAAAATACACTTGTTGATTGAACCCATGCAATGCATAGGGTTTTTAAATAAATATGCTTTTATATGGCTAAATATATAAAATTATATTTATTCAACCCGTGTATACACATGATTTTACCCTAACAAGTAGATATAGAATAGATATAGATAAGAATAATGGTTAATGAATCTATTTTGAATAAATACTCAAACAAGCCGAAGACTTCAAATTAGATACGAATAAAACAAGATAGTGTCCAACCTTGACCTTTTGATAGAAATATATATACATACTAGTTTATTTCTTGGGAGCGTACCGGGATAGACAATTCTAATATGAAGTGATAAAATGTGAGTACTATATAAGGAATAGGCCGTTTTATATATATATTTTTTTTTTTTGTAAATGATCAACACACGTCTCTGTGCAATTGTTACTTTCTCAATACACTGTAAAGTTGCAATGTGAACCCGAAAAAAATTCAAATTGGTATCAAATGATATGCCATGGCGATTCTGATGTTTAAAGTGAACATATATTAATGATTGACATACCTGTTCAATTTTCACTAAATAAAACAATCAATAGGTAAGCAGTAAATATCCATTTTAAAGATAAATAAACATGATCTAACTGTTATTGACTAAAAAGATTGTAGGATAGTATCTTTCATGTCTTCATACTATTTTATCCACTCATATATAATTTAAGTATCTCTTTCATTAATCACCACATAAAAAAGTCGGGTTTTTTTTTTGTATAGCACTATGGTACTCATTGGAAAGATAATAAAACGCTCGTTTATTTGGTGTATTTTTTTTTTAGAAAAAATGTCGTATAAAAATGTTATTAATGTTAAAAAATCGTGGGGAAAAGTGCATGTGCCATGCACATGAGAGAAAAAATATTTTTTTTAGATTCACACAATATGCCACATGGCACACTCAATACGAGAGAATGTCCTCAATGAATGCCATGTCATCATGGGTGCTTTCCTTTATATATAGTTATTATAGTTATTATATTATTATTATTATTATAGATTATAGATATATGAGACATATGACCGCAATGTAGTTTGATTTTAACATGGGTAAATGATTATCACCTAAGACAACATAATAGTTAACAAGGTATGAATCCTTACCTTCAATCCATTGTTATTTGAGTGTTATAACCTCATTGATTTCAAATACCTTTGGAAGTTCCTAACATATTTGAAATGCCGATTCTTCTCGGAACCTACAGTTAAAGTGTCATTTTGTTTATCTTTCTAATTATGATTGTTACCTTGCATTTGACTATGATATCATGTGATAGGATTATGATTAGTTGTACTCATTATCACATGTTCCAATATTAGTTAATTTGTTATGATGATATCGGTTATTGGAATATGTGAAACAGATTATTTGTATGCAGTTACCCTGAATGCTCATTTCTCATGATTGTCCCATGAGCATGTTAGTGTGGCATCAACAACAAGTCCACCATCTGTGACTGTGAGATAAATTCAAGACGTCTCTTAAGTACTCGTGAGGTACATATGGATATTAGGTGACATATAATTTGTGCGTAGGATATTTAGTTTCAGGAAATGATGTAGGGTATACCAACCTATCCATGATGTGCGATTGATTTGAAGGAGAGCGGCCTACGTGTTGTTAAGTGTTATCAGTTCATTTTGCTCATGGGTATATCCGTATGATACGAGTTAGTTCTTAGAATTGCTTTAGCTTGCATCGTATCATTTTACCATATGTTATATCTTGATATCATTTTCGATTATTATAGTGATTACGCGAGTCTATTATTTTGTATTGGGCATTCAACAAATTTTGTAAACTTTTTGTACACATAGGTTCACTTCCCACTTCAAGAGGGATAAATGGAGAGGAATAATGCTTTCGAGTATAATCCGAAAATACTAGTTAACTTTGAAACTTTGCTACTTCGTATTTAACCTTAGGTTTAAACTATCATCTATCTTGTATTTTCAGAATTTTAAATTAATGGTAATATGTATTATATTTCTGAACCACTGTTATAATGACACCTCAGCACATCCCAGTTAGGGTTCTATAATTAGTTTCCATATCAAAGTGACGTATCCTTAGTGATAAAGAATTCGTTAAATATACAATCTCTTGAGTTATCAAGCACGTTCTAGCCCTTTTCTTGAACCAACATTTGGGATCTCATGAAGCATTTGACGTTGGACCAATACACACATCATAACATTCACCCAATAAACAACTGTGATTCAAGTTCAACCACTATGGCATCCTAATCGACAACTATGATCTCACGAAGCATTAGATGTTTGACCATTAAATACGTTATATCTTTCCTCCAATTAACAACCGTGATTCGAGTTTCTCCACCAGTGGGAATTTATCTGAAAATTGTGATCTCACGAAGAAATGGTGTTGATTACTAAACACGTCATATCATACTCCAAATAAACAATCAAGATTTGATCTCATCCACCATAGCATCTTAACCGACAATTGTGATATCATGAAGCATCAGATGTTAGAGAAATAAACACGTCAGGACATTCCTCCAATAAACAGTAGTGTTTCGAGTTCTTCCACTATGGCATCTTAACCGACTATCGTGATGTTAAAACTTTTTGATTATGAACCAATAACCACGTCATAACATTCCCCTAATAAACAACCGTATTTCAAGTTCCTCCACCGTGACATCTTTATATAAATTTTGGATTTTTACCCTATGAAGTACACAGACACACGCCCTTTATGGATATATATTTACACACACACACATCCACACACTCCATGCATGAATTTCTTGTTATAAAACACGTTCCTAATATCTCATGCGATCAAAATTGGTAAACATCTTGTGTCTTCCAATTGTTCTAGTATTAACTTCAACTTTATCGCTTCTAGGAAAAATTTGTGGTCATAGTCATCAACAAATTAGATCAATCAACTTTAACCTTTATTATTGAACATGTAATTGTGATCTCATGAAGCACTGAATGTTGGATCAATGCACACGTCATAACATTCCCTTAACAAACTGTGTTCATTTAGGTTCCTCCGCCGTGGCCTCTTTCTATTACTCTATCATTTCACCCTTTTTTATTATATTTACATACTACATACATACACACCCCTTATCTCTCGATATATGAAGATCGTGTTATCATACATGCAAGATTTTTTCCTTATTTCCTTTGTTTTACTTACTTTTAGTTATTACAAAGTAAGAGATGAGGTTTCACTACAGTCTTTGGTAGGTTGTTTAAAGTCATACCAAGTTCCTATTCTTTCCGTTTTTGTAGTTTTTCCCCTATCTCTAGTTAGGAAATCTGAGTTTTTTAATCTGAATATTTTGATTTATGTTTGTGCTAAAGTTAGTGTGGAAGAGGGTGTATTGATGGTGGTTTTTGCCTCTCGTCGTGAATAGGCTCAGTGGGCTTTGCCACTAGCCTAACAAATCTTACTTTGATCCTTTAACTATAAGTTAGGGTATCCAACACGTTCTGGTGGATTGTAATGAGGGTACCACTACCCTCATGGATACACCACTAATACTGGTACCAAGGGTGGCGGTTTGAGGGCACGACATTGGTCTCACATTGCATAAGATTATTTTTAACATCATGCTTAAAAATATATTCATATTTATTTGAAAGACAAACTTTGTAACAAATCATAAATAAAAATAATGGTTAGTGTAATTAATGATGATAAATAACAAATGGTGCAATTCTCAATATGGTAAATGCCAAAAATGTGAGAAATTATGTTTTTGTGGCTATTAATAAATGGAAAACACTGCATGTTTTTTAATTGTTAATATTTTTATTCCTAAATCCACCTAACGTACATAACATGAGATTTAAACTCCCGACCTCTAAAGCGAGGGAGCCCCTAGTACACTACTATATACCATTAACCCATACAAATATATAATCTAACAAATGGAAAGTTCCTGCTATTATATCGCAAAGGGGGGACTAAAATTACCATAAAAGATTAAACATCTTTAGCAAGTTATATATAGTATAGTGAAGTTTTACTAGCACAAGTCACACTACCATCTCAACAACTTATAGTAAGCCAATAAATTCAAACAACTTAACTCCATTTAGTTGACTGATGGAACAACAAGTAAAGACTAAGAGAGAGAAAGAAGCATATTTGCATGTAAATTCCCTTCATTGAACTGCCACATATCTACATCTCTAATATTATTCGGCCATGTGTCACAAACCCTATCCTCGTCACCTCTTATCTCTCGTCACACCCCAACTAAAAACCTCATATAAACCTCGTTCAATCCACCATTGCAACACACACCATCTCTCAATACAACAATCATGGATGGTGTTTCTACAAAAAGGTTCCAATCTTTTCATAACCTTGACATCCCTCCTCGTAAGCTTCTCACTCAAAGACTTGCTGCTTTATCATCGCCTAGGGTTCATCATGATCAATATTATTCTCCTAGGGTTCTTTCTGAAGAAACCCTATTCCATAAGTTCTTGTCTAACTCTGGCGTTGATGATGATTCGAATCCCTACGCAACTGACGAGTTTCGGATGTACGGGTTTAAGGTTCGCAAGTGTACGCGCAGCCGGTCACATGACTGGACGGATTGCCCGTTTGCTCATCCGGGCGAAAAAGCTTGCAGGAGGTGTCCACGTCGGTTTAGTTATTCCGGAATAATGTGTCCGGACTTTCGACGTGGATGTTGTGTCCGTGGCGACACATGTGAGTTTGCTCATGGGGTTTTTGAGTATTGGCTCCACCCGTCTCGTTACCGCACCGAAACGTGTAAAGACGGGAGGAATTGTATGAGGAAGATTTGTTTTTTTGCTCATACTGCTAGCCAGCTCCGATTGGTTACTCGATCGGAGCTGGTGCTTTCTCCTAACAAGCATTGCGCTTATTGCCGATGCCATCGTGGCATCCACCACACGGTCTCACCTACTTCGGTTCTGGATGGGAACATAATGTCCCCACCCCCTTCCCCACCCTTCTCACCAGCGCAATGTGCTGGTGCTAGCGGGTATTCCCCAGTTTCGCGTTTTCATGTTGAGTCATCATCAATGATGACTCAACATGGAAACACGAGTTCTAGCTACAAAGTAGTCATGAAGGCTATGAATAACAATGCAACTGATGAAACTCCATATTTGAACCCCGAGTGGGTGCATTCTTTCTCACCCACGAATTGCGCGGGTGGGAAATCTCCAGTTTCGCATTTCCAAGTTGATTCATCATCATCTGGCATGACTCAACCTGAAAACGCGAGTTTTGGCTTGAAACAAGTCATAACACCTGGGGCGATGAAAGAACTCATGAACAACATGAAGGCTATGAATATTGTTAATTCAAATGATCAAACTCCGAATTCGAACCCCGAGTGGGTGGATTCTTTCAGTGCCTGTAACCATGATCAGCGGTTAATTATTTCTCCATCTCCTTCCCCTTCAGCATCTGGATCAAGCAGGGTTCCTCCCGGAGACGACAGTTATGCCATGATTAACGACCTCAATGAAGATGAGTTGGTAGATGATACCGTAATAACTCGTCCAGATCTTGAATGGGTGAATGATCTTCTCACATAGATGATGAAGGAACAAGAGGAACAAACAAGAGGAACGTACTCAAGAATAATGTTTATGAGAAACTGTGAATTTAACTTTATTAATAAAACTATCATTAGAATTAGGAACTATATATAATTATATTTCCGATTGTGGGTAGAATGCTTGTGATCTTGTGTTATAAGGAGTGCCAGTACTCTAGATATAAAATTGTATATTGATTAGTTCTCTATGAATATTTAAGTTAACTTTTATGATTTTCTTTAGAAAATACATTTAATTTAATAATAACTAAAAGATAAACGGCATTAAAAAAAACTAAGCCACAAGGCAGCATATATTAATAAGATCATTTCTACACTATCATTTGCAACGCATATATTAATTAACATCATTCGTACACTATCATTTTCATTTTGGTTTTTAGTTAAATTTATATTTAAACATAGATAAATATAAGCATGCAATAACTACATACTTGAAAATTTAAAACATATCGTATTTAGAAAATAATAAACAAAAATAAAAATAAGAAAGTTATAACAATAACAAAGTACACTTAAAAGTAACTAGAATAATAAAATGCCCCACCCCTTGTGGTGTGGTGATAAAGGTGTTGAATTTCAATTGAGAGGTTAATTAGGGGTTTAAACCTCATAAAAGATAAAAAAGAGGTGTTATAAAAAGGTGTAAAAAATGAAAGAGAAAATTATACATTAAAAAAAACTAGAATAATAAAAGGATAATAAAAAATAATAAACCCATATATGTTAGTGCTCCTATGTTCTTCCAAAATTAGTATATATAATATAAGAGCTAAAAAATTCATCTAAAAATAGAGATTATTAACTGAAGTGAGAGAGTGAGACGGGTGAGAAAATGGGATTTGAGTTATTGTGCAAAATGGCTTTGTGACGAAAGCGAAGAGAGAGGAGAGAGTTTTTTATAGTATTTTTAGGGTTACGAGACAGAAGAATAGGTTTGGACACTTGTCACCAAGTGTCTTTGAGGTAGGCTAGGCTCCGGCTGTTACCACCACTGGATTCTATTTTCACCCTCCTTAAAGCGTCTCGTTATGGTTAAAGCGAGACACTTTAGTCATATCATCGTACGACGTCAGTACGAGATTGCAAGAAAAGGTTGAAAAACTAAACTCAAAGCGCATCGCTTTGGCCATAGCGAGGTGCTTTGAGTTAGGAGGGATGAACCTGGACATCTGGGTGGGTGGGGTGTTGGGATATGTGTTGGGAGGGTTTGGTTTGGGTTTTTTTGTGTTTTGAAGTGTTTTTTTTTTTAAATTTAATTATTGTAAAAAAATTAAAAAACAAAGTAATAACCCTAATAAACTATCATTAATAACCCTAAAAGTGTTTTTTTATGTTTTATTTAAAAAAATATAATAATAATCCTAATGAAACTATCATTAACCAAAATGAAAATTCTACTTTTCTAGATTCTACCATAAATGAAAATTCAGTACTTTTGTGAAAGATACAACATTCATCTTCATTATCCTTTAATCGGACGTGTCTTATGAAAACTACCAACTTGTACCGGCTTGAAATATGAGTTTGATTAGCTTAAATCTCTCTGATTCATGGTATCCACTAACCTTGGCAAGGTGGTTACTTAATCCACTACAAGTGCATCACCATATGTTCAAGGCTTTTACACGTGGCTATGGTTTCTGCTTTATCATGAATATGTTAGATCACAAAGCTAAGTTGGTTGCAACACATAGCAAAGTTAGGCGCTTGAGAATGGCCATGATGGTGCTTTCGTACTTGGTAGTCATGGTCATTAATTTTAGTTTTTCAGCTTTGGGAGTTGTATGTAGAACTTTTGGGGTCTATCTTTGTTATATCTAAATTATGTTAATGGTTGGTATGATTTGTCGCGAAGCGCGGGTACAAATACCAGTTATATTTATTAACCAAGTTAACTTAATGGGAAATTAATTATGAATTTTCTAAATAAACTTATTTTCTTTTTTATTAAAAAACTTCAATTTATATAATCCAACCATCACTAAATTTAAAACTAAGTTAGTTACAATAATAATAATAATAATAATAATAATAATAATAATAATAATAATAATAATAATAATAATAATCTTTTTATGAGTGAAGTTTATAGCTTTTAAATATTAGATGTGGTTGGATGGTCTAAATCATAAAAATATGTTAAATAATAATAATAAATAAGTTGTATTAAAAACTCTGACTTTTTGTCCTTAATTGATTTACATTTATTACTATTTCTATATCTTTTTAATTGCATTAAGTGTGTTAAAATGATTTAAAAGACTAAGGGACTGTTTAACACCCTCTACATTATTAAGTGTTAAGCCATTAAAAGGTTT
The DNA here is from genome assembly GCA_028751855.1 of Ambrosia trifida. Lineage (NCBI taxonomy): Eukaryota > Viridiplantae > Streptophyta > Magnoliopsida > Asterales > Asteraceae > Ambrosia > Ambrosia trifida. The sequence continues at coordinate 56,032,945 of CM054131.1, forward strand.
GATTGGGTAAGAGGGTCTAAACCAATAAGTAGTTTGACTTGGCTTTGCCTGACTGGTCGGTGGTGGATGAGGCGGTGATTGCTTGAGGAGGTGGTGCAAGAGTGGTGAACTAATGGTTATTAACACAAGTGAATGGATAAAAGAGTGAAATTTTCTTTCAACATTATTTTGAAACTTCACTACAACAAAAAAAGGCTTTTAAGGACCTTTTGTGTGGGACGCTTGTAAAATAGGGTCCTAAAAAACTATTTAATAGGATGAATGGACTTTTAGGGTCCTTTTATAATATATACTACTAAACTGGAGTCCTAAAAAGGTATTTAACAGGATGAATGATTCTTTGGGGTCCTATTATTATATAACTTAATACGACACTTAACATGTAGATCCTAATAAAGTAATTATATATATAAATACAATTAGAAACTTGGGTCACCTCTAAGAGTCACCACCCTTCATTATCACTTAACACCATTTCACAAATTAGTTAGTTGGGTCACCTCTAAAAGTCACCACCGTTCCTCATCACTTGACACCTTTCACAAATTAATTATCAACATTAATCTCCTCTAAGAGTCATCAGTCTTTCCTACAATTAGCAACTTGGGCAACTTTTAAGACTCACCAACCTTCCCGTCCCTTCCCACCGTTTCACAAATTATTATACATACAATTTGCAACACGATAGCACAAAAACAATACATATCACAAAGCACCGATTCTGACTTGCAATGTTTTTTTTTCTTATTTCCAAATCTGTTTGATTTTAATAACCCGCTCCAATATCTTTCCCCACATCTCATTTTCACCAACACAAATTATGATTGTTTGCAACTGTTTCCAGATTCATCCTTTCATGTAAGGATTCTTTATTGTTCTTTTGAATAACGAACAAGTTCAAAAAACCAACGAAGAGGTGCATATTATTGTAAAATCCTAACCTATGCGTTGCATCTTTTATGGAACTTTCGTCTGTTCCGTAGCATCCTCCGAAAAGGGACATCAATTACTACATAAATGCTACACTCATAAATCACCGAATAATTATAATGGGAATCATAAAAAGCCGAAGTTTCCACCACGAGACCACGACTTTAATTTGGTAGAATTGAGCTGCAATCCCAAATAAAAACATATATACCATATTATGTATAGCTTATTACAATTACTGATTTAAGAAGATCGCCCATTCAATTCCGTTTTTGGTCTGCAATTATTATTTGTACTTAAGAATTGAGAGTGCATATTCCTCTTTGGTCTTAGTCTGATTTTGAAGATTAATATGAAGATTGGTTCGTTTGAATTGGAAAATCGCATTGTTCTTATCAATGGAATTCTTCGATTCAATAATATTGTTTAAAATCAAATCGGTGTTTTGTGGAAACAAAAAAAAAATCATATTTTGTTTACTCATAAAGCTTCAAAAGAAAAACTTTCAAACCGATCGAAATCAATATTTTGTCAGAATGAAAATCACAAACAGCCTTGCAGAAAAAGAGTCTGAGCGGTGTTTTGAATTTATCACAAGTCAAAAGAATAAAGTCAAATATCGCAGGAAAAAACATGGTGTTATGAGTGCTTAATTTTTATTTTATTAAACTAGAAATTTTAATACTTCTAATTTCAAAAGAAACAACCGAACAAATAAAGCCACAAAAAGAAAAGAAAAAGTTTACTTAAAAATAGTTTATTTAATCATATTTCTTAAACTATGTAAGACGCTGAAATTAGAGATTTTTGTTGTTGAACTAGGTTTTACCTGGACAATTTGTTTTCTTATCATGTCTACAAATGCAAAACTTTATTTATATTTGACTATTTGACATTAATTTTTTTATTTGATTGGGTTTTGTTGATTTTGAATAAAAAAATTAGTTTTATGTTAATTGAGGTTCATTGATTTTTCTTTTGGGTTATTTTAAAATATGCAAAAGATGTAATTTGTATGTTGTTACTAAGGAAATTTGAAACTTAAAAAATATAACATTATTTTCAATACAAAGTTAAGATCCCAAAATTCGGGTCATTCCCCAAACACTTTGTCTTTTGAAGTGGAATGCTTTAGGTGTAGGTTAGGGATACTGCAAAAAAAAATAAAAAAAAATAAAAATAAAAAGGAAAGATGGTTTGAATAAAGTTAAGAATTTTTGCACTCATCTGATGATACTAAAACATTTATAACCAAGATCCCGCCGCAACGCGCGGGAAGCGCAACTCGTTTATAAGACATTTAGTTGTTGGTGTTCCATTATGTGGTAATATAATAGGACACTTGATCGTTGGTGTACCTATTATAACTTAACTTAATACGACACTTTGTAGTTGTAGGACCTTTTCCAGTCGAAGTCATATTAGAACATAACTTAATAGGACCTTTTCCAGTCGAAGTCATATTAGAACATAACTTAATAGGACACTTGACACATGAGTCTTATAACTTTAACCTTTATAGGACGATTAATCATTGTGGTGTTATTATAATACACTATAATAGGACACATGATATTTGAGTCATAAAACATTAGTTTTATAGGACGCTTATTCGTCAGAGTTTTATTATAACGTAACTTAATAGGACACTTGACACTTGGATTTTATAACTTTACTCTTTATAGGACGTTTAATATTGGTGTTTTTGTTGCATTTTTATTCTATCTTTGAGTAACTTGGATTCAACTTCACTACTAGAAAAAAAGTCCTTCCTCGACACACATTGTTTGTCATAAAAGAGGAAAGATGGCAAGCAAAAGTGTTTCAATGACAGGTCTGTCATAAATGAAAGATGACGCGCAAAAATGCATGTCATCTTTTTTATGATACGTGCTTATCATTTACCACACACAATTAACTTATGACATGCATTTGTGTGTCATGGTTTTATTTGTTATTATTTTTTTTCATTACTAATATTCCTGTTAAATTATAATTAATGGCCAATAAAAATGTCAAGTAGCAAAATAGTCCATTTAATACAATATTATCTTAAAGTCGAAACAATACTTAATATTCCATACAATATTCAAATTAACTAACAATACAATGGCATTTTAGTAATTTTCATTCTTCACAAAATCATAGTCCAGCCTTTAAAATTTTCATTATTATGGCTTCCTAATTTTTTTGTATTCACGCGCTTGTTTCAAGCGCCAAAACTTTTGAGGTCTTGTTTTTCACCGACCCCCATCCCACAAAACCTAAACCCGAGCCCAAGCCTTCTCCAGTTCACTACACCCCCACAAACCCTAACCGAACCCTTGCCGACATCCACCACCGCCGGCCGTGCTTGCATTGCGACATCTACTTCTCGAATTGTTTCTGCGGTTAAGGTACCAATCGAATCGTATTTTGATTTTCGAATTGTATATACGATTAAGTCTCTAAACTTTGATATAAAAAGAAACTTTTTGGTTAGTTCGCAGAAAGATTTGAGTTTAGAAGCTTTAGTGAAATGTATGTTTTCCCCCTTTTGGAAATCCCGATAACCTTTTTTTTTTTTTTTTTAAAAGGATTGGATTTTTGTTATAATATTTCATTTTATTGTTATGTAAAGTTTTTGCGGTTTGCAACTTACTGTTAGTCTTGACTAGTAATTGTATAAGCTTTAGTAAACTCCATAGATTATGTTTACTGTTGTTTAAAGATGAAAAGGTTAAGATGTATAAAGAAACGCTTTTTTTTTATGTGTTGGAGTTAAGTTAGGGCATACTAACTAGTAGTAGTTAATAATTTAATCAAGACGACTACTGTAGGGAAAAATGAGTATGGTGTGAAGCTTGCTAACATATTATCTACTGAGTTTAATTTTATTTGATTTTAACTGTCTTTTATTAGTTTAGGCAGATGTAGATTATTTAAACATTTATCATTAATTGTTGTTCCTTGAACTAGGTGTGCAAGAGAGCCAAGTCTGAGCTTGAACTCGTTTAACTTATGAAAGACTATGCTCGTTTTGAGCATTGTTTAGAAAGTTCGAGCTCAACCTATAGGTAGTTTTTCAAGCTCAAGCTTGTCTTAGGGTCTGCTTGTTCTGTTATTTATTTATTACAATTAATATTTTGTATATAATTGAGTTATCTTTTCATATTTTAACAAATACAAATTATTATTGTTTAAATATATATTTAATATAATAATTAAAAATTATATAAACAATGGACTCATTTATGCTTGTGAGCTAGCTCGAGCTCAATAAGCGAAGCTTATTCTCGTTTGCTAAAGGAGTTTGTTTTTAGGCACGAGCTCGGGATCGATTAAGCTCGGCTCGTTTTGAGTTGTTTTTCGAGTCAAGCTCAAGTTGCTTGTGAGTAGCTCGGCTCGTTTGAACCCCTACTTGAATATGATTTCATTTTGGTCATGATGTTGATATGGATGGAAAAGATGTATGTGCAGAACAAAAAGGTGATGTAAATGCTTGTTCACTAAAGGTATGATATTATGAATATTTAAACTATGCTATGCCATTGATCACCAAAAAAATATCTTGCTCACACTATAGTAAGTTAATACAAGATGAAAATATCCTATAAAAGAACACAGTTATCAATATCATAAGATTCCTATTTGCATATTGACTTGATTTTGTTTTCTTTAATATTATGTAGATTTCCTTTCATCATGGATGGACTAAGTGATAGCAAAGAATATGAAATTGATGAATCCTAGCTCTCAAACACAAAAAAGGTGGGGGCATTCTTTGCAAATTATGAAGTTGAAGTTTAATCTGTTTATGATGAATGTAAGGTCTTGGTCAACTTTTTGGGTCATATAGGTTTTAAAAATAAAATGTAATCTTTTTTTGTTTTTTTTATATAATTTTGCTCTGTTTTTAGTTCTGTATTTCACTGTGTATTACACATCTTTGTGCTTTTTAACTTTCAACTTCAAGTTAGATGTTCTTAACTTCTTATGCTTTATTCTAAATGGTTATGCGATTGTATTGCTTATTAGTGACAAAGTCTAGCACTTTCTGCCTCTGGAATGCTGATGCGCGCTAGTTAGTAGTGACTAGTGAGCAAAGCTATTGTGAAATTGATTTGGGACAAACTTTATTGGTGCCTCGTAATTATTTGAGTTTTTTCCTTAGTACGTGTAGTTCTTATTGGATTATTTGGTATATGTAGTGCACCCCTCTTTATGCTTGTATTATTTATTTTATTTTTGTCATATTCTTAGTGATGCCATTAATTAGTATTTGTTTTTTTTCATTGCTGAACTAGTCTTACTGATTGTTAGCATGGCATGTCTAAGTTTGATAGATGGATTCTATGTTCTGTTGTCAGTTGCAGGGTCAAAAACTATCGTGGTTTAGCTGCAAATTCAGCAAAACAGCAACAGGTTGGTTGTTAAGAGCAACAACAGGTTTGCGAAAGTCATATATGTATGTGGTATGCCATTAATGTTTACTATTATATTGTACCAATACTGAGGATGCAACATGTATTACTATGTATGAGCTACATTTAAATGTTACATTAATTTTTCATTGACCTGAATGGTGGTTCTGATTACACATCAGATGCTTGTAAAGTATCTGAATCGATAAGTTTGCCGTTTTTAATTCAGTTATTACATAATAATGAATTTATAATAATTTTAGTTTAAAGGCTCTAAATCATTTTGTAGGCATGTGAAACTGGATGGAAGGCAGAGGTGTTGAGTTGATTGATCTTGCAATTAGGGACACCTACACTCCTTTACGGGCAGCGAAGTGTATTAATGTTGGACACTTGTGTTTTCTAGAGATCATGGATGAAAGACCAACAATGTTGGCGCTAGTTGTCATCTTGAGCAATGACAACTTGTAGACTTATCTTAAAAATGATTGTAAGTTTGTCACAACCTCAAATTCCACATGCGGGGTTTTACTGTGAGGCGCGTGACACACCAGGATCCCAGTCAACGATCACAATAAACAAACAACAAACATGCATTCATATATATTTTAAAACCAAAACATCATGCTTTGAGCCGTAAACCAGCAGCGGAAGCATTTCTTGTTTACAACCAAAAGACATATTATAGTTTACAAAACATTGTTTAATATGCTTCAAAATTCTAGACGCTGTGCAAGACTCCGTGCGCCTAGTCCATTAACTGCTACCTTAGTGATCTGAGAAAACATGCCAAAAATGTCAACATATAATGCTGGTGAGTTCACAGGTTTTCTTTAATAAAAGAGTTGTTATAAGTTTGAAAAGATCATATCCGTTACTACTAGGTTATAAGAACGTTAGGTAGACGTTAAATGATTTTACTACTACAGTTGGGAACCCATTACTATACGTATGTAAGTAGTTGATTCATGCCCAGACGTTTTGGCTATAGCCGATGCCTCGGCGAGCCAGTAATAAGAGACAATATGCACCCGCCCGGCCCCGCCGTCGAGTGGGGTTTGTGAGGCCCAATAGATCTATCCACATTTCCCCCGTTGTGCATCCCCGCACATTCATGGTTTCCCCCTGGGACTTTCCATAAAAGCCGTATAGTACAATAAAGTAACCATAGTATAACACGACCTTTAGTAAGTAAGTATGTAGCATGTTTCTCCCCCGAAAGTAAAACAGTAAAAGTGGGGCTAGGACACTCACCTTAGATTGCGTTACTTGAAAACAGTTAAGTAATTATGCTATGATGCCCCAAATAGCGGCGATATAACACCCCAACCGATGGCGGAAACATCGGGATGTCACGTATTGATAATTGTTCAGTAGCTCATGGTGAATAATAAATTTCTTTAAATGATTTTATAAATTACATACAATTGTTATAAGAATTTGTACATCAAAATAAAAAAAATACTAGCTACGCATCTTCAAGCATTAACTCTAATCTTCAAGCAAGCTATAACCTGAAACATGTTAAGTTTGATAATATTTTGGGTCAACAAAAGTTGGTGAGAATACATAGGTTTTGCATATAGTTGAAAGCAATATGTTGTATAGTAATCATAGTTGCAGAATAAAAATGAGTAATGATAGAATATGAGTCCGACATGTAACAATGCGTCTTTTGTACAATCAAACCTTGTGTCGACTGAGACCTAACTCGCAAGTTAGTAAAAGTGTAACTGTTATCGATCATCCCTGAATTTATGCGGGGGGATGGGTTTGTCAGACCTATAGCGCTATAATCTAAACTGGCGGCTAGATCAATGTTAATGATTGTACTGTGTCTTTTTGTTACAGTCAAATGATAGAATGAGTAAATGATAGTGTAATTGAATCATAAGTTTCAACAATGTAAGAATGAGTAAATGATAGTGTATAAAATGTTTAAACATGTTTCACCCCAAAATGTAAAACAGAAAAAGGGGCTATGTAAACTCACGTTAGCAAAATGTTAAGTCTCGTGAAAATAGAATAAGTGTAGCCCAACGATGCCAAGTATTATCCTATAATTAAGGTAATAAATAGTCTAAATCTTTCTAGTCTAAAAGTATTTTCTAGGGTTTCGAATTTGGGGATAGGTATTCGTTTGATTATTAATTAAATTGTTTAATACATAAAAGAATTTCGAAAAATAAATAAACAAAAGTCTTTTTTGTAGGGTTTTGATTAAGGATGATCACATTATAAGGTTTCAAGTATGAAAATAATTTTTATAAAATTATTTTCTTAAAAATAGAATATTTAGTCTATTTATTTCTATTTTGCCAAAATATAACTTTAGTATCTAAATATATAAATATTAAAGAATTTTTAAATTAAAATTTGTATTTCTGTTCTAAATGGACAGAAATAATTTATATAAAATTTTTGTGCAAAAATATTGAAAAATGAATTTATTATGATTTATATACGATTAAAATAACAAAAATCGATTAAAAATATTAAATAAATGATTTTCCAGAAATAAAAGCCATTTCTGGAATGTTTATTGTTTTATAAACTTGGAATAATTTTTGTAGACTTTTATAAAATCATTTTGATATTATTATAGAATTTTATAATTATAATCGAATAAACTTGAAATATTTATTATATATAATAAATAATTAATTTTTGGAAAACTAAAAGTTGTATGATAAACTTTTCTATTAGAACATTATAAAATAATTTTTGTGGAATTTATAAAGCATTTTTAGTATTTTAAAACTATTTTTAAAAATAAAATGAATATATAAGTTTAAAGGGTTCAAAAAAAATGTTTGTAGTTGCCAAGAATTGAACCCGCGTCTGACCCGGGTTAGGGGTTTTAAATCACAAGCCCAGACCAGTTGGTCTGGACCCTGAGAACGATTAATCTAGATCTGAATTAATTATATAGTATAACTGTTTTGTGTTAATAATAGGTTTTAAAAAAGCGTAGCGTGTGGGATTCGAACCCGGGCCATTAGGCCGGTTCGTGTATTACGAAAAGAAGCCAACCAACTGATCTACTGATTAGTTGGTGTTAGATTGTGTTCTGTTTTAAATAAATATCGAGGTCTGCAGAAGGTTTATCCCCATATTGAATCGTATAATCCCTAAGTTTTACAATAATCAAAATGAGCAAGCAATAACCCGATTATTCATAGGGTTATTGCTGCTCTATAGCCGATGAACAAAACCCATAAAAAAATCAGACTTACGAATAGAAATTGTGATTGAAAGGCTCGGTCAAACTTCAAGTCAAACGCGAACCATGGGTATTAGATTGAGGGTTTTTAGAAAGAATTGAGAGTTGGGATAGTATAATCGGCGAGTGTAGATGAAGAATGAGGGTCCTATTTATAGTGCAATGTTCGTGTGTTCAAATTGGTAAGTTTGACCCGTTTAAAGACAATGACGCGTGATTAGACTCTAATTTAGAATGTTTTAACTATGATCTTTGCGTGGGAAATAAGCATAAGAGGTCGGTTAATCCTTTCCATAACATAATTGCAATTAAAACGCTGATTGGAAGATTAATTATGGGAGATTGGTTCGCAGATTATATTCTCGTAAGTCAACTACAATTCTAATCATAATATAAATATTATATAAATTAGAGTTATACCAAGTTGAAGCTGTATACCAGCTGGTTATGCTGTGAGTGTGTTTGAACCGGCCATGGGCACGGGTTCGAACCCCGGCCTAGGCATTTATTTTTTTAACAATTATAACACTAATATAAAGATAATATATGCTTATAGTATGGTACTAGGAGTCCAAAAGTGTCACGAAACATTTTTTTAAAGGGTACAAAATGATAAAAATTCGGCGTTTTATAAAGAAATGTCGTAACGTACATGGAATTTAATGCGAAATGTTACAGTCTCCCCTACTCTTAGGAATTTCGTCCCGAAGTTTATTGAAAACACAGGGTTGAAGGTGATTGGGTAGAAATGAAAATAATTGTGATTTGGAAAATTTGGGTTATAGCATGTCATGAATAGAATAAACTATCTCGAATAGTTTGGATAAGAGGCGTGTTATGTGTGAGTTGATTGACTAAATGAACTACCAGATAACTAGAGTTTACATTTGGTTATCTCCCAAAAGCTTGATAGAATTTCACACTACCTTAACGTACCTGTAAATTCATGATTACGTTCCGGACCGCAATCACCAATTTACCTTACATTAGGGTTTTGTGTCCTTCTATTACTCTAACACACATGTAAGTAATGCAGAAGTAATCATGTGGTTGAACCTTTGTATTTAATGAGTCTAATTGTTGAGCAGGAAAAAGACTCCTACCAGTTAGTGAGTAGGAACCTCTACCGATTGTTGAGCAGGTTCGATAGCCTCCACCAGTCGTGGAGCAGGTTGTAGGGCCTCTCCCGACTGTTGAAAAGGCATGATGACCTCTACCAATCGTTGAGTAGGTTAATTAGTACTCAACTAACTGTTGAGCAAGTACTTTATCCTCTATTAAGTGTAGCAATTATTATACACATAAATTGCAAATTGATAATATGTTTATGTAAGCAAGTTTATAAGTATAACAAGTATAGTATATGAGTTGTAGTTGTATAGATTTAGATATTGATATAGCAATTAGTTTCACATTTAAACAAGCATGCATCCAAGTGTTATGATTATACCATATAAACAACTCTCAGACAAAAATTTCAATACTAGAATTTATTACTTAAATCAAATAGCGTCAATACATAGAATAAAAAGCAAACAACATTTGAATGGTGGGACTTGCTGTTAAGTAGATGGAGGGTCTTGATCTCGGTTTAGTTTAGGGCATTGGTTACGGAAGTGATTTGGGTCTCCACATTCATAGCACTGGCCATAGTTGTATCTATCAGGACGATTAGGATTATCAGCCTGAGCAGGGTTGGTTGGTATCAGGGTTTGGGGTCTCACGACATGTGTTGACCAGGTGGCCATACTTACCACAATTGGTGCACAAGCGACACGCTGAAGCAGTGGGATGATGTCGTTTGCATGTATTACACAATGGAAAGTTTCCTGTATAATGTTTCTTGTTAGAAGCTTGTGTAGTGAGGTTTACATCAGGATCCTTAGTCTTACGCTTCTGGTTCTCAGTAGTTACCGCGGCTACAATACTTGCTTTCTCGCCTTTCCGAACTAAGGTCCCGTTCTTTACGTGATTGTCAGTTAAGGTAGCTGCTAGACGCAATGAAGGTTCAATAAGGCATGAAATGAATGAGGTAATATAAAGGAATGTAATAACATAGTGAAGACATGCTTTAGCCTATAAGTGAACACTCAACCCGAGAATTCCCAGGTAGGCATCCGGGTCCCTCGTCTGATTGGGATATATGCGCAATGCCAGCCTAGACAGAAGACTAAGAATACAGGCGTTCACCCTTCCAGATTGCACGTGTTCGTTATTAAAATCTAGAACTTCGACGAGATCTCAAGGTGGTTCAGGCTAAACCTGAGGATTTTGTCCTATTAGTCTAAGAGTAGATCCAGTGATGGAGAAGCAATCTTCTTGTAGGGACTAAGATAGGGATAAGAAGTAGGAGGGAGATAGAGAATAGCAAGTAAAAGGAGCAAATACTGGTTATAATCCTATGGTTATAGACTAGATTATTTTTCTAATAACCTAATTCCCTATAACCATGGCTCTGATACCAATCTGTAACACCCCAACCGATGGCAGAAACATCGGGATGTCACATATTGATGATTGTTCAGTAGCTCATGGTGAATAATAAATTTCTTTAAATGATTTAAATAAATTACATACAATTGTTCTAAGAATTTGTACATCAAAATAAAAAAAATACTAGCTACGCATCTTCAAGCATTAACTCTAATCTTCAAGCAAGCTATAACCTGAAACATGTTAAGTTTGATAATATTTTGGGTCAACAAAAGTTAGTGAGAATACATAGGTTTTGCATATAGTTGAAAGCAATATGTTGTATAGTAATCATAGTTGCAGAATAAAAATGAGTAATGATAGAATATGAGTCCGACATGTAACAATGTGTCTTTTGTACAATCAAACCTTGTGTCGACTGAGACCTAACTCGCAAGTTAGTAAAAGTGTAACTGTTATCGATCATCCCTGAATTTATGCAGGGGATGGGTTTGTCAGACCTATAGCGCTATAATCTAAACTGGCGGCTTGATCAATGTTAATGATTGTACTGTGTCTTTTTGTTACAGTCAAATGATAGAATGAGTAAATGATAGTGTAATTGAATCATAAGTTTCAACAATGTAAGAATGAGTAAATGATAGTGTATAAAATGTTTAAACATGTTTCACCCCAAAATGTAAAACAGAAAAATGGGCTATGTAAACTCACGTTAGCAAAATGTTAAGTCTCGTGAAAATAGAATAAGTGTAGCCCAACGATGCTAAGTATTATCCTATAATTAAGGTAATAAATAGTCTAAGTCTTTCTAGTCTACAAGTATTTTCTAGGGTTTCGAATTTGGGGATAGGTATTCGTTTGATTATTAATTAAATTGTTTAATACATAAAAGAATCTTCGAAAAATAAATAAACAAAAGTCTTTTTTGTAGGGTTTTGATTAAGGATGATCACATTATAAGGTTTCAAGTATGAAAATAATTTTTATAAAATTATTTTCTTAAAAATAGAATATTTAGTCTATTTATTTCTATTTTGCCAAAATATAACTTTAGTATCTAAATATATAAATATTAAAGAATTTTTAAATTAAAATTTGTATTTCTGTTCTAAATGGACATAAATAATTTATATAAAATTTTGGTGCAAAAATATTGAAAAATGAATTTATTATGATTTATTTACGATTAAAATAACAAAAATCGATTAAAAATATTAAATAAATGATTTTCCAGAAATAAAAGCCATTTCTGGAATGTTTATTGTTTTATAAACTTAGAATAATTTTTGTAGACTTTTATAAAATCGTTTTGATAATATTATAGAATTTTATAATTATAATAGAATAAACTTGAAATATTTATTATATATAATAAATAATTAATTTTTGGAAAACTAAAAATTGTATGATAAACTTTTCTATTAGAACATTATAAAATAATTTTTGTGGAATTTATAAAGCATTTTTAGTATTTTAAAACTACTTTTAAAAATAAAATGAATATATAAGTTTAAAGGGTTCAAAAAAAATGTTTGTAGTTGCCAAGAATTGAACCCGCGTCAGACCCGGGTTAGGGGTTTTAAATCACAAGCCCAGACCAGTTGGTCTGGACCCTGAGAACGATTAATCTAGGTCTGAATTAATTATATAGTATAACTGATTTGTGTTAATAATAGGTTTTAAAAAAGTGTAGCGTGTGGGATTCGAACCCGGCCATTAGGTCGGTTCGTGTATTACGAAAAGAAGCCAACCAACTGATCTACTGATCAGTTGGTGTTAGATTGTGTTCTGTTTTAAATAAATATCGAGGTCTGCAGAAGGTTTATCCCCAAATTGAATCGTATAAACCCTAAGTTTTACAATAATCAAAATGAGCAAGCAATAACCCGATTATTCATGGGGTTATTGCTGCTCTATAGCCAATGAACAAAACCCATAAAAAAAAATCAGACTTACGAATAGAAATTGTGATTGAAAGGCTCGGTCAAACTTCAAGTCAAACGCGAACCAAGGGTATTAGATTAAGGGTTTTTAGAAAGAATTGAGAGTATGGATAGTATAATCGGCGAGTGTAGATGAAGAATGAGGGTCCTATTTATAGTGCAATGTTCGTGTGTTCAAATTGGTAAGTTTGACCCGTTTAAAGACAATGACGCGTGATTAGAATCTAATTTAGAATGTTTTAACTACGATTCTTGCGTGGGAAATAAGCATAAGAGGTCGGTTAATCCTTTCCATAACATAATTGCAATTAAAACGCTGATTGGAAGATTAGTTATGGGAGATTGGTTCGCAGATTGACTTCTCGTAAGTCAATTGCAGTTCTAATCATAATATAAATATTATATAAATCAGAGTTATACCAAGTTGAAGTTGTATACCAGCTGGTTATGCTGTGAGTGTGTTTGAACCGGCCATGGGCACGGGTTCGAACCCCGGCCTAGGCATTTATTTTTTTAACAATTATAGCACTAATATAAAGATAATATATGCTTATAGTATGGTACTAGGAGTCCAAAAGTGTCACGAAACATTTTTTTTAAAGGGTACAAAATGATAAAAATTCGGCGTTTTATAAAGAAATGTCGTAACGTACATGGAATTTAATGCGAAATGTTACAGGCGACCTATCATAAGATGTGTATAAGTATCCGGACTAATAACCCGCAGGTTAACTACTCCCCGAATGTCCAGACCATAACCATAAACGTTTGAAAACACCTTTGACTGTCAAACCGACCGTACCAGACAAGACTCGACATCCAATTGGTGACTCGACATCTCACGTGTTGGACGAATACAAGGCATCATGCAACATATATAATTAAACACTTAATACGCGCAAGAGTTCACCTAGTCTAGCATAACGCTCAATTAACACATAAATAAGTCCGAACACGTGTTACCAAGTCATTGGACGTATCCCGGGGTTCCTATCATGTTCCTAGGTGTAAAATCATGTTCCGGGATGTCAAAATACACTTACGACAGCAGTACACGCGATTAGGAAACCAACATGCAATTAGGAAAAGTCAACTGGTGATTGGGAGTGGTCAACAGGCGAGTAGGGGTGTAATCGCCTGATGTATCATGCGATTGGGGTCCTAATCGCCCCTGCATCAAGCGATTAGGATTTCCTATGGCCTGTTGCAGGTGCGTGGCGCGTTTTCGCGCGTTTAACCCTCCAAATCAGATCCGAAACATGTAAAAACACCCAATATCAAACCTAAACCATTTACCAACCCATTCCAAGAAAAAAACCCCCAATTTATCTCTGCTCTAACGGCCTCGGTGCGATTATTTCCAAAAATGGCAAAGTACTAGGTTTCATTAACTATGAAATCTTTCCTTAAATGGTAAAGACCAGATTACACCTCTTACAACTTGCAAATCATCATCTCTATGTTATAATATCATTCTAGTGTGATTCCTAACAACAAACAAGCAATGAATCATATCATAACATCCTAATTCTTCAAGAATCACCCAAATGGGTCAAAATGCATACTTTCATCACAACACTATAACAATAGCTCAAACCCTTAGATAATCATCCTAATAACTCCTACACATAAGAAGTACATCAATTTCATAGAAACATTCATGTTATAACCACCAAAAATAATCATATGCATAAATACTTCACATATAGCAAGTATTATGGTGTAGACTTGTTTTAGAACTCATTTCAAAGGTTTTTAAAGACACATACTTAGCAAAACAAGGTCTGGACTTTTGGGGAACCAAAACAATACAATTATAAAGGTTTGGGATGAAGAACACACCTTGGATTTGATCAAAGAAAGGTCTGTTAGCTTGGAAATGGTGAGTTTTGAAGCAAAACAAGTTCCAGAAGTGTTTTGAGGTGTGTGGGAGGCTTAGGATCTGTTAGGATTGCACTAAGGGTGTTTGGGGAGTTAAGGGTTGTATTTATAGGTGTTTTGACTCGTGCATAACAGATCAGGCGAGTACGGGAGCTGATCAGGCGATTAGGAGTCCTAATCGCCTATATACTGGCGATTAGGAGCTCCATTCGCCCCAGTTCCCTCCCAATCACCTATAATACTGGCGATTACGCAACCCCCTGGTTCCTAATCGCCTATAGCACTCCGGGTTAGGTTTTTGGCGCGTTAAACCCTATTTTAACATATATAAACACAAATTCACATACCGACAAGTCACATAATGATTACAAACATATAATGCATGATAACTAACACATTTACGTCCGTTCGCCAATTCCCATGACTCGAGACTCGCGTGTGTGCGTTAAACCCGGTGATTCCCCAAATCACCAATCCTTGTATACATGGTTATGGACCGACTCCCGATGATCCCGCAGATCATCGTAATGACTCCCGATGATTCCCAGAATCATCGTAACGACTCGACTGGCCCAGTTAAGTACGTAATATGTATGACTCGCTAAGGTAGACTTACTAGTTTAGTCAATGTTACTAACCTGAGTTTGCCGTGTGTCACAAAGTTGGTGATTAAATAATGGTTACATTGGGCTACACTATAAAACGTCTACTGATGTTTTTTTTTTCATATTAGTATTTTCTATAAAAATCTTAGCATGCTAGTATATTATTATCATTATTTTTCTTTTGTGAAATGTTAATAAATGTTTGTTGAAAACTGAAATCTAGGTCAGAGATGAAGTTTTCATTAAAATCATTCTAAACTCTATCGAGACTGTAACAGGAGTATGGGTGAAGAGCTTGGACCCAAGTGAGCTACTTGGTGGTACAGAGATTGGACCAGAATCGTGTGAGGTAAACGTTAAAGTACCAATAAAAATAGATGAAAAGTTGGAGAGACCATATGGATTATTTTCCACAATTTAAGATTGTATTGGTGCATCCATTGCATGATCTTGTCCTTTCATCTCGGTATGTATTTGTTAAACTTGTGATACAAATACTTTTAATAATCGGAACTTAATGCTTATACATGGATGGTTTATTTGTAGGTAGTATGGATGTTTATTTGTTAGACTTGTCATACGAATAATTTTAATAATCCGGAACTAAATGCTTATACATGGATGGTTTATTTGTAGGTAGTCTGTGAGGATTGAGGACGCATGATGACCCAGGATTCTATGCCGCTTGTTTCTTTCATTGCTTTTAATTTCTTTGTTAAATATTATAAAACTTTATGTTGAATAATGCTATAATTTAATTATGTTTAATGTTTTTGTTATGAATATGCTTATTTAAAATATAATAAAGTTTTATTTCTTTCATTAGTTGATGCTATATACATAATAACTATTAGGATTTTATATGTTGATGGTCTTTTTACTGTATAATAAAAACCATTATTTGGATGTCCGTAACCATATCATAAATTGTTAAGACTTCGAAATTGTGTCCTATTAAACTTGTTAGAACATTGTAAAAGTGTCAGAATGTAATTTTCTTAAGACGCTACATGGGTTATTCAGACATATTATACGACTATAAATTTGGTTTCATAATCTTATTTAGGATATTAGGACCATTTTCTTGGTACTAAAGTACTTATAATATTACACCATAAGGGTCTTATAAATTAATTTTTAAGGACGCTTGTATGTGTATTAAAAGAAGGTAAGCACATGTTAAAACATTGTAAAAGTGTCCTAATGTGTCTTTATTAGTAGTTTTTTTGGTTGTTCATAGACATATAATGCAACCATAAAATTGGTTTCATAATCTTATTTGAGATATTAGGACGCTTTTTACGTTTCGGGACTTATTACGACCCCTTTACGTGAAACGCTTTTACAGTTGGTCCTATTAAATAAAAGGTCCAATAAAATAACATTTTAGGACACTTTTGTGTGTACTAAAAACCCATTTTTGTTGTAGTGCTTAATGTGTCACACCCTCAAATTTCCACTGCAGGGTTTATACCGCGAGGCGCATGACATACCAGGATCCCATAGCCATAAGTCATATGAACGAACTCTAAATGCCCAAACCATTTAGTTCGTTTTCAAAACCAAGTTTAGTTAAGCTGCGGAAGCGTAAACCAAATTTAAACCTTTTAAAAGCATGCGCAAAACAACGCGCCCAAATTAAAACCATATGAAAGAAAATGTAAAAAAATAATATGTAATTTAGGTGTATGCCCAAGACTCTAAATGCAGTGAAGTGTGCAGTGCTTTCTAATCCTGGCACCGGAAGCTAACTACCTGCAAAAGCATGTAAATCGTGGGTCAACAAACAATGTTGGTGAGTTCACTAAGTAAAGTAGATGAATGTATAACTGCGCTGGTTTCCAAAACCACGTAAACAAGTAATTGAGTTGGTTCAAAGAACCATGTAAACACTAGTTCGTCGCATGTCAATGGTAGCTAGCCCATTCATGATAACTAACACCGAATATACCGAACTGCTATGTACGTGTAGCCACAAATGTGAGCCGCATGCCTGACATCATTGTCTATCCACAATGATAAAGTTTCGTTAAGTTATAGTTCACGCCCGCGCTCCCCGAGCCGGTGTGAGGTTTGTAAGACCTAATAGCGCTATCAACTAATAACCCGCTTGCCATAACCCGGCAACTCATTCGGTACCTGAGGACTTACAGATGATAGAGTTGGTTTAGTTCATCAAGGACACAGTTTGCAAACTAGTAAAAGCCGACTCACACAAGGAGTCAAAAACCGACCCACACAAGGATCCATAGCATCCCAAACCGGGATGTGTAAGTAGTCCCAAACCGGACTAGAAAATAGTAGTCCCAAACCGGACTAGAAAATGTTAAGTAAGTTGTCTCAACCCGAGACGCATGCTTTTGAGAGAAGAGTAGTGAAACTCACCTTAGGTTGCACGTGAATGATCCAAATCCCTCAAACAGTAATGAGCTACCGACTCCCTATTACAAGTACCACAAGGTGAGTATACGTGCATAACCAACGCATCATGTAACTCGTTTGTCCAAAACTTCTAAAGTTCAAATCGTGTAGTGACACCTAGTGACTCTACATGCACAAGTAAGTCCTACGTATCCCGTTGGTGATCATATTGATTATTATCAGTTTTATACCTCATACACATCTCGTCTAAGTATTCATGCAAGCTCATGTCAAATACATACCATATAAGACTCTAAATAGTCACGTAAACATCCCTTACACAATCTGCGTTTTCAGGGCAGATTGTACGCTGTGAAAAACAAATTATTTCAAATACTTAACGAACGAATTAAACTCCCAAATTTTTACTGAATATTTATTGGGATTCATTTGATAATCCATATTTTATTTTGTCTCAAAACCAAATACAAAAATTATTAAAATTCGTACAACACAGCTATGTCCAGAAAATTTTCACAGCAGGTCAGTTTAGTAGAAAAATTCCCAAAAATTGTGTATTCACCCAAACGAGGTGAATCCACTTGAAAAATCCAAGTTTTTCCACTATTGACCTGCTGTCCAAATTTTACAACTTAATTCTTTGTAAAACTCGAGTTATACCCGTTTAAAGTTGACCCAATTTATAATTCCGAAAAACTGATATGACCTTTAATCAAATAAAATTCCAAAAACATATCAAACGACATCCAAATCAGATTATTTTGCCCATTCTAAAAAGCTAAGACCATGTAAAATCCATTCATGCAAAGAATCGATCAAAACAATCAATTTAACATCACAATACAGACCCTACAAAACATCATAACGAATCTGCCAGAAACTGAAACTTGCTCCCCAAGTTATTCACAAACCCTAATCATGCATAAAAATCTCTAATACATGCATAACTCATATTATTCTGACTAAACACCTATATTATCATACAAAAACCCTAATTATGATCACTAACAACAATCATCATCATCAAATCACAATGAACATTCAAGAACACCCACATAACCCTATATGCGATTTTTATATATATGTATACTCTATGATTTTTAAACTTTTCAAGCATTATAAATCATTATAAAACATGTGAAAACTATACCTTTCCACGCAAGAGTCCTCCAAGCCTAGAGATTTCACCCAAATTAGCTTGAAGAGATGAATAAGATTGATGTTTATTGAAAATTGAGAGTGTGTGTGTGTGTGTGGGTATTCACGGCGCAAGGGTGGGTTAGGGTTAGGGTTTTATTATTATTATTTTTTTCAATAATTATAAGGGGATTTGGCTTGTTGCCCAAGTAATTGGGTATTAGGGCCTTTTAGTCTATTAACCGGACCCGTTAATCATGTTTTAGCCCAATACCGGGCCCGATAATATTAACCACCCTAACTTACTTAAAATCATTGTTTTTATCATCTCATAACATATTAATCATAGAGTGCACGTAATTTGCATGGTTTACGTACTAACTATCAGTTAAGCAGTAATTCGCATAAACACTTAATTCACATAAACATGTTACTTCACGTTCATCATATTTCAATTGTACACATTATCATGTATGCTAGACAAATCACCAACGTTCGGGATACAGGACTCGTGTGTGCATTTTGTTGATAACTTTACTTATAATAATGTAACATATGTTATTATCACATAATATATGTTATTACCCTATAACATATAGGAAGACCTTCCTAACTAACCCTAGTCAAGTGTTTAGTCACGTATGCACATGCAAGTTAACTAGAGTTTAGTTAAGGTAGGAACCTGAAAATGCGGGGTGTCACATCATCCCCAAGTTGAAAAGAATTTTGTCCTGAAATTCGGCAAGTAAACAGTAAAGCCAGCTAGAAAAATGCGTGCTTGGATCCCGGATGTCACATCATCCCCAAGTTGAAAGGAATTTCGCCCCGAAATTCACTTTGAGAGAGCTGCTTTACGTTTAGTGTTTGGTTTATGCATAGTTTCAGGTTCAGTAAATAGATGTGGGTATTTAAGCCGCATTTGATCCATGCGTTCCCACGTGCATTCCGGTCCTAGACGGGAATTCCATTGTACCTTAATAATAGGTATAGTGTTTTGCTTGAGTTTCTTGGCGCCCCGCTCAAGAATCTCCACTGGTTCTTCCATGAACCGTAGCCGATCGTCCACCTAGATCTCCTCCAGTGGCACCATCAGTGTTGTATCCAACAGGCATTTCTTTAGATTCAATGAGATACGTGGGATACATCATGTACCCCACCGAGTTTATTAAGCGAGTTTAACTTGTAAGTTACCGGGCCAATCCTTTCGACAATATCGAATGGTCCAATGTATCGCGGGTTCAACATTCCCCGTTTTCCAAAGCGTATCACCCCCTTCCAAGGTGACACCTTCAACAGAACCTTGTCCCTAACCTGGAACTCCAAGGGTTTCGTACGTTTCTCAGCGTAACTTTTCTATCGATCTCGAGCAGTAGCCATCCGATTTCTGATTTGCACAATCTCCTCAGAAGTTTCGTGCACAAGTCCCGGACCTGTTAGCTGGCTATCCCCAACTTCAGTCCAGCAGATGGGAGACCTACACTTGCGTCCATAAAGTGCCTCTAAAGGCGCACACTGTATCGAAGTGTGGTAACTGTTTTCATACGAGAATTCAATCAAAGGCAAGTGCTTATCCCCACTGTTGCCAAAATCCACCACGCACGCTCCTAGCAGATTCTCCAATGTTTGGATGGTATGTTCACTCTATCCATCCGTCTGTGGGTGATAGGCTGTGCTCATATCTAAGCGAGTCCCAAAAGTGTTTTGGAGAGTAGTCCAAAAAAAATGAGAAGTGAATCGCGCATCGCGATCGGATATAATAGAAGTAGGCACCCCATGCCTAGAGACTACCTCCTTGACGTAGAGATTTGCTAGTTTCTCCAGCGAGTCCGTTTCCTTTATTGCCAGAAAGTGTGCCGATTTAGTTAACCGATCCACGAAAACCCAAATCATGGTATGGCCAGTTGGCGTTCTAGGGAGCTTTGTGATGAAATCCATAGGGATTTCTGGTTGCTGGAGTAGGCCTGAAGGTTTCTGATATTCAATCTTAACCTTCGCACAAGTCAAGCACTTACTAACATAAGTGACTATCTCAGCTTTCATGTTTGGCCACCGGTAAGGAGTTTTGAGATCTTGGTACATCTTGTCCGAACTAGGATGTACCGAATATCGAGAGGTGTGAGCTTCATCGAACACCAGTTGTCTGAGATCCCAAAACGTGGTATCCAGACTCGATTCATGAAGTATTGAAGACCATCCGTCTTCAGTTCCAAGTACTTATCAGCACCATGTAACATTTCAAGCTCGATGTTTACTTCTTTCAAAGCCTCGCCCTGGGCTTCACGTATCTTATCAGGAATATTAGAATGTACGGTAAGTTGTAAAGCTCGCACTCGTTGGGGTTTCGTTTCCTTACGACTGAGGGCATCAGCTACTACGTTAGCTTTCCCTGGATGATACTTGATGGCACAGTCAAAATCATTCAGAAGCTTGACCCATCGACGCTGTCGCATGTTCAGCTCCTTTTGATCGAATATAAGTTGGAGGCTCTTGTGGTCAGTGAATATCGTACACTTCGCCCCATAGAGATAATACCTCCAGATCTTTAGAGCAAAAACCATTGCTCCCAGTTCCAAGTCATGGGTGGTGTAATTCTTCTCATGAACCTTTAATTGACGTGAGGCATACGTGATCACCTTATCAAGCTGCATCAGCACACACCCTAGCCCTTGGATAGACGCATCACAGTACACCACAAAGTCCTCTATACCCTCAGGTGATGATAGTATGGGTGCACTGCAAAGCTTTGCCTTTAAAAATTAAAAAGCAGACTCTTGGGCATCTCCCCATTTGTAAGTAATACCCTTCTGTGTTAGAGCAGTGAGGAGTTGAGCGATCTTAGAGAATCCCTCAATGAATCTGCGATAATATCCCGCAAGACCAAGAAACTGGCGCACCTCAGTAGGAGTCTTAGGAGCCTCCCACTTTTTAATAGCATCAATCTTCGCGGGATCAACATGTATTCCTGCCTCGTTATCCACATGTCCATGAAATTGGACTTCTCGAATCTAAAAGTCACATCTAGAGAATTTTCGCATACAACTGCTCATTTCTCAATAGTTCCAAGATCAGCTGCAGATGTTGCTCGTGCTCTTCCCTGCTCTTGGAATAAATCAGTATGTCATCTATGAACACTATGACGAATTTGTCCAAATAAGGCTTGCACATGCGGTTCATTAGATCCATGAACACAGCCGGTGCATTGGTTAGCCCAATTGGCATCACCCGAAAAAAAAAAAACTCATAATGTCCATAACGAGTTCGAAAGGCTGTCTTCGCCACATCCTTCTCTTGGACTCTCAGTTGATGGTATCCTGACCTCAAGTCAATCTTAGAATAGAAACTCGACCCTTGAAGCTGGTCGAACAAGTCATCAATACGAGGCAAAGGGTAGCGGTTCTTAACCGTTACTTTGTTCAACTTCCGATACACATGCGGAAACTCCCATCCTTCTTCTTATCAAACAGAACCGGAGCTCCTCATGGCGAAGAACTGGGTCTAATTAAAGCCCATATCCAATAGCTCTTGGAGTTGGGTAGACAGTTCTTGAAGTTCGCCTAGTGCTAGGTGGTATGGTGCGCGTGCAATTGGAGCTGCCCAGGTACAAGATCAATTTGAAACTCAACTTGACAAACAGGTGAAAGTCTAGGTAGTTCCTCTGGAAAGACATCTGGGAAATCTCGGACTACTGGGATGTCCTCAATCTTAGTTTTAGTTTCAGCTCGAGTGTCAGATATGTTAGCCAAAATGGCTGGACAGCCCTTACGAATACACTTCTGGGCCTTTAGATAGGAGATGATGCCCACCATGGCACCACCACGATCACCCTGTATAGATAAAAGTTCTCCACTTGGGAGGGGGAATACGAACAATCTTCTCCTGACAGATAATTTCAGCGTGTTGCTTGGACAACCAGTCCATGCCAACCACGAGATCAAAGCTTCCAAGGGTGATAGGTAGAATGTTGATGGCAAACGATTGCCCATCCAACTCGAGCTTACAGTCACGATGTATATGGGTTACCTCGACAGGCTTCCCATCAGCACATTCAATAGAGTACAGGGTATCAAGAAGAGTAGGAACCATCCTTAATTGTTTGCTAAGTTTCGATGACACAAAACTATAGTCCGCACCAGTATCATATAAGATTGAAGCAAGAGTGTCGTATCCGTCACGGCATTTTTGTCAGCCCTAGCTTCCCCAGAGCCAATCACAAATGCTCCCCATTGTTGTTGTTACCGTTGTGGTAGTTGTTGTTGAAGGACTTATACCTCACCCTATCCCACGTTCTCTTGCTATCACCAAAAGTAGAAGATGAAGCACCATGCTTCGGAAAAATACCATGCTCAATAGCCTCATTAGTGAGTTTGCGAGCCAGTTGAAAGATTTGTTAGATTATGGGTAGGTCAGCTGTAGTGGCCAAGCCACGAATCTGAGGGACCCACCCTTTTGGTATGAAATTCAATCCGCTGGTAAAGTTGGTTAATTAGATTCGAGCACAAAGTATCTAACTCCTGTAGCTTGGTAGTGTAGACGTCGATCTCAGACTCATCCATCTTTATATAACAAATTTCTGGGTTTCATCACAGAGTGTTACGTTCTCCATCCAAGTATCTATAACTCATCGAGTGTGCATATAGCATACATTACCCCATTCTGCCTGGGGCAAATGCACATGGCAAAGACTTATACTATCGAAGCAATCAGACGGTCTCCTTCAGTTCCGTTGGAGTTATCAAGGTTTACAACCAATAAAAGGCTTGAAAATACGATGGCAGGTTGTTGTTGTGGCATGTACGTTCAAGGTATAAGAAAGTGCAAACGTGGAAGTCAGGGGAAAGGAATGATTTAACAAAATAGATCTTTACTAGCTTGGAAAGATGCGAGGGCTTCAACCACTCTATCGTTGATCATAAGAACTCAGTCTTATCTAAGTTAGCAAAGGGAAATGAAAGAAAAGATAGGTAAGAAAAGGTAAGAGCCAATCCTCGCCATGATTTGTCTAGATAGTAGTGCCTTCATCCTCACTTTCCATGTGCTCGTCCTGCTCAGGTTCCCCTTCCATCCCTTATCCTTCCTCTTTCGCGATGTCAATGTTATATGGTTCTCATCACGGACAGTCTCCTTCTCCGGTCCAGTGTAAGTCAGCTCAATGGTCAACAACACCATTCGTTCCTCCAATCGTGACTGTCAGTCACTAGTAGGTTTCGTCTTCCTTTGAGATGTTGCACTGCATCGCAGTCCTTCGTAACTCCCCAAGAGTGTGTGTAACAAGCCCCAATCTAATGTGTTCCCATGAATCTACCATATACTTATGAGTAATAGGGATATGCAGTCATACGTCCGCCCGCTCATACTAGGTGTAAGGTACTAAAGTAAGAAATAAGTTCTATATGTGTAACCCAGTCCCGTCTGAATTTCAAATGGAAGTACGAAAGATCAAGTAACAAGGAACATAAACTAATTGTCCCCTTGATCAGTGAAAAAGGATAAGTCTCGGTATTTGAGTTTCTTCACAGTTGATTCGGTTTGATGGTATCACGTCATGCTCATCGTGCAGCTTTCCTGTGTACGTGCGCCACAATGCTCGCAAGGGCTTTCTCCCCTGTACAATTGTTGTTTCCTCATCCACTAGGTTTGTTAGGATACTACTCCCAGTAATGCGCCACCTGGTGTAACCCTGGGTTCCCACCATTGACGTGTTCAGAATTAGGTCTAGAACTAGAAGATAACATATCTCCCGAAATCGTATGTTGTAGATATATGTAGCTAAAAGCTATTTGTGCACTTAAATTGTGAGTGTACTTATGCTATGAAGATTATAGACTAGACTCAACAAGCAGTCCTAGTTCACTATAACCAATGGCTCTGATACCAATCTGTCACACCCTCAAATTTCCACTGCGGGGTTTATACCGCGAGGCACATGACATACCAGGATCCCATAGCCATAAGTCATATGAACGAACTCTAAATGCCCAAACCATTTAGTTCGTTTTCAAAACCAAGTTTAGTTAAGCTGCGGAAGCGTAAACCAAATTTAAACCTTTTAAAACCATACGCAAAACAACGCGCCCAAATTAAAACCATATGAAAGAAAATGTAAAAACATAATATGTAATTTAGGTGTATGCCCAAGACTCCAAATGCAGTGAAGTGTATAGTGCTTTCTAATCCTGGCACCGGAAGCTAACGACCTGCAAAAGCATGTAAATCGTGGGTCAACAAACAATGTTGGTGAGTTCACTAAGTAAAGTAGATGAATGTGTAACTGCGCTGGTTTCCAAAACCACGTAAACATGTAATTGAATTGGTTCCAAGAACCGTGTAAACACTAGTTCGTCGCATGTCAAGGGTAGCTAGCCCATTCATGATAACTAACACCGAATATACCGAACTGCTATGTACGTGTAGCACAAATGTGAGCCGCATGCCTGACATCATTGTCTATCCACAATGATAAAGTTTCGTTAAGTTATAGTTCACGCCCGCGCTCCTGGAGCCGGTGTGAGGTTTGTAAGATCTAATAGCGCTATCAACTAATAACCCGCTTGCCATAACCCGGTAACTCATTCGGTACGTGAGGACTTACAGATGATAGAGTTGGTTTAGTTCATCAAGGACACAGTTTGCGAACTAGTAAAAGCCGACTCACACAAGGAGTCAAAAACCGACCCACACAAGGATCCATAGCATCCCAACCCGGGATGTGTAAGTAGTCCCAAACCGGACTAGAAAATAGTAGTCCCAAACCGGACTAGAAAATAGTAGTCCCAAACCGGACTAGAAAATGTTAAGTAAGTTGTCTCAACCCGAGACGCATGCTTTTGAGAAAAGAGTAGTGAAACTCACCTTAGGTTGCACGTGAATGATCCAAATCCCTCAAACAGTAACGAGCTACCGACTCCCTATTACAAGTGTCACTAGGTGAGTATACGTGCATAACCAACGCATCATGTAACTCGTTTGTCCAAAATTTCTAAAGTTCAAATCGTGTAGTGACACCTAGTGACTCTACATGCACAAGTAAGTACTACGTATCCCGTTGGTGATCATATTGATTATTATCAGTTTTATACCTCATACACATCTCGTATAAGTATTCATGCAAGCTCATGTCAAATACATACCATATAAGACTCCAAATAGTCACGTAAACATCCCTTACACAATCTTCGTTTTCAGGGCAGATTGTACGCTGTGAAAAATGAATTATTTAAAATACTTAACGAATGAATTAAACTCCTAATTTTTTACTGAATATTTATTGGGATTCATTTGATAACCCAAATTTTTATTTTGTGTCAAAACCAAATACAAAAATTATTAAAATTCGTACAACACAGCTATGTCCAGAAAATTTTCACAGCAGGTCAGTTTAGTAGAAAAATTCCTAAAAATTGTGTATTCACCTAAACGAGGTAAATCCACTTGGAAAAGCCAAGTTTTTCCACTATTGACCTTCTGTCCAAATTTTACAACTTAATTCTTTGTAAAACTCGAGTTATACCCGTTTAAAGTTGACCCAATTTATAATTCCGAAAAACTGATATGACCGTTAATCAAATAAAATTCCAAAAACATATCAAACGACATCCAAATCAGATTATTTTGCCCATTCTAAAAAGCTAAGACCATGTTCAATCCATTCATGCAAAGAATCGATCAAAACAATCAATTTAACATCACAATACAGACCCTAGAAAACATCATAACGAATCTGCCAGAAACTGAAACTTGCTCCCCAAGTTATTCACAAACCCTAATCATGCATAAAAATCTCTAATACATGCATAACTCATATTATTCAGATTAAACACCTATATTATCATACAAAAACCCTAATTATGATCACTAAAAACAATCATCATCATCAAATCACAATGAACATTCAAGAACACCCACATAACCCTATATGCGATTTTTATATATATGTATACTCTATGATTTTTAAACTTTTCAAGCATTATAAATCATTATAAAACATGTGAAAACTATACCTTTCCACACAAGAGTCCTCCAAGCCTAGAGATTTCACCCAAATTAGCTTGAAGAGATGAATAAGATTGATGTTTATTGAAAATTGAGAGAGTGTGTGTGTGTGTGTGGGTATTCGCGGCGCAAGGGTGGGTTAGGGTTAGGGTTAGGGTTTTATTATTATTTTTTTTAATAATTATAAGGGGATTTGGCTTGTTGCCCAAGTAATTGGGTATTAGGGCCTTTTAGTCTACTAACCGGGCCCGATAATATTAACCACCCTAACTTACTTAAAAATCATTGTTTTTATCATCTCATAACATATTAATCATAGAGTGCACGTAATTTGCATGGTTTACGTACTAACTATCAGTTAAGCAGTAATTCGCATAAACACTTAATTCACATAAACATGTTACTTCACGTTCATCATATTTCAATTGTACACATTATCATGTATGCTAGACAAATCACCAACGTTTGGGATACAGGACTCGTGTGTGCATTGTATTGATAACTTTACTTATAATAATGTAACATATATTATTATCACAAAAAAAAAGTTATTACCTTATAACATATAGGAAGACCTTCCTAACTAACCCTAGTCAAGTGTTTAGTCACGTATGCACATGCAAGTTAACTAGAGTTTAGTTAAGGTAGGAACCTGAAAATGCGGGGTGTCACATCATCCCCAAGTTGAAAAGAACTTCGTCCTGAAATTCGGCAAGTAAACAGTAAAGCCAGCTAGAAAAATGAGTGCTTGGTTCCCGGATGTCACATCATCCCCAAGTTGAAAGGAATTTCGCCCCGAAATTCACTTTGAGAGAGCTGCTTTACGTTTAGTGTTTGGTTTATGCATAGTTTCAGGTTCAGTAAATAGATGGTAGGCGATTCTGATGTTTATAGTGAACATATATTAATGATTGACATACCTGTTCAATTTTCACTAAATAAAACAATCAATAGGTAAGCAGTAAAGATCCATTTTAAAGATAAATAAACATGATCTAACTGCTATCGACTAAAAAGATTATAGGAGAGTATCTTTCATGTCTTCGTTCTATTTTATCTACTCATATATAATTTAAGTATCTATTTCATTAATCACCACATAAAAAAGTCGGTTTTTTTCCTTTTTTTTTGTATAGCACTATGGTACTCATTGGAAAGAAAATAAAACGTTCGTTTATTTGGTGTAGTTTTTTTTAGAAAAAAATGTTGTAAAAAAATGTTATTAATGTTAAAAAATCATGGGGAAAAGTGCATGTGCCATGCACATGAAAGAAAAAATATTTTTTTTTTAAATTCTCACAATACGCAACATGGCACACTCAATGCGGGATAATGTCCTCAATGAATGTCATGTCATCATGGGTGCTTTCCTTTATATATAGTTATTATTATTATTATTATTATTATTATTATTATTATTATTATTATTATTATTATTATTATTATTATTATTATTATTATTATAGACTATAGATACACATCCTTATGAGAGATATAACTGTAATGTAGGTTGATTTGAACATGGGTAACTGATTATCACTTATCTTTTGTAAGACAACATAATAGTTAACAAGGTATGAATCCTTACCTTCAATCCATTGTTATTCGAGTGTTATAACCTCATTGATTTCATATACTTTTGGAAGTTTATAACATATTAGAAATACCGATTCTTCTCGGAACCTACAGTTGAAGTGTCCTTTTGTTTCTCGTTCTAATTATGATTGTTACCTTGCATTTGACTCTGATATCATGTGATAGGATTATGATTAGTTGTACTCATTATCACATGTTCCAATATTATTTAATTTGTTATGATGATATCGGTTTTTGGAATATGTGAAACAGATTATTTGTACGCAGTTACCCTGAATGCTCATTTCTCACGATTGTCCCATGAGCATGTTGGTGTGGCATCAACAACAAGTCCACCACCTATGACTGTGAAATAAATTCATGACGTCTATTAAGTACTCGTGAGGTACATATGGATATTAGGAGACGTATAATTTGTGCATAGGATATTCAGTTTTAGGAAATGATGTAGGGTATACCAACCTGTCCATGATGTGCGATTGATTTGAAGGAGAGCAACCTACGTGTTGTTATGTGTTATTAGTTCATTTTGCTCATGGGTATATCCGTATGATACGAGTTAGTTCTTAGAATTGCTTTAGCTTGCATCGTATCGTTTTACCATATGTTATATCTTGATATCGCTTTCGATTATTATAGTGATTACTCGAATATTATTTTGTATTGGGCATTCAACACATTTTGTAAACTTTTTGTACACATAGGTTCACTTCCCACTCCAAGAGAGATAAATGGAGAGGAATAAAGCTTTCAGGTATAATCCGGAAATACTAGTTAACTTTGAAACATTGCTATTTCGTATTTAACCTTAGGTTTAAACTATCATTTATCTTGTATTTTCAGAATTTTAAATTAATGGTAATATGTATTCTTTTTCTGAACCACTGTTATAATGACACCTCAGCACATCCCAGTTAGGGTTCTATAATTAGTTTCCAAATCAAAGTGATGTATCCTTAGTGATAAAAAAAAATCGTTAAATATACAATCTCTTGAATTATCAAGCACGTTCTAGCCCTTTTCTTGAACCAACATTGGGATCTCATGAAGCATTTGACGTTGGACCAATACACACATCATAACCTTCACCCAACAAACAACTGTGATTCATGTTCAACCACCATGGCATCCTAATCGACAACTATGATCTCACGAAGCATTAGATGTTTGACCATTAAATACGTTATATCTTTCCTCCAATAAACAACCGTGATTCGTGTTTCTCCACCGTGGGAATTTATCCAAAAATTGTAATCTCACGAAGAAATGGATGTTGACTACTAAACACGTCATATCATTCCTCAAATAAACAATCAAGATTTGAGCTCATCCACCATAGCATCTTAACCGACAATTGTGATATCACGAAGCGTTGGATGTTAGACCAATAAACACGTCAGGACATTCCTCCAATAAACAGTAGTGTTTCAAGTTCTTCCACTGTGGCATCTTAACCGACTATCGTGATGTCAGAACTTTTTTATTATGAACCAATGACCACATCATAACATTCCCCTAATAAACAACCATAATTCAAGTTCCTCTACCGTGACATCTTTGCATAAATTTTGGATTTTTACCCTATGAAGTATACAGACACACACCCCTTTATGGATATATATTTACACACACACATCCACACACTCCATGCGTGAATTTCATGTTATAAAACACGTTCCTAATATCTCATGCGATCAAAATTGGTAAACATCTTGTGTCTTCCAATTGTTCTAGTATTAACTTCAACTTTATAGCTTCTAAGAAAAAATTATGGTCATAGTCATCAACAAATTAGATCAATCAAATTTAACCTTTTTTATTGAACATTTAATTGTGATCTCATGAAACACTGAATGTTGGATCAATACACACGTCATAACATTCCCTTTACAAACTATGTTCATTCAGGTTCCTCTACCGTGGCCTCTTTTTATTACTATGTCATTTCAGCCTTTTTGATTATATTTACATACTACATACATACACACCCCTTAAGCCATATATAAAGATCGTGTTATCATACATGCAAGATTTTTTCCTTATTTCCTTTGTTTTACTTACTTTTAGTTATTGCAAAGCAAGAGATGAGGTTTCACTATAGTCTTTGGTAGGTTGTTTAATTTGATACCGAGTTCCTATTCTTTCCATATTTGTAGGTTTTCTCCTATCTCTAGTTAGGAAATCAGAGTTTTTCAATCTGAATATTTTAATTTATGTTTGTGCTAAAGTTAGTGTGGAAGAGGGTGTATGGATGGTGGTTTTTGCCTCTCGTCGTGAATAGGCTCAGTGGGCTTTGCCACTAGCCTAACAAATTGTAACATCGCGAATTTATCCCCAATCTTTGAATTAGTAAAATCACCACTTTACCTATATTATACTTCTTTGATAACCTTGTCTAATTGTTATTATTTATTTTCAAACATTTTTAATAATAATAATAATAATAATAATAATAATAATAATAATAATAATAATAATAATAATAATAATAATAATAATAATAATAATAATAATAATGTTAGTAATTTATCTAGTTAGAAAAATTATAAACATTGTTTTATAACCTTATAAACAAATAAACAAACCAAACCAATCGAAATTCTTTATTTTTCGGAGCCCACCAACCCTTAGCCCAAACCACTTAACTTAACCCACACCAAACCTTACCTATTTAATCAGTCTTTCTCCTTATTTATCCTCATTCTTACACCAATAACCCTAGCCTCCATCCCTTAAAACCTTCAACTCCTCCCTCATTCACTTATAAAAAAAAAACTAAAAGACACAGTACAATTCTGTTTTACATTTTGGGGTGAAACATGTTTAAACATTTTATACACTATCATATACTCATTCTTACATTGTTGAAACTTGTTGATTCATTTTGACTGTAACAAAAAGACACAGTACAATCATTAACATTGATCAAGCCACCTGTTTAGATTATAGCGTTATAGGTCTGACAAACCCATCCCCCCCGCATAAATTCAGGGATGATCGATAACAGTCACACTTTTACTAACTTGCGAGTTAGGTCTCAGTCGACACAAGGTTTGATTGTAGACGCATTGTTACATGTCGGACTCATATTCTTACATTACTCATTATTATACTTCAACTATGATTGTTATACAACATATTGTCTTCAATTATACGCAAAACCTATGTATTCTCACCAACTATTTATAGTTGACCTCCCATCTTTCCAACTCCACATGTTTCAGGTTTTACTTGCTATTGGAAGTTGTACAAGTCTTGGATCACATAGGAGTTTTGGACCTAGTTTATGTAAATCAAGTTTATGTATTTATTAAATTGTATGACAAATTGTAAATTGTTTTGTAATATTCAACTTCCATTTAGTATCATGAGTTGTTGAACAATCATCACTATATGACACCTCGATGTTTTCGCCATCGGTTGGGGTGTTACCGATTGTTATCAGAGCCATGGTTATAGGGAATTAGGTTATTAGAAAAATAATCTAGTCTATAACCTTAGGATTTTAAACAGTACTTGCTCCTTTTACTTGCAATCCTACTTCTTATCCCTACCTTAGCCCTACAAGATGATCACTCTCCATCACTGGATCTACCCTTAGACTAATAGGACAAAATTCTCAGGTCCTAACCTGAAATGCCTTGTAAATCTCGTCGAAGCTCTATATTCTAATAACAAACACATGCAATCTGGAAAGGTGAACGCCTGTATTCTGAGTTTTCTATCTAGGACTGGCATTACGCATAAATCCTAATCAGACGAGGGACCCGGATGCCTACCTGGGAATTCTCGGGATGTGTGTTCACTTATAGGCTAAAGCATGTCTTCACTATGTTATTAGAATCTAGAAGTTTTGATAATTCAACGTCTTCGTTTATTCGTTTTTGTCACACCCTCAAATTCCACATGCGGGGTTTTACCGCGAGGCGCATGACACACCAGGATCCCTGTCAACGATCACAATAAACAAACAACAAACATGCATACATACATACATACATACATACATACATATATATATATATATATATATATTTATATATATATATATATAATAAAACCAAAAAATCATGCTTTGAGCCGTAAACCAGCAGCGGAAGCATTTCTTGTTTACAACCAAAAGGCATATTATCGTTTACAAAACATTGTTTAATATGCATCAAAACTCTAGACGCTGTGCAAGACTCCGTGTGCCTAGTCCGTTAACTGCTACCTTAGCGACCTGAGAAAACATGCCAAAAATGTCAACACATAATGCTGGTGAGTTCACAGGTTTTCTTTTATAAACGTGTTGTCTAAGTTTGAAAAGATCATTCCCGTTACTACTATGTTATACGAACGTTAGCTAGACATTAAGTGTGATTAGTACTACGAGGGGGAAACCATTACTGACACGTTTTCCTGTTTCTGCCCAGCCGCGAGCCACTGTCATCACGGTGACCCTGGTAGTAGAGACAATATGCACCCGCCCGGCTCCCAACCGTCGAGTGGGGTTTTCCCGTCCCAATAGATCTATCCATATTTCCTCGATATGTGTTCCCACATACTCATGGTTTCCCCCTGGGACTCCCTGATGAAATACCCGTATAGTAAATATCCATAACCATAGTATAACATGATCTTTAAAGTGTAAGTATGTAGCATGTTTCTCCCCCGGAAGCAAAACAGTAAAAGTGGGTCTGCGACACTCACCTTAGATTGCGTTACTTGAAAACAGTTAATTAAGTATGCTATGATAGCCCCAAATAGCGGCGACCTATCATAAGATGTATATAAGTATCCGGACTAATAACCTGCAGGTTAACTAGTCCCCGAATGTCCAGACCATAACCATAAACGTTTGAAAACACCTTTAACTGTTAAACCGACTGTACCAAACAAGACCCGACATCCCATTGGTGACCCGACACCCCACGTGTTAGCCGAATACAAGACATCATGCAACATATGCAATTAAACACTTAATACGCGCAAGAGTTCACTAGTCTAGCATAATGCTCAATTAACGCATAAACGAGTCCGAACACGTGTTACTAAGCCATTGGACATGTCTCGGGGTTCCTATCATGTTCCTAGGTGTCAAATCATATTCCGGGATGTCAAAATACGCTTACAACAGCAGTACACGCGATTAGGAATCTAACATGCAATTAGGAAAAGTCAACTGGTGAGTAGGGGAGGTCAACAGGCGAATAGAAGGCTAATCGCCGGATACATCAGGAGATTAGACTGTAATCGCCTGTCAGGAGTGGCGATTAGAATTCTAATCGCCCCCTGCAGTGCTGTCCCGCATTTTCGCACGTTAGACCCTCCAAATCAGATCCGAAACATGTAATAACACCCAACATCAAGCCTAAACCATTAACCAACCCATTCCAAGCAAAAACCCCCCAATTTATCTCTGCTCTAACGGCCTTGGTGCGATTATTTCCAAAAATGGCAAAGTACTAGGTTTCATTAACTATGAAATCTTTCCTTAAATGGCAAAAACCAGATTACACCTCCCACAACTTGCAAATCATCAACTCTTTGTTATAATATCATCCTAGTGTGATTCCTAACAACAAACAAGCATTGAATTATATCATAACATCCTAATTCTTCAAGAATCATCCAAATGGGTCAAAATGCATACTTTCATCAAAACACTATAACAATAGCTCAAATCCTTAGATGATCATCCTAATAACTCCTACACATCAGAAGTACATCAATTCCATGGAAACATTCATGTTATAACCACCAATAATCATCATATGCATAAATACTTCACATATAGCAAGTATTATGGTGTAGACTTGTTTTAGAACTCATTTCAAAGGTTTTTAAAGACACGTACTTAGCAAAACCAGGTCTGGACTTTTGGGGAACCAAAACAATAACATTACAAAGGTTTGGGATGAAGAACACGTCTTGGATTTTATCAAAGAAAGGTGTGTTAGCTTGGAAATGGTGAGTTTTGAAGCAAAACGAGTTCCAGAAGTGTTTTGAGGTGTGTGGGAGGCTTAGGATCTGTTAGGGTTGCACTAAGGGTGTTTGGGGAGTCAAGGGTTGTATTTATAGGTCTTTTAACTCGTGCACAACAGGTCAGGCGAGTAGGAGAGCAGATTAGGCGATTAGGAAGCCTAATCGCCTATATATAGGCGATTAGGGACTCCAATCACCACTTCTCATCTCCAATCGCCTATCAGATTGGCGATTAGGCAACCCACTGGTGCCTAATCGCCTATAGCATACCAGGTTGGGTTTTTGGCGCGTTAAACACTATTTTAACATATATAAACACGTATTCACATACCGACAAGTCACATAATGATTACAAATACATAATGCACGATAACTAACACCTTTACGTCCGTTGACCAATTCCCGGGACTCGAGACTTGCGTGTGTGCGTTAAACCCGGTGATTCCATGAATCACCAATCCTTGTACACATGGTTATGGACCGACTCCCGATGATCCCGCGGATCGTCGTAACGACTCCCGATGATTCCCCCAAATCATCGTAACGACTTGACTGACCCAGTTAAGTATGTAATATGCATGACTCGCTAAGGTAGACTTACTACTTTAGTCAATGTTACTAACCTGAGTTTGCCGGGTGTCACAGTTTTAATTAATGAATAAATTATTACACCCACTTTCCATAAAACTAAGCTCTAAAATCTCAAAATTTTACAGCTTAAATCAATCCCATTTCATAACCATCTATGGATTTCATAATCACACTTCCCCTTACCATCTTAGCCACTTGTTTAAATATTTTCAACACCCTACCCAAATCATATTATTTCCGTTCTCAACATGTTACGTATTTTTAAAACTATAATCTCATACCTTAGCATAACACTAAAGATTTCTTAATATTGTCGCATTTTCATCACCTATAAACTATGGAAAATACATATTTTTGTCCAAAGATGTCCTCAAACTTAATTTCTAAATTCAAATGTTTATTCATTAGCATAACAAAGGATTTTTGATATAATGTCACCTTGATCTATAAAACCTAATGTCATGTTTAAAATCTCCAACTAACTGGAATATTTTAATCAAAGATCACTTAGTTTGTACTATTTAACGACTTTTGCTTTATGTACAAGACCAATTTCGAAAATAAAAGCCTCCCATTCATAGGAACAATATTTAGCCTCTAAATTCTCCACCGACACTTACTTATTTTCAACTTGTTCAAATTTTTACAATATTTGGCATATACCACAATCATGTTTTCTCATACACTTGATTCTAACCTCACGAATTACGCTACTACAAAATCTCCTCACATGTGCCACTTCAAGAACCTATAAAATAAACCCTTTATCAACTATCTTCACATTCACCATCTTTCCCACCTTGACTTTTGCTTAAGTTTCCTCATATCCTTCACCTTCTCAAAACTTGAATTTGATCCCTACAATAACCAAACTATTGAAAATTTGATTGTTTATTGCATACAACTTGATTCTTAGTTATACATGAAGATTTGATTATCTACTTGAACATTTAATTATTCATGATAATTGAAAGCATGGAATTTTCTATAAACACACCTAGAGTCATTAATCATGTCTAGGACAACTCTATTACAACTCGCATGCTATATTTGATGCATTTACAAACTTGCTTACATGTATGTATTATCAATTTGCAACTTATGCGATAAACCAAAAACAATTGTTACACTTAATCAACAACTGGTAGAGGATGAAGTACTTGCTCAACAGTTGGCAGAGTACCAAATAACCTACTCAACGATTGGTAGACGTCCTAACAACCTGCTCAACAATCGGTAGAGGTTCTTACTCATTGACTGGTAGAATTCTTTTTCCTGCTCAATAGTTGGACCTATTTTTGGATAAATTGTATATGATTCAATCACAAGGTTATTTTGCATTACTTACATGTGTCTTTAGAGTCATAGAAGGACACAAAACCCTAATGTAAGGTAAATTGGTGATTGCGGTCCGGAATGTAATAATGAATTTACAGGTACGTTAAGGTAGTGTGGAGTTTTATCAAGGTTTTCGTTAGACATCCAATTATAAACTCTAGTTACCTAGTAGTTCATATAGTCTTTATATAGTCAATCAATTCATGTATTTCGTTTAGGATTCCTAAAATTGAAGTTTAGTATTTTGCTAGATTCTTATAATAGTTGCTATTTCAAATCAATCTAATCCAACCCTTAAAACTCACACATAGCAATCCTATTATTATTCGAAACAGTTTATTCTATTACCTATGAATTCATGCCGTGCCTTAACCCAAACCACAGTTGCTTTAATTTCTACCCAATCATCCTCAACCCTGTGTTTTTAATAACTTCGGGATGAAGTTTCCAAAAGTAGGGGAGACTGTTACATCGCGAATTTTTCCCCAATATTTGAATTAGTAAAATCACCACTTTACCTATATCATACTTCTTTGATAACCTTGTCTAATTTTTATTATTTATTTCCAAACATTTTTTTTAATAATAATAATAATAATAATAATAATAATAATAATAATAATAATAATAATAATAATGTTAGTAATTTATCTTGTTAGAAAAATTATAAACATTGTTTTATAACCTTACAAACAAATAAACAAACCAAACCAATCCAAACCCACCTTAAATTCTTTATTTTTCGGAGCCCACTAACCCTTAGCACAAACCACTTAACTTAACCCACACCAAACCCTACCTATTTAATCTCTCTTTCTCCTTCTTCATCCTCATTCTTACACCAATAACCCTAGCCACCATCCCTTAAAACCTTCAACTCCTCCCTCATTCACTTATAAAAAAAAAACTAACATAACCTGCTGTTGTGATCATCCAAAAACGTCCAGCAAGGAATCTTGATAGTGTGAATAGAATCAAACAAGCGACAACATCATCTGTCTCAAAACTCGCCTTTGGTATAATCCTAATCTTATTTCTGCTTTGCATCAGATTCTTTTAATCCAAATTAACTCTTTAATAACTAATGATCTAATGTTATGAACATGTTAATAAGTGTCTCTGTTAATATAAATCAGATTAAGATCGAAACATGCAAGATTTAACATAAAAACTTGTTAAAATATGCAAACCATGCACATCAGAAAATTACTGTAGAAAAGTACAAAATTGTTTTGAGTATAACATGATGATACGAACATCAATTGGGCTCATTCTTAAACCAAAATAATCATTATGATGTGTAGTTGCTGTACAAAAATCTTCATAATTTTTCATGAACTCTAAGATTGTTTTTTTGATATTTTTATCAATAGAGGTCAAACTGTGTTTTATAGCAGAAAATGGGGTGTAATGCGAGATCCATAACTCATCTAATTTTACACAAAAAGCTTTCAAATTTTTACAGAAGAAAGATTTTTGAACTCTTAAAATATTCCCACTAGTCTTTTATCATTTGGATAAAACTAGATTTTCTTATGATTTTTCTTGTAAACTGTCATCAGAAAACGACCTCCTGCCTTTGTGGTAATACAATATTTTGTTTCCAACTTTCTGTGTACAGTTAAGGCTAGATAAAATTTTAGTAAGTTTATTGGTCATAATATAACGTCTAATATTTTTTTTAGAATTTATTTCAAAGGTTTACTGTTTTAAATAAAATTCACAAACTGGTCTAAAAATCGGATCCGAACTAAAGTTGTTGAATGTTTTGTTAACATTATAACTTGCTTCATATCAACCTTATAAGATGTTTAAATGTTCAAAAAACTATAATAAAGATCATAAGATAGTACAAATAACTTAAACCATCAATTATGTTAATAGTTTAACCATCACAACAATGCTTATCAGCCAATGATCTGAGTCCTTATACGTATGTAGCTTTCGCGTAGGAGGAATTTTGTTTAGCTTACTAACCACATTTGGAGCTAATCTTCGCAACCAGTGAGTTTACATAGCCCCTCATTCTTACATTCTTGTTGATTCATTTTGACTGTAACAAAAAGACACAGTACAATCATTAACATTGATCAAACCGCCTGTTTAGATTATAGCGCTATAGGTCTGACAAACCCATCCCCCCGCATAAATTCAGGGATGATCGATAACAATTACACTTTTACTAACTTGCGAGTTAGGTCTCAGTCGACACAAGGTTTGATTGTACAAAAGACGCATTGTTAGATGTCGGACTCATATTCTTACATTACTCATTATTATACTTCAGCTATGATTGTTATACAACATATTGTCTTCAATTATATGCAAAACCTATGTATTCTCACCAACTATTTATAGTTGACCCCATCTTTCCAACTCAACATGTTTCAGGTTTTACTTGCTATTGGAAGTTGTACAAGTCTTGGATCACATAGGAGCTTTGGACATAGTTTATGTAAATCAATTTTATGTATTTATTTAATTGTATGACAAATTGTAAATTGTTTAGTAATATTCAACTTTCATGTAGTACCATGAGCTGTTGAACAATCATCACTACGTGACACCTCAATGTTACCGCCATCGGTTGGGGTGTTACAGATTGGTATCAGAGCCATGGTTATAGGGAATTAGGTTATTAGAAAAATAATCTAGTCTATAACCTTAGGATTTTAAACAGTACTTGCTCCTTTCACTTTCAACCCTACATATTTCTATTCTCTATCTTCATCCTACTTCTTATCCCTACCTTAGCCCTACTAGATGATCACTCTCCATCACTGGTTCTACCCTTAGACTAATAGGACAAAATTCTCAGGCCCTACTCGATGTTTACGCCATCGGTTGGGGTGTTACAGAAATCTTACTTTTGCTCCTTTAACTATAAGTTAGCGTATCCAACACGTTCCGGTGGATTGTTGTCACACCCTCAAATTTCCACTACGGGGTTTATACCGCGAGGCGCATGACATACCAGGATCCCATAGCCATAAGTCATATGAATGAACTCTAAATGCCCAAACCATTTAGTTCGTTTTCAAAAACCAAGTTTAGTTAAGCGGCGGAAGCGTAAACCAAATTTAATCCTTTTAAAAAAAACATGCGCAAAACACCGCGCCCAAATTAAAACCATATGAAAGAAAATTTAAAAGCATAATATGTAATTTAGGTGTATGCCCAAGACCCTAAATACAGTGAAGTGTGCAGTGCTTTCTAATCCTGGCACCGGAAGCTAACTACCTGCAAAAGCATGTAAATCGTGGGTCAACAAACAATGTTGGAGAGTTCACTAAGTAAAGTAAATGAGTATGTAACTGCGCTGGTTTCCAAAACCACGTAAACAAATAATTGAGTTGGTTCCAAGAACCGTGTAAACACTAGTTCATCGCATGTCAAGGGTAGCTAACCCATTCATGATAACTAACACCGATATACCGAATTGGTGATGTACGTGTAGCCACAAATGTGAGCCGCATGCCTTACATCATTGCCTATCAACAATGATAAAATCTGTTAAGTTATAGTTCACTCCCGCACTCCCCGAGCCGGTGTGAGGTTTGTAAGACCTAATAGCGCTATCAATTAATAACCCGCTTGCCATAACCCGGCAACTCATTCGGTATGTGAAGGACTTACAGATGATAGAGTTGGTTTAGTTCATCAAGGACACAGTTTGCGAACTAGCAAAACCCGACTCACACAAGGAGTCAAAAACCGACCCACACAAGGATCCATAGCATCCCAACCCGGGATGTGTAAGTAGTCCCAAACCGGACTAGAAAATAGTAGTCCCGAACCGGACTAGAAAATAGTAGTCCCAAACCGGACTAGAAAATGTTAAGTAAGTTGTCTCAACCCGAGACGCATGCTTTTGATAAAAGAGTAGTGAAACTCACCTTAGGTTGCACGTGAATGATCCAAATCCCTCAAACAGTAACGAGCTACCGACTCCCTATTACAAGTGTCACTAGGTGACTATACGTGCATAACCAACACATCATGTAACTCGTTTGTCCAAAACTTCTAATGTTCAAATCATGTAGTGACGCCTAGTGACTCTACATGCACAAGTAAGTCCTACGTATCCCGTTGGTGATCATAATGATTATTATCAGTTTTATACCTTATACACATCTCCTATAAGTATTCATATAAGTTCATGTCAAATACATATCATATAAGACTCCAAATAGTCACATAAACACATAATACACAATCTGCGTTTTCAGGATAGATTGTGCGCCACGAAAACTAATTTATTTAAAATACTTAATCAATGAATTAAACTCCCAAATGTTTACTGAATATTCTTATGGATTCATTTAATAACTCATATTTTTGTTTTGTCTCAAAACCAAACAAAAAAATTATTAAAATTCGTACAATACAGCTATGTCCAGAAAATTTTCACAACAGGTCAGTTTAGCAGAAAAATTCCCAAAAATTGTGTATTCACCCAAACGAGGTGAATCCACTTGTAAATGCCAATTTTTTCCAATATTGACCTTCTGTCCAAATTTTATAATCTAATTCTTTGTAAAACTCAAGTTATACCTATTTAAAGTTGACCCAATTTATAACTCCGAAAATCTGATATGACCTTTAAACAAATAAAATTTCAAAAACATATCCAACGACATCCAAATCAGATGATTTTTCCCATTTTAAAAAGCTAAGACTATGTACAATCCATTCATGCCAAGAAACCATCAAAAAAATCAATTTAACATCATGATACAGCCCCTACAAAACACCCTAATGAATCTGCCATAAACTGAAACTTGCTCCCCAAGTTATTCACAAACCCTAATCATGCATAAAAATCTCTAATACATGCATAACTCATATTATTCTGATTAAACACCTATATTATCATACAAAAACCCTAATTATGATTACTAACAACAATCATCATCATCAAATCACAATGAACATTCAAGAACACCCACATAACCCTATCTGCGATTTTTTTATACATGTAATCTCTAGGGTTTTTAAAACTTTTCAAGTATTGTAAATCATCAAGAAACATGTATAATGTATACCTTGCAATGCTAAACTCCTCAAGGCCTAGAGATTGCACCCAAATCAACTTGAATTAGTGAAAGAGAGGTGTTGTTTGATTGAATATTGAGAGAGAGGTTGGGGTGGGAGTTCACGGTGCTAAAGGGGATTAGGGTAAGGGTTTTCATTTTTTTTTTCATCTATAATTATAATAGAGTTTGGCTTGTTGCCCAAGTAATTGGGTATTATGGCCCCTTTTAGTCCATTAACCGGACCCGTTAGTCATGTTCTAGTCCAATACCGGGCCCGATGATATTAATCACCCTAAATTGCATAAAACTATTGTTTTTATTATCTCATAACATATCAATCATAAGGTGCACGCAATTTGCATGGTTTACGTATTAATTTTCAGTCAAGCGATAATTCACATAAGCATGTACTCCACACAAACATGTAACACTACGTTCATCATAATTCAATTGTGCTTATTATTATGTTTGCCAGACAATTCACCAACGTTCAGGATACAGGACTCGTGTGTGCATTGTGATAATAACTTTACTTATTATAATGTAACATATGTTATTATCACATAACATATGTTATTACCCTATAACATATAAGAAGACCTTCCTAACTAACCCTAGTCAAGTTTTTAGTCACGTATGCACATGCAAGTTAACTAAAGTTCAGTTAAAGTAGGAACATGAAAATGCGGGGTGTCACATCATCCCCATGTTGAAAAAAATTTCGTCCCGAAATTCAGCAAGTAAACATTAAAGCCAGCTAGAAAAAATGTGTGCTTGGTTCCCGGATGTCACATCATCCCCAAGTTGAAAGGAATTTCGCCCCGAAATTCACTTTGAGAGAGCTGCTTTACGTTTAGTGTTTGGTTTATGCATAGTTTCAGGTTTAGTAAAGAGATGTGGGTATTTAAGCCGCATTTGATCCATGCGTTCCCACGTGTATTCCGGTCCTAGACGGGAATTCCATTGTGCCTTAATAATAGGTATAGTGTTTTGTCTGAGTTTCTTGACGCCCCGCTCAAGAATCTCCACCTGTTCTTCCATGAACCGTAGCTGATCGTCCACCTGGATCTCTTCCAGTGGCACCACCAGTGTTTTATCCGATAAGCATTTCTTTATATTCAATACGTGCTGTACATCGTGTACCCCATTAAGTTCATTAGGCAGGTTCAACCTGTAAGTTACTGGACTAATCTTTTTGACAATTTCGAATGGTCCAACGTATCGCGGGTTCAACTTTCCCCATTTTCCAAAGCGTATCACCCCCTTCCAAGGTGACACCTTCAATATAACCTTGTCCCCCAACCTGGAACTCCAAAGGTTTCCTACGCTTATCAGCGTAACTTTTCTGTCGATCACGAGCAACAGCCATCCGATTTCTGATTTGTACAATCTCCTCAGAAGTTTCGTGCACAAGTCCGGGACCTGTAAGCTGGCTATCCCCAACTTCAGTCCAGCAGATGGGAGACCTACACTTGCGTCCATAAAGTGCCTCTAAAGGCGCACACTGTATCGAAGTGTGGTAACTGTTGTCATACGAGAATTCAATCAAAGGCAAGTGCTTATCCCAACTGTTGCCAAAATTCGCCACGCACGCTCGTAGCAGATCTTCTAATGTTTGGATGGTTCGTTCACTCTGTCCATCCGTCTGTGGGTGATAGGCTGTGCTCATATCTAAGCGAGTCCCCAAAGTGTGTTGGAGAGTAATCCAAAAATGAGAAGTGAATCGCGCATCGCGATCAGATAAAATAGAAGTAGGCACCCCATGCCTAGAGACTACCTCCTTGATGTAGAGATTTGCTAGTTTCTCCAGCGAGTCCGTTTCCTTTATTGCCAGAAAGTGTGCCGATTTGGTTAAACGATCCACGATAACCCAATTCAGTTTATGGCCCGTTGGCGTTCTAGGAAGCTTTGTGACAAGATCCATAGAAATTCCGTCCCATTTCCACATAGGGATTTCTAGTTGCTGGAGTAGGCCTGAAGGTTTCTGATATTCAATCTTAACCTTCGCACAAGTCAAGCACTTACTAACATAAGTGGCTATTTCAGCTTTCATGTTTGGCCACCAGTAAAGAGTTTTAAGATCTTGGTACCTCTTGTCCGAAACAGAATGTACCGAATATCGAGAGGTGTGAGCTTCGTCGAGCACCAGTTGTCTGAGATCCCCAAAACGTGGTATCGAGACTCGATTCATAAAGTATTGAAGACCATCCGTCTTCAGTTCCAAGTGCTTATCCGTACCATGTA
Source organism: Ambrosia trifida (assembly GCA_028751855.1). Lineage (NCBI taxonomy): Eukaryota > Viridiplantae > Streptophyta > Magnoliopsida > Asterales > Asteraceae > Ambrosia > Ambrosia trifida. Next base: position 56,076,643 of record CM054131.1, read on the forward strand.
AAGTTTCAAGCCCGATGTTTTCTCCTTTCAAAGCCTCGCCATGGGCTTCACGTATCTTATCAGGAAGATTAGAATGTACGGTAAGTTGTAAAGCTCGCACTCGTTTGTGTTTCGTTTCCTTACGACTGCGGGCATCAGCTACTACGTTAGCTTTCCCTGGATGATACTTGATGGCACAGTCATACTCATTCAGAAGCTTGACCCATCGACGCTGTCGCATGCTCAGCTCCTTTTGATCGAATATGACTTGGAGGCTCTTGTGGTCAGTGAATATCGTACACTTCGTCCCATAGGGATAATGCCTCCAGATCTTTAGAGCAAAAACCATTGCTCCCAGTTCCAAGTCATGGGTGGTGTAATTCTTCTCATGAACCTTTAATTGACGTGAGGCATATGCGATCACCTTATCACGCTGCATCAACACACACCCTAACCCTTGGATAGACGCATCACAGTACACCACGAAGTCCTCTGTACCCTAAGGTAGTGATAGTATGGGTGCACTGCAAGGTTTCGACTTTAATAATTGAAAAGAAGATTCTTAGGAATCTCCCCACTTGTAAGTAATACCCTTCTATGTCAAAGCAGTGAGGGGTTGAGTGATCTTAGAGAATTCCTCAATGAATCTATGATAATATCCTGCAAGACCAAGAAACTGGCACACCTCTGTGGGATTTTTGGAGCCTCCCACTTTTTAATAGCATCAATCTTGGCGGGATCAACATGTATTCCTGCCTCGTTAACCACATGTCCAAGAAATTGGACTTCTCGAATCCAAAAGTCACATTTAGAGAATTTCGCATACAACTGCTCATTTCTCAAGAGTTCCAAGATCAGCTGCAGATGTTCCTCGTGCTCTTCCCTGCTCTTGGAATAAATCAGTATGTCATCTATGAACACTATGACAAATTTGTCCAAATAAGGCTTGCACATGCGGTTCATTAGATCCATGAACACAGCCGGTGCATTGGTAGCCCAAATGGCATCACCAAAAACTCATAATGTCCATAACGAGTTTGAAAGGCTGTCTTCGCCACATCCTTCTCTCGGACTCTCAGTTGATGGTATCCTGACTCAAGTCAATCTTAGAATAGAAACTCGACCCTTGAAGCTGGTCGAATAAGTCATCAATACGAGGCAAAGGGTAGCTGTTCTTAACCGTTACTTTGTTCAACTTCCGATACACATGCGGAAACTCCCATCCTTCTTCTTATCAAACAGAACTGGAGCTCCTCATGGTGAAGAACTAGGTCTAATAAAGCCCGTATCCAATAGCTCTTGGAGTTGGGTAGACAGTTCTTGAAGTTCGCCTAGTGCTAGGCGGTATGGTGTGCGTGCAACTGGAGCTGCTCCAGGTACAAGGTCAATTTGAAACTCCACTTGACGAACAGGTGGAAGTCCAGGTAGTTCCTCTGGGAAAGTATCTAGGAAATCTCGGACTACTGGGATGTCCTCAATCTTAGTTTCAATTTCAGTTTCAGTTTCAGCTCGAGTGTCAGATATGTTAGCCAAAACGGCTGGGTAGCCCTTACGAATACACTTCTGGGCTTTCAAGAAGGAGATGATGCCCACCATGGCACCACCATGAGATAAAAGTTCTCCACCTGGAAGGGGGACACGAACAATCTTCTCCCGACAGAGAATTTCAGCGGGATGCTTGGACAACCAGTCCATGCCAACCACGAGATCAAAGCTTCCAAGGGTGATAGGTAGAACGTTGATGGCAAACGATTGCCCATCCAACTCGAGCTTATTGTCACAATGGGTGTGGGTTACCTCAACAGGCTTCCCATCAGCTAGCTCTATGGTTTATGGGGTATCAAGAAGAGTAGGAACCATCCCTAGTTGTTTGCTAAGTTTTGATGACACAAAACTATAGTCCGCACCAGTATCATATAAAATAGAAGCAAGAGTGTCGTACCCGTCACGACATTGTTATCAGTCCTAGCTTCCCCAGAGCCAATCACAATTGCAATTCCACGAGCCCCATTGTTGTTGTTACCGTTGTGGTTATTGTTTGTTGAAGGACTTGTACCTCCCACTATCCCACGTTCTCTTGCTATCGCCAAAAGAAGAAGATGAAGTTCCATGCTTCGGAAAAGTACCATGCTCAACAGCTTCATCAATGAGTTTGCGAGCCAGGTGAAAGATTTGTTAGATTCTGGGTAGGTGAGCTGCATTGGCCAAGCCATGAATATGAGGGACCCACCCTTTTGGTATGAAATTCGATCCGCTGGTAAAGTTGGTTAATTAGATTCGAGCACAAAGTATCTAACTCCTATAGCTTGGTAGTGTAGGCGTCGATCTCAGACCCATCCGTCTTTATATAACAAATTTCTAAGTTTCACCACAGGGTGTTACGTTCTCCATCCAAGTATCTGTAACTCATTGAGTATGCATGTAGCATGCATTACCCCATCCTGCCTGGGACAAATGCACATGGCAAAGACTTATACTATCGAAGCAATCAGACGGTCTCCTTCAGTTCCGTTGGAGTTATCGAGGTTTACAACCAATTAAAGGCTTGAAAATATGATGTGCGTTCAAGGTATAAGAAAGGTCAAATGTGGTAGTCAGGGGAAAAGAATGATATACCAAAATAGATCTTTACTAGCTTGGAAAGATGCGAGGGCCTCAACCACCCTATCATTGATCATAAGAACTCAGTCTTATCTAAGTTAGCAAAGGGAAATGAAAGAAAAGATAGGTAAGAAAAGGTAAGAGCCAATAGTCACCATGCTCTGTCTAGATAGTAGAGCCTTCATCCTCACTTTCCATGTGCTCGTCCTGCTCAGGTTCCCCTTCCATCCCTTATCCTTCCTCTTTTGCGATGTCAGTGTTATATGGTTCTCGTTACGTACAGTCTCCTTCTCCGGTCCTGTGTAAGTCAGCTCAATGGTCAACATCACCATTCGTTCCTCCAATCGTGACTGTCAGTCACTGGTAGGTTTCGTCTTCCTTTGAGATGTTGCACTGCATCGCATGCCTTACGTAACTCCCCAAGAGATTGTGTAACCAGCCCCGATCTAATGTGTTTCCTTGAATCTACTATATACTCACGAGGAATAGTGACACGAATGTCATGTATCGCTTGCTCATACTGGGCGTAAAGTACTAAGGTAAGAAATAAGTTCTATATGCGTAACCTAGTCCCGTCTGAGTTTCGAATGGGAGTAAGAAAGATCAAGTAACAAGGAACAGAAACTAATTGTCTCCTTGCTCAGTGAAAAAGGATAAGTCTCAGTATTTGAGTTTCTTCATAATTGATTCGATTTAATGGTATCACGTCATGCGCATCGTGCAGCTTCTTGTGTACATGCGCCATAACGCTCGCAAGGGCTCCCTCCCTTGTATTATTGTTGTTTCCCCATCCATGAGTTTGTTAAGATACTACTCCCAGTAATGCGCCACCTGGTGTAACCCTGGGTTCCCACCATTGACGTGTTCAGAATTAGGTCTAGAACTAGAAGATAACATATCTCCTGAAATCATGTGTTGTAGATATTTGTAACTAAAAGCTAGTTGTGCACTTAAGTTGTGAGTGTACTTATGCTATGATGATTATAGACTAGACTCAACATGCAGTCCTAGTTCACTATAACCAATGGCTCTGATACCAATCTGTCCCACCCTCAAATTTCCACTACGGGGTTTATACCGCGAGGCGCATGACATACCAGGATCCCATAGCCATAAGTCATATGAACTAACTCTAAATGCCCAAACCATTTAGTTCGTTTTCAAAAACCAAGTTTAGTTAAGCTGCGGAAGCGTAAACCAAATTTAATCCTTTTAAAAAAAACATGCGCAAAACACCGCGCCAAATTAAAACCATATGAAAGAAAATGTAAAAGCATAATATGTAATTTAGGTGTATGCCCAAGACCCCAAATACAGTGATGTGTGCAGTGCTTTCTAATCCTGGCACCGGAAGCTAACTACCTGCAAAAGCATGTAAATCGTGGGTCAACAAACAATGTTGGAGAGTTCACTAAGTAAAGTAAATGAGTATGTAACTGCGCTGGTTTCCAAAACCACGTAAACAAATAATTGAGTTGGTTCCAAGAACCGTGTAAACACTAGTTCATCGCATGTCAAGGGTAGCTAACCCATTCATGATAACTAACACCGATATACCGAACTGCTGATGTACGTGTAGCCACAAATGTGAGCCGCATGCCTTACATCATTGCCTATCAACAATGATAAAATCTGTTAAGTTATAGTTCACTCCCGCACTCCCCGAGCCGGTGAGAGGTTTGTAAGACCTAATAGCGCTATCAATTAATAACCCGCTTGCCATAACCCGGCAACTCATTCGGTATGTGAAGGACTTACAGATGATAGACTTGGTTTAGTTCATCAAGGACACAGTTTGCGAACTAGCAAAACCCGACTCACACAAGGAGTCAAAAACTGACCCACACAAGGATCCATAGCATCCCAACCCGGGATGTGTAAGTAGTCCCAAACCGGACTAGAAAATAGTAGTCCCAAACCGGACTAGAAAATGTTAAGTAAGTTGTCTCAACCCGAGACGCATGCTTTTGATAAAAGAGTAGTGAAACTCACCTTAGGTTGCACGTGAATGATCCAAATCCCTCAAACAGTAACAAGCTACCGACTCCCTATTACAAGTGTCACTAGGTGAGTATATGTGCATAACCAACACATCATGTAACTCGTTTGTCCAAAACTTCTAAAGTTCAAATCGTGTAGTGACGCCTAGTGACTCTACATGCACAAGTAAGTCCTACGTATCCCATTGGTGATCATAATGATTATTATCAGTTTTATACCTTATACACATCTCCTATAAGTATTCATATAAGTTCATGTCAAATACATATCATATAAGACTCCAAATAGTCACATAAACACATAATACACAATCTGCGTTTTCAGGACAGATTGTCCGCCACGAAAACTAATGTATTTAAAATACTTAATCAATGAATTAAACTCCCAAATATTTACTGAATATTCTTTGGGATTCATTTAATAACTCATATTTTTGTTTTGTCTCAAAACCAAACACAAAAATTATTAAAATTCGTACAACACAGCTATGTCCAGAAAATTTTCACAACAGGTCAGTTTAGTAGAAAAATTCCCAAAAATTGTGTTTCACCCAAACTAGATTAATCCACTTGGAAAAGCCAAGTTTCTCCAATATTGACCTTCTGTCCAAATTTCATAACCTAATTCTTTGGAAAACTCAAGTTATACCTGTTTAAAGTTGACCCAATTTATAACTCCGAAAATCTGATATGACCTTTAAACAAATAAAATTTCAAAAACATATCCAACGACATCCAAATCAGATGATTTTTCCCATTTTAAAAAGCTAAGACTATGTACAATCCATTCATGCAAAGAAACCACCAAAAAAATCAATTTAACATAATGATACAGCCCCTACAAAACACCCTAATGAATCTGCCAGAAACTGAAACTTGCTCCCTAAGTTATTCACAAACCCTGATCATGCATAAAAATCTCTAATACATGCATAACGCATATTATTCTGATTAAACACCTATATTATCATACAAAAACCCTAATTATGATTACTAACAACAATCATCATCATCAAATCACAATGAACATTCAAGAACACCCACATACCCTATATGCGATTTTTTTATACATGTAATCTCTAGGGTTTTTAAAACTTTTCAAGTATTGTAAATCATCAAGAAACATGTAAAATGTATACCTTGCAATGCTAAACTCCTCAAGGCCTAGAGATTGCACCCAAATCAACTTGAATTAGTGAAAGAGAGGTGTTGTTTGATTGAATATTGAGAGAGAGGTTGGGGTGGGAGTTCACGGCGCTAAAGGGGATTAGGGTAAGGTTTTTTATTTTTTTTTCATCTATAATTATAATAGAGTTTGGCTTGTTGCCCAAGTAATTGGGTATTAGGGCCCCTTTTGGTCCATTAACCGGACCCGTTAGTCATGTTCTAGTCCAATACCGGGCCCGATGATATTAATCACCCTAAATTGCATAAAACTATTGTTTTTATTATCTCATAACATATCAATCATAAGGTGCACGCAATTTGCATGGTTTACGTATTAATTTTCAGTCAAGCGATAATTCACATAAGCATGTACTCCACACAAACATGTAACACTACGTTCATCATAATTCAATTGTGCTTATTATTATGTTTGCCAGACAATTCACCAACGTTCAGGATACAGGACTCGTGTGTGCATTGTGATGATAACTTTATTTATTATAATGTAACATATGTTATTATCACATAACATATGTTATTACCCTATAACATATAAGAAGACCATCCTAACTAACCCTAGTCAAGTTTTTAGTCACGTATGCACATGCAAGTTAACTAAAGTTCAGTTAAAGTAGGAACATGAAAATGCGGGGTGTCACAATTGTAACGAGGGTACCACTACCCTCATGGATACACCACTACTACTGGTACCAAGAGTGGCGGTTTGAGGGCACCACATTGGTCTCACATTGCATAAGATTATTTTTAATATCATGTTTAAAAATATATTCATATTTATTTGAAAGACAAACTTTGTAACAAATCCTAAATGAAAATAATGGTTAGTGTAATTAATGATGATAAATAACAAATGGTGCAATTCTCAATATGGTAAATGCCAAAAATGTGAGAAATTTAATAATGTTTTTTGTGGCTATTAATAAATGGAATTTAAAACACCGCATGTTTTGTAACTGTTAATATTTTTATTCCTAAATCCACCTAACGTACATAACATGAGATTTAAACTCCCGACCTCTAAAGAGAGGGAGCACCTATTACACCACTATATACCATTAACCCATACAAATATATAATCTAACAAATGGAAAGTTCCCACTATTATATTGCAAAGGTGGGACTAAAATTACCATAAAAGTTAAACATCTTTAGCAAGTTGTATATAGTATAGTGAAGTTTTACTAGCACAAGTCACACTACCACCTCAACAACTTATAGTAAGCCAATAAATTCAAACAACTTAACTCCATTTAGTTGACAGATGGAACAACAAGTACAGACTATGAGAGAGAAAGAAGCATATTTGCATGTAAATTCCATTCATTGAACTGCCACATATCTACATCTCTAATATTATTCGGCCATGTGTCACAAACCCTATCCTCGTCACCTCTTATTTCTCACGTCTGTATGCGCGTAAGATCGTCTAAACAACAAAGATAATGATCAAACAAGTTCAATTCAGGTTCGGAATCCCTAAATTGATCACAAAATGATAATAAAACTAGCAAAACGCAGAAATCATCATAAACATATTCAATTCATTCACTTTGATAATCAATTACACTTGAAAATGTAGTTTATAATGATTAAAACACTTTTACAGACTCAATAATAAACTTAGGGAGAACACACACAGGGAGGGAAAACAAAATGACCAAAAGTTACAATCAAAAAGTTGGTTCAACCTTATATAGACCTGCACATTCGCCCAATTGAGTTGGTCGAATGTGCAGGTTCGACCATTCGACATGGTCGAACCAAGACAATACAATAGATAAGTTCTTCCTTCGACCTCCCTGTGTACCTTCGACCCTTTAACTCCACCTTCGACCGTTCATCTTTCCACATTCGACCAAACGACATTGAACAAAACATTTGTAATTCGCAATCCAATAGCATTAGTCGCATAATGTGCATCTAGAAACTCCCCCTCGACTATTGCTTGGATTGCTTGAGTTTACGTTCTTGGTCCATCGTCTTGTTCATAAGCTTGATGCGCAATAACGTCTTTTGTTCCTTTGTCATCATTGGTTCATAAGTTCGTTTCAGCTTCTTCTTCTTAACTTCCTGAACTTTCACAAACTTCCCCAGTTTCTTGTCAAAGTCACATCCAGCATTCACATCCCATGCAAAGCATAAGAATACCACACGTTGGTATTTACTTACCTGTTCACTATCCTTTGCTTCGCAATAGATCGGATTATAATATAGCATTATGATGTCCTCATGCGAACAGTTGATCAGCTACATAGGATCAAAGATGTGAATCTTCTTGAAGTCCTTTGCACCATCCTTCAAAACGATAATAGCCTCTGCAGTCTTCCAATCATAATACCACCACATGAAATCTTTAGAAAAGTGTTGTGGAATCTGCGTCAGTGGAATATGTTTCAACACTTTAGGTGGTTTATACTTCAAGGTCACCTTAGGCATTCCTGCAATATCATCCTTCTCTTTCTTATGAACTATCCTTTTCGGATATTGTGGAGTAAACAAGTTCCACTTCGTTCTGCTCTCTCTCGACATACGATCTGCAAAGTAAGCAAGATGATCGTTTACTGAACCTGTCATCTCATGTCTACAGATATCACGAATAGCCCAATATAGTAGTGTCTTTAAGTCATGGAATATGTCAAAGTATAGAGTTCCTTTTTCCCATTTCACAGCAACACACTTCAGCTGTTTCACGAACTTCCATCCAAGAGCTTTCCCTTTAAACAAGTCATTGTGAAACTTGTAAAAGCTACCTTGAACTTCTCTCTTTGGACGGTTAGCTTCTTTCTCTTTAAGCTTCCTTAAAAGTTCTTTCAAAGCGTCAGATTGTTCAGTATTTGGCTTTTTACAATCTGAAAACACTTCTTCAACAAACTTCTTACTCTTTTCATGAGCAAATTTCTCAACCTGGCTTAACAGCTCGTCAGTGAATTCAGGAAATCCAGAATCTTTGTTATTCTTGAAGTATTCTGGATATTCCTCGCTAGTGATATCCTCAATCTCTACCTCTTCAAATACTGGAACGTCTCTGTCATCTGAGTGATTACCTGCTTCTTTCTCAGGTATGTTTGGTATCTGATTATCAATCATCAACTCCTCTAGAGTTTTACCGACCTGTTTTGCCAGTCCTTCCAATATCTCCTTAGACATGGCTGCAGAAACTTCTCCATCTTCTAAGTCAGGATCGTTGTACTCCAACTCAAATCTCATATCATTTGACTCAAATATCTCAGGAAATCTGCCTGTCATCTCGATCGTCCAGACTCTGTCAGTCAACATCTGGCGATACATGTTCTTGTCATTATCAGATAAAGATCTAATCTTCTCATTCCAAAAGATATTATCATCGTCAACAGTACCACCAGGAGCTTTCTAACTGGATTCTCCTGTGTTCTTTCCCGATCCTCTCTTCTCACACTTATATTTGTCAGTGTCATCATCATCATCATCACTGTCAGAACTAGTAGAGCTAATCATCTCCTGAACCATCATCATCGCCATCATCTTTCTTTTTCTTAGGTGCATTACCAGCATCCTCATCCAACTCATCATCTTCTTCTTCCTCTTCATCAGATGGTTCAAAATCAACTTCTTCTTCATCACGCTCCTTATCCATACTCTTGTTACTTGCTTTCAGCTTCTTGTTCTCCTCTTTTATAGCAATATACCTCGTGGTGTTTCTCTGCTCATGCTTCAACAACTTCTTGTTTTCTTTCTGAAGTTGCTTAATCTTAGCTTCCAGAGCTTCATGATTCTCATGTGATGATTCAACAACATCTAACATCTTCCTGTCATTGCTTCTCAACTGTCCAATCTCTGCTTGTTTGCTGATTTATAATCTTCATCATGTCAGCAAGCTTCTGGTTCACTGCAGTCATCACATCACTATCTACAGTAACCTTAGGTGTTAAAGCTTCAGCAACCGGAATCTTTCCTTTCTTCAACTTCTTTAACACTCTATCCAATGCATTGTTGAATTCATCAGTTGGTAACTCAGTATGTTCAGTAGCAGATGATGTCTTCTGTTTCTTAGCTGTTGGGGATGTGATAGGTGATTTAAACTAGATGCAGCAGGTAATTTCTTTCCAGCAATCAGATGCTCAATATCTCTAGCTCTTTTCTCCATTGGCTTCAATACTTTCTCTTTCTTCTTGTACTGTGGTTTCTTTTGTTTTTCACCTGTCTTTGGCGATCCTACAAAGTCTTCGGATCCCAATCCCAAACCTTCATCTGTCTCATCCAATGCAATAGGACTTTTTGTCCTTTGCTCTTCCACAGACTTATTTAGACTCTCAGACTCACCAGCCACAGTGGCCTTGGGCGTGGTGCTCTTTACAGTCTCGTTATCCGAATCCCATCTCTCATCTTCCTGTGTCTCTTCAGAATCAACAGACACTTCTTCAACTAAATGTAAACCTTTCTTGGCTACACTCTTCTTTCTTCTCGAAACCTTCTGAACGGGTTCAATATCATCTTGTTTATCTTTACCTTTCCTTGTCTTTGCACCAACGTTCACAACTTGACGCTTTCTCTTCGCAACGGGATCAACTGGACAAAGAGGATTATCTAGATCTGAATCACTGTTAGCATGCCTAACCTCATTCTTTCCTGGATCTACATATCCTGGGTTGATTAGATGACCAAACAGATTCTTATGAGGTGGTCTTTCATTCAACGGCACACCCTTATAACCCTTCATTCCAAAAAGTGTGTTTAGGTTCATGTGATCCTGTACAACAATCTGGGTAGGATCTCTTCTCAACTTCTTATGCTTCTCGTCAAGTATCATCTGTATGAATCTAGGATATAACAAAAACTTCTTGTTCTTTAAACCTCTCAGCGGTTCCAGCATGTGTTCAAGTATCATACCAGATACATTGAACGGCTTGTTCAATATAAGAGGAACCATCAAAGAACTAATGCTCTTCCTCATAACATCATACCCTCCACTCACTGAACCAAATACATGCAACATGACGTGAGCGATATACTTGAACTGAGGGCATAACTTCCCTTTATGTAACGAACCATCAGTTATCGGTCCGTTGTACTTCATACGTAGGAAGCACTTTCTCTTTTCTATCCATGAAAGTTCTCTTGGATATGTCTTCTTTTCATCATACAACTTCAGTGCCTCTCGGATATCATCTTCAGAAATGATCACAAGCTCCCCTTGAATCGTACTAACCACAGCAGATTCATTGTTCCGGTAGTCCATTCTTGCATTCTTCCAGAACTCCTGTTGATGATCTTTATAAATGATGGAGGGGGTAGCAAGTTCAACAATCACTCGGCTTCTCTTCAAGAAATCTACGATGTCGGTGAACTCTTGATGCTTTTTTAAATCTCCCATGAATGCACAGCAATTGTGCACCGGTTCAAACGGTAAATCTTCCATCTGTTCCTTTCCAGTTGCCTGTTCTGAAGATCCGTCGGGAATCTCAACACTTTCCTATTCAAACATTATTAGACTGCAAAACAAATCAAGAAAACTTGTTAAAAACGGACAAAATAAACAAAACTTGAAATTTTTAATTTTCAGATTCTACATTCGACCGTTCGAGGGTTCGAATGTGAAATCAGAGGTTCGAATGTGGAATTAAAGGTTCGAATGTGAAAAACATTATGTAAAATTGTACATTCGACCGTTTATTTCCAGGTTCGACTGTTTGAACATCTACATTCGCCCAAAAAGCCACATTTGACCGTTTGTATTTGGGCGAAGGAGACTGTTCATCTTCTTAATGGTCAAATTTTGATTTGGGTCGTTTTATCATGCCATTTTGATTTGAACACACTCTAACATGACCGATTAGTCATTCCCAATCAACAATTTCAATAATTATCCATTGATTATGTGTTTTCTATTAAAAACTAGGGTTCGATGGTTTTAAGACATCAATTGACCAATCTGATTTGATTTAAACCTTAGTTTTTGTTTTATCTCCCCCTAAAACACATAAACAATGAATCCTTATCAAAAAAATTGGCAATTAACAGATTATAATTGAGTTTTAATGTCAGTTAGGGCTCAGTCACAAAATCTATGATTATGATCTGTATAGTTGATGATAACCTACAAATGATATAGCAAAATGATCAGCAATTCAAGACGAACACAATGGTATGATTTTTAATGCACGGGCAACAAGATCACTTTAGCTCAGATTTTTGAAATTTTTTGAAAGTGAGGGTCGAATGTGCAGATCTGATATATATAGGCTCCACATTCGACCGTTTGACTAGGGCGAATGTGAAACTTTTTCCACCTTCGACCCTATTTAAAGGTTCGAATGTAGAAAAAGGGTTTGAATGTGAAAATATCACATGAACATTCACATTCGACCATTTAAAAGGTACGAATGAGCAGTTAAAATTCCACCTTCGACCCTATGAAGGGGCGAATGAAAATTGGAATTTTTGAAAATTTTACGAAATCTCAAAATCGAGCCCCGTTCAAAATATTTTTCAACTTTTAAGCATCCGACATTCATTATTTCTCATTTAAAGATGACAAAACTCAAATGGTCCATCAAGTTTTAGAAAATCATCATCAACCACCATCAGCTATAAAAAATAAGATAGAAATGTAAAATCTTTTTGGATTTTCTAAACTTTTTGTTAAAACACACCTAAAATCTTTTTGAGTATTGTATTTTTTATGAGAAATGTAAAATGCATAAATGTAAAAATAAAGCAGTAAATGTTTTGTGATTTCCGGTAAAGGGATCATATCAGTTATTGAGAAATCTGATCACACCGTTGATCTTTTGGTTTACTATCATTAAAGACAATGTGTGATCTGGCAACTGCTGATATTGTGATCCACAAAAACTCACATGCAGACTGTTGTGCAGTGCTTTAGACTGACACTATTATTTATAGTATAAACTCAATTGTCTGTGGTTCCCACGCACACGACATACTCCCGTATCAAGAAGTAAATGCACAAAGACTCATTGTAACGCGTGATTATGCTTTCGTCATCTGTAATTTACAAGGTATGAGGCACAGAGGTATACAAGTCAGCAAATCAATGCAACAAAGTAACTTGTGCACTCTACCAGGTTGGGGGCTAATATCAATCATGATTTGCATCAATGATTGGATACGATGTAATAGATAATCTTTTATTATCGTCATACATGGAAAGTTCCTCAATTCGGTAACTTTAGGATTTGGCTTTACAGCTCTTTTATAAAGACACCCTATCTGATCTAGGTCCGTAATGACTTACAGTAGAAGATCAGAGAGGCTATCCCTAGACAACTAATAACATAACGACCCGAAACCTCCGAATTTTGTACAAATACCCTATCAAACGAAATTACGGTACTAAGACCATATGCCCATGAGGAGTTCATCCACACAACAATTCGTTTGATATGTATGTATCGGGCACGCAACAATAGGTCTACGAAGCCTATCAACACATCACACAGACTCAGACACACGCCTTGTATTGCATTACATTTCTTTAGCATGTGTCAGATCCCCACTGATGTACTATCATTTCCCATTTTTCTCCAGGAAATCATTTTGGATTTTTCTAATTTTTATGGTTTTTTTGAATTTTTTTTAATGTTTTTGGTTTTTCTAAAAATAAATTCTACCTAAAACTGTAAAACATATTTTTGGATTTTTGTATTTTTCTGAAAAACAATAAAAACTATACTAAAAAGCGATAAACTGAGGTGGTGATCAGTCTTGTTTTTCTTTTATACCATTTGCTTTTAAAAGATATTCAAACCTTGATTTATCAAAAGCTTTGGTAAAAAGATCTGGACGTTGATAGTCAGTGTTGATAGTCACACTCCCAAGTAAACACCTCGTATAAACCTCGTTCAATCCACCATTGCAGCACACACCATCTCTCCATACAACAATCATGGATGGTGTTTCTACAAAAAGGTTCCAATCTTTTCATAACCTTGACATCCATCCTCGTAAGCTTCTCACTCAAAGACTTGCTGCTTTATCATCACCTAGGGTTCATCATGATCAATATTATTCTCCTAGGATTCTTTCTGAAGAAACCATAGTCCATAAGTTCTTGCCTAACTCTAGCGTTGATGATGATTCGAATCCCTACGCAACTGACGAGTTTCAGATCTACGGGTTTAAGATTCATAAGTGTACGCGCAGCCGGTCACATGACTAAACGGATTGCCCGTTTGCTCATCCGGGTGAAAAAGCTTGCAGGAGGTGTCCACGTCGGTTTAGTTATTCCGGAATAATGTGTTCGGACTTCCGACGTGGATGTTGTGTCCGTGGTGACACATGTCAGTTTGCTCATGGGGTTTTTGAGTATTGGCTCCTCCCGTCTTGTTACCGCACCGAAACGTGTAAAGACGGGAGGAATCGTATGAGGAAGATTTGTTTTTTTTTTTTTTGCTCATACTAATAGCCAGCTCCGATTGGTTACTCGATCGGAGCTGATGCTTTCTCCTAACAAGCATTGCGCTTATTGCCGATGCCATCGCGGCATCCACCACACGGTCTCACCTACTTAGGTTCTGGATGGGAACATAATGTCCCCACCCCCTTCCCCACCCTTCTCACCAGCGCAATGCGCTGGTGCTAGCTGGTATTCCCCAGTTTCGCGTTTTCATGTTGAGTCATCATCAATGATGACTCAACATGGAAACACGAGTTCTAGCTACAAAGTAGTCATGGAGGCTATGAATAACAATGCAACTGATGAAACTCCAAATTTGAACCCCGAGTGGGTGCATTCTTTCTCACCCGCGAATTACGCGGGTGGGAAATCTCCAGTTTTGCATTTCCAAGTTGATTCATCATCATCTGGCATGACTCAACTTGAAAACGCGAGGTTTGGCTTGAAACAAGTCATAACACCTGGGGCGATGAAAGAACTCACGAACAACATGAAGGCTATGAATATTGTTAATGCAAATGATCAAACTCCGAATTCGAACCCCGAGTGGGTGGATTCTTTCGCTACCTGTAACCATGATCAGCGGTTAATTATTTCTCCATCTCCTTCCACTTCAGCATCTGAATCAAGCAGGGTTCCTCCCAGAGACGACAGTTACGCCATAATCAACGACCTCAATGAAGATGAGTTGGTGGATGATACCGCAATAACTCGCCCATATCTTGAATGGGTGAATGATCTTCTCACATAGATGATGAAGGAACAAGATGAACAAACAAGAGGAACGCACTCAAGAATAATGTTTATGAGAAACTGTGAATTTAACTTTATTAATAAAACTATCATTAGAATTAGGAACTATATATAATTATATTTTCGATTGTGGGTTGAATGCTTGTGATCTTGTGTTATAAGGAGAGACAGTACTCTAGATATGAAATTGTATATTGAATAGTTCTCTGTGAATATTTAAGTTAACTTTTATGATTTTCTTTAGCAAATACAATTAATTTAATAATAACTAAAAGATAAACTGCATTGAAAAAAACTAAGTCACAAGGCAGCATATATTAATAAGATCATTTCTACACTATCATTTGCAACTCATATATTAATTAAGATCATTCGTACACTATCATTTTCAATTTGGTTTTTAGTTAAATTTATATTTAAACATAGATAAATATAAGCACGCAATAACTACATACTTGAAAATTTAAAACATATCGTATTTAGAAAATAATAAACAAAAACAAAAATACGAAAGTTATAAACAATAACAAAGTATTCTTAAAAGTAACTAGAATAATAAAATGCCCCACCCCTTGTGGTGTGATGATAAAGGTGTTGAATTTCAAATGAGAGGTTAATTGGGGGTTCAAACCTCATAAAAGATAAAAAAAGAGGTATTATAAAATGGTGTAAAAAATGAAAGAGAAAATTATACATTAAAAAAAACTAGAATAATAAAATGATAATAAAAAATAATAAACCCATATATGTTAGTGCTCATATGTTCTTCCAAAATTAGTATATATAATATAAGAGCTAAAAAAATTCATCTAAAAATAGAGATTATTAAGCGAATTGAGAGAGTGAGACTGGTTTGAAAATGGGATTTGAGTTATTGTGCAAAATGGCTTTGTGATGAAAGCGAAGAGAGAGGAGAGAGTTTTTTTTTATAGTATTTTTAGGGTTACGAGACAGAAGAGTAGGTTTGGACACTTGTCACCGAGTGTCTTTGAGGTAGGCTAGGCTTCGGCTGTTACCACCCCTGTATTCTATTTTCACCCTCCTTAAAGCGTCTCGTTATGGTTAAAGCGAGACACTTTGGTCATATCATCGTACGACGTCAGTACGAGGTTGCAAGAAAAGGCTGGAAAACTAAACTCAAAGCGCCTTGCTATGGCCATAGCGGGGTGCTTTGAGTTAGGAGGGATGAACCTGGACATCTGGGTGGGTGGGGTGTTGGGATTTGTGTTGGGAGGGTTTGGTTTGGGTTTTTTGTGTTTTGAAGTGGTTTTTTTAAATTTAATTATTATAAAAAAATTAAAAATCAAAGTAATAACCTTAATAAACTATCATTAATAACCCTAAAAGTGTTTTTTTATGTCTTATTTTAAAAAAAAATATATATAATAATAACCCTAATGAAACTATCATTAACCAAAATGAAAATTCTACCTTTCTAGATTCTACCATAAATGAAAATTCAGTACTTTCGTGAAAGATACAACATTCCTCTTCGTTATCCTTTGATCGGATGTGTCTTATGAAAACCACCAACTTGCACCGGCTTGAAATATGAGTTTGATTAGCTTAAATCTCTCTGATCTATGGTATCCACTAACCTTGGCAAGGTGGTTACTTAATCCACCACAAGTGCATCACCATATGTTCAAGGCTTTTACACGTGGCTATGGTTGCTGCTTTATCATGAATATGTTAGATCACAAAGCTAAGTTGGGTGCAACACATAGCAAAGTTAGGCGCTTGAGAATGGTCATGATGGTGCTTTCGTACTTGGTAGTCATGGTCATTTGGGAGTTGTATGTAGAACTTTTGGGGTCTATCTTTGTTATATCTAAATTATGTTAATGGTTGGTATGACCCGTTGCGAAGCGCGGGTACAAATACCAGTTATATTTATTAACCAAGTTAACTTAATGGGAAATTAATTATGAATTTCTAAATTTTTTTTGATCGGCGAACAACTGTATGGCAACCACCCTTGCGGGACGTCGTGTCCAAGAATCGACTACTCGACCTCCAGCAGCCCCCGCCTTCTCCCGATGCGCGGAAACCCAATCAATTTATATAAACTTATTTTCTTTTTTATTAAAAAAATTCAATTTATATATCCAACCATCACTAAATTTAAAACTAAGTTAGTTATAGTAATAATAATAATAATAATAATAATCTTTTTATGAGTGAACTTTAAAGCTTTCAAATATTAGATGTGATTGGATGGTCTAAATCGTAAAAATATGTTAAATAATAATAAAAAATAAGTTGTATTAAAAACTCTGACTTTTTGTCCTTAATTGATTTACAGTTATTACTATTTCTATATCTTTTTGTAAGTCCAAGATCTTCTCTACCGGGTATCAAAACAAACAATCGAGTGCGGAAAACAAGATTGAATGTAAAGAACAAAAGATGAAACCGATGAAAATGATTATATTGCTGCTTCACCTTGCACACAATCTCTAGGATTGTCTGGTACAAGGTGGTGGCTCTAGAGTTACAAAATGTGAGGATTATGAAAGTCTAATCCTAACAATGAATCAAACAAAACATTATATAGGGTCCACTAAAGCCTTGGCCCACATGGCCTAACCCAAGTCCATTAACTAAACTAAGCCCAACTAACACAAATAGGCTTAATAAAGACAAGCGTAAACCTACTTAAATATAGCCCAACAATATCCCCCTAGGTTTATGCTGTCTTTATCATGGCTTAGTAGGAAGAGTCTTCAGATCTTGATCTTCCAATCTTGGGTTCTTTCTTGTTCTCTTGGAGGTAGCTTCACAACTTTAATCATCATCAGCTTTTGCTTGAACATATTGCTAAAAGAGAACGTGTGAGGAGGATTCTCAGAAGCTCTTTTCTTTGTCAGTCTTCTCTTTCAAGCAACTTCACAGGTACTTCTTCACTTGTACTTTCATTGTCAAAAGATGATTCACTTTAGGTTCTTCTGACTCAGGTACGTCTTCTTATTGAGGTGATTCATGCTTGTCAGCAACTGGAACTCTTTCATTCTTCATCAATCCCTGTTTCTTGATTTGTATAAATTCTGCGAATTCTCAGAATTTTGTGAGCAAACAATTCATGCAACAGAGGGTCCAGTTTACATGAACACTAAGTACATTAGTGTACATCAATTTTAAAACATCAAAAACCAGAATTTTGTTCGAGAGTCGGTCAAATCCTCAAGAATGGTTAATTTTTATAAAAGAAAACAAACAAATTAAAATAAAAATTCAAACTAATTACAATGCATTTTTTTTGTGAGAATCATGTGCAAGAAGATCATATCAGCTTTGTTAAAATGCAACACACCGTTAGTATATTTGTTTTGGTATACTTATTAAAGTGCCAGAAAATAGTCCAAGATGATTACCAGCATCGTTTATCCACTTAAATAAACATACACACACGTCTTCAAGTCCTTTGTTGTTCTTATTTTATTAACATGTGTTAGACCGAAATAACTGTGTGTCCCACATCATGACATACCCCCGCGATCAAGGTATGCACAAAGCTTCTTCATAACAGGTGAGTAAATTGCTGACATCTGTATGTTTTACACGGTCAAGATCATCGGTGATCAGGTCTGCATATATCTGGATGCAACAAAGAGACCGATGGATTCCCGACAAGGGTTAGGGCAAATACCAAATGTTTCGGTATGATCATTGCTTTAGGCTTTTGATTTGTGCCTTTAGCTTGAATTCTCTTTGAGAATATGGGTTTTGGCATTTCCTTATTGCTCTTTTAAGACGTCCTGACTGTGCCTAGTTCAGCATATATCTGGATGCAGCAGAAGGGCAGCCAGACATCCCCAGATGTATCAACAATTTAAAGACCTGAAATCTCAGACTTTGGCAATCTATCAACGCAAGATTTAAGACCATAAAATCATACGCCGATGATGTGTTCCCCACGAGCTACACAGTCCTTTATCTTTAGCATGTTTTGGACTGAGTTCGTTGTGTAGTCTGCCTGCCAGTACATCATATAATGGAGCTGCAATCACACCTGATTTAATTTTCTTTTTGATTTTAAGGTGTGACATTTCAACAGCTGATGTACTATCATTTCTTCTTTTTCACACCATGAAATTCTCATTTTTTTTAATTTTCTATTGTTTTTGTATTTTTCTGAGGGTATATCCCCCTAAATTTGTGCTTAAAATTGAAAATTTAAAGAACAAATTTACAACCTAAAACTAAGAAAAATCTTTTTGTGTTTTTCTAAGACCATTCTCAAATTAATGACCAAACAATTTCAGAAATTTTAACGCATCAGATTTTGAGCGTACCTCTTTTGCTGATTTTACCTCCATCTTCTCCTTAAAGGAAACATACTCACTGTTTAAGAATTTAAAATAAATGTATAACAGAGAGATGTCACCTGTCATGTGCATGGAACAACCATTATCAACATACCAGTGGTTGTCGACAATCCTCCTTGGATGTCCCTGCACTAAGAAAGGAGATTAATTAGACATTGGTACCCAGGCCATCGCGGTCCTGGGCACTCCTGAAGCGTCAATGTAAGACACTTCTCTCAAGCGCATCCCCTTTTTCTCATTTAGGATCGGTGGTGCTGCCGCCTTTGCTTTCCAGACTTGTTTAGGCTTAACAAGCTGTTTTGCTACTTTCGGAGTAGCAGCTTTCGATTTCTGAGGTTGTTTTAATATCTGTGATTGAACAACCTTCCGCTTGCTCTTGGCAGCATTCCAATCGCCATCAGACGGTTTAACTTTGGGATTCATGTTCTTCCTCGCCTTAGGTTTATCAACCATCATTGGCTTGGAGTAGTAGTTATCCCTAGGCATAACCTTCTGATGTTGTCAGTAGTAGGGCACATAAGGACGACTTGTGCAGTTTCTTGCAATGTGACCGGGTCTTCCACAAGTGTAGCATGTCTGCTTCTTTGCATATGAAGCATATCCCGGTCTATTCGATCCCACTTATGAATGTGAGTGATGGGATCTGTTGGATGATTTGTTTGCAGGCTTTCCAGTCTTCCTGTTCTGCTTAGAACATCTTGAACATCCGTGTGAACAAGATTGTGCGTGTGATGATGATTGTCCTTGAGCTTTCTGTCTAACTTCAGGAACCTGTACATGAGAGTTAGCACAGGTAGTTTTTCTATGTGGTGGCACATATTTATCGGTCGTGCCATTAACAGATAGCTCAGAAACAGTCCTTTTCTCATATGGTGCAGCATCTGCAGACAAATTAGACTGTTTCATATAAACACCTGCATTTTTAGTGCAAACAATATCATCCCCCTCAATCTTAACTTCTACTTTAACTGAATCTGCATATGAAGTAGAAGTATCAGTAACGCTCACACATTTAAACTCAGTGACTATTGGCTTTACCACACCTGTGCCAACAGTCATGGATGAGGGAACCTCACATTCTTGTTTGATCTCGACTGGCCTTGAGCACACAGATTTTTCAGATTCTGGCTCAGTCGAGAGTGTGACATTTGATTCAGATGAGCCGCTTAATTCAGAATCATGTTGTGGCTCTGCTGAATCCCCCATTGACTCAGCTGCTCTAGAGGACTCACAACTGGATTCACTCGATTCAACTGATACTGATTTCTCAGAGTCGGTTGTTTCGGGTGATTCACATTTGGAGTCACTTTCAGAAGTTGGTGGGGTAGCTAGTTCAACGGTCTGTGGTGCCCCATACTCATCATAAATCTTTTTGAATGTTTTCATGAAATCAAACTCAAGGGGCACATTTGAGTCTGATTGGATGGTCGGTTCAGGTTTTAAAACAGTTTCCCTCAACATTTGATTTGATTCAGCTGTATCATTGGGATCTGGGACTTCATCTCTTTTCACATCAAAAACTCTGTCAATTTCTTTGTTTTTCTCAAAATTTAATGTCTCTGTCTGCTTTGAAGCATCTTGAGACTTGACAAAGGTTTTTGATGGAGCCTGCTCCTGCTTAGGTTGTTTGTTCTTGGGTTTAGAGATTCGGACAGGGACTGATTTAGGTTTGGAGATCTCAACTTGATCCCTCGATGGTCGACTGGTTGGCTCTTCTATTGGTGGACCGTATCCTTTAACAGGCAGAGCCAACAACTCTTCATCCGACATGGGAATTAAGGAATAGTTTTCATTAAAAGGTGGTGGAATTTCCACAAACCCAATTCCCTTATTCCTCACGTCCTTTGGTCTGTACCTTAACTGGGTATTGATCATTTTTTCAACTTTGGGACTAGAGCAATCGAACTTTTTAAAATGAAAATCGGCACTTTCAAATTTAGATTTTAAGTCGATCAATTCCGCGGTCAAAGTATCAGACAGTCGTTTAAAGTGTAAATATCGACACTTGTGATCACTCACCTCCTGATGCAAGCGCTTGATATCGAGTTTTTGTTGTTCAACCATTTCTTTACAAGAATTAAATTTCTTTTTAATGTCCCAAGTGGCCATTTTCTCGTATTCAAGCTGCTTGTATGCAGAGAGAGTTTCTTCTCTAAAACCTTTAATTTTTAACCTGCATCGTTCAGTACAACATGATTCAGCTAAAATTTCAGCGTGTACCTCAGATGCGGATGGCACGTGGTCATTCAGTTGTGCCATGGAAGCTTGAGCAGCGTGAGTGGCAGGAGCAGCAGATGTGATAGGAGCAGCAGGTGTGACAGAAGCAGCAGGAGCGGCAGAAGTGGCGGGAGCCATAGGAGCAGCGGGGATGACAGAACAGCTTGAATCTAAATTCGATGATGGAGCAGCAGAATTTGATGAGCATGTTTGCAGCAGAGGTGATGTTATCCAATTCTTTGACAAGTGATATTAACTCGTCTGGCATCATTTTGGACCAGTTTATTTCCGAAATGATCCGATTAACGTTCATAAACCAGCTACATGTTGGCTGATTTGGAATTCTTTTCAATGCGTCCAAAAGAATCTTGTTGACCCAACGATTTGTCATCACGATCTCTGCATTCTTCATTTCTGACAGAAGTTCGGTAAATCGGTCAATTAGTGCATCCACAGTTTCACCAACAATGTAACTGAAACCCTCAAGTCTCTGCTCAAACACCTCACTTTGAGAAGACATTTTAATTTCGAACTGTGATCCCCCAAAAATCTAGACGTTTCACCAAAATTTTAAGACGAGCACCGGGCGTCCAACCGTAATCAACCTTCAAACCGTATTCAATAAAGTCGATCCCCCCAAATTAAGCTTGTGCACTTCAGATAATACCCCTATTATTATTATTATTATTATTATTATTATTATTATTATTATTATTATTATTATTATTATTATTATTATTATTAGTATTATATAGTCCAAACAAGTCCACGTGATTATGTCAGATCATCAACCTTTCAAATTTTCTTTTGCCTTTGAACTCCACACAAACCAACAACACTTACTCCACCCACCCTACTGCTCTCTCTCCCTTCAATAATGCAGACAAGTTGATTTACTTTTTCTTTTTGACTTATCAATCTCGCTTCTCTCTCTTTGTTCACTATTTCTCGTGAACCAACAAACACAAAACAGCAATTTTCAGATCAAAACAAAATCCAAATACACAACCGTCTTCAAGCAATTCCTAGATCCAGAAGTGATGGTTATTAGAAGATGGTGATGGGTCGAGGTTTGGGTTGAAGGTGGTGGATCGGGTGGAGTTTTCGGATTGTTTGGTTTCTGGGTTGGGTTTTGTGGTCTCCGGGTGAGGTCCGGTTGGTGACGGGTTGGTCAAGGAGGTAGGGTGGTTGTGTCCGAGTAGGAGTCGTGTGTCCGAGGTGGTTTCTTGTGTCCGAGTGTGTTTCTGAGGTGGTGTGTCCGAACTCGAAAAGAGTGTCCGATGTGAGGTGGCTGGTGTCCGAGTGTAGTGTCCGAGCTAAGGTGGCGGGTGTCCGATGCTAGAGCTGTGTCCGATGTGGATTGGTTGTGTCCGATAAGGTGATGGGTGTCCGAGTTGGGTGTCCGATGAGCTGTGTCCGAGTGGTGGTCTGTGTCCGATGTGGATTGTTTTGAAGGTGTGTCCGAGCTACTGCCGTGTCCGATGTTGAAGATGTGTCCGACCTTGTTGAAATCTAATTTTGGATGATATAATTGTTTAAAATTTTTGATCTTTTCTTTCCAGATTTGACTTGACTGCATCGATATTTAAAAAGAATTTTGATATTTTAACAAAAACAACCACCCCTACTGAAGAGGTATAAGCATTTATACCGCGGTTCCTTCGCCTATGTTACGGTCACACTTCAGTCCAACAAGTTACTTGTAACTTGAGGACTTGGGAAGACATGAAGAGGTATAAGCATTTATACCGCGGTTCCTTCGCCTATGTTACGGTCACACTTCAGTCCAACAAGTTATTTGTAACTTGAGGACTTGGGAAGACATGAAGAAGCATAAGCATCTATACCGCGGTATAAATGCTTATACCTCTGATACAGCCTAAAACGAGCACGTGCTCTGGATACTTCTGTATATTGGTTTTGTTCTCGGCAAGACTCAAATACAAGTCGCGGTTATACCTAAACCTCTTGGGCAAGTCCCAGTCAGAGGATTCGTACCGTGTGCACCACGTCATGTCCGCGGGTAGACACCGGTCGTCAAGCCAAAAGAACTGATTCTTCCAGTTTTTTAAGCTAGTGGTTTGATAGTCATGACAGCTCTCCAAGGATCTCCGCTTCTCAAAACTATACCAACTTCCCTGTTTGGTCAGCTTGTAAAAGCATCGGAACACATTCAAGTCTGCACCCTTCTCCAAAGCTCGGCAGGACAGCTCGAAATGACTAACACGGCTAAGGCCAAAGGGGTTTACTTGTGAAATATGCACCCCATGAAACCGCAGAACCCGCATCAGAAACTTAGTGAAGGGGACGCGGTAGTTTGCAAAATCGCAGACCCGGGTATAAAACCCAAACTTCCCTTCACGAAAGGGGTAAACGGGTTCGTTTGGTTCAGGGAGAACCGGGTTCAGGTCACGAGGTATCCTATATTCATCTAAAAACTTAGCTAACCTATCCGAAGACAACTTTGAAAAGGTAGTACCCATATCATCCTTCACCATCCTTAGGTAGCGACTAATCAGAAATGAAGCTAGGGAAAGAGGGAACGCACCTTAAAACGGTTGCAGATATTGGTCTTGCAGAGAAACGAACGGGAACGACAGGGAAGCTCCGGCTTGGAAGAGAGTAAAAAGGAGAGAGATTGAGTAAAACAGTAGAAAAGTAAAAAGAAGAGGGTTATATATAGAGGGCTGAGACCGTTGAGATGGCAGAGTGGAAAACAGTTGGACAAAATGAATGGTCCAGATCATCTCGACAACTCAACCACCATCACATCAACGGAACCATCATGTGGCTATAAATGCGTCCACGTGTCCCTCCATGTTTAGACAGCTGGCGTGGACACGTGTCGAAAATCCTCACCACTCCCATGAAATACCGTAACTTAACCCGGAGGCCACAAAATACCTCAGTCCAACAAGTTACTTGTAACTTGAGGACTTGGGAAGACATGAAGAGGTATAAGCATTTATACCGCGGTTCTTTTGCCTATGTTATGATCACACTTCAGTCCAACAAGTCACTTGTAACTTGAGGACTTGGGAAGACATGAAGAGGTATAAGCATTTATACCGTGGTTCCTTCGCCTATGTTACGGTCACACTTCAGTCCAACAAGTTACTTGTAACTTGAGGACTTGGGAAGACATGAAGAGGTATAAGCATTTATACCGCAATTCCTTCGCCTATGTTACGGTCACACTTCAGTCCAACAAGTTATTTGTAACTTGAGGACTTGGGAAGACATGAAGAAGCATAAGCATCTATACCGCGGTTCGCCCCAAAGAACGGACCAACGACACTAGGACACGGTATGATGCCTCCATAAAGGGATGTATAGTCCACCCCCGGAAGTCAAGAGGGTCCGAATAATAGTACAACAAGGGGACCGAAGTAAAGTACAACTTTTCTGACAGCTATAAATACCCCCTTCAAAGTATAATCAACATACGAATGCATAGACTCCGAATCTCACTTTCTCTCTCTACTTTCTCTCACTAAACAAATACTTATCCTCACGCCGGAGGGTGGTTACAGAGAGGCCCTCCCTCCTCCTCTGTAACGAGCCTAACGGTCTTTTACCTTGTGCAGGTTTAAGCTTAGGTTCGGAGCATTCAGATCCATCTCAAGTCGTGCCTGTTTTAACTGTGATTGCAGGTTCGTCCACCTTTTGGATCTTCACCTACAAAATTGGAAATTAATTATGCACCCCAAAACAGATCCATATTTTACGGAAACACTTTGAGAAACACCCAAAACAGATCAAACACCCATAATTTTACTTGTTCTTCGCGTTCTTCGTGTTCTTGAATAAAAAAAACAAATCTGCAAAAACAAACTAAAACACAAAGCTGATTAGTAAAATAAATTTATTGAAAGAGATGCGAATTAAACCTGTAAACTTGACAAAAACGCAGCAATGAATCCTTCTTAAACCAGACAATGAATCCAAGGAATAAGATAGGTCTCATGTTTCATAAGAGGATTAGGAGCAGGCAAAAGTGAATTTCAGAGATATGAAGACTGCCAGTTCACTATTGGTACGATCACTAAGAAGATTCAGGAGCAGGCAAAATATATTATTAATAACATTGTGCCGCTGCTTCGATCGCACACGGTTTCAAAGAACCGTCTGGTACGATCACTAGGAAGATTGCACACGTTCTCTTGTAACGTCTAGTACAATCTCTAGGAACCTTGCACACGAGAGAACTCGTCTGGTACAAGGTTCTCCAAAGGGGCTACATGATTACAAAATATGAGAGGTCTACCTAACAATAAACAAAACATGACAATATATAGGAGCCTCTACCCAATTGGCCCACATGGCCTGATCCAAGCCCAAGTTCTAATCTAAACCCAATAAATATAAACGTGTACAATAAAGATAAGCGTAAAACTATATAATTTCTGGGCCTTACAATATCCCCCTAGTTTTATGTTATCTTTATTACAGCTTAGGAGGAATCTTCATTTGATGATCTTCAGTCTTGGGTCTTCTCTTTCAGTGGTCCAACAGTGAACGGACCCAACCTCTATAAACCTTCCGGTCCAAGACTCAATGAACACGCCCAAGCGGTGTGCTGGTATCAAGCCCAATGCGGTTATCTTGGCACAGACTAATCTCGGCCCAATCCATTAAAAGTAAAAGAATATTTTTTTTTAGCCCCTGAGAAAACTCGGTTGCCAATTCAAGGCACAGTCTAAAAACCTTTCCATCCTAAACACCATGGACCCATATGATTTTTGGTCAAACTTGGCGCCTGAGTTAATATAAAATCATTCTAATCTCCATAATAAATTTCTTAACAACATTCCATCTTTTCCGATTCTTTATTAATGGAATTAAAAAATTGAATTAATATCCTTCCATAATAAATGGCTCAAGAATTGGTAACAATATCAAATTTTTAAGGCTCCCATCGGATATATTTCCTTAACTCGACCACAACATAATCCGAATCACACATCATCCATCCAAAAACAATTATCAAACTTTTGAAGAACCATTTTATAAAATCCTCACGAACAAGATATGAACTTTATGAACATCCGGATAACAACTTAAACAAACATGGCACAATCCCATAACATACTCATCCACTTCCAGCCGAATTTTAATCAAAAAATGAGGACATCATATGATCTATGAGTAATGAACCCTAACCCGATAATAATAATATTTTCGGCCAGTAAAGAACACACATGCTACACATATGATTAAACCTCATTACCATCAAATCAATCGTCCATCATTCATCACACCCCAAAGACCAAAACTAATCACGATTCCATAAAAATAAATCTACGAACCTTATGAACCGGAGAACCTCTCTTTCGACTAACATAGATCCCCCAAAAATATGCTAAACTTTCTTTTGATCTTCGTGTTGATACCGAACCGAGCCTTCCAAAGACTACATAGGCTCTGATACCAATTGTAAGTCCAAGATCTTCTCTACCGGGTATCAAAACAAACAATCGAGTGCGGAAAACAAGATTGAATGTAAAGAACAAAAGATGAAACCGATGAAAATGATTATATTGCTGCTTCACCTTGCACACAATCTCTAGGATTGTCTGGTACGGTGGTGGCTCTAGAGTTACAAAATGTGAGGATTATGAAAGTCTAATCCTAACAATGAATCAAACAAAACATTATATAGGGTCCACTAAAGCCTTGGCCCACATGGCCTAACCCAAGTCCATTAACTAAACTAAGCCCAACTAACACAAATAGGCTTAATAAAGACAAGCGTAAACCTACTTAAATATAGCCCAACACTTTTTAATAGCATTAAGTGTGTTAAAATGATTTAAAAGAATAAGGGACTGTTTAACACCCTCTACACCATTATGTGTTAAGCCAATAAGAGGTTTGATTGGGTAAGAGGCTCTAAACCAATAAGTAGTTTGACTTGGCTTTGCCTAACTGGTCGGTGGTGGATGAGGCAGTGATGGCTTGAGGAGGTGGTGCAAGAGTGGTGAACTAATGGTTATTAACACAAGTGAATGGATAAAAGGGTAAAATTTTCTTTCAACATCGTTTTGAAACTTAATGGGTAAGAAACTTACTGGCTGATTCAGAAGTGCTCTATCAATGAATCAAACACAGTTAATACTGACTGATTTAAAGGTACCTTTTAACTGAATCATAAAAGTCTACCAACCAACCCCTAGGTACGTTTTAATTGAGTTAACAATTATCTATTACATAAAAGAAAATAATACACTTATTGATTGAACCCATGCAATGCATAGAGTTTTTAAATAAATATACTTTTATATAAATATATAAAATTACATTAATTCAACCCGTGTATACACGTGATTTTAATCTAACAAGTATATATAGAATAAATATAGATAACAATAATGGTTAATGAATCTATTTTGAATAAATACTCAAACAAGCCGAAGACTTCAAATTAGATATGAATAAAACAAGATAGTGTCCAACCTTGACTTTTATATTACTAAATATATATAATTACATTTATTCAACCCGTGTATACACGTGATTTTAATCTAACAAGTATATATAGAATAGATATAGATAACAATAATGGTTAATGAATCTATTTTGAATAAATATTCAAACAAGCCGAAGACTTCAAATTAGATACGAATAAAACAAGATAGTGTCCAACCTTGACCTTTTGATAGAAATATACATACATACTAGTTTATCTCTTGGGAGCATACCGGAATAGACAATTCTAATATGAAGTTATAAAATGTGAATACTATATAAGGAATAGACCGTTTTAAAGATTTTTTTTTTGTAAATGATCAACACTCGTCTCTGTATAACTGTTAGTTTGATTAGCATAAATCTCTCTGATCCATGGTATCCACTAACCGTAGTGACAACAACAACGAGATCCATAATTCGAACAAGGAGTTTTACTTTCCTACCTCTATTTTCAATTAGTATACAGAGAGCAAACCGACGAACATCATTCAAAATTTCAACCTCCCGCTAAGATCTGCGCCATCATCGACTACAGCAAACCGGCGATCTTCCTCCGCGGCACTCCTAAGAGGCCTCTCTTTATATCACGGTACGATTTAGGGTCCCAATTTTGTTTTGTTTTGCTTTTTAATAATAAGTTTTGTGTTTATCAAACCCTAACATCTAATATTAGGACATCATTCAGCTCCTTTTTTGAATTATGGATCTCGTTGTCACTACGCTTAATGAATACCATGGATCAGAGAGATTTAAGCTAATCAAACTCATATCTCAAGCCTGTGCAAGTTATATTGGAGTAATGTGTGACAACAGTCAACATCCGTACACTTTTCTATTACTATTATCATTATATGTGCATATTTACACCTTTTCATACACAATACCCCCCAAGTCTAGTGAAGCATGAGTTGATTAGAAAACTCAACAATGATCAACCGTTTATTCATACAACACCCGGACAATCACCAAACAAGCACTCAATAAGGTTACCCCGCTCTAACACATGGTTATACCTCCCTAATACATGTATACAAACCCTACATAATGTATTATGTTAACCTATAAAGAGTTAATACCCCCGAACATATGATAGCTCCCTAATCAACAAACATTAGGTTCGCATGAAATAATATCATCACCAATGGATCTATTCCTTACTAAGAAAGGACAAAGACTAGCCAAAACCTAACTCTTATATATATATATATATATATATATATATATATATATATATATACTACACACTCATGTGCTAATTGATGCCTAGTAGTAAGAACACTCACCAATTCATACACACACATGCGTATTTACATATGTACACCTAAGAGGTTCATGAAATGTCACTTTCCATCTACTTCCTACCTTTTTCTTCGGCCAAGATTACTCACACACACATCACACTTGGCAAGCTATCCTACATATAGATACATATCATACGGCATAGGACAAACCACAAGAGACAACTTCTTACACTAACATATAGCCTTCAAAAACCTTGTCAAACTCCATGCCTTACACTCAACATTCCTCGTTTGTTTGTCTTCTTTGAGCTGCAAAATAAGAAGCTAGATATGGACAAGAATAGTCACCCTACTTACACTATCTTAGAAGTCTACAAATCACCTTCCATGAGCTAGAATTTACCCAAACAAGAAACCTTTTTGCCTTGTTTCTTTCGGCCAAAAATACCAAGCCAACACCCCATGATTTTGTCAACTTCTTTCACCAAAATAGCAAAGTCAACCATCCATACTTTCCCTCAAAGACTTCCCTAATTGTTGAGAACCAATCGGCTTCAAGGAAGCATGACACTATCAATTTCAACAAGCAATCTTTGTCATCTTGCATTGTCACTATCACACCCTAAATTGGCAAAGCATTCCTCTAGTGATGATGCCTAAACAAAAAGCTATACCTCTTCCATGATAAGAATAAGTCGGCCGAAGCCTAAGAGGAGCAACGAGAAGACAATCGACTAGAAACAACCATCAACAACTCATCACCTCAAGACTTTCACTAAAATAGTATACCTTATCCAAATCATTCATCCTAGGAAGCCTTAATGACCAAAACTACTACTATATAAGGAGGACCATGGATCACCATTCTTGCCACACCAAAACCTTTCACCACTCACTACATTCGGACCTCTCCAACCATAGCCAAAGCCACCACCACCATTCGAAGATCACAAGGCCGATGAAAGAGATCAAGAGGCTCCTAACACTTTACCATCATTCGGTAAGTTCCATATGACTCTAAACCTTGATCTCACTTAGTCTACCCGTCCCCCAATCCGATCCTTAGTTCCATTCGATCAAGCACACCCACATAAATTTGCACACATTGTTTCAATTTGTAATTAACTATCTAGTGATCTCATTTATTTGCAAGAACACCTCACTTATAGACATCAATCGGCCCATATGTTGCCATCATCGTTTAGGCCGAGTTTTAATAAAAAAACCAATGTAGCTTATCTACTAATGAATCGGGTTTGTAATCCAAAAACACTTGAACTATGTTCGAATGTAGAGGTGTACCTTGAATGGATTTGAAATCGGGTTACACGATCAACACACTTAAACATATTATCCTAGTTTTAAGTATGCTCTAATCGTCCTAGTCAACTCCTTTTTGGACCCATGAACGGTCGGTTTCAAGGCCTACACCATACATTTGCTTCGGTTACAAGGATCTAACACATGTTAGTATGGGCCGAAACATGTGTTAGTGTTATTTTAACATAATTGGGCCTAAAACTATGTTAAACTTACATTCTTTACAAACTAGCCACACACACTAATTTAGGAACCAATCTATAACCTGTGTTTAACAAGTGGGACCCATGTTGCAAAACACCCGGGGTTTTCAACATAGTAAATCCCACAAGTACATTTAAGATCTTCACCTACACTGAAACCAAGGCCTACGGATGACGGGTAAACAAATGATTAAATACACGATAAGAATTTACAATTTACCGTGCTCTTAATAATCATAGGGTAACATTGTACATTCTTGATATGAGCAAGGCTATGACAACCCAGGGCCAAGTCACGTGTTTTCTATCCAAAGCTACAGAAAAAGAATCGATAATGTGGCACAGAAGGATAGGACATATTCACCTTAGAAAGATGAATCATTTGGTGAAGAACGAGCTTGTTGAAGGGGTTAATGTGAAGCATTTTAATCTCAATGATAAATGTGTGAGTTGCAAAAAGGGGAAACAACACAAACAGTCCCACAAACCGAAGTAAACTCTGTAGAAATGCCACTTGAGCGTTTGCATATGGACGTTTTTGGACCTGTCAAGCGTAAAGGTCATTATGGAGAGCTTTAATGTCTTGTGGTTACTGATGATTACTAGAGATTCTCGTGGGTGATGTTCTTGCAACACAAAAGTGACACGTTCAATAATTTGAAGGTTCTGTTCACCCATTTGGAGAATGTTTACGGATTGAAGATCAAACGAATTCGTAGTGACAACGAGACGGAGTTTAAAAATTCTTAGATGGATGGACTCTGTGAAGACAAGGGAATTCATCACGAGTATAGTGCTCCGTACACTCCACAACAGAACGGTGTTGCAGAAAGGAAAAACAGGACTCTAATAGAAAAGACACGGACAATGCTTGCAGATTCGAATCTTCCAATAATGTTCTGGAATGAAGCTATTTACGCAGCTTGATACACCTTGAATCGTGTTTTAACGGTGAAGAAGTTTGGCAAAACTTCTTATGAACTATTAAATAGATGAAAGCCGAATTTGGAGTATCTAGAACCTTTTAGAGCACCTTGTACAATGTTAAATCCGACTGAGAAGTTTGCACCGAAAGCTGAAGAGGGATACTTTATTGGATATGCAACCCCGCTCAAATGGGTATTCGACAAAAGAACTCGACAGGTAGAGGAGTGGGCTAACGTTGAAGTACAAAGATACAATCAGAACGTACAAGGAAGTGGTCCTGACTGGATGTTTGATTATAAAGATTTATTTGAATCATTCAATATAGATAACTTGGTTAAAGAGGCTGTTCTACGACTTTATTGTGAGTGTGAAAACGCAGTGACTTCACCGTTGGTGCGTCCGATCACCGTGACTCCTCCAACAGTTTCTAATGATACCAACGTTCCTGCAAATTATGAAGAAGTTTTTCACGAAGCTTCTACTACTCTTGACACATCTGAATTGGAAGATGAAGATGAAATTGCCAGTGAAGCTATTCTAGATCATGTTTCGGAGGAACCACCAGTGATCCCGAATCCAGATGTTGCTTCATTATCAAATACGGGTAATGATCTAGATACAGCAGGAGATCTAACTACTCAAACTGGTGTGTTTTAGCATAAATTTTAGAAAATCCAAAAGATTGGTGTGTTTTAGCATAAATTTCAGAAAATCCAAAAGATTTTGCATTTATGCTTTATTTTTGATAACCGATGGTGATTGATAGGCATTTTCTGAAGTTTGACAGACCATTTGAGTTTTCTATCATTTAAATATAAAATGATGGATGTTTAAAGGTTAAAATGTTTGAAAATGTTTAAACGGGATTCGATTTTGAGATTTGGTAAAATTTTAAGATTTCTAAATGCTCATTCGCCCCTTCGATGGGTCGAAGGTGCATTTGTGTCTTCATTCGAACCTATAATTGAGGTCGAATGAGAGTGTTTATATGAACTATGTTCATTCGAACCTTTCACTAGGGTCAAAGGAAGCCTGAAGCTTCTCATTCGAAACCCAACAAGGGTCGAATGTAGAGTTTATATATATGTGGAACCCTTATTCGAACCCTCGCATAAAAATTTCGAAATTCTGAGATAGGGAGACCTTGTTGATTTTGAAATTTAGACTATATAATCTTGTCCCCGACATTATACTGATCATATCCATATCAAATTCACAGGTAATGGACTCCTAACAAGTTTAGATTACTTGATTTTGTTCCTGGAACCCTTGGACATAAATTGGACCTTTAAATGTGTTGTTTTTGTTAAATTGATGAATGATAAACTGTTTTCGTTAGTTTTAGGGGGAGAATATCCTAAAATCTAGTGTTATAACACATTAATGGACTGAATTGATGATTCAAACCCTATAAACCCTAGATTTTAATTAAAAATTATCAAAAACAGTTTGAATGTTAAAATTGATCATTGATAAAGGTTAATCAGCCATGTTAGGATGAAAACTAACCAAAATTAGAAGTTTATCATGGTTGGATTTGGTTTGGTATTTTTGAATGAAAACAGCACACTCGACCATCTAAACAGGGTCGAATGTAGCCTGAAAAGGTCGAAGGTAGAAATTTAGGTCGAATGAATATTTTGTTCATATAATTTTCATATTCGAACCTGATTTCTACATTCAAACCAACAAAATTCTTCATTCGAACTCTCGTATGGGTCGAAGGAAGGATTTTTGACCAAAATTCAAATTTTGTCCGATTTTGATAAATTTCATGCTTATTATTTTGCAGATTTTCAATGGCTGAACAACAAAATCCTAAGAAGCAGGTTGCTAAACAGAAAAACCCAAAGAAAAGGAGTTGCTATTTGAAGATCATAATTGCTGTGCTTTTATCGGAGAGGTAAAACAACACGAAGGATTTGCTGGGATCGTGGAATTTCTGAGAAGAAGCAGGGTGATCTATGCTATTCCTACTCCAACAACCATCTACAAAGATCATCAAGTAGTTTTTTGGAGGAGTGCGGTAATTGACTTTTGGGATAACAAAACTGCCATACGAAGCAAAATCCATGGAGAGCTTGTACTTGTTACAGAAGAGGATATTCGTGAAGCATTGACATTGGAAGATTCTCCTACTGATCCCAGGGAACTTTCATGGATTGATCAAATACTGTGCTTTCTGAGAATGAAGTACAACGGTCCTATCACAAATGGTTTATTGCATAAGGCTAAACTGTGTCCACAGTTTAAGTATCTGGCACATGTGATTCTGCATGTCTTTGGACCAGTTCGTAGCAGTTATGATGTGATGAGGAAGAGTATCAGTTCTTTGATGGTTGCGTTGATTCTAAACAAACCATTCACTATATCTAGGATGATATTTGATCATATGTTGGAAGTGCTGAAAGGATTGAAGGTTGACAAGTTTTTGATGTATCCAAGATTCTTATAGATGATTTTTTATAAGAAGTATCCCAATCTGAAGAAAGATCCAAAGTAGATTTTGGTACAACATAATATGAATCTGAGTACTTTGAGCAGGATGAAAGCGTATAAGGGTGTTCCAGAGAATGAAAGACCTCTACACAAGAACTTGTTTGGAAACTTGATTAATCCAGGTTACAAGAATCCAGGAGAAAACAAAGCAAGAAATGATGGAAGTGAATCTGATACTGATGATCCTTTACGTCCAGTAGATCTTGATGCAAAAAGAAAACGACAAGTAATTAACAAGGGTAGAAAAGTGTTGCAAAGAAGAAATCTGGGAAAAGCAAGACTTTACCTGTTGATGAGGAGTCGATTGATTCTGAAGAGACTCAAGATAATGAGGAATGGGATTCGGTTAATGAAACTGTCAAGACCACTGAGGCTGGTGAGATTGAAAATCTGAACAAAACCATAGAAGAACAACGACAGAAGAGTCCAATTGCTGTAGAAGAAGGAGAACTTGATCTTGGGCTTGAAGATCAAGACTCTACTGGATCTACTATTGTTGGTGGAAAGATATTGAAGCCTAAGTTCAAAACCATGGCTAAGAAGACAAATCCAAAGAAGAAAAGAAACAGAGAAGTTGAGATATTGATTGCTGGGAAGAAAGTTCCTGATATTCGAAGTTCTAGACTTCCCACACCTGTGACATCCCCTGTGGCTAAGAAAAAGAAGAAATCTGTTGAAGAAACATTATTGAATCCTCTTGTAGATTTTGAGACTACTTTAGAAAATGTGTTGAAAAAGTTTCAAAAGGAGAAATCTCCTGTTGCGGAGGCATCTACACCTCAGGTTACTGTTTCTGATGACGTTATGGAAGCAGTTAACAAAAAGATTGCAGATATGATGAAAGCTTTCAACGAGCAACAGCAGGAGATTGAGGAGCTGAAGACGAATTTAGACACGATGTTAAAGATTGTTGTATCCTCTCAAGAAAGTTGAGAAGAGCTAGAAGCTAAGATTAATGAGCTTTAAGAAGAAAATAAGAAACTGCTAGGTTATGAACAGAGGAATACACGTAGAATCAAGTGTCTTCAGCGAGAGAACAAAAAGATTAAATCAACCAATAAGAATTTGAGAAAAATGATTGACGATTTGTATGGAAAAGCTCCACAATTAAAAGATGGAGAAGAAGATAAAGAAGAAGAAGAAGAACAGGTTGATGATGATGATTTATCTGATGATGCTGGTGATAAGAATCCGAAGAAGAAAGATGATGATGATGATGACGGTTCTGATAAAGGTAATGATGATGGCAGTTCTGATGATGATGATGATGATATTGACAAGTATCGATATGAGAAAAGGGAGTCTGATAAGAAAGATACTGGTGAATCTAGTTCTAAGAAGGCACCTAGTGGAAATACTGATGATGATTGTATTTTCTGGACTGAGAAGATAAGAGCCTTATCATATGAAGATAAGAATTTGTATCGACATATGCTTACTCAGAAGGTTTGGACTATTGAATTGACTGGAAAGTTTCCAGAAATTTTTGAGTCGGACGATAAGAAGTTTGAATTGGAATATAACGATCCTGATTTAGAGGATGATGAAGTTTCTGTAGCTATTGCCAAAGATATTCTGGAAGGTTTGGCAAAGCAGGTTGGTAAATCTCTTGAAGAATTGATGAATGATAATGAGATTCCTGACATTCCTGAAAAAGAAGCTGGAAATCCTTCTGATGATAGAGATACGCCTGTGTTTGAAGACATTGAGATAGAGGATATTACAAGAGAAGAATATCCTGAGTACTTTAAAGATAAACAGGAAGGTGTGATTCCTGAATTTACTGAGGAATCTCTTGATCAGGCTGAGAAACTTGCAGAAAAGAAGAGTAAGACATTTGTTGATGAAGTATTCAAGAATGATGCTAATCAGATCCCGAAAGTTCAACAATCAGATGATTTGAAGAGTTTGTTGAAAAGATTAAAAGAGAAAGAGGCTAACCAACCTAAAACTGAAGTTCAGGGTGGTTTCTACAAATATCATAATGAGCTATTCAAAGGTAGAGATCTTGGTTGAAAATATCTTAGACAGTTACAATGTGTTGCTGTGAAATGGGAGAAAGGAATTATGTATTTTCACATATTCCATGATATCAAGACATTACCGTACTGCGTTGTGCGTGATATTTGCAGACATACTATGACTGGTACAACTGTTAATAATGATGCAGTTGGCTACTTTGCTGATCGAATGGCTAGAGAGAGCAGAACGAGATGGAATGTGTTCAGGCCGTAGTATCCTATCAGGAAAGTTCATAAAAAATTGATCCGATTACTGGGCTGAACAAGGTTACTTTGAAGTATAAACCACCAACAGTGTTGAAGCGTATTCCTTTGATGCCTATCCAACAACACTTCAGCAAAGAATTCGTGATGTGGTACTATGACTGGAGAACTGCTGAAGCCGTCATCTTACTGAAAGATAAAAGGGGAGAGTACAAGAAAATTCACATATTTGATCCCATGTGGCTTATTAATTGTTCTTATGAAGACATCATCATGCTGTATTATAATCCGATATACTACGAGGAGAAGGATGGTGAACAGGCAATGAAATACCATCATGTTGTATGTTTATGTTTCGCTTGGGATGTGAACGCAGGTTGCGATTATGATAAGAAGTTAGGGAAGCATGTGAAGATTAATGAAGTGAAGAAAAGATCAAAGCCTAAACCTGAGCCAGTAATGACTAAAGAGCGGAAAAAGATTATCCGTATCAAGTTGATAAACAAAACACTTGATTATCAACGTCAACAATCCAAGCAATAGTCGAGGGGGAGTTTGTAGATGCGCGTATTGCGACTAGTTGCTTTGGATTATCAATAAAAGTGTTTTTGATGATTTAGGAAGGGTTGAAGGAAGTAAATGTAACATCGCGAATTTCCCCTAATTTTGTTTTTGATAAAAAGAATGTATTGTTTTAAACAATATATGTTTTAAATACCTTAAACTAATAATTATTTGTATCTCGACACTTTTGTACGTTTTAAAAATATTTCGAGTCACTTTCGGGCTTATATAATCATATTATGAATTTAGAATAATATAGTTTTAGGGAAATAATTGCCAAAAAAAGATTTGTGTGGACCGGGACTCGAACCCGCGTCCACAGCCAACCAACTCACAGTGACAACCAACTGAGCCAACTATCATCTTGTGTAGTATTTCAGAAGAAAATAAACTTAACACATTCCTTAAATTGATTAGTCAAAGTCTTAGTCAAACAGTCAAAGTCTTAGTCAAATAGTCAAAGTCTTAGTCAAATAGTCAATTCATCATAAAACCTTACTTTATGGTGTTGACCAATTTTAATGGCTAATTGACTCCAAAACTAGTATAAAAACCCACCTATGACCCATTATACTTTGCACCTCTAAATCGATTGTTTCAATCCGATTAAACTTTCCCTCATACCTTTCTTCTATAGTCTATTACTTCTACAATTGAAGCTTTGATTATAAGCTCTTGTAATTGGCGAATTGGAAGCTTGATATTCTTTCTTTTTCGTTTTCTTCAATTTGGACTAGCTACGTTGTTGAGTCTTTGGGATTCGCCTCGCATACATGCACAACACATTATTCTATTTTTTTCACGAGACATAACATTTTGCTAAGGTGAGTTTACATAGCCCATTTTCTCTATTTTCACTATTTTTGGGGTGAAACATGTTACAACATTCTATCTACAATTCAATCATAAAGTGTCTATGTGTTATTCTATGTTGCATTATGTCTTAAACATGACTAGGGTAAGCACAATATTCTAGCATAATCATTAACATTGATCAGCCGACGGTATACAATGATAGATCTATTGGACTGACAATCCCACCCGGATACGTGTACCTCCTACATAGGTAGCGTGGGTGATTGTTATCGCATAACATAATCGAGTGAACCATGAGCGTATGGGATGTACCACAATACAACAGTCACAAGGGTTGATTATGCACTCGATTTACTTCTAGTATGTTTTCACATATGGACTAGACTTGCCATGACACTTGAATTGTACAACGATTTTATTGGATTATCAAAACCTATGTAATTCTCACCAACTTTTGTTGACCCAAAATATTTTCAAACTTAACATGTTTCAGGTTATAGCTTGCTTGAAGATTAGAGTTATTGCTTGAAGATGCGTAGCTAGTATTTTTCATTTTGATGTACAAAATTCTTAGAACAATTGTATGTAATTTATTTAAATCATTTATTGAAATTTATTATTTACCATGAGCTACTGAACAATCATCAATACGTGACATCCCGATGTTTCCGCCATCGGTTGGGGTGTTACAGTAAATATATGGGTCGAAGGAAGAACTAAAAGGTCGAAGGGAGAAGACTGAAGACTTATGTTTGGTTCGAGCTGTATTGCAGGACGAAGGAACACATTCGACCATGTCGATGGGTCGAATGTGCAGTAGTATATAAGTTGGAAAATTTGTTTAGTTATTAACTTTTTCCATTTCAGTGTGTGTGTTGAGTCTAGGTTTTCTCTCTGTGTCTAGAACATTCTGAAGTTGACTTATTTCATCGTAAACCTAATTTGTAAGCAAAATTAACAAGTTTATTAATAAAATGGAGATTGAAAAGGTGATTGATTGTGTCTGATTTGATTCATAACATTTTGTAAACATTCTAGGGTTTCTGCACCTGGATTGTTAGAATTGTATGATCATATAACTGTTTTAATTAAAACCGGTCCTCTAAAGTAACATGTTTTAATGTTGCATGAGAGGTTAACATGTGTTATTTGGTAACATTCATTAAACTTGAAATTAATGTCAGCTGTTT
Organism: Ambrosia trifida; assembly: GCA_028751855.1. NCBI lineage: Eukaryota > Viridiplantae > Streptophyta > Magnoliopsida > Asterales > Asteraceae > Ambrosia > Ambrosia trifida. The sequence continues at coordinate 56,115,560 of CM054131.1, forward strand.
TTTTGTCTTGCTTACCACTATAGTTTTCACTTCATAAGTTTACTAGGAAATAAAAAGCATACAAACTATCAATACAAACTATTGAAAAAAGAGATAAAGCTACCCAGGAATTCAAATGAACTGCATGGAAGGGTAACATGTGTTGATGTTGCGTGAGAGGTTAACATGTGTTATTTGGTAACATTAATTGAACTTGTATATAATGTCAGCCCTTTTTTATGTCTTGCTTACCACTATAGTTTTTACTTCATAAGTTTACTGAGAAATAAAGCATACAAACTATTAACACATGTTATTACAAAGTATCATTACAAATTATTGAACAAGAGATAAACCTACCCAGGACATTCATATGAAGTGCATGTAAGGGTAACATGTGTTAATGTTGCATGAGAGGTTAACATGTGTTATTTGGTAACATTTATTAAACTTGTATTTAATGTCAGCCCTTTTTTTGTCTTGCTTACCACTATAGTTTTTACTTCATAAGTTTACTGAGAAATAAAGCATATAAACTATTAACACATGTTATTACAAAGTATCATTACAAACTATTGAACAAGAGATAAACCTACCCAGGATATTCAAATGAACTGCATGGAAGGTTAACATGTGTTAATGTTGCATAAGAGGTTAACATGTGTTATTTGGTAACATATGTTAAAGTTGTATTTATTTTGTCAGCCTTTTTTGTTTTGCTTACCCTTATAGTTTTCACTTCATAAGTTTACTGAGAAATAAAACACACAAACTATTAACACACGTTATTACAAAGTATCATTACAAACTATTAATGAGATGTTAACAAGTGTTATTTGGTAACACACATTATTACAAAGTATTATTACAAACTATTGAGGACTTTAACTTAATAAGTTTACTAAGAAATAAAGCATACAAACTATTAACACATGTTATTACAAAGTATCATTACAAACTATTGACCACTGCGTATGTTAACATAATTGGTGGGGGGTCTTCGTTATCAACTGCAAAACAATAGATGAGGTGTTAAACCGTGTCACCCACTCATCATCTAAACATAATAATAGAAGTAACACATGTTAACCAAGTAAGGCATTTCATTAAACACATGGAGTGCATATATCCAAAACACAAAAGAAATTATAATTACCTTCCATACATTCATCATTAACTTTAAATGGACATCCATATATCCAAAACACAAAAGACCTTATAACTAGTTTCCATACAATCACCATTAACTTCTAACATACTAACAGAAGTAACACATGTTAACCCAGTCAGGCATTTCATCAAACACATGGAGTGCATCTATCCAAAACACAAAAGACTAGTTACCTTTATATACGTTCACCACTAACTATTGTTATATCTACGAAAAAAAGACATGATTGAACATGTTTTGGAGCACACTAAAAATAAAGCAAACCAAGTAAAAAAAATCTTCCCTCTTTATTGTTATAATACGTAACCCATCAAACACAAAAAGAGGGGAACCCATCAAACACACAAATCTTCCATCTTTATTGTTATAATACAGAACCCCTTTAATAAACATATAAATTTAATTTAATAAAAAAAATATATACGAAAACAGAGGAAACCATAATCGATTCAAAACCATAGATAAAACCCTATTACCATTTGTGTGAGACAAAAAACGATTGATAGTGAGAGACGGATGAGTGGAAAGAAGGAAGAATGACAGAGGGTTTACTTTGATGGTGATGGGCTTTGTTGTTGTGACAAAGAGGAAGATAGGGAAACGAGTTAGGTTGATGATGATGATGAGGGTCTACTTTGATGATGATGGGTTAAGAAGAAATGATGGTTTTACTTTGATGATGATCGATCTTGTTGTTGTGAAGAAGAAGAAGCACATGGATGAGAGAAACAAATGAGAGAGAGAGAGAGAGAGAGAGAGAGAGAAGGTAAAGGGTGAGTCTGACATGATTGTTGATGGATACAGAGAGAGAGAGAGAGAGAGAGAGTATCATTATAATAATATTATCTCCATAAAGCAACTTTACCACTCTACCCTTATGTGTACTTTATCAATTATAATAATATTATTTCAAACCAAAAAGTCTTCAAATAAATATCATCAATTAATACATTGGATGGATGGTCAAGATAAAGTTTCCATGGTTTCCACTCTAAGAGTGGGTTTTCTATAGAACCACACCATATATATACATATATATATATATATAACCAAAACAGGTAGCAAGTGAAAACAATACCTGATCTAACAAGTAAGGTTTCAAATACGTGGCCAAGACATTAAGCGCATTCCGCTTATTAAATAAAAACTTAAGCCACATTTTAATCAAGACAACAGTCTATTCCTATATATATATATATATATATATATATATATATATACGTTCCATAATAGGAGAAACGTGAGTGCCGTCAGAAAGCTGATGCGTCAGCCGGAGAGACTAGGCACCAATGCGTGTATGATACAAAAACTGACATCATTAATCGCATAAAAATATTCAAAAAAAGGCGTGGGCCACGTGAAACCACCGCTGTTGCTCTCAACAGTGGTTCTCAATCCTTGGGTCTGCCAACCAACAGCAGACGTTAGGCCCTAAGTTTGAATTTTAAGGGGGAAAATTTATATCCACGTAGGGAAACGTGCCTCATCAGCTCCCTATATATAAGCACATAACCAATGCACCCATTTCTTATATCAGCTTTGAATATTCTAAAAAAAGATTATCGAATTTCCCCCTTAAATTTTAAAACAATGTCCACCTCAATGTACGATGAAGAAAGCCATTGTGATCTGAATCCAGACAAAGACATGTGGTACACGAAGGCTCGAGTTATAATAAAGTGGAAGAGAGCTTATCCATTGCGGAGTTTGATGTTGAAACAAGAAGAAGAGTGTGGTTGTACTTCTCAAACCGTTGGAACACAGAAGAAGCCTATTGATGAACTCATTATTTCAGGAATTCAAGAGGTTTCAATATTTTATACATAACTTTTATATGTCTTCACTTTACTATATTTTTGTATTGTTCAAAAGTGTATGTCTTTTGTTGTGGTTGCCACCATAAAAAAGTGTTGAAGAAAGCTATGGTTGGTTTTATGCTGCCTGCCGCAATTGTAACAAGAAAGTTTTAAGTAAATCAGAGCTTTTGCAAAATGCTGAAGAAGTGTGTGAAGCAATTCTCAAGTTGCCTGGTATTGCGTTGGGTTGTGGAAAATGCGAGGGGAATGTACTTCCATTACCACAAAGTATGTAAATCAGTAGATGTATACACTGTTTTTTTTTCCAGATTTTTCATTTCATTTCATTAAGGTTTTTTAGAAAAAGTATGTTTTAGTTGTTTTAGATTCAAGTTGCAGATAAGGGTAAATCAGTAGATGTATACACTATTTTTTATTCCAGATTTTTCATTTCATTTCATTCAGGTTTTTTAGATAAAGTATGTTATATTTGTTTTAGGTTCAAGTTGCAGATAAGGGTACAAGATGAATCAGGCGGTGTATCATTTGTGATGTTTGATAAAGATGTGATGATGATCATTGGAGCTGCTACATGGTATATTAGGGAAAGAGTGTTGAAGCAAAACAACACAAATAGTTTGCCGCTTGCGTTGTCTCCAGTTATTGAAAACAAGCTGAATTTCAATATTGATGTTTGTGATCACTGTGGCAACTCGAAAATTTTTCTTTTCTTTCGTCTCTTCCTTTTGGCCTTGGGCAATTTTCGGGACGAAAATTCTTTCAATAGGGGGATGATGTGACACCCGGAAAACTCAGGTTAGTAACATTGATCAAACTAGTAAGTCTACCTTAGCGAGTCATGCATATTACATACTTAACTGGGTCAGTTGAGTCGTTACGATGGTTCTGGGAATCATTGGGAGTCGTTACAATGATCCGTGGGATCATTGGGAGTCGGTCCATAACCATGTGTACAAGGATTGGTGATTCGTGGAATCACCAGGTTTAACGCACACACGCAAGTCTTGAGTCTCGGGAATTGGTGAACGATGGTGAACGTGTTAGTTATCATGCATTATGTGTTTATAATCATTATATGACTTGTCGGTATGTGAATACATGTTTATATATGTTAAAATAGTGTTTAACACGCCGAAAACCCAAAACGGGATGCTGGGGGCGATTAGGAGGGGGCCAGGCGATTGGGGATGGGCAATTAGCCCCAATCGCTAGTAGTTAGGGGCGATTGGGCCCAATCGCTAGTCGGTAAAGGCGATTGGGAGCCCCAATCGCCTGTTGCAGCTTTGTAATCGCCAGTTCTGGTGTTGACGAGTAAAAACACCTATAAATAAAACCCTTGACTTTTGCAACATCATTTATGCAACCCTAACTGATCCCAAGCCTCCCTCACACCTTAGAACACATCTGGAACTTGTTTTGCTTCAAAACTCACCATTTCCAACCTTACACTCCTTTCTTTGATAAAATCCAAGGTGTGTTCTATATCCCAAACCTTTGTAATGTTATTGTTTTGGTTCCCAAAGGTCCAGACCTTGTTTTACCCAGTTTGTGTCTTTAAAAACCTTTGAAATGAGTTTCTAAAACAAGTCTAAACCTTTATACTTGCTATATGTGAAGTATTCATGTAAGAAATGATTTTTGATGGTTAAAACATGAATGTTACCATGTAATTGATGTACTTCTGATGTGTAGGAGTTATTAGGATGTTTTCCTAAGGATTTGAGCCATTATTATGGTGTTTTGATGAAAATATGCATTTTGACCCATTTGAATGATTCTTGAAGATTTAGGATGTTATGATATGATTTGATGATTGTTTGTTGTTAGGATTCACATTAGGAGGGTATTATAACAGAGGGATGATGATTTGCAAGGTTGTAGGTTGTGAAATCTGATTATTGCCATTTAAGGAAAGATATGCATAGTTAATGAAACCTAGTACTTTAACATTTTTGGAAATAATTGCACCAAGTGTGTTAGAGCAGTGATAAATTGGGGGAGTTTTTGCTTAGAATGGGTTGGTTAATAGTTTAGGTTTGATGTTGGGTGTTTATACATGTTTCGGATCTGATTTGGAGGGTTAAACGCGCAAAAATGCGTCGTGCAGCTACAGCAGGCGATTAGGGGCGATTAGGGGGTAATTGCTAGTAACATCAGGCGATTTCACCCACCAATCGCCTGTTGACCACCCCCAATCACCAGTTGACTTTTCCTAATTGCATGTTAGGTTCCTAATCGCGTGTGCTGCTGTTGTAAGTGTATTTTGACATCCCGAAACATGATTTGACACCTAGGAAAATGATAGGAACCCCGTGACATGCCTAATGACTTAGTAACATGTGTTCGGACTCGTTTATGCATTAATTGGGCGTTATGCTAGACTAGGTGAATTCTTGTGCGTGCTATGTGTTTAACTACATATGTTGCATGATATCTTGTATTTGGCTAACACGTGGAATGTCGGGTCACCAATAGGATGTCGGGTCTTGTCTGGTGGGTCGGTTTAACAGTCAAAGGTGTTTTCAAACGTACATGGTTATGGTCTGGACATTCGGGGACTAGCTAACCTGCGGGTTATTAGTCTGGGTACTTATATAAATCTTATGATAGGTCGCCGCTATTTGGGGCTATCATAGCTTACTGATTTAACTGTTTTCAAGTAACGCAATCAAAGGTGAGTATCACAGCCCCGCTTTTACTGTTTTGCTTCAGGGGAGAAACATGCTAGATACTTACTTACTAAAGGTCATGTTATACTATGGTTACTTTACATTACTATACGGCGTTTTATGGAAAGTCCCAGGGGGAATCCATGAATGTGCGGGTTGCACAACGAGGGAAATGTGGATAGATCTATTGGGCCTCACAAACCCCACTCGACGGTGGGGCCGGGCAGGTGCATATTGTCACTAGCTCCGGGTTTACCGAGGCATCGGTAACCCAGTCATCTGGGCATGCTTCAACTACTGGTTCATGTTTAGTAATGGGTTCCTAACCGTAGTAGTTAAAACACTTAACGTCTAGCTAACGTTCTTATAAACTAGTAGTAACAGATATGATCTTTTCAAACTTATAACACCCCTTTTTTTTTTAAAAAAAAAAAAAAAAAAAAAAACCCTGTGAACTCACTAGCATTATATGTTGACATGTTTGGCATGTTTTCTCAGGTCGCTAAGGTAGCAGTTAATGGACTAGGCGCACAGAGTCTTGCACAACGTCTAGAGTTTTGTCGCATATTAAACAATGTTTTGTAAACAGTAATATGCCTTTTGGTTGTAAACAAGAAATGGTTCCGCTGCTGGTTTATGGCTCAAAGCATAATGTTTTGGCTTCAATCTATATATTTAGTGTTTGTTTATTGTGATCGTTGACTTGGATCCTGGTATGTCACGCGCCTCGCGGTAAAACCCCACAAGTGAAATTTGAGGGTGTGATAGATTGGTATCAAAGCCAAAGTAGTTTCCAACTTTATTAACAATATTATTTTATTATTATTATTATTATTATTATTATTATTATTGTGTTGCAATTTTCTTCCAGTCTATTGAAAGGACCCAAAGTAGTTTCCAACTTCATATTTACTTGAAATGCAACTTATCAAGTTAAAAATTAAATTTCCGTATAGTTACTTTGTTACTTTTTTATTCATCTTATATGATAAAATAATATGAAAATAGTATTATTAAAAATTTATTATTTATTATTATGAATTTGAAAAGAGTGATGTAATTTAAATTTATAGTTATTTTTATCAATTTATTACGATAAAAATGTTATTTTTATTAATTTTTAACTGATGACGATTGTTTGTAATTATTATGAATTTGAAAAGAGTGATGTAATTTAAATTTATAATTATTTCATTAGATATTGATTACAACTCATTTTATTTCTATAAATTATGTCTTAATCTTTTAAGAATTTATATGGTAGCATTAATTGCAGCTGTATTTTCTGTCATGTTGCATCTAGATTGTTCACATGTACATTGTCCACCAAAGACTTTTAGGGTTGTAGCGACTGTTACTAATTATGAATTTGAAAAGAATGGTGTAATTTAAATTTATAGTTATTTTGATAGTTATTCATTACAAAGTCTATTTTAAAAATCTGGTTATATTATCCTTCAGTGGATAATTGTAATGGATTATAGTTGTTTATTAACGTCTGTTCATAAGACATCAAATATTGTATTAATTTAAATTAGAATAGGTTTGTATATCAAAGTTTTTCAACATCTGTCATGTATTAATAGATGTAGTTATTAATTTTGAAAATATTACATTTTGAATAATAAAAACTATAATTACATATTTTATATATTTATGGTAACATTATTTAGTAGTTTAATAATAGTAAAAATAAGTGCATATACCATTAATAATCGTCGTATTTTGTAAGTTACAATTTAGACTGTTTTTAATTATGAATTTGAAAAGACTGATATAATTTAAAAATTTTAGTTCTTTGGTTAGATATTGATGTCAATTTAAGTATTACAAAGTTTGTATAGACATCTGGTTATATTACTGTTAGATCGGTTTCAACATCTTGAGTTGCTACAACATCTGTATCAATTCTATGGTTTCAAAATTGTAATTGATTGTAGTAGGTTTATACCTATTTCAACTTCACAATGTCTCGAATACCAAAGTTAATTATTATGATATTGAAATTTCTTTTATTATTTTTTCGTTTGTGTTATTAATTGTAGTAGGTATATACCTATTTTTTTAGTCTACAAAAGGCCAGGAACTCTTCATTTCAGTTTGCAAGCTTGTAATACATGAACTCTTGAAAAGCAAAACAACCATGTATATCTTCAGTATATAATGTTATTTCATTTAAATTTTGTACCTTTAGTCTTCTCAAAAGTTGTGGCTTGAAATAAAAATGTATTACCAATAACCCGTTGCTAATGAAGTCAGAATTGGTGTTGTTGGAAGACTCTTACAATCAAAGGAAAATGTTATCTGTTTTGTTATAATAAGAAAGCCTGTCCAAAATGAGGTGGAGACCTATATAAATAATATGTTTCTAATTTTTCCATTACTTAGAGGCATATTATTGTATATGTTTTCTTTTTCTTTGGAGTCGGCTTCTTTTTGGTTTTGTTTTGTGGTGTTTCAGCTGTATTTTATATTTTGTTTTTTGTCTTATAGATGAGATTTGTTAGTTTGTATTAGTTCTCTTTTGCTGTCATATCTGAGTTTTTTGTTAGAGCATTTCTATTTTGTATTTTTGTAAGCATTTTTCGTTTTGTGGTGTTTTGGCTGTATTTTGTATTTTGTATGTTTGTTTATCCTCGTATTGTAAGTAAAATTATGCAATTTGAATTATGAGTTTTGTTGCTACAGCTTTTTTCATTGTTGTAGTATAGAATATATTCAAGATACGTTTGAACAATTAAGATTTATTCTAAAATATAATTTCAAATCTCTTTCAATCTGAATTGTATACTTATTGTAATCTTTAATTGTAAAATTGTATTGATTGACAGTTGTTTGATAAAGCTGGATATCATTCAACAGATGTTTTAAAACAGATTATATACAATAAAATGAGTATACCTTTATCTAAAAACAAGTTCAAATTTCAAAATTAATCATTGAATGAAGTATAAAAAGTAATTACAAAGAATCGATTTGTAAAGAAATTAAATTTGTTGATCTTAGATATTTTATTACAAGTTTTATTGTTATGGAATATATATATATATATATATATATAAAAGTTTACGAACAATAAGTTTGTTTGTTTAATTTAAGATAAAAATGTAAATTTATGGAACCTTTTTTAGTTGTTTTATAATAGTAAAAATATTACATCTACTATTAATTACCACTGTATTTTGCAAGTTTCCATCTAGATTGTTGAACTGCATAGTGATCATTATAGTGCTTTAGGGCTATTGACTGCCTGTAATAATCATTACCTTAAAACTCGAATTTTGAAGTGACATGATATTTTTTTTACTTATATTTATTTATCAAAAATGAATATATACATATTTCTATTGATTAACAAATAATAATAAATTAAGTTAAATATAAGGATTTTAAAAGTTATCAGTTTTTGTTTATAATATGTGTTTTGTCAAATAAATATTTTCATCATTTATTGAATTTCATTTTGATTTGATCTATGTTTATTGTAAAATGCAATATAATTTAAAAAGGATAATATATGTTTATATTTATATATAAGATTTACATTTTTCAATGGTAGAAGCAAAGCTTCTATGAACACCTAAGGGGGAGGTCATGGGTTCAAGTCCCATAAGGAGAAGGAATTTGCCGTTCAAAAAAAAAAAGATTTACATTTTCAAGTATTTTTAATCCAAAATTACATTTTTTTTGCCAAATTACAGTTACTATAAAGATGTAATAAACATTAGGAGTTGTTAGTTTATTCACCGTATAAAAAGTTAAGAAATTCGGAATATTCATTTTCTATGTTTAGATATTCGTTCAACTATTTTCACTTTAGAACTCTCCATGATATATGCATAATGATATTAAGATTATTTTTATTATTTTCGTTGTGTTGAATTGTCTTTCATTATATCAAAAATAAATAAAAAATATCAAAAGTAACTTCCAAGTTTAGGTTTACTTGAAATCTAACTGATAAAGTTGAAAACCAACTTTACGAATAATTAGTATATTTATTCTATAAAAGGGGAGGAACTCCCAATATTTCATTTTCATTTTTATACATCTGTCCATCCAATATCCATAATGATATTTACTGTCAAATGTATTTCCACAAAGTTTCGAAAGATTCTTACAATCAAAGGAAAATAGATTACCAACAATCCGTTGGTAAGAAAGTTGGAATTCATGTTTTTCGTCATTCATACAATCAAAGGAAGCCATCATGAGGAATTCTCTTGCACTTCCTTGAGTGACTAACAAAGAGATTGTCTTCTTGTAATTTGGTGGGTTCAATATTTCCATTGGAACAAGGACATCATAAGTTCGATGTTGGTATCTTGCTGACAAAGAAGAAAAAAAAAAAAGATGTCTTTTTAATCTTTAGGGTTTTTAGAACTAGATCATATTTAAATAGTAGGTGTTGTCGTGTAATTCTTTTCAATGTTTTTGTTTCTGCTTTTGTTTTTGCTTTTGTTTCGATGATGCTGGGAAGAAATATCATTCTCTAGGGTTTGGTTGCTAGAAGGATTTTTTTATGTTTCGTTGTATTTTTATGTGCTTTTTTTGTAAACTCATATATTGTAATTTTGTTGTCATTAAAGTAGTTTTTTAAAGATATTTGAATTTCTTCTTTTATAAATCTTCCATTTTGTGTTTATTTTTGTTGAATTAAATATTTAACTCACATTATTGAATTGTAATAATATGGTTGAATCGTATAACATATGTTTTAAAGAAACTTTGTTAAAGAGAAGAAAAAAGTTTTTAAGAAGTGTTTAAAACCGCAGATTAATTATTGATATGTAGTGCCCCTGTCTTTGCCACTAGGGGTCGCTCGGTGGGTTTGGTCGGTCAAAAAAAATTTGTCTACTGTTAAAATCACCAGATGATTGGTGTTTCGTAAACAAATATTAAAAATGTAAATGTGTTATAGTTGTATAACTTGAACTTAGAGTAGGTTTCTATACCAAAGTGATTATTAGGACATTGAACATAATTAAAATATTTATATTAATAATTTAAACAGATGGTTAGAAAAACATAATCCACTTATATGTAAATATTCAGTTTACATATATTAAAATATTTGTTACATTGAGTATATTCATGTCATTTTTTAAAAAAGTTTGTCATTGAAATATTATTTATTTAAAACATAATAAGTCGTCAATAAAAACTATAATTTCACGTTTTATAGATGGTGATATTTTTGTAGAATTTTTATTGATATAAAATATATGTCATTTTTTAAAGATATATGAATAATAAAAGACTTTAAATCAATTGTAAGAACAATGGTTTTAATTGTTTAATTAATATAAAATAATAATGTTTTAATTTATGGTATGTTTCCATCTAGATCCTTCGTTTGTACAGTGCTCATCAAAGACTTTTAGGGCTGTGGCGACTGTTTGTAATTATGAATTTGAAAAGACTGATCTAATTTAAATTTATAGTTATTTTGTTAGATATTGATTACAACTTAAGTTAGGAAAGTATGTTTTTAAACTCTGGTTACATCATCCTTTAGTTGAGAATTGTAATGTATCACAGTTGTTTGCAACATCCATTGACAAGTCATCAAATATTGTATACCTAGAACTTATTATAGGTTTATATTCGAAAGTTATTATTAGGACATTGAAAATAATCATAATATTCATACTATTAATTTAGATAGATGGTTATAATAACTTAAGTTATTGTTATGTTCACATGATTTATGATTGTACCTGAAGAGCACTTAAAATAAATTTGTTACTTGGTATTAGTTCGGTTTTGCTTTATCATTTACTACACATACCAAGATTAGACAGTGGTTCTTCGTAGCAGACATTGTCTTTGGAAATTTGTATTAGTGACACTAAGAGTAAACTATTTATAGCATTATTTTATGGAAAAATTACAGAATTCGTCCTTTAGGTTTGACCCATTTTTCAGTGGATGTCCTTTCGCGTTTCAGTTGATGAGATTCGTCCTTAACGATCTACAATCTTACACCCACTGTCATAAGGGCCTAACTTGGTTAAAAATTTAAGTTAACTTTGGTCATGTGCAAAGCACATGAGGGTAAGTTGGTAATTTTACTTTTCTCTCTCCCTCTCTCCACCACCACCACCAAAAATCCCTCCCTCTTTTTCTTTCTCTCTCTCTCTCTCTCTCTCTCTCTCTCTCTCTCTCTCTCTCTCTCTCACTGGAACATAGTAACATTATCAAATCAAACAGGTGAATCCAGTCGCCTTCTTCCCTAATCCCCTTTCTAATTAACCTACACACAACCCCTGTGCACTTTAGCCCTAATAATACAACATCATCGTTCAACCTCGAAAAAGCCCTAAAACTGACGAACATGTTGACGAGCTGATTTGATGGGAAGCATTCTAATAGTGATTTGCAGAAAAAGGTTGCAGGGAGCAAAACCTGAAAGTTGATTGGAAGCATTCTAATTGAAGTGAGTCTTGATCATGTCCCTTCATCACCCAAATTAAAAAACCAAAAAGTTGAATGTGCTGGCAGTCCATGCCAGCAGCGGTCATGGATGGATTCTGCAATACCTGTTGATGGCACCGATGGCCTTAATTCACCTTCAAAACTGGAAACCAAATCTGCTCGTGATTGTAATTATGATGATTCCTCAAGAAGATGGAGCAATTAGGAAAAATGCACAGCGATGATTAAGACTCAATAATGATTTCAAAATTCACAAATTGTTATGTAGAGAGAGAGATAGAGAATTCGTTTTAGGATCGTAATCACGAACCGTGTTCTCACGAATACCAACCGTAGGGTGCGGAATCCCCTCCGGTTGTGCAAAATGATTCAGAAATAAACCGTAACAATTGTGATGAAAACAGATAACGAATCACCGAGCAATTTCCATAACTGTACTCTTGTATTAGATCAAATATCAATGATTACAGATGGAATCCTAGACCTAATATAGATAATATCACACACACACAAACTAGGGAAAAGCTCAAATGATAACTCTCTATCAAAATTAACTAACTTTTCCCTATTTATAAGGTTTCCACCTTGCCTCTTTTAAGAGGTCGAAAGTGTTCATTCGACCCTTTAAGGGTTCGAATGAAACCTTCTTCTTCATTCAATCTTCATTCGACCAAAGACAAACTACATTCGACCTTTCGAATGGTTGAATGTATATTTAACCTAATATCTTGGTCGTTTTCTAATTATCTGAACCTTCGACATTATGTACCGGATCACTAGCTGGGGACATACATGAATAATGCACTTACAATCTCCCCCTTGGACCTAGCTAGTGATGTACCAAATCAGAAAGTTATCAATTCTTCAAGTCTTGATTTCATCGTCTTGAACGACTTGAAAACTTTCCATCTTCATGCACATTTGTGTCGAGGTTCTTGTCTATCTCTGCAATAAGCTTTGAAATCTCAGACAGACTCAAGAAATCTTGGCTTTGTCTTTTGTTGGTCCAGAGATGAAGACAGAAATCAATCTTGAATTCTTCGATCTTTAATCTTTTCTTTAACAACATCTGACTAGTTTCTGTTGTTCTGGTGATCTTGATGTTCAGGTTTGGGTCTTGTCCAGTTACACGCTTTGTCGATGAGTCTTGAGCAGTGCACCTATTGTGTTTGATTCTACAGAAAAATTTACTGAAAACTGCAAAAACTACAACCAGCGTTAGACACGACAAAAATCTCGGAAGTACTCTTCACATTCCTTTTGACCCTCAATAGTTCTCCCCCTGAACTATTAAACATTTTTCATTTGCACCAGAAACTTGAAAATTTGCAATTTGATTTCCTTTTTACAACTCTCGAGCATCTGAGCTTTCACATTAAGTATCCCAACATCGGTTATCGAAAATAAAATTGAAACAAACATTTTGATTTTTCCAAGTTTATGTTAAAACACACCAAAAATCTTTTTGAATTTTCAAATAGATTTTATGAAAGTAAACTAAACATATTTTCGTGAATTTTCCGGTAAGAGGATCATATCAGTATTGGAACAGCCAGTCAAAACTCTATTTGATCAATTTTGTGCTTTTTAACAATGAGCATCCTACAACTGTTACTAGTATGTTTGCCTACTTAAACCTGAAATCATCATTCATTGTTCAGTACTTCAGATACATTATGGTAATATTAGATATTGAAAAATCTATGGTCCCCACGCACGCGACACATTCCCGTATCAAGAATTGCACAAAGTTTCATCGTAACGCGTGATTATATTGTAGTTATCTGTAAGGCACAGCGGTGACATGTCAGCAAATCAATGCTTCAAAGCAACTTATGCACTCAACCAGGGTGAGGACTAATATCATACATGATTTTCATCATAGTACTGATACGATGCATTAGATAATCTTTGATTATCATCACACATGTTAAGTTCCTCATTCAGTAACTTAAGGATTTGTCATTGAAGATCTTTTGTTAAGATACCCTGACTGATCTAGGTCCGTAAATCAATACGACAATAGATCAGTTAGGCTATCCCCCGATAACTAACAAAATAACGACCCGAAACCTCCACATGATTGATCTAGATCTTTTGTTAAGATACCCTGACTGATCTAGATCTTTTGTTAAGATACCCTGGCAATCTATCAAAAAAAATTCGGTACCAAGACCATATGCCAACGAGACATTGATCGACATGATTATCAGTTATTGATTTTAAGTTTATATCACCATGCTGAACTTTAAACTTTGATTTCAAGCCTACCAATATATAATTATAGTGGCTACTCAATGTTGTAACATCATTTTGTTTTCAGAGTAGTCTGACAGTCCACTGATGTACTATCATCTCATCTTTTTCTCTAGGAAAACTTATTTTGGATTTTCTAAATTTTTTATTTATATTTTTCTGAAATTAACCGGTTGTGCAAAATGATTCAGAAATAAACTGTAACGATCGTGATGAAAACAGATAACGAATCATCAAGCAATTTCCATAACTTTACTCTTGTATTAGATCAAATATCAATGATTACAGATGGAATCCTAGACCTAATACAGAGAATATCACACACATACAAACTAGGGAAAAGCTCAAATGATAACTCTCTATCAAAATTAACTAACTTTTCCCTATTTATAAGGTTTCCACCTTCGCCCCTTTCAAGAGGTCGAAAGTGTTCATTCGACCCTTTAAGGGTTCGAATGAAACCTTCTTCTTCATTCAATCTTCATTCGACCAAAGACAAACTACATTCGACCTTTCGAATGGTCGAATGTATATTTAAGCTAATATCTTGGTCGTTTTCTGATTATCTGAACCTTCGACATTATGTACCGGATCACTAGCTGGGGACATACATGAATAATGCACTTACAGGCTTGATTGGCATTGATGTTGTACGTACGACCACGAGCACCTTGGTTTGAATTCTAGCTACGGTTTTGGTTTTGGTTTTGGTTTTGGTTTTGGTTCTAGTTCTGGTCTCTTCGATTAGGGCGCGTATCCCTATAATGATTTGGGATACCACACTCAAAACACTGGCCACCAGCAGGCCTACCATTCTGAAAATTGGGGGCTGAGCATTCCTTGCAGGGTTATTCTAAGCAGCAGGAGCATTAGGGGCAGCAGGGATTCGACAAACATTCGCAAGATGCCCGTACTTTTGACAGTTTGTACATTGACGACAAGGCACTTGGGTTGGGTGGTGATACTTGCAGGTGTTACACAAAGGATGGTTTCCAGTATACTGTTTCTTTTTGGGCGGAGTAGTGGCAACCATTGCAAAATTTTTCCCTTGCGTCTTTTGTTGGTTGAGGTCTCAGATTTAACCTCTGTTGGGTTATTTTGAGACCACAGTTACCAGAATAGAGACTTTTGAGTGTTTATTGTAAAGCTTTATAGTTGAAGGGCTTAGAATGTAATTAACACATGTTTTTGTACACAAACCCTAGGGCTGCGCACTTATATACACGGGCCCTGCGCACTTATGCTAAGTGCGCAGGCCCAGGGTTTTCCTATATATAGAAAGTGTGTGCACAGCTCTAGGTTTAGGGTTTTGGAGTTTATCTTTGTAGCACACTTTGCATACGTGCGTACTTAATCATATTCCAAGGTTATTCATCTTCAAATCAGTTATGGAATCATTATGTTATTCATTGTGTGTGTCGGGTCTTTCAATGTTCATCTAGTTTTATTTGTTTCTTGGATTAATCACTTGAAACACCTAACTAATAGGTGTTTCTAAGTGATAACAATCTATTGCATTCAACAAGATCTAGTATTTTGGGACTACAATTTGGTATCAGAGCCATTGTGCTCTAGATTGTATCTACTTTAAGATACCAAAACCCTCATCTTGTTAAGCTTTTATTATCAAGATTATTTTCTTTGTAAACTTTAAAATTTAGATGTTTTTCTCATATTTTGGTTTCAAATCTTGTGAAAATCGTGTTTCTAAATGTTTAGAGTATATTATTTTGATCAGAAAATGGTTTGGAAAAGATTCAGCTGAATTTCATGTTTGTTACAGCTCGTATCTGCGCACTTATTTCATATATATACTGCGCACATATCTCATAAGCTGAGCACTTATTTCTTAGTTTGAGTACTTGTCATTTTGTACGCATCTAGGGTTTCTGCGCACTTGTTGCTTTTGAATTTGGTTTCTGCGCACTTGTTGCTTTTGAATTGATCCCTGCGCACTTGTTGTTTTTGAATTTGGTCTCTGCGCACTTATTTACCTAAGTTAATTTCTGCGCACTTATAGCATTTCATTGTCTTGAGTACTTATCTAGGGTTTCTGCATACTTAAACAGAAATCTTGGATTTGTGCGCACTTACTGAAGGTGTAGTGTTGAGTACTTGGCTAGGGTTTCTGCGAACTTAAAATCTTAAACGAGAGTTTAAGTGAGTCTGCGCACTTAATTTAGTGCGCAGGCTGATTAGTAAACATTGAGCACTTATAATGCCCAAATGTTAACTGATCTGCGAACTTATAGCCACATGTATACTTCCAAGCTGCACACTTAACTAAGACTACAACTTGACAAGGCTGTTTATATTCTTACAGGTTGCTGCATACTGATCCAGACTGCTGTGAACTTAAGTGTGAACTTAATTGCGCACTTAACTGCGAACTTGCTGTGTACTTACGGACTTGGACAATCTTTTGGACTGATAATTAAAATCTGTTGAACCACGTTTCTAAAATTCATCTAAAACATGGCTGGTAACAATAATCAATCAACTGTTAACCCTATCACACAACAAGATCTTGAAACCAGAACTACTACAAGAGTACCTAAGTTAAAAGGTGCTGAAGATTACGGGACATGGAAAAACCGAATGAGGTCATTCTTTTACGTGACAGACTTTACCCAATGGAACTCCATCCAGTTGGGCCCACACATTCCCATGAGAACCACCGCCACTGGAGAAGAATTCAACCCTGATCCAACAACCTATACTGATGTTGACAAACAATTACTTCAAAGAGATCATAAGGCTTATGGTGCTCTAACCATGGCCCTATCTAATGATGTTTACAACATGTTTGAAGAGTATGGAACGGCACATGATCTGTGGTTTGCATTGAATGAATACTACGAAGGCAATGAAGAGATGCGCCAATACAAGCAAGACATGGTGCAAAAAGAATATGATATGTTCGGTAGCATTCGTGGGGAGAGTCTGAGCTCGCACATTGATAGGTTTATGAGTATGTTAACAAAAATGAAAAAGGCTGGAATTCCTGTGAATAACAGAAATTCTATCAAGAAGCTGCTGGATTCATTACCAAAAGAATGGAGCATCCAATGCATGCTAATCAGAAAAGAATATCTTGATGCCCAGTCTACATTGGCTGATCTCATCAACACATTGAAGTCCTTTGAGATGGACATTACAAAAAGGGAGATGAATCAGACCAATACAAAGGCAGTTCCTATCACTGCAATGAAGAACTTAGCATTAATGACTCCAGTGGGGAACATGGGTTCAAGCTCATCTCACGTGTATACTGATGGAACAATTGGTGGTAGTTCAAGTTCAGGAAAAGCTGTCCCATACTCTCAACCCAGTGTCACTAACCCTCAGCCGTCAACTCTCAATCCTCAACAGACGAAGCTGGCAACTGAACACGTTGAACTTTTCAACGCTTTCATGACGAGCTTTGAAGCTTTAAAGACTGGTGATCTAAAAAGTGATATGATGAGCCCTGAGGACATGTATCAAGTTGATCCAGACGATATGGAGGAAATGGATCTGAAATGGCAGATGGCCATGATCACTTTGAGGGTGAAGAGGTTTCAAGATAGAACCGGTAGAAGAGTCGGCATGGGGAAAGCTGGGTTTGACAAATCTAAGATCAGGTGTTATAACTGCAAAATTCTCGGACATTTCAAGTATGAATGTCCAACTCTGAATCAAGTTGAAGCCAAACCAGCAAAGAGAGTGGTGGCAATTACAGAAGGAGGAGAAGGTAACCAGCAGAAGGCGCTTGTGGTTCAGGATTTCGATTGGGGAGAGGAAGTCGCTGTGGCAGAAGCTGAAGTTGATAAAGCACTGATGGCAAAGATCTGCACAAAGTCACCTCTTGGTGTGAGTTCTCTGGAGGGGTCCTCAGCTGAAATGCCAAAAAGAGAAGAGATGGAGAAGGCTGGTTTAAAAGGCGTGTTGAGTGTGGAGAAAGGGAAGGAGACTGCTGCTGAGGAAGCCTTTGTAGCTGAAAAGACTTCCACAAGCAAGGACAATCAGCAATCACAGAGCATGAAGAAGAAAGCTGAAGAGAGAGACCTGGTAAGTATTCCTCTCGAAATAAAATCAAAGCTGTGCTCACCAAGGTGTGTTACAGCCGTTGCTTACTGTTTGTCCCACAATAGGAGAATTTTAAGAGAAATGGATGACATACGAAAAATCAATACTGAAATGAAAGAAAACGAGTTAGCCTATCAGCGAAAGTTAAATGCAACAATTGCTGAAATGCACACTCTAAAAGAATTTGTTCTCAGAAAAGATTTTTTAATAAATGACTTAACTGAAAAACTAGAAAAATCCAGAAATGAAACCAATCATCTCCAAATTGTTGTGGACAAATGGAACGTAAGCAAGCATGCTCATACTGATATCCTTGATTGTTCAAGGAAATCTTTTGTCAAAGATGGAATCGGGTATAAGGATAAAAAGGGAATTGTAAAATCCCTGTTTTTACCCTTGAGAAAAAGTGAATATATACCCATTCCAAAACCACATCCAAAAAATGATCTTTTTGAAAAAGAATGTGTCACATCTGAGTCACACTCTAATATGAGTAAAAGTAGTGCAGATATGACCCAACAGGATCAGGTGGACGATGATGACAGTTGTGGTGGTCAAACAATGGGGTTAGGTCACCCAGGTGCCAATTACTCCACAGTGAATTGGTTCATCTGGAACCATGATAAGTCAAACATTTCTTTAAATTTGGATGACTGTAATAACTTAACTAATTTGGATGACTGTAATAGTTTATCTAGGATGGATAACTGTAATAGTTTATCTAGGCCGGATGACTGTATTACTTTAACCTCTAAACTTGATTTAAAGGGTGTTGTGGACCCAAATGATAGGATGAATCCTATCAAACGATCGGATGTTTGTGTTGAAAATGTTATGCCTGTTTGTGTTGATCTTAATGATGCATTCTGTGATAATGAAAATGTATATAGACCATCTCCATTTGTTCCAGAACTAAAAAGAAACAGGTTTGGGAAATTTCTTACTGAAGAAATTCCAGAATTTACACCATCATCAACAGATGTGTCATGTTCTGAAGAGTCACAAAGTGAAACAGATAACACAATTTCTGAAGAATCACAAAGTGATACAGAAAGTGATATCAGCGAGCCAGAATGCAACACAAACGAAGAATCAAGCAACAACAACAGTGATGAAGCATGTTCAACAGACAGCCTCAATTCAAGCAACAACAAAAGAAGAACATCACAACCATCATCATCCAGATCTTCTTCAAAGATCAAACCTAAACACTCTAAATGTTTTAGATGTGGAAATGAAGGGCATGTGGTTAAAAAGTGTCATTTGCAACCCAAACCACAAACTGATACAAATAACCAAAAATCTTTTGCAGTTCAAATTAAAGATCTTCAAGAAACCATAAAAAGTTTTGTTAAGGTCACAAAAAATTGGAAAAGGCAAGAGTTTATGTCGGGGGAAAATCACGACAAATTAAAACTAAAACAGACCTGGATTCCAAAAGTTACTTAAAGTGTGGTCTGAGTCGTGTTTGTACATAGTATCTCATATATTTATCTGTATATTTCTGTTGTCTTATGTACTTTTCAGAATAAACTACAAAAGTGGTTGATTGCCCTGATGAGATATCTATGGCACGTTGATAGCGGGGCATCAAGGCACATGACGGGACTGAAAGAACTCCTGAAAAACTATCGATTCATTGATGGAGAGTTTGTTGCTTTTGCCGGCAATGAGAAGGGTGGAAAGATAGTCGGGATAGGGGACGTGATTTCTGATGCATTGACTTTAGAAGATGTGAACTACGTTCCAGAATTGTGTTACAATCTGCTGAGTGTATCACAAGTCTGCGACAAAGGAATCTCAGTGTTATTTAATGACATGGAGTGCATCTTTCTAAAGCCGGGATTCATTCCTCCTACCAACATGATTATGCTTAAAGCTCCTAGACAAAATAATACTTACGTGATAAATATGAGGGATGCAAAGTCTGAATGTCTAATGACATGCTTACTTTCTAAAGCATCCGAGTCAGAGTCACTGCTTTGGCATAGGCGATTAGGACATGTCAACTTCAAAAACATTAATAAGCTTTCAAAACTAAATCTTGTAAGAGGTCTTCCTTCTAAGGAATTCCCCTTTTCTGAAAAATGTTTAGCATGTGCCAAAGGAAAACAACACAAAAAATCGCATAAGTCCAAGGCTGTGAATTCTATAGACTCACCTCTTCATTTATTACACATGGATCTGTTTGGTCCTATTAGTGTTAAAAGTTTAGCTAAAAAGTCTTATTGTTTGGTGATAACAGATGATTTTTCCCGATTCACATGGGTGTACTTTCTGGAATACAAAAGTGAAGTTGCTGAGATTCTGATGCTGTTTGTTCCTCTTATTGAAAACATTATAAAGACAAAAGTTAGATCAATTCGAAGCGATCACGGAACCGAATTCAAGAATCAAAGTTTCGTAAATTTCTGCAACAATAGAGGAATTCATCTTCAGTATAGTGCTACGAGAACTCCTCAACAGAATGGTGTTGCTGAAAGGAAAAATCGTACACTTATTGAGGCGGCCAGAACCATGCTTATCGACTCCAAACTGCCGATCATTTTCTGGGCTGAAGCTGTAAATACCGCCTGTTATGTTCTTAACAGAGTCTTAATCGTAAAGACGCGCGGGAAAACAGGTTATGAGTTACTTTTTAAGAGAAAACCTTTGATTGACTACTTCAGGCCTTTTGGATGCTCATGCACGCTGCTTAACAATTTTGAGAACATAATGAAGTTCGATGCAGTTGGTGATGAGTGTTTCTTTGTTGGATACTCCTCGAGTCAAAAAGCTTATAGAGTATACAACAAACGAACCAAAATGGTTCTCGAGTCTTTTTATGTTGATTGGCAGGAATCCAACTCTACCAATACAGGAGCCGGTCCTGACTGGTTCTTTGACGTGGATGTTGTTTTCAACAATTTCAGCATCATAGATGAACAACCAGCTGAAAATCAAGCAGCCGATCCTTCTCCTCTTGAAGATACTCTTTACTCTTCAGAAGACAATGCAGCACCTTTCACCACTCGCTTCTCTCCACTCGTAGCTGATCCAATTGTTCCCCTTCAAACCACAAATGGTGATGCAACTGTTGATACCACTACATCTCCTGAAGTTACTCCAGCTTCAGAAGAAACATCTTCAGCACAACAGTCTGCAAATGATCCATCCAGTTCGTCAACTCCTACAGATCATCTTTCCAATCTGCCTTCCCATATTCAAGAAGAACCGAACATGGGATTTAAATCTTTTAAGGATCACCCTGTGGAGAACATCATTGGACCAATCTCTGAGGGTGTTCTTACTAGAAATCAGGCAGACAAACTGAATATTGCACTTTCAGCCTTCTTATCTCAGACGGTACCTTTCAGTATTGAAGATGCTGTCAGAGATGCAAGTTGGGTTGAAGCCATGCAGGATGAGCTGTATCAGTTTAGAAAGCTGAAGGTTTGGGAGCTTGTGGATTTACCTGAAGGAAAGTATCCTATTGGAACAAGGTGGGTTTTTCGCAACAAAATGGATGAACGAGGCGTGGTAATTAAGAACAAGGCTCGTTTAGTCGTTCAGGGATTTCGTCAACAGGAGGGCATTGATTATGAGGAAGTGTTCGCTCCAGTTGCTAGACTTGAAGCTATTCGTATCTTCCTGGCTTACGCCTCATACAAGAACTTCAAAGTCTTTCAGATGGATGTGAAAAGTGCATTTCTGTACGGGAAGATCAAAGAAGAAGTCTATGTGTGTCAACCCCCAGGTTTTGAAGATCCCCATCATCCCAATAAGTATTACAAACTGGATAAGGCTCTCTACGGACTTCATCAAGCTCCACGAGCTTGGTATGAGACCTTATCGTCATACTTGCTGCAGAATGGGTATACAAGGGGGAAGATCGACATGACCTTATTCACCAAAGAAGTCAATAAACACTCTATCCTTGTTCAGATTTATGTTGATGATATTATCTTTGGTTCCACTGATGAAAATTTGTGCAGGGAATTTGAATGCATCATGAAGTCTCAGTTTGAAATGAGCATGATGGGAGAATTATCGTTTTTCTTAGGCTTGGAAGTACAGCAAAAAGAAGACGGAATTCTAATTCATCAAGCGAAGTATACAAGAGACATCTTGGCAAAATTCAACATGACCGACTGCAAGCCGTCCAATACTCCTTTTGCGGCCCAAACAACACTTGTACCAGACCTTCAGGGGCCTTCAGTGAATCCTCATACATATCGATCAATGATTGGCTCTCTGATGTATCTTACAGCTAGCAGACCAGATATAATGTGGGCAGTTGGATGTTGTGCGCGTTTTCAGTCTAATCCTAAGCAATCGCATGAGACTGCAGTAAAAAGAGTCTTCCGCTACCTCAAAGGAACACCTAAACTTGGTTTGTGGTATCCTAAGAGCGATAACTTTGATCTAATCGCTTACTCTGATAGTGATCATGCAGGTTGTAGGATAGACAGAAAATCTGTCTCTGGTGGCTGTCAATTTCTGGGTAACAGGCTAGTGTCTTGGCAAAGCAAGAAGCAGACCACCGTGTCAATCTCTACTGCTCAGGCCGAATACACAGCTGCTTCCAGTTGTTGCTGTCAGGTGTTATGGATCCAAAATCAGCTTTTGGACTACGGTTTGAATGTCATGCATACACCTATTTTCATTGATAATGATGCATGTCGTGACATCGTGAAGAATCCAATTGACCATTCTAAAACCAAACACATTGAAATTCGGATTCACTCAATTCGCGATGCACACGACAAAGGGTACATACAGGTGTTGCCTATCGATACTGCTGATCAAAAAGCAGATATCTTTACAAAAGCTTTTGATAAAACCCGGTTTCATCAGTTGGTTTCATGGCTTGAGATGATCAACTTTGAATAAATAAATAAAAAAAAAAAAAAAAAATTGTGTATATTTTATAAAAAGAAAAATCTTATTTTCCTTTAAAACAAGATTTTTGGGGGAGAAAGTGAACCGGTCTATTCTTATTGCAAAATTAATTCAGGAAATGATAGGAACTAATCATATCTCGTCAGCATGTGAATAGGACCCAGAGGATGGTGTGGCCTCAAGCAACGATATGTCGGTAGATTCAGCCTGAAATCAAGTAAACTGCCACTAGGTGATCAACAATGAAGATCTACACGGAAAGCTGGATTCCCACTGTGCTTTAGGTCTGCACAAGCTGAGTCCGGTCATACATAGGTTGAGAAATTAAAAGACACAGAAAATTTTGTGCATAAGCAAATCAAAAGACACCTAAGAGTGCAAGCTACCAATGCGGGGCTAAGAAAAACAAAGTTTTTGAAACTGAGCAGAAAAGACACGCAATGTTAGTGACGTGCAAACATACATAGATAGCTCACCAAACGATCAGATGATCATCTTCTCTGCTTATGGTAACATAGACCTGAAGCTCTCATCATCTGATCAAGATAATGATCATCTTCTCTGCTTATGGTAACATAGACCTGAAGCTCTCATCATTATATTTCAATAAACCTTGAGGATCGGTAGGCCAATACCTAGCACACTGTGGGGTCCATAAAATTTTCGTCAATATTACCGAAAAACATGATAAACTGTATCACCAAACACATGTTGAAAGAGAAAGGGCATGGATTTAAGTGGACAAGCATACCGACAATTGTTCTTAGGCTGCAGCTATCCAACGGGAAGTTGAAACGGGTTCCGGCAGGTATGGTCAGTATGATCTTGAATGCAGAAGGTAAGATTTGGTAAAACCCCCTTTAATCTAAAGGATTTGGGCTTTAATTTTAATCTTTGGGCCAAAATTATGGGTATCTGCGTACTTGTTGGGGCCCTGCGCACTTAACTCAAGTGCGCAGGCCCAATTGCCCATGTATATATATACTGGTCAACAACGGTCAAAAGTTCTTATCACCCTTAACAGCTTTCTTACTAACCCTAATCACCCCAAAATCACCTGTTCATCATCATCATCCTCGTTCATAAACATTCATCATCATCATCATCACAATTTAATCACACCCTAATCACCCAAATCATATCTCGTTTTCTTTGTGTGTTGATTCGTAACTACTGAAATAAGGTAGATTACTTATTATTAACGGTTTATTGATTGTGATTACAGGGTTCAAATGGATGTTCTTGGTGCATCTGTTGGTTTTTAAGCCATTATTGGGTTCCTTGAATGTTTGAAGATCTGCGTACTTGATCAATGAACAAGTGCGCACTTGTCTCATAGAGACTGCGCACTTGTCTCATAATCAAACAAGTGCTCAAGAACCCTAATTTGATGCGTACTTATCATGTGTGAACTTAAATCTTGAACGAAGGTTCAAGTGTCTGCGTACTTGCCTAGTACGCAGACCTAACTGGTCATCCAATCCGTTACCATGCCCGACTGCGTACTTGCCTTGTACACTGCCTTAGGCCTGCGTACTAACCAAGTGCTCAGTCTAGTATGTGCGCACTTGACTGAGCACATAATATTGATTGTTTTGTTTGGACTGCGTACTTGTTAAACTTGCATACTTGGACTCTAAACAACAACATAACTGTTATATTGACTACTAAGACACTTGAACGGACTGCGAACTTAAAAACCAGACCTTAATGATCTAAAAACTGAAATTCAAACGTACCATTGACACCGATGACACCGAACCATCAAATCCTAATTCAATGACCATTAAAATTTAAAACCTAAAAAAAAAAATTATTAAAACCTAAGTCTAAGTTCGTCGTCCGTCTAAGTTTAAGTCTAAAGTCAGTTATCGGAGATCTAATCGACTTTTCGTGCTCTTGGTTAAACAGATGGAACTTGAATGGGATCGTAGAGGCATGCACAACCAGCCGATGAATCTAGATACCGATGATGTGCAGTTCAAAGACGTTGTGACCTGGATTAGACGCAGCCGAATCAGTTTTGCTGTGGAGAACGTCGAACCAGTGTACGTTTCACACATTGAAGATTTCTGGCGTTCTGCTCGAGTTGAAACAGTTGCAAGAGTCAAGCGTATCAAAGCAACAGTCCGAAACAGGCCTCTATTCATTACTGAAGATACAGTTCGAACAGTGCTGAGACTACGGGATGAACCAGGAACCGTCAGATTTATGGCAAAAGCAGACATTCATGAACAGTTCAGGAGGTTCGGTTACAAAGGCGAGTTCGACAAGAGGGGCGATGTTAAGAAGACACAACTGACGAGAGACTGGAGACTCATTAGTCATGTATTCATTATGTCTCTAGGTCACAGAAAGGGAGGCTACAATGCACTCAGTACTGAATGGTCGACGGCTATGATAAAGATCTGCAAAGAAGAAAAGTTCAACCTATCCGGGATGATTTTTGACTACTTGATAAAGAATGCAGAAGCTGGGTCGGGGAAATGGGCGATGTACCCCAGGTTCATTCAGATGATGATCAACACTCAGCACGAGAATCTGCCTCTCGGTGATGAATACATTTTCACCAAGGGTGCACGATTTTTCACAGAATGCAACACACCGGATTGGGAACCAATGCTTGAGCACATGTATGCGGCTCAGCGATATCCGATTGTCATAGAGATCTACAACAAGATCAATAAGAGAAAGGCAGACGCTGCTCAGGCTCGACAACAACCCACAGCTGTTCCCACACCCGAACCATCTGCACCCACTACATCAGCTCAGCCAACTGCTGAAGAGATCGCCCAAGAAAAGGCCAGGGGCAAAAGAGTGGCATCTGAGCCGGCTCGAGCAAAGCCCAGCAAGAAGAAAAGGCCAGCTGGCTTACTGAAAGAATCGAGAGAATCTTTGACACCCGAACAGATTGAAGCTGCAGAAAATGTACGAGCAGTAGCTGAATATGAAAGGGAAGCTAGAAAGAAAAGAAGACAACAGCTTCCTGAATCTGAGATCCCTCGAGTGATAACACCGGATGATGTTGAGGCGCAAGTGTACATGGAACGGATTTTTGGGGAAGAACAACCAAACCAACCAGGGCCTTCTACTGCTGCAACTTCTGCTCCAGGGACTTCCACTGCCACTGCATCAGCCCCCAAAGCTCCTACCCACCGATCAGCTGAACCTTCTTCATCAGCTCCTGCTGCACCTCGTCGAAAACCGGTGCATCAGGAACTATACGAGAAGCTTGTGAAGGAGATAGGTAAGGTTGCGGCCAGGGAATTCTGCACAATGAAAAGTGATGTGCACAATAACCAGGAGCTAAGAAAGAAGGTGAAAAAGCTCAAAGTCAAGAACAAGAAAATGGAGAAAGTGATCAAGGATCAAAGATACCTGATTAAGTTTCAACATCAGGTTCATGTGCAGATGTTTGACATGTTTCATGATCTGAGGCAGCAGTTAACAGGTGCTCCCAGAGCTACTTTTGACGAAACTTTTGACTTTGGAAAGTTTCTGGAGGCGGAAAAGGAGAAAGAAAAGGAGGCTGAGGCTAGTGAAGTGGACGAGGTCAGTGAAGATGAGATGCCTGACAGTTTTGTAGAAATGGGAACCGATCAAGAGGTTATTTATGAGACATCAGATGGGCACAAATTGGACCCTGAAAGAGCAGCATGGTTCCCAAGAAAGCCAATTACCATTCCTGCTTTACATCAGAACATTCATCATACCAGGTCTGCTCACCGGGAAAAGATTATCTCGTGGAAGTATGATGCTGAAAAGGGACTGTTTGCTGTGAAAAGGAGAGGGGGGGTAATCCAATACTTCAAGGGTCAGAAGGAGCTGAAATCTCTTCCCCGATGGGATATCAGGGAACTTAGCAGGGCCCCATTCATTAATCCCTCTCTTGACTCACAAGCTGGCATGGTTGAAAACTTTATCAGGAAAGAATGTGAAAGTGACTTCCAGATATTTAAGCCGCAAAAGCCTAGAAGAAGAATATCAAAGACCAGAATCGATCCAGCAACGGGAAAAGGAATGATAACTTATGTGATAGACCCTCCTCAGGTCGTCACACGAGTTCCGATCAGACCCGAGCTTCCAGTGATGCTAAGAAACTTCAAGAAATGGTTCTATGACAGCAACACTGGTGAAGCGGTGATCAAGCTGGAAAATGATTTAGAGGTGTTGAGAATCTTGGATCCGGTTGATGTGTTCGCACTAAACTTGTCAGATCTGAATATGCTTTTTGCGAATCAGATCAATGTTGGTGCTGGAAACACATTATTTGAAGAAGCCGTGCTGTTTAGAAGAGCAGTAGATAGGGCTTTGAAATTGAAGAGTGAGCTGCTGGATTTAGTTGACAGGATAAACGCAGCAGATAAAGAAAAAGAGGACAGGGAGAAGGCTGCGCATGCTGCTGCTGCTGCTACTATTACAGAAACTGCTGATGCTGCTGCTACAGAAACTGCAGCATCAGAGGTACTTCCAGAAGAACCTGTATCAGTAGCAAATCCTGAAGGAACCACAACAGAATCTACACAAACTCCTCCAGCAGCTGAAGTAGATCCGGTCACACTGTACTTACAAGACCCCCCTGCACAGGTTGAGGGGGAGGATAGCGATGTGGTAATCGACTGAAGATTGAATACTGGTAGCTGTGGTCTAGGGGGAGTATTGTTGGGTTATTTTGAGACCACAGTTACCAGAATAGAGACTTTTGAGTGTTTATTGTAAAGCTTTATAGTTGAAGGGCTTAGAATGTAATTAACACATGTTTTTGTACACAAACCCTAGGGCTGCGCACTTATATACACGGGCCCTGCGCACTTATGCTAAGTGCGCAGGCCCAGGGTTTTCCTATATATAGAAAGTGTGTGCACAGCTCTAGGTTTAGGGTTTTGGAGTTTATCTTTGTAGCACACTTTGCATACGTGCGTACTTAATCATATTCCAAGGTTATTCATCTTCAAATCAGTTATGGAATCATTATGTTATTCATTGTGTGTGTCGGGTCTTTCAATGTTCATCTAGTTTTATTTGTTTCTTGGATTAATCACTTGAAACACCTAACTAATAGGTGTTTCTAAGTGATAACAATCTATTGCATTCAACAAGATCTAGTATTTTGGGACTACAACCTCGATAGCAGGTTAAGGAGTATCCTTCGCAACAACTTTCTTTGTATTCTTACGAAAAAAAGGTGCCATTTTTCACATGGTTATCAGTCAAAGTAGTTGCTAGGCGCTTGGCTTCCTCGAGAGTGGCAAGATTTCTTCCCCACACAGTATCCTGAATCTGCATGGGTAAGCCTCCAATATACTTTTCAATAGCAACAGGTAGGGGTGTTAACGTATGTGGTAGCAATAGGCTCAGTTCGCGGAAACGAGTGTTGTAGGCCAGATTTTCCCCACTGTTCTGGACCAGAGTGTGGAACTCATCCTCCAGCTTCTTGACTTCATTAAGAGGGCAGAATTTCGCCTTCATGATGTCCTTAACTTGCTCCCATATTAAAGCCAGTGCGACTTCAGCTCCGCGAGTCCGTTTCTCTTTGTTGCACCATGTGAGTGCCCGCTTGTGGAGGACACTCATAGCATAGCAAACTTTGAGGTTGTTAGGGCACTCGCTATTGATGAAGGTATTTTCGATACCTTCGAACCACTGAAGAAGGCCAATGGCTCCTTCGTCCACTTGGGAGGGTTGCAAGTGTTGAAGTGCTTGAGGGTGCAAACAGGGTGAGCATTCCCGTTCCCATTGCCATTCCCGTTGTGGTTACCATTCCCGTTGCCATTTCCATTCATTTGAGCGACTTGAGCCACCAAATTGGGAAGTAACGTCGCTATTTTTTGAGCCATCTGCTGGGTAATGAGCGCGGCGAGTTGGACATTGTCGTTGTCATGGTTGTTGTTGTTGTTGATGTTGTTATCGTTGACATTGTCATTGTTAATACGAGTGCTGCGACGAGGAGGCAATATCTGTAAGAGACACAATGAAGGTTTCAATGAGACATAGGATGAATCAAAGTAAGGAGATATAATAAGGAGTGTAATCATTTATTCATTAATTAAAATGAATAAACGAAAATGTTGACTTATCAAAGCTTCTAGATTCTAATAACATAGTGAATTTTGTCCTACTAATCTAAAGGTAGATTCAGAATACAGGCGTTCACCCTTCCAGATTGCACGTGTTAGTTTTCAAAATCTAGAACTTCGACGATATCATCAAGGTGGTTCAGGCTATACCTGAGGATTTTGTCCTACTAATCTAAAGGTAGATCAGGATTGTAGCAGACGAATAAGAGTAGACAACTCGTAGGACTAGTGTAGCATAGGGTGTGGGATAGGGATAAGGATAAGGAAGCAAATAGGATTGCAAATAAGAGAAGCAAGTACTGGTTTATAATCCCTAAGGTTATAGTCTAGATTATTTTTCTAATAACCTAATTCCCTATAACCAAGGCTCTAATACCAATCTGTAACACCCCAACTGATGGCGGAAACATCGGGATGTCACGTATTGATGATTGTTCAGTAACACATGGTAATTAATGAAATTTTAAGTAATTTATTGATAATATCAAAATATCCCAAAATGAAACATTGTCTAAGAAATTCAAATACGAGTACATAAACATGGAAATGATCAAACAACTTCAAATAAACTTCTTCAAGCACAACTCCAACCTTCAAACTTCATTGTTTCCTGAAACATGTTAATTTTGAAAATATTTATGGGTCAACAAAAGTTGGTGAGAATTACATAGGTTTGAATGTTGTATAATGAGTATAAAACTTGTACAATTCTAGTGTCATGGCAAATCTAGTCCATATGTGAAAACAAAACTACTAGGTAAATCGTTTGCATAATCAAACTTTGTGACATGATTATTGTGGTCCATCCCATACGCATATGGTTCACTCGTTTGTGTTATATGATAGATAACAATCACCCACGCTACCCATACTGAGGTACACGTATCCGGGTGGGGTTGTCAATCCAATAGATCTATCATTGTGTATCGTCGGCTTGCGCAGTGTTAATGATTACGCTAGTCTAATTGTGTTTACCAAAGTATTTTTTTAAGACATAATGCAACATAGAAATCACACATAGGGACTTATGTTGAATTATATTTGAAAATGTAACATGTTTCACCCCAAAAATTGTAAAATAGTGAAAAGGGGCTATGTAAACTCACCTTAAAAATATTATCAAATCCTTTGAGATAGAATAAATGTGGCTCGAGTGTATCCAAGTATCACCCAATGTTTAAGGCAATAAAATAAGTGTTGGGAAAACTTAAAAGTCTAAGTTTTCTAGTCTAAAAGTATTCTAAGGTTCCGAATTTGGGGATCAGCAATTGTTTAGTAGTTAATTTAGAATAGTAGTTAATGAAATAATAAATAAATAAATTTAGAAAATAAATAAATAAAAAAATAATTTTTGTAAGATCTTGATCAAAGGTAGTTGTACTAAAATGTTATAATGTGAAAATAATTTTTATAAAATTATTTTCTTAATTAATGAATATATAATACATTATAATTTATTTGTCAAAATATGGTATTAATATCCAAAAATATTAAAATTCATAAATTTCAAATCATAATATTATATTTCTGATCTAAATGAATAAAAATAATTTATGTGAAATTTTGATGCAAAAATGATGAAAAATGGATTTATTGTGAATTTATTATTATTAAAATAGCATAAATTAATTAAAAATACTTAATAAATATTTTTCTGAAATTAAAATTCGATTCTAAAAATTTTATTGGTTTATAGGTTTAAAATAATTTTTATGGAATTTTATAAAACTGTTTAGATATTTTTCTAGAATTTTTAATTTATTTATGAATAAATTTGTAATATATATTATATATATTAAATAAATGATTTTTGTAAAAATAAAAAATTTATAATAATGTTTACCATTTGAATAACATAAAATAAATTTTATAGAATTTATAAATCATATTTGGTATTTTAAAACTATTTTAATCACAAGCCCATCCCCAACTGTGCTGGACCCTGAGAACGTTTTCAATCATTTTCTATTAGATATAAAGGCTTTTTAGGATTTGATATTTATTACCAAAAATAAAAACGGTGAAGCCTGGGATTGAACCCAATGCCACACACGTCCAAAGGCTTAAACATAGAAGGTTTACCAACTGATCTACAGGTCAGTTGGTGATATGTTTTTATTTGTTTTAAATAAAAGCCTTATCTGCTACGTATCATCTTCCCCAAATTAAACTTAAGAACCCTAGTTTTCTAATCAACCAAATCAACAATCAATTACCCTGGGATTCATAGGGTTATTGACCGGATTACAACAAAGATTGAAAACATAATAACAATTGTGACTTACAGATCAGATTCGAAGACAAATTGTCCGGTCAACCAAAAAGTCAAACGCGAATGAATTGAAGATTATACGAGGATTTAAAAGAAATTTAGTGTAGGTCTAAGGTATGTGTCCAATTTATACTAACACCTATGAATTGAACGATTTGGGAAGTTTGACCCACACTTAACTACAAATGGGTAATTACCCCTTAATATGGAATGTTTTGATTATGAATTGGCGTGTATAATACGCGTATGCCCTGTCACTCCAATTCATTACCATATTCGAATCAATAGCGCTTGAATTCGAATTCAATTGAATGGTCACTAGGTGTTTGACTTTCTGAGTTGTCTGACCACGTTTTAAAGAGGTGTTAAGTTTAATTTGTTTTGGATATAAACACAAGATGGCAAAATGGCTGAGTGGTTTGTGTGTGTTGGTGTAAGCTTGTGAAACGGTTTGGACGCGGGTTCGAGTCCCGGTCCAAACAGATTTTTATAGCATTTTTTTAAAAGACATAATATTCATTTTACAATATAATGAACACAATGTGATAATTAATGTCACAAAAATTTAAAATACGTTAAAACGTCAAGATTTGAAAGACTTTATTTAATAACGATCATAAGAAGATAGATAAAAATACGAAATGTTACAGATAGTGAATCGAATTGCATACGCCCTCTAAGAAAAGTATCCCTAAAAAAATGTTTTCCAGTATCTACCCCCACCCTGACCGAGATTCAACCAATTTCATGTCTTGTAAACAGATGGTCATGGCTTACTCACCCGTTACGACGAAGCTTTGTGCAATGCCTGATACAAGAATGTGTCGTGTGCGTGGGGAGCATTGATGGCAAGTATAAATCTTACCAATTAACTGTATCTAACGTGCTAGTCGGTACTCTTGATTTTCTAGGTTTAAAAGGATCCCATATTGGTAATCGTTTGTTTACTGGTTATCCTAATTTAATTTAATTGAACAACAATTATCATAGCAATTCCGAATACTGATATGATTCTCTTATCCGCAAGCTCGCAAAAAATATTGTCTGTGAATATTAATTATCTTCTTTAATGTTCTTAAATATTGAAAATTCGGGAATCCAAAAGTATTTTAGGTATGTTTTAGCTTAAATTTTTGAAAAATACAAAAAGATTTTATTTTCGATTAACCAATGTTGGAATACTAAATTCTTCAATTGGAATCTCATATCCGAAGTTGAAACACAATAAAATAAAGTTTTTCAATAGTTAGGGGTCAAACTGCAACTTTCATAAAATTAAACGATTTAAATGAAAACTTTGCAAGTTCAGGGTGCAATTTGAAAAGAGTCAAATGTTCAGGAGGAGAACGATTCGTTTCTCCAAATGGTGATCAAAATGGACAAATCTTGAAATTTATCAAATGATCAACTTAAAGAATTTGATTGAATCCAGATATTTGTCATATTTAATACACGTTGTAGTTTATGTGTGGTTTTTATTAATTTTTTCTGCAGGATTAAACATAATCAATGTGCTCATATTGACTCAAACGAAAAAGCTTCAAGCCGAACAAGACTAAAACCTGAACAACAAGAACCCGGTATTCCATCTTTACAGACACGAGATCCTGGTAGAGCTCCAACATTAGAAGCTGAAGAATATGAGAATCGAGAAATGAAAGTGCAGATGTTGTCGATCTCCATCTTCATCAAGGAATCCTCAATCAAAACAGCGGAGACCAAGACGAAAACAAGATCTCATAAGGTCTCGACCAAAACTAAAATCAGCAAGTATTCAAGTCTTCAAAGGGAGATTGTTAGTGCATTACGGTGTATGTTCCCAAGTTGAAGATTGTATGATTTGAAGAACATTAGTTGTACCTTAGGGGGAGTCTGTGAAAGTCTTTCCCGACATTCCCAGCTCAGTGTGACAACTGGTAAATTTTCTTTTCATTTCTTCTTTTCGTCTCTTTCATTTTTGGGCTTCGTGCAATTTTCGGGACAAAAATTCTTTCAACATGGGGATGATGTGACACTCGGCATGTTCGGCTTAAACATTTTGGTAAAACATAAGTCTACCTTAGTAAGAAAAATTTATAAACGGACTTAACTAGGTTAGTTGAGTCGGGTTATGATAGCATTGTCTAGGGTTCAATGATCTGGAGGATCATTGGGAGTCGTTTTTGGGAATATACTAGTACCGGGTCCCGTTATTGGTGAAATTACATGAACTGAATCAAGTAGGACAAGTAGATTATTAACACACGTGTAACATATCATGATAATATGTGCTACAAGGTGTGAACATGATTATGCGTGCCTATATCTGCTTAACATGTGTTAGAATTGCATGATCATACGTTAGAATGTGTTTAAATACGTTAAAACGACAAAACTGGAAAAACTGGAAAACACAAGTCCTGGTTCAACCCATGGTGTGGGGGAGAACCTGAAAATGAGCCTCGGTTCGACCCTTGGATAAGGGGCGAACCTGGAACAAACCACAGAACAAGTTCATTCGACCTTGTAAAGGGGCGAAGGTGGCACCTTCGACCCCATAAAAGGGGCGAATGTGGAGTTAGTATAAATACCACACTTTGTCATTTTTCACCATTTCACAAACCCTAGCCATCTCTAAACACTCTCAAACGATTTTAATCATTGAGGAAGGAGTTTTTGCTCTTGTTCTTCATAATCTATCCTACAAACAACACCTAATCAAGAATCCAAGGTGTGTTCTTAATCCTAAACCCTTTTTAAAGCATTTTGATTCGCTTTCATCTAACCCTAAATGTCCAGATCTGTTCTAATGATGTTTTTATGATTAAAAACCTTTTAAACATCTTCCTAAACCTAACCCTTATCATTAAATAGGTTTTCATATCAATAAACATATGTTAATTATGTGATATTATGTGTTGTTTAATGATTTGCTGCTGTACTAATGCTAGAAACATGATCTAGGGCTGTTATTGATGTTAGTTTTGGATTTTTTAAGGTTACAATTAGATGGATGATGATATCATGTCTAATTTGGGGATTTTAATAAATCTAGGGCTTGTAGCATGCTAGTATTATCAATAGAACTATTGGACGTGTTCATATACACGATAAACTGAGCATTTTGGGATGATTATGATAAGATTTCAAAAAGTTTCCAAATTGGGTAAAGATTTCATGCATGATGTGACACTTCCATAATTTTTGCCATTTTGGGAAAGGGCTAAAACGAATAGGTTTTGGGGCAAAATTGGTGGGGTTTTGTGGGGTTTCGGATGTTTTTGAAGCGTTTTGTGGAAAAACACTCTGCCAGGGTCGAACCTGGACAATTGTGGTCGAATCTATTTTACATGGGTCGAATGTGACTCTAAATGGGTCAAACGTGGCAAAAAGGGGCGAACGTGGAACTGTAAAACTCTGGTTCGACCCTATAGAATCAAAAATGAGATTTTTGATGCAAACTAAGTGTTTTATGCTTGAACCTTGTGTGTAATCTATGCATACTTGATTAGTTAGGGTAATGAGTCACAACGGGATGTCGGGTCGGTCTAGTGTGTCGGTTGAACAT
This sequence comes from Ambrosia trifida, assembly GCA_028751855.1. Classification (NCBI taxonomy): domain Eukaryota; kingdom Viridiplantae; phylum Streptophyta; class Magnoliopsida; order Asterales; family Asteraceae; genus Ambrosia; species Ambrosia trifida. The sequence goes on from CM054131.1 coordinate 56,150,735, forward strand.
TCAAAACACGTTTTAAAACATACTTGGTCACGACCTGGACAATCGGGGACTAGATAACCTTATTGTTATTAGTCGGAACAATATGTGAACATTTTGATAGATCTCCGGTAGTTAGGATCATCAAGGGCTTGGCTTTCTTATATTATTGAAGAACACAACTTAAGGTGAGTTCACGGCCCCACTTTTACTTTTGGGGGAGAAAACATGCGCTAAACTTATTTTGGTAAAATATGTCATACTATGGTTTAACTTTGCGTTGTTATACGATCTTTGAAAGTCCCGGGGGAAACCATGAATGTGCGGGGTTGCACAACGGGGGAAATGTTGATAGATCTATTGGGTTTGACATGCCCCACTCGACGGCTTGGAGGGCCGGGCGGGTGCATATTGTCTCGAACTTGCTAAACATTGCTGAACACTCGGGCTGAACACTGGTAACAGTCTAGTAATGGTTTTCCAATCGTAGTAGTAACAAAACATACGCCTAGCAAGCGTACTTGGTAACATTGATATAGTATGGACATGGTAACACTTTGGTAACACTGTGGTAACATTTGGTAACATTTTGGTAACATATTGAACAAACTTGTGAACTCACCAGCATTATATATGTTGACGTCTTTTTGACATGTTCTCTCAGCTCGCTAAGGTAGCACTGATTGGACTAGGCGCACGGGTCTGCTTTGGCATCTAGGCTTAGTTGCACGTTTTGAAATAAGTGTCTTGAATACTTTGGAACACAGTTTTGTAGCTGATTAAATTCTTTAAATGCTTCCGCTATGGTTATCACTTTATGGAAACTATGTTTTTAAGTTTACGTATTTCATATAGTGTTGTTTATTGTAACCGTTGACTTGGATCCTGGTTTGTCATGCGCCTCGCGGTAAAACTCCGCAGTGGAAATTTGAGGGTGTGACAGATTGGTATCAGAGCCAATGGTTATAGTGAACTAGGACTTCATGTAGAGTCTGGTCTATAGCCGAGTCACACACACTAGACGGTCACATACATGAGTCGGTTTTGGGATATGTACTAACTTTGTCGGGGTGTCTTTACATCATCATCGCACTTCTTTGTTGCATCATCCGTTCTTACTTAGACTTTGCTTACTCTTACCTTCTTCTTCGGGATTTGAAGAAGTAGGAACTGACTAGTTGAATCTTGCATAGAGGTGTCGTGTATTAGAGTGGTTTTGCGTACTCTTGAGATCTGTCCAGGATTCGGACATCTCCCCTTTATGCTCCAATAGACACACTTGCTTACTGTTGATCAGTATGCTCTTGAAGGTTTACTTGCTAGTGAACACTTATGTGTTTAGCAAGTTTCAATCAGATTTGCACAGCGGAATAAGTATGTAAAGTTACACTATCAACATGAGTTATTAGTCCCCCTGGATGTTTGCAAACTAAAGACAAGTTAATGAGAATTGAAGTATTGAATGTGAATGACAATAAATACTCAAATAGATTCTCAGTTAATGAAATGGACATAACAATAATAAGTTTTGAAGGATTTCATTTTTCAATTAAAATCAATGTCTAAAATAGAGGGATGAACCCATCTATTAATAGACTTACAAATGCATGAACCTTGATAAAAAAGCAAGTGCAACAAGTTGCAGTCTTGGAACTTGTACAAAAAGATAAAGTAATAATAAACAATTAAACTACTGAAACATAAGGGCGGTGGAAAGATTCTATTACAAGTGCTGATGAATGACAAACTACTGATGAGTAGTTTGTCTTCAGTAGTTCTGCAGTGGACTTGTCTGGTTTGACTTCAGAACTTCTGATCTATCTTCTTCAGTACTTGTTGAATCCTTCTTCAGTACTTTTGTCTTCTTTCTTTAGTAGTTCTATACTTAGAATAATTTGCAAAAGTATGAATTAGACTAAGGTTTGCAAAAGCAGTTTCCTCAATCCTTTATGTGCTAACAATCTCCCCCTGGATTGATGAAGCCAAAACCTTATCTAATTCCTTATTGCTGTTTTCTTCTGTCATTGACTATTTTCCATATTTCCTTGAACATGGAATTCTTCAATTTATTCAGCTGTTCAATAGTGAGAGATCCTTGTTGAGGTTCTAGATGTTGAATTGTAAGCAAGTCTTGTGTTGATAGATTTTTCAGTTCATTCATGGATTTGAAGGCCTTGCTTGTAAGATCTCTTCTTGTCACCAATACTGAGTTGGAATCAGTAAAGGACCATCTGATGATCAGCACTTTAGATCTGTCAAAATCTGAAGTATAGGGAACCATGCTGGATCCCTGGGATGTTCCTGAGTGTTGGATGTTCTCTATTTCTGTGACTCTGAGGTGGAATTCACTTATGTCTTCTGTTTGCACCACATCAGGTAATTTAAAAGTAGGCAAGTGATGTTCAGTAACTACCTTTGTGTGCAGCTTATCAGTTATAGTCTTCTGAATTTGGTAAGCGAATGTTGAAGGATCCCTGAACTATGTTATCAGAGGCTTTTCTTCAATATCAAAGTCTCCTTGTACAAATGTGTTGCCTTCTAGCAACACCATCTTGAAATCAGTCTTTGTATTGTCCTCTGGCTTTCTTTTGGTAGCAGGTCTTTGTTTAACACCAGAAGTTCTAACTACTGAAGTTGACACTTCAGAAGTTTTGTACTTCTCTGGATTTGCAGCCTTGTCAGCCTTGTATCTTTTGTATGTGTCCAGTAGTTTGTCTTCTCTCCATTTTGACACTGAGGCTTTTGAACCATAGTCATTTGCTACCAGTTCTTCAGTTATCTATGCTCTCTTAGCTTTTCTATCCTTCTCTGTTGCAGTCTTGTCAGCAACAAGTTGAGCTCTTCTTTTAAGCTCATCCATTGAGAGCCCTTTGAGTGTATAGGCTTTTGTTTTGCTGTTCTTTGTTATAAAAGACACCAGTTGTTGTCTTTTGTCTTCTTTAGCAACTCTTTCTGTTTCAGCTTGTCTATTCAACTATGCTTCATAAGCTTGAAGCTTTTCATTTAAGCTCAAGTCTTCCCTTGCTTCCAGGTTGTTCCAGATCTCTTCTTCCTTAGCCTTTCATTGGGCTGCAAGTAAGCTCTTCTCTAGTAATTCTTTGGACATTGAAATTGGAGAAGGGCTCAGCAGAGTCATTTGAGTTGTTGTTGGCCTTGGAATAGGAGTTGGTTGTTGTTCAGTTGGTTTGGAAGGCTCTTCAGTTGTTTGTAAGATGGAAGTGTTAACTACGGAAGTGTTTTTAGAAGTATCAACTACTGAAGGATTGTCTTCAGTACTTTCAGAGTCTTCAGCAGTTTCTTCATTATGGCCTTGGGAAGTTTCAGCTTCAACTTCAGTTCTAAAAACATGCCTTTGTTGATCTTCTTTTTGTTTCTTGGCCTTTTCTAGTAGTTGTTGTTGTTGTAGAGCCACTCTTACCTTTATCCTGGCTTCCAGTGACTCCTTTGGTTCCTTAATCTTCTCCCCCTTTTTGGCTTCATCCACTTCTGGAAGCCTGTCAGGTTGAGAAGTTCTACCAGAGAGTTCAGCAAGCTATCTTGAGTTGTTGTCAATCTTGTTGGACAGCTCACCAAGTTTCTTGTTAATTACCTCAAATTGAGTTGTTGTTTTCAACTCCCAAGAAGTTGTGAAAGATTTGAGGTGATTGGCAATGAGGGTGTTTATCATCTGGTATAGGGCACCATCTGGGCTGCATACTTGGTTCAAATCTATCCTTGATGACCCAGGGAATTGGGTAGGCATTTTTAGTGAGGGGTGTGTTTTTGGGTGATCTTCAGGATGTACTGAAGATGCCACTTTAGGGGAATCATGGATCAAGTGGACTTTAACCTGATCTGGTGTGACCAGCTCTTTGATCTTAGAGAAACCAGGTGCAGGACCTTCACTAGTAGCCGTCAATTCATGTTTAGTGGAGTGTGAATCATCATCCAAATCAATGGAATCATCTGAATCCCTGATAATATCCTCAATGAGGACAGTATCAGTTACATCATGAGCTGGGCCCAACCCAGTTGTCTCATGTACCTCTTGTTCTTGGTTCAGATGATTTCCTACCTCAGGCATTAAGCCTTCATCAGTAGTTGCCACAAGTGAGGTCTTAGCTATGTTACTTCTGTCCTCAGATCCACCACGGGGTGGTAAATTAGGTCAAACTTCTGAAGTGGGAAATGTCTGATTTACCCTTAATGACAAAACTGCTGATGAAGAACAACTTTCATCAGTAGTTCCCATTTTCTCTTCAGTAGTTTGTTAACAACTGATGAGAATGTTTATAAACACTTTATTCATAACTTCTGAAGTTTATTTTATCAGAAGTTAATCATTTTTCAGAAAATATTCCCATACTGATGTTTTGTACATCAGTAGTTTCTCTCTTTTTGTTTTTCAGAAGTTTTAGAACAAAACAGATGTAAGTGAAAAATAAAACATGTGTAGAAAAGTAAAGGAAACACTTACAAATTTAGCATCCCAAGCATGGATACTAACTTCTGAAATGTTGATGTGTCAAGAGGTTTAGTGAATATGTCAGATATTTGATTAGCTGTTATCACATGCTTCACTTCAATCTTGCCTTTTACATAGAAATCCCTTATGAAATGATACCTGATTTCAATATGTTTAGTCTTTGAGAACTAAACAGGATTTTGAATGATGCTAATGGCAGATTTACTGTCTACAAGCAATGGTATCTTGGTCTCTTTGATTCCATAATCAAGAAGTTGGTATTGGAGCCATTGTATCTGTGATGTACAACTTGCAGCTGCAATGTATTCAGCTTCAGTAGTTAAAGTTGCAACAGATGTTTGCTTCTTTGATTGCCAAGATACTAGACAGTTTCCCAAGAATTGACAACCACCAGATGTTGATTTTCTTGACATTTTGCACCCTGCATAGTCACTATCTGAAAAAGCTGATAACTTGGTATTGCTAGAAGCAGGATACCAAATTCCAAGTGTAGGAGTTCCTTTCAGATATCTGAATATTCTTTTGACTGCAATTAGGTGTGATTCCCTAGGAGCTGATTGATATCTAGCACAGACACATGTTGAAAACATAATATCTGGTCTAGAACAGTTAGATATAAAAGGGAACCTATCATACATCTATACATGGTTTGATCAACCTAGTTTCCTTGACCATCTGGTTCAACTTGTGTGGTTGGTGTCATGGGAGTGGAACATGATTTACAGTCTTGTAAAGAAAATTTGTTCAATAATTCTTTAACATATTTAGATTGATGTATAAAAGTTCCATTTGTTTGTTGTTTAATCTGCAGTCCTAAAAAGTATTGCAGTTCTCCCATTGTACTCATCTCAAATTTTGATTGCATGCGTTTCTTAAATTCATCACACATTTTTGTGTTTGTTGAACCAAATATGATATCATCAACATAAATTTGAACAAGTAAGACATGATTTCCAACATTTTTAATGAAAAAAGTTTTATCAATGGAGCCTCTTGTAAAGTTATTTTTGAGCAAAAAGTTGGAAAGTGTTTCATACCAGGCTCTTGGAGCCTGTTTTAGCCCATAAAGAGCTTTGTCAAGCTTGTACACCCACTCAGGATGAGAAGGATCCTCAAACCCAGGTGGCTGACAAACATACACTTCCTCTTTGATTTTTCCATACAAAAATGCACTTTTAACATCCATTTGGAAAACTTTAATTTTGTTGGAAATGGCATAAGCCAGAAATAACCTGATGGCTTTAAGTCTTGCAACTGGAGCAAAGGTTTCATCATAATCAATTCCTTCTTCTTGAGAATAACCTTGTACCACCAGTCCTGCCTTGTTCTTAATAATCATACCAGCCTCATCTTGTTTGTTCCTGAAAACCCATCTTGTGCCAATTGGTAGCTGATTTGGTGGTAAGGGACAGATTTCCCAAACCTGTTGCTTCTTGAATTAGAGCAACTCATCTTGCATAGCCTGCACCCAATTGTTGTCTTTGAGGGCTTCTTGGTACTTCTTAGGTTCCAACTGAGAAATGAATTCTGAGAAGAAGCAAAAGTTGGAAAGCTGGTTTCTTGTGAGAACACCTGATGCAATATCACCCATGATTTGTTCCAATGGATGATCTTTGTGTTCAATCAATTGTTGTAAACCACTAACAGGTGTAGGTGGCTCTTGTACTTCATCAAACAAACCACTGAGGTTTATAATGTCTGGTTCAGATGTTTGAACATCTTCAGTAGTTGTAGGAGCTGAATCAGATGTTTGAGTTTGTACATCAGCAGTTGTTGAATCTGAAGTTTGTGAAACTTCTGATGGTTTGAAAGTTGTCTTAATGACTATATTAGGAGTCCATGGTGTTGGATCCTCATCAACAAACCTCTGATCACCATAATAAATAGGTTTAGATGAAGTGACAATCTTTTCAGGTTCGAAATGGAACCTATCAAGGTCAAAGAGTTCAGCAGGATGTGCTGGAATAAGAGTGTGTTTTGATTCATTGAACTTGACATTCAGTGTTTCTTCTACTATCTTGGTTCTTGAGTTAAAAACCTTGTAGGCTTTTCTAGTTGAAGAGTAACCAAGAAAATAACCTGAATCAACTTTAGCAGCAAACTTTGAAATAGAGTCTTTAATGTTTAGAATGAAACATTGACATCCAAAAGCCCTGAAAAAGGAGATAAGGGGCTTAATGCCATGAAGAACTTCATAGGCAGTTTTGGAGTGTCTCTTGTTGAATAGGACTCTATTCTGTACATAACATGCAGTGTTGACTGCTTCAGCCCGGAAATACAATGGAAGGCCTGAATCAGCTAACATAGTTCTTGCTGCTTCAATTAATGTCATGTTCTTCCTTTCTACCACACCATTTTCTTCAGGAGTTCTGGGAACACTGAATTATCTAATAATCCCTTTAGACAAACATAATTCATCCGGAGTTTTGTTCCTGAACTCTGTCCCATTATCACTTTTAATGGCTTTGACATATAGAGAGTATTGTTTCTCTACTTGTAGAATGAAGAACTTGATGATTTCAACTGCCCCATCCTTGGAAAATAAGAAGAATACCCATGTGAATCTTGAATAGTCATCAATGATGACCAAGCAGTACTTCTTCTTACCAAGGCTCATGATTTTTACTGGCCCAAATAAGTCCATATGGAGTAGTTGAAGACATGCAGTTGTTTTTTATTCTTCAATAGACTTATAGGAGGACTTATGCTGCTTTCCCTTTAAACAGGATACACAACGTTCTTGACACTAGTATACTTTCAAGGGTAGACCTCTGACCAAGCCCATTTTTGTGACTTTATTTATGGTTTTAAAGTTCACATGGCCAAGTCTCCTGTGCCAGAGATCAGTCTCTGAAGTTGATGCCCTTGAGAAGAAGCAGGTAGAGTTGTTCAGTACTTTGTCCTTTTCAATGTCCACTGCATAGACATTGCCACATCTTTTGGCTATCAACAAAGTATGATCTTCAATGATCTTCTCTATCAACTCCTGGCCTTCTGGTGATATGATCTTGCATGTTGTCTTTGTGAAAAAGGAAGAATATCCTTTATCACACATTTAGTGCCCCCTAACGGTTGTGCGCATATAATGTATATGTGTGTGGCCCTCGGGGGCAAAAGTAAAGTTGCACTAATTTTAACGTTATTTTACTAATTTCGTGAAAAATGACGGACGGTTAATCATGCATCAGGTGGTTATGTTGATAGCCAAAAGACAAGGGGTACATGCACCAATCGGGTTTGTCTCGATTGCTAAGTGTTATGTGTCTTATGTCTAAGGCTTGATACAAAACCACTATTGAGCCGGGGGTCTCACTGGAAGCAGCCTCTCTATTCCCACGGAATAGAGGTAAGGCTGTCTACATCTTACCCTCCTCAGACCCTACCTTAGCTTTTGCTATTGGTGGGATTAACTGAGTATGATGATGATGATGATGATGATGATGATGATGATCCTTTATCACACATTTGTGACACACTCAACAAGTTGTACTCAAGGTTTTCTACCAGATTGACCTTGTCAAACTGTATTTTGCCAGAAAAGACATTGCCATGTCCAAGCACATATCCCTTGGCATTGTTCCCAAAGGATACCGATCCTTCTCTTTGACTGATAAAATTGTTTATCACGTATCTGCATCCTATCATGTGCATTGAGCCTCCACTGTCAACATACCAAATGCTGTTTAAGCCTCTGGAGACCCTCTGCACAAAGTGGCAAATTAGTTAGATTTGGGAACCCAAGCCAATTTGGCTTTGGGTTTGCTCTTGAGAACATTAACAGTTTGTTCTTGACCAGGTTGAGGAATCCATGTCTTTTTGGCAATGGATTTTTCATTAGGAGCAATGGTGGTATCCTTTTGAGGACCACCATCAACATTGGTCATCAGTAGTTGTACCATATACATGAGATCTTTAATCTCAGCCGTTTATGAAACTACTGATGATGTAGGTCTAACTACTGAAAGAGAATTTTGAGAAAAAAGACTGTTGTTGAGATTTCATCTTTTTCTGAGAAAAGGTGTTGCCTGGTTGTTGTTTCTTGGGAGAAAAAGTTTCTTCAAAATCATTTTTGAGTTGTTTTCCCACAACCAGTTGTAAATTTTTCTTGTTATACTGAATTCCTTTTCTGTATCTACAAAATTCTGTCTTGTCGTTAAACAAACCACAAATTTCACATTCTTTTGCCTTTTCTTTGTCATTTAAAGGCAAATTTCTAACTGTTTTGATTTGATTTAGGTCATCAGTAGTTTTCAGGTTCTCAACTCCTGATGTAGATGAAACTACTGATGGCTTAAAGTCATATTTTATCAGTAATTCTGAAGAACTTTCTTTTAAAGTTTCTAGAAAGTTTTCATGTAAAGATGTGCATTCTTTCTCTTCAGAAATTTCATCTGAAACAATTTTTCTCCCATCTTCAGTAGTTTTGGGTGAAAAATCAGTTGGTGTTTCTGTGTGATTGTACCCTATGCCAAACCTAACATTTGATGCACTTTGTTTGTTAAGCAGCAGTTGGTACCCTTTACAAGATTCTACCCATTTTCACTATCAACCTTGGTGTCAGCAAGCTCTTTTCTGACATTTTCTAGGTCTTCTATCATGATTTTAAGTTGTGCTTGGGTTTCAATAGCATTGTTAGTCAATTTAGAATTTTCTTTTGCCTTTGCAGCAAGTTTTCTATCTAAATCACATTTCATCTGAGTAAATTTTCTCTCAAAGTCATTTGCTTTGCCTTGTAAATGCACATTGGTCTCTCTTATGAGAGCAAAAGATTCTTTACATGAGTTTGAACAAAGTTTTGTTAAAGATTCTTTTGATACCTGAGACAGGGCAGATTTTGAGGTGCAGCCCTCAAATGCCATTAAGGCAAAATTCTTTCTGCCATTGTCAGGTTCTCCCCAGTTGATGTCAAACATTTTGTTGTCTGCATCAGGATTGCACTCAGTAGTTTCAAAAGGAAGACTGCTCCAGTCAACATACTCTGAAGTGAACAGACTTTGTTGTGAGGGTTGCTGAGTCTGTGGAGGTTGTTGAGCAGCTGGAATGGAAGGGATTGATTATTGGCTCTGCATCTGTTGAGCAGGCATCTGTATATATTGTATTTATGGCACATATTGGATTTGTGGAGCTTGTGCCTGTACAAAATGTGCACTTCCCTGTGTTCCATTATTCCTATTATAACTAGGGTTAAACTGATTTCCAGACTGAGATTGGTTGTAGCTAGAGCTTCTACATTCTCTAGCGAAGTGTCCCAACTTCTGACACTTATGACATCTAAGTTTAGACTTGTCAAAACCAATTTTTGTAGAACTGTTTAGTCCTACAAATTTCCTTCATAACCTTTTATAAATTTTTTTTGTTTTTATACTTAACATGGCCAGTTGGTGTAAGATGTCCATTTCTTCTAAGTCATCACTGCTAAAAAATTTAAATCATCCATGATAAAACACATGTTATCAACAGTTTGACTATATTCATCATTGTCATAACCTGGGAATGATCTTTCTGATGAGATCCCAGCTGTTATGTCAATGTGGTCAAAAGATCCAAAACTATTTGAACAAGTAGGTGAGTCTTGTCCCAATAGTGTTGTACTACCTGTTAGATAGTCATCAGCTGTTTTACCAGAACTTTGCAATTTCTTCTTTTGACCAATTTCTCTCTCAAAAGTTAGCAATCTCCCATGTAATTTTGTAAGAGTGAGGGAGTTAAAGTGTGGTGAAGATCTGAGGACTATAGAATATGTTTGCCATTTTTCAGGTAAAGACCTTAAAAATCTATGAAGCATAGATACATTTGTATAGGTCTGACCATTTAATTTTAACTCAGATATTAATGAGGAGAATCTTTCAAATTGTTGTGTTAAAGTTTCCCCATTTATGTGAGTAAATGTTTCATATTGTTGAGCCAGGATTTCTCAAGTGTTTGAAATCACCTCTTTAGTTCCTCCAAACTGTTCTTTTAGGCAGTCCCAAAGCTCTTTGGCACTTTCACATGGTAAAAGTCCAAAGTAGATTTCATTTGGGAGTGCCATTGCTAACATAGAGAAAGCTTTAGCATCAAGCTCAAGTTTTAGGTAATCATCTTCTGTGTAGTCTTTTGGGTCTTTTGGTATTTCAACTTTAGTTTCAAGATTAATGTTTACTGGTTTGTGAGGGCCATATATCACAGATTTCCAACAACCGGTGTTGGTCTGAGACAAAGTATGAGCCATTCTTTTCTGCCATATGTTCTATTCAGAACGAACAAGCATAACAGGTTTATTGGCAGAACCAGTATTATGTGGATCCATTTTAAAGAGTATTGATTTGTCAAATATCTCTTAAAGTGATGGATGTTGATAAAGTGAACTTTTAATCCTTTATTGAATATCAATAAGAGCCTGTGTTTGATTCTCAATATGTTAGATTGATATGTGATCAGATAAACCAGTGCTTTGATACCAATTGTTGGATCAGTATGCTCTTGAAGGTTTACTTGCTAGTGAACACTTATGTGTTTAGCAACTTCAATCAGATTTGCACAGCAGAATAAGTATGTAAAGTTACACTATCAACAGGAGTTATTACTCCCCCTGGATGTTTGCAAACTAAAGACAAGTTAATGAGAATCTAAGTATTGAATGTGAATGACAATAAATACTCAAATAGATTCTTAGTAAATGAAATGGAAATAACAATAATTAGCTTTGAAGGATTTTAGTTTCAAATAAAATCAATGTCTAAAACAGATGGATGAACCCATCTATTTATAGACTTACAAATGCATGAACCTTGATACAAAAGCAAGTGTAACAAGTTGCAGTTTTGGAACTTGTACAAAAAGATAAAGTAATAATAAACAATTAAACTACTGAAACATAAGGGCGGTGGAAAGATTCTATTAAAAGTGCTGATGAATGACAAACTACTGATGAGTAGTTTGTCTTCAGTAGTTCTTCAGTGGACTTGTCTGGTTTGACTTCAGAACTTTTGATCTATCTTCTTCAGTACTTGTTGAATCCTTCTTCAGTACTTTTGTCTTCTTTCTTCAGTAGTTCTATACTTAGAATAATTTGCAGAAGTATGAATTAGACTAAGGTTTGCAAAAGTGGTTTCCTTAATCCTTTCTGTCCTAACACTTACACATGTTCTTGTACACATATGCTTGTTGTAGCATGTTACTAGGTGCCAGTATTTGGTGATTTGAGTTCAAACTAAGGGAACACTTGGAGGACCATGTAGAACAGTTTATCATTTCAGGTGCACATGAAATCGTAAACTGAAATGCATGAAAATCCCAGTGGACTCTAAGTTTGGATGGATAGTCCTGGATTGGGCCTAGGTTAACTTTTGAAACTACTAGTGGTTGACACTAGCGATGAATCTGAATCTCTCAATTTCTGATTTGTCAGATCATGTATGGCGCACGTGGTGGTGGACGTCGTAGCGGTGGCCGTGGCGGCGGTGGTGGCCGTGGCGGTGGTGGTGGCTGTGGCGGCGGTGGTGGTCGTGGTAACATCAACATGACCCAAGAGGAGCTAAACAACTTGTTGCAACAACAAGTGAATATGGCCTTGGCTGCTTTCGAGGCCGGACACAACGTTCTAGGTGGTAAGTTGATTCCTATCAACTCCGCCTCATTCTTGGGTGTCATGTCTTTTCTTTTGTGGTTTATTCGTGTGTCATGTCTCATGTGCTGCTGTCAATCCACCTCCACCTCAGTGTTCTTATAAGAAGTTTCGGGACTGTCAGCCCCATAACTTTGCTGGAACTGAGGGAGCGGTGGGACTGCTCCGGTGGTTGGAGAAGGTTGAGTCTGTTTTTTGATGTGTAACTGTCCTGCTGAGGACCGGGTTAAGTATGCTACTGCGACATTCGAGGGTCCTACGTTTTCGTGGTGGAATGCTACTGCTCAAACATGGGTTTGGGGGAAGCCCATGCTATGCTTTGGGTGGACTTCGTGCAGCGTTTGAAGAGTGAGTACTGTCCCAGAGAGGAAGTGCAGAAGTTGGAACATGAGATCTGAAACTACAAGATGGTTGGGTCTGAGATAGAGGAGTACACTGTGAGGCGTAACGAGTTGGCGGTGTTGTGTCCTGATTTGCACACACCCGAGTACAGGAGGATTGAGCACTACATTTCTGGGTTGGTGCAAGAGATAGCAGGGTTGGTGGCTACCGGGAATCTTCCCACACTTGCTGAGGTCATCCGTTCGGCTCACAAGATGACTAACATGAAGGTGGCGGAGGGTGCTTTGCCTCCTAAGGGTACTGCTGTGAAGGGTCTTGATGGTAACAAGAGGAAATGGGATAATGTGGGGAAGAGTGCCGTGCTAGCACCATCTTAGCCAGTGAAGAAGTTTGATTCATCTGGGTCGTCTTCGGGGCAGAAGTCGGGTGGGTATGTTGGGAAGTATCCCAAGTGTAACAAGTGTGGTTATCATCACTCTGGGAGTTATGGTCGGGCTCGTTGTCATCGGTGCCATCGGTTGGGGAATCTTGCTAAGGGTTGCAGGGTGTCACTTTCCTTGACTTAGGCTCCTGCTGCTACTCCTGCTCCCGCTGCTCAGGGGACTCCAGGAAAGCAGGGGTGTTATAACTGTGGTGACATGGGACATTTCTAGCGTGATTGTCCCAAGTTAAAACAGGGCGAGATTGCGAAGGGCGAGAACGGTAACGGGAACAACGGAGGCGGAGGTAGGAATGCGCGTGCTTTTGTCATTGGCTCTACAGAGGCCAAGCAGGATCCTGACACAATTACCGGTACGTTCCTTCTTAATGATCGCTATGTTTCTGTCTTGTTTGATTATGGTGTCGATAAGAGTCTCATATCTGTGGACATTAGTCGATTGCTTGATATAGTACCCACACCTTTAGAGGCTAAGTACTTGATAGAATTGGCTAATGGTAGGAACATTGAAGCGACGCATATTCTTAGGGAATGTCGCTTGGAACTGTCGGGTTTGTCATTTCCCATTGACCTTATGCCGGTACCTTTGGGTAGTTTTGTTGTCGTTGTGGGCATGGATTGGTTATCGTTGTATCATGCGGAGATCGTTTGTTTCAATAAGGTCATTCGGATCCCTATCCCTGATGGAGAGACTCTTTCGGTTCATGGTGAGAAGAGCGGTGCTCCACTGAGTATCATTTCTAGTATGAAAGCCCTTAAGTATCTTCGGAAGGGTTATTCGGCCATTCTGGCACTTGTTTCTGTTTCGACTGATGATGAGAAGAAGATCGAGGATATCCCTGTCGTTCGTGACTTTCTTACAGTGTTTCCCGATGATTTACCTGGTCTTCCTCCTCATCGTCAGGTTGAGTTTGGTATCGATCTCACTCCAGGTGCAGCTCCTATTGCCCGAGCCCCGTATCTCTTGCACCTCCCGAGATGCAAGAGTTATCCAGCCAGTTGTAGGAACTCTTGGAAAAGGGTTTCATCCGACCAAGTTCTTCCCCGTGGGGAGCTCCTATCTTGTTCGTGAAGAAGGACGGAAGTCTTCGCATGCGTATCGATTATCGTGAGCTGAACAAAGTGACCATCAAGAATCGTTATCCTCTCCTTCGCATTGATGATCTCTTTGACTAGCTCCAGGGCTCTAGTTATTATTCGAAGATTGATTTGCGATCTGGTTATCACCAGTTGAGCGTTCAAGAAACCGATGTTCCGAAAATTGCTTTTCGTACTCGTTATGGCCATTTTGAGTTCTTGGTCATGCCTTTTGGTCTCACTAACGCACCGGCGGTGTTCATGGACTTGATGAACCGCGTTTGCAAGCCTTATCTTGACAAATTCGTCATCGTGTTTATTGATGACATTCTGGTCTATTCTAAGAATAAGACGGACCACGAGGAACACTTGCGGTTGGTCTTGGAACTTTTGAGACGGGAGCAGTTGTATGCTAAGTTCTCAAAGTGTGATTTCTGGCTACTTGAAGTTCAATTCCTAGGGCATGTGGTTAATGAACTGGGAATTCATGTCGATCCGGCTAAGATAGAAGCTATTAAAGACTGGGAAGCACCAAAGACGCCCTTTGAGGTGCGGCAATCCTAGGTCTTGCGGGTTACTATCGTCGTTTCATTAAGGAATTTTTGAAGATCTCTACCCCTCACCTCTCTTACCCAGAAAGACCGAAAGTTTGACTGGGGTGAACTGCAGGAGTCGGCATTTCAGATGTTGAAGCTTAAACTTTGTTTTACACCTATCCTATCCCTACCTGAGGGTACGGATAATTTTGTTGTGTACTGTGACGCTTCTATTCATGGCCTCGGTTGCGTGTTGATGCAACGCGAGAAGGTCATTGCCTATGCTTCTTGTCAACTTAAGGTTCACGAGAAGAACTATACTACCCATGATTTGGAATTGGGTGCGGTGGTTTTTGCGTTGAAGATCTGGAGACATTACTTGTACGGTACCAAATGCACCATATACACCGATCACAAGAGTCTCCACCATATTTTTGACCAGAGGGAGTTAAACATGCGGCAACGTCGCTGGGTTGAACTCCTGAACGATTATGACTGTGCTATTAAATATCATCCTGGCAAGGCGAACGTTGGGGCGGACGCCTTGAGCAGGAAGGAATCTGCAAAACCTCGTCGTGTTCGAGCTTTACAGCTCACCATTCATCCCTCTTTGCCTAACCAAATTCGTTCTACACAACTGGAAGCTTTGAAGGAGGAAAACCTTAAAGCTGAAACTATCCACAGTGCTGACAAGCACCTTGAGCTTAGATCTGATGGCCTACACTACTTCGCAGAGCGTGTTTGGGTTCCTTTGTTCGAGGGATTACGGGAGCTTGTCTTGGATGAAGCTCACAAATCCCGGTATTCTGTTCACCCAGGCTCCGACAAGATGTATCAAGATTTGAAGATACTCTATTGGTGGTCGAACATGAAGGCTGATATAGCCTCCTACGTGAGCAAATGCTTGACTTGTGCTAAAGTCAAGATAGAGTACCAGAAGTCGTCTGGTCTCCTACAACAACCTGAGATTCCAGAGTGGAAGTGGGAACGAATCACGATGGATTTTGTAACCAAACTACCGAAGTCACCAAGTGGTTGCGATATGATTTGGGTGATTGTTGACAGGTTGACAAAATCGGCACATTTCTTACCTATTAAGGAAACTGATGGGCTCGAGTGGTTGGCTCGACTTTACCTTAAGGAGGTAGTCTCTCGGCACGTGGTGCCTGTTTCTATTATATATGATTGTGATTCTCGTTTTGCTTTGAGTTTCTGGAAGGCTATGCACAAGGCTTTGGGTACTCAGTTGGATATGAGTACGACTTATCATCCACAAACTGACGGTCAGAGTGAGCAGACGATTCAAACCTTGGAAGACATTCTTCGGGCATGTGTTATCGATTTCGGTAAAAGTTAGGAGATTCACCTACCATTGGTGGAGTTCTCTTACAACAACAGTTACCATTCTAGTATCAAGGCAGCTCCGTTCGAAGCTCTTTACGGACAGAATTGTCGGTCTCCTCTTTGTTAGGCCGAGGTGGGCGAGAGCCAGCTCACTGGTCCGGAACTGGTGTATGAAACTTCGGAGAAAATCGTACAAATTCGTAACCGTCTGGCAGCCGCACGGGATCGTCAAAAGAGTTATGCCGATCGTCGTTGCAAACCTTTGGAGTTCCAGGTTGGGGACAGGGTACTTCTGAAAGTTTCACCATGGAAGGGCGTCATACACTTTGGGAAGCGTGGCAAGCTTAACCCTCGTTATGTCGGACCGTTTGCAATCCTGGAACGGATTGGACCGGTGGCATACAGACTTGACTTACCGGCGGAGCTCGGTAATGTTCACAACGTCTTCCATGTGTCTAACTTGAAGAAGTGTTTGGCTGATGAATCTCTTATTGTACCACTGGAAGAAATCAAGGTGGATGATCGTCTTCGCATTGTGGAGGAACCTGTAGAGATTCTCGACTATAAGACTCATAGCCTTCACCGGAGTAAAATCCGCATCGTTAAAGTTCGTTGGAACTCGGATCGTGGACCGGAGTTCAAATGGGAACGGGAGGATCAGATGAAATCTAAGTATCCTCATATTTTTCCGAAGCGTGCGTTTGAGTCTAGGCATGTTACTGCTGAAGCTAAATAAATCTCGGGGCGAGATTCCTTTCAACATGGGGATGATGTGACAACCGGTAAATTTTCTTTTCGTTTCCTTCTTTTCGTCTCTTTCATTTTTGGGCTTCGTGCAATTTTCGGGCCGAAAATTCTTTCAACGTGGGGATGATGTGAAACCCGGCATGTTCGGCTTAAACATTTTGGTAAAACATAAGTCTACCTTAGTAAGAAACATTTATAAACGTACTTAACTAGGTTAGTTGAGTCGGGTTATGATAGCATTGTCTAGGGTTCAATGATCTGGAGGATCATTGGGAGTCGTTTTTGGGAAAATACTAGTACCGGGTCCCGTTATTGGTGAAATTACATGAACTGAATCAAGTAGGACAAGTAGATTATTAACACACGTGTAACATAACATGATAATATGTGCTACAAGGTGTGAACATGATTATGTGTGCCTATATGTGCTTAACATGTGTTAGAATTGCAAGATCATACGTTATACTGTGTTTAAATACGATAAAACGACAAATCTGGAAAAACTGGAAAACACAAGTCCTGGTTCGACCCATGGCTTGGGGGTGAACTTGGAAATGAGCCTTTGTTCGACCCTTGGATAAGGGGCGAACCTGGAACAATCCACGGAGCAAGTTCATTCGACCTTGTAAAGGGGCGAAGGTGGCACCTTCGACCCCATATAAGGGGCGAATGTGGAGTTAGTATAAATACCACACTTTGTCATTTTTCACCATTTCACAAACCCTAGCCATCTCTAAACACTCTCAAACGATTTTAATCACTGAGGAAGGAGTTTTTGCTCTTGTTCTTCATAATCTAACCTACAAACAACACCTAATCAAGAATCCAAGGTGTGTTCTTAATCCTAAACCCTTTTTAAAGCATTTTGATTCGCCTTCATCTAACCATAAATGTTCAGATTTGTTCTAATGATGTTTTTATGATTAAAAACCTTTTAAACATCTTCCTAAACCTAAACCTAAACCTTATCATTAAACATAGGTTTTCATATCAATAAACATATGTTAATTATGTGATATTATATGTTGTTTAATGATTTGCTGCTGTACTAATGCTAGAAACATGATCTAGGGCTGCTATTGATGTTAGTTTAGGATTGTTTAAGGTTACAATTAGATGGATGATGATATCATGTCTAATTTGGGGATTTTAATAAATCTAGGGCTTGTTGCATGCTAGTATTATCAATAGAACTATTGGGGGTTTTCATATACACGATAAACTGAGCATTTTGGGATGATTATGAGAAGATTTCGAAAAGTTTCCAAATTGGGTCAAGATTTCATGCATGATGTGACACTTCCATAATTTTTGCCATTTTGGGAAAGGGCTAAAACGAACAGGTTTTGGGGCAAAATTGGTGGGGTTTTGTGGGGATATGTTATTCATACTTGACTGCTGTGATTGATGATGTTTCGGGATGTTTTCGGATGTTTTTGAAGCGTTTTGTGGAAAAACACTCTGCCATGGTCGAACCTGGGCACCTTCGACCAGTCGTGGGGTCGAAGGTGGAATCCCAGGGTCGAACCTGGACAATTGTGGTCGAATCTGTTTTACATGGGTCGAATGTGACTCTAAATGGGTCGAACGTGGCAAAAAGGGGCGAACGTGGAACTGTAAAACTCTGGTTCGACCCTATGGAATCAAAAATGAGATTTTTGATGCAAACTAAGTGTTTTATGCTTGAACCTTGTGTGTAATCTATGTATACTTGATTAGTTAGGGTAATGAGTCACCAACGGGATGTCGGGTCGGTCTAGTATGTCGGTTGAACATTCAAAACACGTTTTAAAACATACCTGGTCACGATCTGGACAATCGGGGACTAGATAACCTTATTGTTATTAGTCTGAACAATTATGTGAACATTTTGATAGATCGCCGGTAGTTGGGATCATCAAGGGCTTGGCTTTCTTATATTATTGAAGAACACAACTTAAGGTGAGTTCACGGCCCCACTTTTAATGCTTTTACTTTTGGGGGAGAAAACATGCGCTAAACTTATTTTGGTAACATATGTCATACTATGATTTAACTTTGCGTTGCTATATGATCTTTGAAAGTCCCGGGGAAAACCATGAATGGCCGGGGTTGCACAACGGGGGAAATGTGGATAGATCTATTGAGTTTGATAGGCCCCACTCGACGGCTTGGAGGGCCGGGCGGGTGCATATTGTCTCGAACCTGCTAAACATTACTGAACACTCGAGCTGAACACTGCTAACAGTCTAGTAATGGTTTTCCCATCGTAGTAGTAACAAAACATACGCCTAGCTAGCGTACTTGGTAACATTGATATAGTATGGACATGGTAACACTTTGGTAACACTGTGGTAACATTTAGTAACATTTTGGTAACATATTGAACAAACTTGTGAACTCACCAGCATTATATATGTTGACGTCTTTTTGGCATGTTTTCTCAGGTCGCTAAGGTAGCACTGATTGGACTAGGCACACGGTTCTGCTTTGGCGTCTAGGCGTAGTTGCACGTTTTGAAATAAGTGTCTTGAATACTTTGGAACACAGTTTTGTAGCTGATTAAATTCTTTAAATGCTTCCGCTATGGTTGTCACTTTATGGAAACTATGTTCTTGAGTTTACGTATTTCATATAGCGTTGTTTATTGTCAACGTTGACTTGGATCCTGGTTTGTCATGCGCCTCGCGGTAAAACTCCGCGGTGGAAATTTGAGAGTGTGACACTCAGTGTCTGGTTAAGTCTGCAGATCACTAGCTAGGTCCAAGGGGGAGACTGTTAGTGCACTTTGTGTATGTCCCCAGCTAGCTAGTGATAGGTCCATAATAGTCATAAGCATGATAATGTACGTTTTAGATGTTATCGGGCAATATTCTAGAGGTTTGGAGATATTTTAGTCATTAATGTAAAGTTCCAGGTGTATGAGTGTCATACGCCTAGCAACTCAGGTGTATGAGTGTCATACGCCTGTAACAGCCAAAGCGTATGACAAAAACCCTATAAATACCCCAACTAGTTCCATACTTTTGTAACTTTTGCATATTCTAACAAGGTGCTGGCCATTTCAATGTGTGATATTGTGTGTGATCATTTCCATATTATTCTAACTCTTTATCAAACACCTATAACAACTAACCGGATCATTGATTTCGCCTTTGATCTGTTACGCGCGATCTTCAATTCTTGTCGATCCTACACCTATCTATTACAAAGGGTTTCAAAACATTCGTAAAATACAAATCTTAAAAATACAAATCACCAAAAACACAACACCATTCAGCACAAAACACATCACGGGATCTAGGGCTCTATTTGAATAAAATCACAATCATAAAACAAAATGAAAAAGGCACGATCTTTTGTAAACAAAAGTTTTCACAAAATAAAACATATATCGTAATACATAATATTTACACTATGTGCAAAAGCAGCTCTGATACCATTGTTTGAAACTCCCGTATCGGTTTTAATTTTATTATAAATTCATATTTCATTAATATATATTAATATCTTATATTAATCAAAATGAAAGCGTAAAACAAAACCGTAAGATTTCCACCATAGAATCCAATTGCGCAACTCATATAAATAATTAAACACATCATAGGATGTATAGATTTATAAATTAATGAAATACCAATTTGTAGCACGATGGATGGACAAATGGTTCCGCTAGTAAACCAAGCACGTAGTACGAGACGAGATGGAAGAGTGGTGTGGTGGTGTGGTCGACGGCGACACATAGTGGTGGTCTTGGGGTGGTCATTAAACAAGTGAGAGGAGAGGAGAGGAGAGATGGAGGTGGTGGCTAGGGTTTGTGTAAGTCCAAGATCCTTCCCGGGTATCAAACAAACCACTCAATGGATGCGGAATATCGATTGAATGGTGAAGAACAAAAAATTAAATCGATGAAAACAATTGTATTGCTGCTTCACCTTGCACACAATCTCTAGGATTGTCTGTTACAAGGTATTTTCTCTAGAGTTACAAATGAAAGGTCTTTCTAATGTCTTTGATGTCTAATGAATGTCTAACCCTAACAATGTAGCAAACATAACATTATATAGGGTCCACTAAAGCCTTGGCCCACATGGCCTAAACCATGCCCATTAACTAAGCTAAGCCCAAATCTAATAAACTAGCTTGATAAAGACAGGCGTAAACCTACACAATTTATGGGCCTTACAATATCCCCCTAGGTTTATGTTGTCTTTATCATGGCTTAGTAGGAAGAATCTTCAGATCTTGATCTTCCAATCTTGGGTTCGTTTATCTTCTCTTGGAGGTAGCTTTACAGCTTGATCATCATCGGCTTCAGCTTGAACATCTTGTTAAAAGAGAATGTGAGAGGAGGATTCTCATAACTCTTTTCTTTGTCAATTTTCTCTTTAAAACAACTTTTTAGGTACTTCTTCACTTATACTTTCATTGTCAAAAGATGATTCACTTCAGGTTCTTCTGACTCAAGTACATCTTCTCATTGAGGTGATTCATGCTTGTCAGCAACTGGAACTCTTTCATACAAGATCAACTCCTGTTTCTTGATTTGTATAAACTCTGCAAATTCTCAGAATTTTGTAAGCAAATAATTTATGTATCAGAGGGTCCAGTATACACATGAACACCAAGTACATCAGTGTACTTCAATTTTAAAATCTCAAAAACCTGAATTTTGTCCGAGAATCGGTCAAATCCTCAAGAATGGTTAATTTTTATAAAAGAAGACAAACAAAAATAAACCTCAAACTATTTATACTACATCTTTTTGTGAGAATCATGTGCAAGAAGATCATATCAGCTTTGTCAAATTATAACACACCGTTAGTATATATGTTCTAATAAACTTATTAATGTGCCAGAAAGCAGTCCAAGACAATTACCAGCATCGTTTATCCACTTAAAAAAACATACACACACGTCCTCAAGTCTGATATTTTCTTATTTTCTTAATGTGTGTTAGACCGAAATAACTGTGTGTCCCACATCATGACATACCCCCGCGATCAAGGTATGCACAAAGCTTCTTCATAACAGGTGAGTAAATTGCTGACATCTGTATGTTTTACAAGGTCAAGATCATCAGTGATCAGGTCTGCATATATCTGGATGCAACAGAGACACCGATGGATTCCCGACCAGGGTTAGGGCAAATACCAAATTTTTCGGTATGATCATTGCTTTAGGCTTTTGATTTGTGCCTTTAGCTTGAATTCTCTTTGAGAATTTTGGGTTTTGGCATTTCCTTATTGCTCTTTTAAGACGTTCTGACTGTGCCTAGGTCAGCATATATCTGGATGCAGCAGAAGGGCAGCCAGGACATCCCCAGATGTATCAACAATTTAAAGACCTGAAATCTCAGACTTTGGCAATCTATCAATGCAAGATTTAAGACCATAAGATCATACGCCGATGATGTGTTACCCACAAGTTACACAGTCCTTTATATTATTAATTTTGGACTGAGTTCGTTGTGCAGTTTGCCTACCAGTACATCGTATAATGGTGCTGCAATCACACTTGATTTAATTTTCTTTTCGATTTTAAAGTGTGACAACTCAACAGCTGATGTACTATCATTTCTTCCTTTTCGCACCATGAAATTCTCATTTTCAAAATTTTCTATTGCTTTTGTATTTTTCTGAGGGTATATCCCCCTAAATTTGTGCTTAAAATTGAAAATTTAAAGAACAAATTTACAACCTAAAACTAAGAAAAATATTTTTATGTTTTTCTAAAACATTCCCGAATCAAAGACCAATGACGTTCAGAATAAAAAGCATCAAGTTTTGATCGTACCTCTTTCGCTGATTTTACCTCCATTATCTCCTTCAAAGAAAACATACTCACTGTTTAACAATTAAAAAAAATGTATAACAGAGAGATGCCACCTGTCATGTTCGTGGAACAACCTTATCAACATACAAGTGGTCGTCGACAATCCTCCTTGGATGTCCTTGCACTGAGAAAGGAGATTAGTTAAACATTGGTACCCTGGCCATTGCGGTCCTAGGCATTCCTGAAGCATCTATGTAAGACACTTCTCTCAAGCACATGTCCTTTTTCTCATTCAGAACTGGTGTAGCTGCTGCCTTTGGTTTCCAGACTTGCTTAGGCTTAAGAACTGGTTTTTTTACTTTCGGAGTATCAACTTTTGGCTTCTCGGGTTGTTTTGATTTCGGTGATTGAACAACCTTGCGTTTGCTCTTGGTAGCATTCCAGTCTCCATCAGACGGTTTAACTCTGGGATTCATGTTCTTCCTTGCCTTAGGTTTATCAACCTTCATTGGCTTGGAGTAATAGTTATCCCTAGGTATAACCTTCTAATGTTGTCGATAATAGGGCACATAAGGACGACTTGTGCAGTTCCTTGCAATGTGACCGGGTCTTCCACACGTGTAGCATGTCTGCTTTTTAGCATAGGGAGCAGATCCCGGTATGTTTGATCCCACTGATGAATGTGAGTGATGGGATCCATTGGATGTTTTGTTTGCAAGCTTCTTAAAGTTTCTGTTTTGCATAGAACATCTTGAACACCCGTGTGAACAAGATTGTGCTTATGATGATGACTGTCCTTGAGCTTTCTGTTTAACTTCAGGAACCTGTACATGAGAGTTAGCACAGGTTGATTTTCTATGTGGTGGCACATATTTATAAGTCGTGCCATTAACAGATAGCTCTGAAACAGTGTTTTTAACATAAGGAACAACATATGCAAACAAATTAGACTGTTCCACACAAACACCTGTATTGTTAGTGCAAACAAGATCATCCCCTTCAACCTTAACTTCTACTTTTACTAAATCTGCACATGAAGTAGAAGCATCAGTAACGTTCACACATTTAAATTCAGGGACTATTGGCTTTATCACACATGTGCCAACAGTATTGGATGACGGATCCTCACATTCTTGTTTAGTCTCGACTGGCCTTGAGCACACAGATTCTTCAGATTCCGACTCAGTCGACGGTGTGTCATTTGATTCAGTTGAGCCACTTGATTCAGAGACATGTGGTGACTCTGCTGACTCCCCCGTTGACTCGGCTGCTCTAGAGGACTCACAGCTGGATTCACTCGATTCAACTGATACTGATTTCTCAGAGTTGGTTGTTTCAGGTGATTCACATTTGGAGTCACTTTCAGAAGTTGGTGGGGCAGCTGGTTCAACGGTCTGTGGTGCCCTGTACTCTTCATAAACCTTTTTCAATGTTTTCATGAAATCAAACTCAAATGGCACATTTAAGTCGGATTGGCCGTCGGTTCAGTTTGCTCAATTTTCGGTTCAGTTTCAAAAATGGTTTCTTTTAAGACATCATTCAATTTAGTTGTGTCATTTGAAATTGGAACTTCATCTCTCTTCACATCAAAAACTCTATCAATTTCTTTATTTTTCTCAAAATTTAACGTCTCGGTCTGCTTTGAAACACCTTGAGACTTGACAAAAGTTTTTGATGGGGCCTTTTCGTGCTTATGTTGTTTGTTCTTGGGTTTAGAGATTTTTACAGGGACCGATTCAGGTTTGGAGATTTCAACTTGATCCCTCGATGGTCGACTGGTTGGCTCTTCTATTCGAGGACCGTATCCTTTAACAGGCAGAGCCAACAATTCTTCATCCGACATTGGAATTGAGGAATAATTTTCATTAAAGGGTGGTGGAATTTCCACAAACCCCAGACCTTTATTCCTCACTTCCTTTGGTCTGAACTTTAACTGTGTATTGATCATTTTTTCAACTTTAGGACTAGAACAATCGAATTTTTTAAAATGAAAATCGGCATTTTCAAATTTAGATTTTAAGTCGATCAATTCTGCGGTGAAAGTATCGGACAATCGTTTAAAGTGTAAATATCGACACTTGTGATCACTCACCTCCTGATGCAAGCGCTTGATATCGAGTTTTTGTTGTTCGACCATTTCTTTATAAGAATTAAATTTCTTTTTAATGTCCCAAGTGGCCATGTTTTCGTATTCAAGTTGCTTGTATGCAGAGAGAGTGTCTTCTCTAAAGCCCTTAATTTTTAGTCTACACCTATTAGTGCAACAAGATTCAGCTAAAATGTCAGCGTGTACCTCAGATGCGGATGGCACATGGTCATTCAGTTGTGCCATGAAAGCTTGAGCGGCAGGAGCAGCAAGAGCGGGTGAGCAGACAGATTTTGAATTTGAAGATGAAGTGTGAGAGGCGGATGGGCATGTTGTAGCAAAGGAGTTACTTTGAGTCTTCAGCTTTGCACACTTAGCATGTTCTTTGACGAGTAAGATTAACTCATCTAACGTCATTTTAGACCAACCTGTTTCTGCGCAGATCTTCATGACATTCATAAACCAGCTGCATGTCGGTTGATCTGGTATTCTTTTTAAAGCGTCCAGAAGACTCTTGTTGACCCAACGATTTGCCATCACGATCTCTGCATTCTTTATTTCTGACAGCAGTTCGGTAAATCGGTCAATTAGTGCATCCACAGTTTCACCAACAATGTAACTGAAACTCTCAAGTCTCTGTTCAAACACCTCACTTTGAGAAGACATTTTTTAAATCTTTAATAGTGATCCCCCAAAAATCTAGACGTTCCAAAAATATTCCACACCGAGCATAAGACGTCCAACCGTAGCCAATGGTCAAAACGTATTCAGTAGTGTTGATCCCCCCCAAATTAAACTTGCACACTCCAAGAGATACCACTATTATTATTATTATTATTTTATAGAAAAAAAATCCACTTCCCAAGACCACTCTCGGGACTCACACTTGCACCTTACTTCACTCCATTTAATTTTCTTTTGAAACTTGTCCTCCTGACAACATTACCTTATTATTACTTTTCCTCTTCTTTCAAAATCACACTCCAAATACTTGTTTTACTTAGGTTATGGGGTGTGGTCACCCTCCCCCTTCCTTCCCCCTTGTCTATGTAAGCGCCACGTCATTTCCCCCTTCCCCTCCCCCAAACAAGGGAAATGGTTCCCCCTTCCCTTTTTTATTAATTTCATTTTTATTTATTTTATAAATTAGATTTTCATTAAAATATTTTTTTCATTAAACATAAAATAAATTACATAGAAATTTAAAAAAAAAACCGAAAATACAATAAAAACCCGGAAATAAATAAAAAAAAAACTATCAATTAAACGCTCCTCCAAACGCTCCTCCAAGCCATTTTTTGGCGATTTTGTCTTTTATTTTCGCCGCCACCGCACGTTCCGTTTCATCAAGGCTATCGAGAGGTTCTCTCATCAAGGCGAATTCGGTTGTTTCCTGTCTCGACATTTCCATTTTGAGGCGGTCCCTTTCCAACTCTATCCTCGCCAAGTCTCTCGCCGCGGCGTCTTCTTTCTCCTTCCTTTCCATCTCTAGCCTCGCCAAATCCCTCGCCGCCGCTTCTTCCTTCTCCTTCTTTCTTTCCAAGTACCTCTCCGTTTGCTCTTGTTTAAATTCGTTAAAGTTTTTTAGCAACTCTTCAATTTTTTCCACCGCCTTGTCTCTCGATTCGTGGCCGGTATCAACACCCTTGCCTTTTGATGCCGCCGCTTTCTTGGCGCGGTCCCTACCAATCGGCCTCTCACTCTCACTTGGTGGAGCCTCGTCTTCAAACTCCGGGTCGTCGTTTATGTTGATAGTACAACGAGCATCCGACCCACCACCACTATAACTCCCCGTTGCGCTCGTTTTAGACCTCTTCGCTTGTTCCACCTCATTAGGCACCGGTTTGAACTTTTCACACTTCGCCAAAATCTCATACGCTTTCATGTACCCAAACGCCCCGTGCTTTTTGGTGTAAGCGTCAAGAGCAACCTTCAACACATTCTCATCGCTTTGCCCGGACGTACGATTATTCCAAGCTCTTTAATAAAAACCCCCCAAAAGCTTGACATTTTGTCATCAAGTCCTGACACTTGGTACTCACGGAGTGAACCCGACGGTATTCTTCATGTTGTAACAACTTGAAAAATTCCTTAACAACTTGGTTCCAAAACCCGTCTCTTTTTCGATTTGTTGCTACAATTATATATAAAAAAAAGGTAGTTTTGTGTAAAATATTAAAACCGAAATTTAAAAAAAATATATACATTTATATATATATTAGTAGGAAACCCGCACGATGCGGCGGCGGCGACAATTTATAACATGATACTTGTTTTCTGTTAATTTATCATGATAAACAAAATGGACATTGGTATTTCAATTAAAATGAAGCAGTCGGGTGCTTGGACCAATACCACATTCAATAACTATTTAACCAAAACCTTATTTGTTTTGTTTTTCAAAACAACCAATTTCTTGAAGTTGTAGTTTGGCAAACGAGCAAGACAATCCTTATAGTATTCATAGTAGCTCCCTCATACCTTCCCTTATTATTAAAATTAAAGGTAATTGTTTATTAATCATCATTTTTCACTCCATATCAGAATCACCATATCTATAACTTGAAAAATTGTTACAATAACATTTTATATGTGAAAAACTATTATTTCTCCTTCATCAAACTATTGTGAGACTGTGAGTGTGTATTCAAACACCTCTCAATATTATATCCTTTTAATTAGATTGCATGACTTAGCATACAAAAGTTTTGTTTTGTTATTGTAATATTATACTTTATGCTTGATTAACATATGGTCATGAGGATGCTAATCCAATTAGTATCAAAAAAATTTGTAACAATATTTTAACATACATTGTGTTAGCTAACCAAAATATTAGTGCAATTAACAAACAGCCAACAGAATGGGCTGATTAGTTATCAGTTATGAAGTTGCATGCATGAATTACAATAAATTATGTTACAATAAATTATGTAACATAATTGAGTAACATTTAGAAGACATATCTAGTAGATTGTAATATTTTGCTCAAAGTGGTGTCTATAAACACGCATACATTTGTTATGAGTTATGGTCGTTGCCCCCTTCAACCTACACATGCTTCATTATATCTGTTGCATACATAACTTTGCTCATCTTTTTTTCTTCCTTATAGTTAATCTGTTTAGAAATGCATTTCAATAAAACACTATTCATTAATGAAAATGAAATCTCAAGTGACACAAAAATGAAGGTAGCATTCCTCGTAAAGACGTAAACTCATATCAGCCGATAATGAAATAAACACTGACATACCCTAGAGCCGAGTTTGACAAGCTTTGACTGAGTTGACCACAGTTAACCTGCCCACGCCCGCTGTAGCCTTCATCGCAAACTACCTTGTAAATGATTCAAACAGATTCCAAACTGCTAAGAAAAGGATTAGTTACAGCAAGGAAACCTGCAAATTAGCATCGGATCAAGATATTAAAATGACAAAAATAAATAAGGAATATACCTGGATAAGCATTAAGCAATTGGATCTAATGCTCTGCAGAAATGTAGATGCAATTAGGTCATAACATAATGTGAGTACACGAATAATCTAACTATTTAAATAACATGATTTAGGAGTCTTAGTGGTAAAAGTGTTTTTCTATTCTTTTTTTTTTTCAACTCCAGCCCATTTTTATTAATTTATCTTTTACATATCTTTTAATTTGGCCAGCTCGATACAATCATAACCCATATTGAGTTGGAGTATTTGGTTTCAAAAATGCAAACCTCTGGTGCGAGGCGCATCAAGGCTCAAGTTCCATTGCCTTTTCGCTCAATGCCTAGAGTAAACCCAAGAAGCGCCAAAAAGGCGCATATTTTGATAGGAAAAGCTAAAAACCTATGGATATATAAAAAACTATATAATCGCCTTTCGCATCGGGTACGAAAAGGCAGCCGCTTTTGCGCCTCGGTTTAGACCTCATCACTTTTGGCGCTTCATGCTTTTTAGAACCAAGGACTCATATTTCACATGTTCACCTTTTTTTAATCTTCATGAACTTTAAAAACATCATTCTTATATAAAATGTTCTTAGAAGTACCTTTTATTATGTTTATTATATAAAGCATAAAATATAACACATTGAAAACTGACAAAGAATCAAGACTAAATTTATCTTGTAACTTGGTCTACCCAGCCTTCAAGTGCAATTGGCTTACTAAGAGTCAGTACCTTTTATGTTTGTCACATTCCTTTTAAACCAATCTTTTTAGTTTTACTTGTTTAACCCATCATTTATAAAACATAACTTGACCCATTTTTTAGTTAAACTGGTAGAAATTGACACCTCTAAACAACCAATTTGTGAGAATCGGAAATAAATTGAACCTAACAACAAGATGAGAACAAACCTAATAGTAAGGTACTTATTCTAGCACATTGACTTTTTACTGTTGAAACCCTTTATGTGTTTTCCTGCACTTGGCCACAAAGAAAAGATTAAAAAGCTGGTAAGTACCTTTATGTATATTGCAAGTAGCTCGAATAGTGACATGGCTTTGTAGTCTTAACTATGAACATCTGAACAGTGCTGCAAATTACAGATTAAAGAACTTGGGATGGATATTGGCATATTGCATACATAGAAATGATAATAGTAAAATGAAAAAGGTAACTAAATGTTAGACGATTTGTGAGCCACACTTCTACAAGTTGAAGAAAAACTTTAGTTTGGTCTCAAAATAGTTTGAAGCGCTAAGCATATAACACTAAAACAGTTTCAATTAATCACACAAAGCTGCAAAATAAAGTCTGTACCTTATAAACACGCACTAAGATACATACTTATAAGTTGGATCAAGTGAATCCAGGTCTTCATGAGCATCCAGATTTGATGTCTATCTTCATAGCCATATGCCTCTTGATTAACATGTTTACAAATACTCGTATATGCACAAAGAAGTAGTCTATTAAAGTAACCGTACATATCAAAGATAAAATCTGAACCAATTAGGGCTTGTGATATTGATAATTAAAAATGTAGGTTGCAAAACATCGCAGATAGGTGTGTTGGGTAACAGGAGAAATCATGTATGATCATTGACCTCAAGCAAACCTTTGTCCCTTTGTAATTATAAAAACAAAATACTAAACACATTTGTATCAAAAAAACAAATATAATTCTACAAAACTAAAAAAAAGTGTTGTTTGCTGCCTAGTTAAGTTCTATTTTTTTAACCATTTTAGCCCATTAGTGTTATACGAAATCAATTCATCTTCATAAAAACATGTTTAAGTTACCACCCCTCAAATATTGTAAATCTTGAAACTGGGACTACAACGGATGAAACAAGCCCTCTGTATATTCAAAATCTACTTTATGAAACACTTCTGACCTTAATTTTTTTTTTATAATAATTGGTGAGGTGAAAACAAACTTGCTCACAGTGTGGTGAGAAAATTTTTCATTATAATTAGTGTGGTGAAAACACTTTTCTCGTGACCTATTTGGTGCTAGTTAAGTAATTATAAAAAGATCTACTAAAATAACAAGTTTAGTGTGAAAACTAAATCAAGCATCATCTATAGCAGAGTTACCTAAAACTTAATTAACCATAGCTTGGGTTATATTGGCTTTAACACAAACCATAGAACATGAGATTATCTTATCAAATCAAATGCAACCATAACTTTTCTCTGCTTGGTTACAGAATCTGGTACAGCCTGGATATCGTTCACATATTTTACAAACCTACACGACATACAATATTAACATCATATTTGCTGATAAAATGGTAACCCAATACTTATGTGCTGCAAAATCATAAGCTCTAAACTAATAGACAAAAAAAACATGGGGTAATAATTTTTAAATTATAATCAAAACATTGTCTCCCCTTCCTGTTTCAGCCATCTTTCTTGCAGCTATTATCCCATAAATGAGCATAATGTCTTCCAGTCCATCTATGCCTAATAAAATTCAGAAACAAACACCAAATGCGTTTATTAAATGGGTAGAACCCTAAATCTTGAAATCCCCAATTGAAAAACCCGATCATAACATTGAAAATTTAATAAACAAAATCAAACCGCGCCCTTAAATTCAAAACCATAGCGAAATTTGGATTTATGAAACTAAAACAAAATTATAGAAACAATACCTAGTTAATGAGCCATGCGAAATTATAATCAGAAAAATACGAAAATGGAGGTTGTAAGCACAATCTGTTAGCATCAGAGGGACTATTAGTGTTAATATGATAAGATGAGGGGTTAATTGTGTCAATTGTAATAAAATCAAAAGTTAGTTGATGGCAGTTAGTTAGGCGGGATATGTGTATAAGTAGTAGTAATCTCATTTGTAATAAGTGGCTATGAATTGAAAGTTAATTTTCCTCTCTGTTTTCTAATCTTCTTTTATAGCTAATATTGGTATCAGAGCCTTTGGTCCTCTCGACCTGAGCTCAACCACCAACCGTAATAACCGTCTTCAACCGTTATCAACCACCATTAACCACCATACCTACCATCATCATTTTCATATTCAGACTCATACTACCATTTCCACTTGATTCTTTTCAATCTTCGGATCTAAATTTTGTCATTCCATTCAATAATCTCTTCGTTTTCATTCATTACTCTGTTTTTTTGTTGAATCCCTGATTTGATCAATTTTGATCAGATTATTCCATTGATTGATCTATTTGAGATTCGTCAATTCTTTAAAACAATTTTTTCATCAAAACTCAACACATTCCATTATCATGACTACCAGAAATCAAAACATTGAACAAAAGATTCAAGAACATGATGGTACCTTATCACGACTTGAATCGGCTGCTGGGAAGAATTTGGCAGAAATTGAAGGACTCAAGACTTTTGCTAAGAAGAATGCTGAGAATTTGGCTGCAATCAAGACACAAATGGAAACACAGATTAATGAGTTGATTCAGTCCATCCAATCTTTGAATAATAATAATAACCATAATGATAATAATAATATGAATCATACCAGTCCAGGTGTGAATCATAACACTCATAACATTCATAATGATAATAATAATAATATGGTTCATAACAGTCATTTTCATGCTGGAATGAATCATAATCCACATTACACTAGACTTACAAAGATTGATTTTCCGAAATTTAATGGGGAAAATGTTGATGGCTGGTTGTGTAGGGTTGAGCACTATTTTGCAATAGATGCTACACCTGAACACTTGAAAATCAGGCATGCCATTGTACACATGGAAGACATGGCTTTAATGTGGCATCAGTCATTTGTGCAGTCAAGAGGTGGTAGCATTGAAGGAGTTTCTTGGATTGATTATAAGGCTGCCATTATTGCTAGATTTGGGTTATTTCTTAACCATGATGCCATGGGTGCATTAGCAGCAATCAGACAAACTGGCACTCTTGAAGAATTAAACAAAGAATTTGACATGGCTTTAACCAAAGTCACTATATGTGAAGAGTATGCTGTCAGTTTGTATCTCAGGGCTTTGAAACCAGATATTGGGTATCATGTAAGGTTGTTTAGACCTAAAACATTGCCTGAAGCTTATCTGTTAGCCAGGATGCAAAATGATGCTTTATCTGCTACTCAATCTCCTTGGTCAAAAGGCAGTAGATCAACTACATATAATAATAATACTTCTAATAATAATAATAATAAGCCATATTCTTTGGCAAACACCAATAAATTGTCTCTACTGCCTAGTCCAAAACCAATCAATGCCAAGAAATGGACATTGTCTCATAAAGAAATAGAAGAAAAGAGGGCTAAAGGAGAATGTTTTGGTTGTACTGAGAAATACACTCAGGGACATGTTTGCAAGAACAAACAGCTATTTTCT
Organism: Ambrosia trifida; assembly: GCA_028751855.1. NCBI lineage: Eukaryota > Viridiplantae > Streptophyta > Magnoliopsida > Asterales > Asteraceae > Ambrosia > Ambrosia trifida. The sequence continues at coordinate 56,182,901 of CM054131.1, forward strand.
ATAGAACTCATGAGTATGGAAGAAACAGAAGAAGAGGAGGAGTTGGACATGACTGAGGTAATGACTCAACAGTTAGATGAACCCAAGATTTCTCTCAATGCCATGATGGGTGTACCATCTTATTCAACCATGAGGGTAAAAGGATCCATTGGCACAAAAACTCTACACATCTTAAATGATTCTGGATCTACCCATAATTTTCTGAGTGAATCTTTGGCTAAGAAAATGCAATGTCCTCTACAAACTATTCCTGAGGTCAAAGTCACTGTGGCAGATGGCAAACAATTATCTTGTACTCAGATGTGCAAAGACTTTCAATGGATGATGCAGGGCAAATGGTTTAAAGCAGATGTGATTGTGATTCCTCTCACCAATTATGATATGGTGTTAGGAGTGCAATGGTTGCAAACTTTGGATGACATCATTTGGAATTTCAAAAAGTTGACAATGAAATTTCATATTGATGGTCAGATAATTGAGTTAAAAGGCATTGAATCAGACTCAGTTACTTTATGCTCTGCTGAAAAGATGGAAAGTATGATCACTAAAGACAGATCAATAGTGGCTGCTCAAATGTTTAGTTTGCAAGCAAGTGATGGGCAGAAATTTCAACATGAAGCAAGAGTGATGGATGAAGGTAAATCTGAACCACTTTTATTATTACTAAAATCTTTTAGTGATATATTTGAGGTTCCAACAAGTTTACCACCCAAGAGAGAGTGTGATCACATAATATTTTTGAAAGATGAGTCTGTAACCATCAATCAAAGAGCCTATAGGTATCCAACTGGACAGAAAGATGTTTTAGAAAAGTTAACTCAAGAATTGTTGGATACTGGAGTGGTTAGAAACAGCAAGAGTGCATTTGCATCTCCTGTGGTTCTAGTTAAGAAAAAAGATGGAACTTGGAGATTTTGTGTAGACTATAGGCAGTTGAATGAGGCTACAATTAAGAATAGGTTTCCTATTCCTTTAATTGAAGAGATGCTAGATGAACTAGGGGGAGCCTCTGTGTTTTCAAAATTGGATTTAAGGGCAGGTTACCATCAAGTGAGAATGGATGAAAAAGATATACATAAAACTGCTTTTAGAACTCACCAGGGTCTTTTTGAGTTTGTTGTGATGCCTTTTGGGCTTACAAATGCCCCTGCCACATTTCAGTCTCTTATGAACTCCACTTTTAAACCCTTAATGAGAAAAACTACCCTTGTGTTTTTTGATGACATCTTGGTTTATAGCCCAAACATGTCACATCATATTAAAGATCTAGAGCAGGTCTTATTATTGTTGAGAAAGAACACTTTATATGCTAAACAGTCCAAATGTACCTTTGGAGGGTCAAGTGTGGAGTACCTAGGACACATTATTTCAGGGGAAGGGGTTAAGACTGACCCATCTAAGATTGTGGCAGTCCAACAATGGCCTATACCTGTTAATCAAAAACAGTTAAGAGGGTTTTTAGGCCTGGCAGGGTACTATAGAAGGTTTATTAAGGGGTTTGGGTTGATGGCAAGGCCTTTAACAGAATTGTTAAAGAAGGAGGCATTCAGTTGGAATGCTGAGGCTCAGAAAGCATTTGAGGATCTGAAATGTGCTTTGACTACTGCCCCTGTCTTGGCCTTACCAGATTTTTCAAAAGATTTTGTAGTAGAGACAGATGCTTCTTCAAAGGGTATGGGAGCAGTCTTAATGCAAGATGGTCATCCACTGGCATTTGTGAGTAAGGCCCTATCAATTAGACAACAGAATTTGTCTGTGTATGAAAAGGAACTGTTGGCAATATTGATGGCTGTTAAGCGGTGGCATCATTATTTGATTGTGAAGAAGTTTGTGATTAAAACTGATCATAGAAGTTTAAAATATTTATTGACTCAGAAAATCACTACTCCTTTACAACAAACTTGGTTAGCTAAACTGATGGGCTATACTTATGACATCTTGTACAAACAAGGTTGTGATAATCAAGTAGCTGATGGCTTATCTAGGGTAAGTGGATTAGCACTATTTGAAATTAGTGTTAGTTCTCTTAATCTTGTTCTACTTACAAGAATTAAAGAATCATGGCTGGTTGATCCTACATTGCACTCTCATATTCAAAACATTCAACATGGTGTGGATGTGCCTAAGGTTACCTATATTGATGGAATACTGAAAAGAAAAGGTAAGTTGTGGGTGGGCAATGATCTTAGTTTGAAGCATGATATTCTGAAGCTATTCCATGCTTCACCCACTGGAGGGCATTCTGGGTATTTGCCTACTTTAAAAAGAATTTCTAGCTTCTGTTATTGGAAAGGGTGATATAAAGATGTTTTCAAGTTTGTGAAGGATTGCCCTGATTGTCAGCAAGCCAAATATGAGCCTATAGCCAATCCTGGTCTTTTACAACCCCTGCCAATTCCTTCTCATGTGTTTACTGATATATCCATGGATTTTATTTCAGGATTGCCTAAGTCTCAGGGTAAGGATGTTATTCTTGTTGTGGTTGACAGGCTGACCAAATTTGCACATTTTATTCCTTTATCACACCCTTATACTGCTCAACATGTGGCTCAGTTGTTTCTAGACAATGTGTTTAAAATTCATGGCAATCCTATAAACATTGTGTCTAACAGAGACCCTATTTTTTTGAGTGTGTTTTGGAAAGAGTTCATGAGGCTTCAAGGTATTCAGTTGTCTTATTCTACTGCTTATCATCCTCAGAGTGATGGTCAGACTGAAGTCTTAAACAGGTGTCTAGAGGCTTATTTGAGGTGTATGTGCATGCACACTCCTAATCAGTGGTTTAAATGGATAAGCCTAGCTCAATGGTGGTATAATTCTTCCTATCATTCTTCTATCAAATCCACTCCTTTCCAGGACTTGTTTGGTTTTCCACCTCCCATTCACTTACCCTACATTCCTAATGATACTAATGTGGAATCAGTGGAGGAGTTACACAGAGACAGGGAGGCAATGATAGTTCAGTTGAAAGGATCCTTATTGTAGGCCAGGAATCGTATGAAACAATATGCTGACAAGCATAGAAGTGAGAGGTCATTTGAAGCAGGGGATTGGGTGTACTTAAAGCTTCAACCTTTTGTGCAATCCACAATCAGAAATCAAAAGTATAGCAAATTGGGGCCAAAATATTTTGGGCCCTTTCTAATCTTAGAAAAAATTGGAACAGTAGCATACAAGTTGGACTTACCAGATGATGCTCTGATTCACAACGTCTTTCATGTTTCATTGTTAAAGAAGGCTCATGGCAACCATTCTCCTCTGCTATCATTTCCAGTTGGCCCCAGATTTACCCTACAACCTAGGTCAATTATTGATCGCAGATTAATCAAGAGAAACAATCGTTTAACTCAGCAATACTTAATTCATTGGAGAGACTTACCTTTAACGGATGCTACTTGGGAGTTTGCTGACGACTTCAAGCTGAGATTCCCAGAGTTTAATTCTTGAGGACAAGAATTGTCTTTGGGGGGGAAGTTTTGTTAGCATCAGAGGGACTATTAGTGTTAATATGATAAGATGAGGGGTTAATTGTGTCAATTGTAATAAAATCAAAAGTTAGTTGATGGCAGTTAGTTAGGCGGGATATGTGTATAAGTAGTAGTAATCTCATTTGTAATAAGTGGCTATGAATTGAAAGATAATTTTCCTCTCTGTTTTCTAATCTTCTTTTATAGCTAATACAATCGTGGCAGTAGGGAACCTAAAACCCTAGAATGATACAAGCCGCATATATCATTGTCATCTTCATCTTTTTCATCATCTGTGCAGACTGATAACCCTAGAACGATGCAAAAACGAAAATGAGTCGGATTTATACCTCAACAGCTGGGGAGTAATATATCAGAGATATACAATGGTAAACATATGCGTGAAGTAATGTGGAAGGGAAGTTTGTAGGAGTAGAAAGTAGAGAGCCTGGGTTGGATAACTTTTGAGAGCAAACATTTGGTGGGATCGAGAGATATGGTGGAGATTCAAATTTTAAAAATTTTGAACCAACCTCAATTGCCGCCGGCTTCATACATTTCAAGGGTTATGCTTTATGACTTGTAACCCATGCATTAAGAGTTGATTTTTAAGAGATTTGTGCAAATGACCATTTTGTCCTTCATATATGCTTTATAATATAGTATAGATATATACGAATTGTAAAAAAATATAAAATTTACCTAGTATTGGGTCCGTAGAAGCGATAACCCAAGCTTGTGCTAGCGCCTCCAACTCGATGGGATTCCAAGGAATGGAATCGGCCTTGGTACTAGGACCGTCATCTTTGGCCCGTTTTTTCCCCTTTTTGACGGTTTTTTTGCTTGGGGCCGGTTGGGTTTCGGGTTGGGTTTCGGGTTGGGTTTCGGGTATGTGATCATCGTGCGAGGCCAAAGAAACAAAATCGTGCTCGTGTTGTGTTTGTGTTTCAGGTATTGGTTGCCATTGAGGTGGTTGCATTTGAGGTGGATGCATTTGCCATGGTTGTTGTTGAAATTGCCATGGATTCAAAGGGGCGTTAAACGCGCCAAAAGATAGTGGTTGAGTCGCGGGAGTACCGGGTGTGTTAGGAAATCCGAACGGGGGTTGGTTTGAGGGGTTACCGGGTGTGTTAGGGAAGAAAAGACGCCTTGGATCCATGAAGATTTTTATAAAATCTTTTATAAAAGAGTAGAAGTGTATAAAAATGGTGGAGTAGTGTATAAAAATTGTGGGGTAGTGTGGGGTAAAATGTGGGGTTTAAAAGGTATTAAATAGGAGTTAAAATAATTTTTTTTTTTTTATAAACATCAAACGGTCAAAATGAGGTGCGGTACAATTTTTAAATGTTGCATTGGAATTTGGGACGGCACAGTCGGTGAAATGTTGCCGTTTTTGCCGAAGCCTAATCGGGGAGGGCGGTGTTCCCCATCAGCAAAGAGAGACAGGTCATCCACCGATCCCCTTCCCCATTCCCACAACCCAAAGCCTTATTTCTTTTGAATTGTCTCTCTCTTCACTCTCTTCAAGATTCAAACCAAAACCTTCTCTCTCTTCTTTGTTCACTCAACCGATTCCTTTTCCTTTCTCTCAATCTCTCTCTTCAAAAATTTACAACAACTTCTTGATTGATCTGCTTTCTTTTCATTAACTCAAGACTCTCTCTCACTAACAACAAACAACTAAACTAAAACCACTCTCTCTGTGTTGAACTCGAAAATAACCACAACAAGACTTGAGGTTTCTGAGTTAAACAGCATGTTTCCGGTCAAAAGGGTGTCCTCGGAAGGGATGAATTTTCGATAAAGTTCAGGTGTTGTGGCGGCGAAGGACGGTGGGGTTTGGGTTGGTTGCAGTTGGGATGTGGCGGTACAGGGAAGAGGTTAACAAAGATGAAGTTAGGTGCAGGTGGGAGTTGTAATGATGAAGAGTTTCCGACGGGTTTTGGTTTTGGTTTCGGGTAAGGTTTCTGGGTGGGTTTTGTTTTTTTTTTTCGAATCTGTTTGGTTTCCGGGTGGGTGACCGGTTGGGTTCAGGGGTGTCCGGTGTTTCCGGTTAAAAGTTCGTCGGGGTAGTGTTGTATGGTTGAAGACGGTGGTGTTTGAGTTGGTGTTGCAGGTGATGGATCGGGTGGTGGGTTTTGATTTTCGGGTGTGGCATTGGCGGACCTATAGCAAGCCCAAGGGGTGCGGGCGCCCACCCTGAAAAAAAATATTTAGTGTTATATACGCGCGTTCATCCCGTCCGCACCCCCATGAAATTTTTCAGCCGCACCCCTTGGACTTTTGAAACCGACTTCAAGAAAAAAAAAATAATTATATGTTAAGAGTTAGCCCATTTTATTAGTTAGTAGCCCAATTTCAAGAATGAGTCCAAGCCCAAAGTTTATAATAAGCCGACATGTGTTTTAATATTGATTAAAATGAAAAAACAAACAAAAAATATACCTAAAGCCAGAAGAGCGCTAAACAAAGAAAAACAAAAGAAAAAGTTGTCTGTCTCCCTCCCTGCTTCTGATCGGTGATCGCTAAACAAAGAAGAGGAACCTGTGACGTTGACCGGTCACAATTTACAAACAATTGAACAAATACAACAAAACTCCAAAAGGTAATTAGGTAAATGTGATTATGTGAATATTTTTCTTGAACGGCCAACAAATCAATCCCGAGCACTTTCAAAGTGCCCACGGGACAAAGGAGTATCCCGAGAGTAACCCGGATCCAACGGTAATTTCACACCAATTCCCGGGGGAAACCCGCCGCCCGAAGGCCCACTGCGGTAAAACTCGACCCACCAGTAGCATTTTAGTATTATTATTTTTGGTATACGAGTCGACTTGAACCGAACCGACCCGGGCCACCTGATGGATAAACGACCTATATAAGGTCTATGATTCCGCACCCCATGAAAAAAAATCCTGGGTCCGCCACTGGGGTGTGGTGTCCGAGGCAGGTGATGTTTCCGTGATGGTTGTTGTGGTGGTGGCTTAGGTGAAGTGTGTTCGAACAGGCCTGTGTTCGAGCTCAAGGGAGTGTTCGAGCTCAAGGCTGTGTTCGAGCTGACGTGGCTGGTGTTCGAGGTGACGTGGGGGTGTTCGAGGTGATGTGGCGGGTGTTTGAGGTGACGTGGCGGTTGTTCGAGGTGACGTGGCGGGTGTTTGAACTCAAGGGAGTGTTCGAGGAAAGATCCGTGTTCGAGTGAAGTGGTTTGTCCGATGTGGATTCCGACAAACTCGTAATGTTTGTGTCCTGAATAAGTTTCCAAATCTATTGAAGGGATTTTGTGATATGTTCCCAAACTAAATTCATGAAAATTATGGAAACAACTTTTTGAATAATCAAAATATATCAAACACCCATCTTCATCACC